>OY856411.1:401854338-403081838 GCA_963693085.1 Alisma plantago-aquatica
GTTGAAGTAATAATCTAATATGTTCAAATTAATTTCAGGATGCCTCCTAAGACTCGCAGCTCAGGGGAATCATCCTCTAAGAAAAGAAAAGAACGTGAAACCTCTGAAATACCTGATCCCGATGCTGAGGCCAAGGAAAGGTGGGAGGAACAGAAGAAAATCCTTCTAGATTTTATGGAAACCCTCGCCACAAAGGGAACCCCTGAATCTAGTTCCTCTAGGAAGAAAGAAGTAACGGTGATAGATTTCATTAAGCTTAACATCGATTCCTTTTGGGGGGAAGATCAGCCTGAGGTTATGGACAAGGCTGAAGCTTGGATCTTATCCATAGAGAATGGTTTTCATACCCTAGAAGTACCCAACGAGAAGAAGGTTAGGTTCGCCACCCATATGCTTAAGGGAGGGGCAAAAATCTGGTGGGAGAACTATGGCGGGAATAGGGGTGAGGAAGTAGACAACATGGAGTGGGAAGCCTTTAAAAACCTCTTCACAGATCGTTTTATGCCCATAGCTGAGAGAAAGAGGAAGGAGAAGATGTACATGGAGTTAAGGCAGGGTAGTCTTTCAGTAGCTGATTACACCCGGAAGTTTAGGCTTCTGGAACGTTATGCACCCATCAGGACTGAAAACCGTCTTACTGAACACTATGTTGACTGCCTTTCCGCCCACCTAAAAACCCTAGTCATAGCCTCTCATCCCAGAAGCATAGATGAAGCCCTAGATATGGCCCTCAAGCAGGAGAGAGAGCAAGGCATGCAAAAACCTTCTAGCATGGGATACTTAGGGTTAACCACAGCTGAAGAGGATAAGTTTAAGAAGTTCCACCCAGGCCATAACAACAAGGGATCAGGGAAACGAGGAGGTTCAGGAAAAGGAGGACAGAAAAGCTACCAGAACCAACCGAGGACAAATCATCCCAAGTGCAAGACTTGTGGGCGTTTCCATGGTGGAGTATGCCGCCACACCAAGCCCGTCTGCTATAACTACAAAAAGGAAGGTCATTTCATCACCAAGTGCCCCACTCCCTCCATCTTTGGCAATCCTGCGGGTGGTGCTCCGCAGCCTCAGGGACACCACAATGGCAGGGTATTTGCAGTAAATGCAGAAGAGGCCAAGGCAAATCCAAATCAGCTCTGTGAAGGTAACCTAATTTCTTTATAATTCAAGAACTTTCTCAAACTTGCAATTATTCATAATTTGATTTCCTTATGTAGGCATTGTATTATTAAATGGTCATCCTGTTAAGGCATTATTTGACTCGGGATCTACAAACACTTTTATTTCTCGAACTCTGGCATTCATATTAAATCTTCACATACGGGATTTGGGATATGTTCTGGACGTGTCGACTCCGAGTGGAAAAATACTCACAACTTTACAGAAAACTAATGAACTTTCTCTTAAATATGAAAATCATGATATGCCCTTTGAATTCATTCTCTTAACTATGGAAGACTTTGATGTTATACTTGGTATGGACTGGCTTTACACATACCATGCTCACATTGATTGTAGAAACAAGACGGTGGTCCTCTCTCAACCTCATTCTTATCCTGTGAAAATCCCTAGAGGAAGTGGATTCTGTAATAATATTATAATCTCCTCTCTTAAAGCTAAAAAGCTCATTTCCAAGGGATGTAAAGTCTTCCTCGCATTAGTCTCAGAGACCAGTCCTAGTAGCGGGCCTGTAGAAAGTCTGGAGGTGGTACGTGACTTCCCTGACGTTTTTCCGGAGGAGCTTCCTGGGCTGCCTCCAAATAGAGACATTGAGTTCTCCATAGATCTTCTTCCTGGAACCACCCCGATTTCTAGGGCACCGTATAGGATGGCTCCTGCTGAGCTGATGGAGTTGAAGAAACAGTTGCAAGAACTACTCGACAAAGGCTTCATTCGTCCTAGTGTCTCCCCCTGGGGAGCTCCTGTTCTTTTTGTTAAAAAGAAGGATGGTTCTATGCGTATGTGTATTGACTACCGCATGTTGAACCAAGCTACTATTAAAAACAAGTATCCCCTTCCTCGTATTGATGACCTTTTCGATCAGCTTCGTACTGCTAAAGTTTTCTCCAAGATTGATCTCCGTTCTGGATACCATCAGCTCAAAGTCAAAGATGTTGATATTTCTAAAACCGCTTTTCGAACTCGTTACGGGCATTACGAATTTCTAGTGATGCCTTTTGGGTTGACCAATGCACCAGGTGTATTTATGAATCTGATGAATAAAGTATTCCAACCCTATCTTGATGAGTTTGTGGTCGTCTTCATTGATGACATCCTGATCTATTCTGATTCTATGGAAAAACACCGGGAACACTTGCGAGCAGTCCTTGACATTCTCCGAACCCAGAAGTTTTATGGCAAACTTTCAAAATGTGAGTTCTGGATTGATAAGGTTATGTTTCTTGGGCATGTCATTTCTGGAGGTAGTATATCTGTTGATCCTGCTAAAGTCTCTGCTGTACTTGATTGGCAACCTCCTCGTAACCCTTCTGAAATTCGGAGTTTCTTGGGTCTAGCCGGATATTATCGTCGTTTTATTCCAAATTTCTCCAAAATTGCACTCCCTCTAACCAAGCTTACTCGGAAGGACGAGCATTTTATATGGTCAGATACTTGTGAGTCCAGTTTCCAGCAGTTAAAGCAGAAGTTGACGTCGGCTCCTGTCCTTGTTCTACCTTCTGGCAACGAAGGGTTTTTGATATTCACTGATGCTTCGAGGAATGGGTTAGGATGTGTCCTGCAGCAGAATGGTAAAGTAGTGGCCTTCGCTTCTAGACAGCTAAAACCCAATGAACTTAATTACCCCACCCATGATTTGGAATTAGCTGCAATCATTCATGCCCTCAAGATCTGGAGGCACTACCTGTACGGGGCAACGTTCGACATCTTCACCGACCACAAAAGCCTGAAGTACATCCTGACTCAGAAGGACTTGAATCTGCGTCAACGACGATGGATTGAATACCTAAAGGACTACGATTTCACTATTGCCTACCATCCGGGTAAGGCAAATGTAGTCGCTGATGCCCTTAGTAGAAAAAGAGCACTGTGTGCATCTCTTTCTGTCCCCGAATGGAGAAACATGGAGGATCTAGTGGGCTGGAAGCCGTAGTTTTTGTCTGATCGTGTGCATGTCAATAACATTTCCATCACGTCCAACCTGCATTTCGAACTTCTTGAGGCACAAAAGGCTAGTTCCGATCTTGCAGAGCTCTCTTCCCTTCTGTCAAAGCCGCAAACACATCTGTCCATGGGTCTGGATGGAGGACTCCGTTACAAGAATCGTATATGGGTTCCTGAGCAGTCAGCTATAAAGACATCAATCCTAAATGAGGCGCATGGGTCCAAGTACACAGTTCATCCAGGCACAACAAAAATGTACAAAGACCTACAATGTCAGTTTTGGTGGAGGGGCATGAAGCGTGATATTGCCGATTTCGTGTCCAGGTGTTTGACATGTCAAAGGATTAAGGCTGAACATCAGAGACCAGGCGGTCTACTACAACCCCTCGAGATTCCGGAATGGAAATGGGAACACATCACCATGGATTTCGTGGTGGGATTACCCAGGACCAGGAAGGGATACGACGCTGCATGGGTCATCGTGGATCGTCTCACTAAATCAGCTCATTTTCTTCCAGTGAAGACTACCGCAAAGGTTTCTGAGTTGGCAGATCTCTACATACGGGAGATAGTACGCCTACATGGAGTTCCAGCATCTATTGTCTCAGACAGGGACCCAAAGTTCACATCAAAGTTGTGGAAGCAGGTTCAAGAGGAATTGGGTACCAAGTTGAATTTCAGTACAGCCTACCATCCGCAAACAGACGGGCAGTCAGAACGTACAGTACAGATTCTGGAGGACCTTCTACGAGCCTGTGTTCTAGACTGGGAAGGCTCGTGGGACTACTACTTGCCTTTAGCAGAGTTCGCCTATAATAACAGCTATCAGGCAAGCATTGGGATGCCTCCCTATGAAGCTCTTTATGGTCGACCATGCAGATCACCTTTACACTGGGATGATGTCGGAGAGCGTACCCTGATGAAATCCGAGGAGATGCAGTTGTATTCTGATAAGGTTGCATTGATTAGGCAGAGAATGAAGCGAGCACAGGATAGGCAAAAGTCTTATGCAGATGCTCACCGTCAAGAACGTCAATTCAAGGAGGGTGACCATGTATTTCTGAAAATCCGACCTATTCGAGCTTTGGCCAAGAACAAAGGAAAGCTCAGTCCTCGTTATGTTGGACCCTTCGAGATTCTAGAAAGGGTTGGCGAATGTGCCTATCGTCTTGCTTTGCCACCTCAGTATAGTGCCATGCATAATGTGTTTCATGTATCTAATCTGAAGCCCTATGTCAAAGATTCAAGTCATATCTTAAATCATGAGCCTCTTGAATTGAAGGATGATCTGTCATATGCTGAGTCCCCAGTCAGAATTCTCGACTTCAAGTCAAAGGAGCCTCGCAGTAATCATCAAATTGAAATGGTGAAAGTTCTCTGGAGCCACCATGATGAAACAGATGCCACCTGGGAGCTAAAGACCGAGGTTGAGAAAAAGTATCCATATCTTTTCCAGGCTGCTTGAATTTTGGGGACAAAATTCTTTTTAAGGAGGGGAGAATGTGACAGAGTGAGTTTTTAAATATATTATTATTTAACTCCTCTCTCTTGCAATTTTAATTGTTCCATTTATGCCCTTGATCATCTCTCTCAATAAATTGATTTAGTGGATTATTAATTTCACTTAAGACCAACCATAATGGTACATAAAGTCAATAATACAAGTATCATGACATCAATCAATTGACATAGTCAATAATCGAATTGGGACTCTAATTTTGCACCATAGTTAAATCATAGCATTATAAAACTATGCCTAAAATCTCATTACAATTGGAAGTACCAATTGCGAGTTATCTACTTTTGAAAGTTTGTGTATTATATCACCTAAACTAGCCTAGGACTAAGGTTTACTATTAATTTGGACATTTAATTGTCACGCGGCCCATCTTTCCCTTTGCTTGGGCGCGGCCCTTTGCTGGGTTTGATCTCAGCCGTTCGATCTGAAGGCCGCGGCTCCATCTCGATCCAAGGGTCCAGGACCCCGTCTTCCACCTCCCGCTTCCTTCGGCTTCGACCCCAGCTGAACGCCAACCTCAACAACCACCTCACGCGCCTGAACCCCACCTCCTCCTCACGAGATATTTGGAGGACCAACTCCTCTCCTCAAACCGAACCCAACGACCCTCACCACGTCATCCCTCTCCACCGGATCAGGGAGAATGATCTCCCGAACTCTCGCAACTCTCAGTGGCGACGACAGTCAAATTAGGGCTCCCCTTCCTAGAACCACCCACACCTATTTAAGGAGCCCAGTAGCTCCGCCACCTCCCCTTTAGTCGCACTAATACCTCAATTGCAACCGAGATCGCCCCTACCTCCCTGGCCTCAAGCACCCCCTGCTCGCCGGACTTCGACCTCGTCCTCCCTCTAGCGGTCCTCTCCTCTCAATCACACTCGACCGCACCATCTAGGAGTCTCGGCGAGGCGACCGACATCCTCGGTTGGAGCCGCGAAGGCTTTGAACTCCGGGTCGACAAGCCGCCGCAACCAAGCTCGAAAGCTCCATCGCCAGCTAGTCCGGGGACACGTTGAGCCGCAAGAAGTAGCCGTGGAGCTTCACGAACATCACGCGGAGCTTCTTGACCCCTCAATCCAACCCGAGGGAAGGTAAGGCCCCAAATCCACTTTCCGTTCTTTGTACCTGTGGAAAACGTTCTCAACCTATAGTCCACCTCCAATCGAGCTGTTGGGCTCATCGAATTCGGGGGAACCTCGCGAAGAGGATTTGCCCATCCTCACACCCCCAGCAACCCCTAGCCATCTCGAGCTCCCTCCACTTGCCTTCTTTCCCGTTGCCTGACCCTCACTGCTGCCATGGCGCGAGAAGAAAGCAATCGAAGGGGTGAGATTACTGGTTTGCCCGTGACCCGTCACAATTCCTATGCGACCCCCGAAGGACACTCACGTCTTTTACCCCCAGCCTGACTTCTTTGGACGAACACTGGCTCGCGGGTCAGTGAGAGGGTCCGGATGATCGGATCCCTCGTATGATCCGCGAGACAGAATTCACAAATTCCTTTTTATTTTTCTCGTTTCATTTCTTTAATATTCCCTGATTGGTCAGATCTTAGGAAAACCCTAGAAAATGGTAGGATTATCAGAAAATATCGAATAAATATACCATTTTCATCAGAAAAATCCAAGCTATCTAAATAAAATATAATCATGACCTGGATATGAACCCTTTTTGGAAAATATGGCCAACCATCTCTAATGACCTTTTTAATACATTGTTTTGTGGAATAATGGTTATAACTGATTTTATTTCTGTCTTGGGAATATTTAAATCCTAATTATGATCTTGGTCATAAGGTTACTCGAAATCCTACTTAAGGAAGATAGATGATTTAATAATTGAGAAGAACCTTAATTTCTAGTTTTCTCACCTCATCATGATTATTATGTACAATTTATGGAAACCCTAATAACTGAAATGTCCTTTCATCACCTGGACGACTCTAATCTCAGACCCCAACTCAGAATCCTAAATATCCTAAGTGACCCCTCTAAATGACCTAAACCCTAATAAGAAACCCTAATGTGGAATAATGAGGATCCATAGTAACTTAGGGTTTTGTTTACATTTCAGGGTGATCTATTATCTTCTCCTAACTTAGGACTTGTGGAATCCAGATCTAAGATTTAGAGGTACGTGGATATAATTATATGACTAGTTTTTGCTGGATGTTAAGTATGAGTAATTGTTTGCATGAAATTGATATACATTGATGGATGTGGATGTATGATTAATTGCTGATTTATCGCCTTGAACATGAAAGAATATAATTGAATATAAGTGAAATGTAGTTACTAGTGGTGCTCATTAATCTCCCTATTTAGAGAGGGAAAGTATTAATGTTGACTAGCACCTCCCTAATGGTACAAGGTACGCAGGGAGATCCCTAATGGTACAAGGTACGCAGGGATAGGGCCCAATATTTATGTTTGTGCTAAGTCCACCATAGTAATGCATACTCATTCTAAATAAGGATAATAACTTGGGATTTCCTGATTTTCGGCTTCTAAATAATGTTTTCTTTCTATTCTCCAATTTTGAGTATTTTATATACCAGCATAGTATAGCTTTAATTCCACGTACCAACTTTGTTGATGTTTTTGTTTCTCGTGTTTTCTAGGTTCAAGGAACAATTGATGATTAAAGTGCAATGCATATTCAAAGTACATGAAGGCACAAATAATGAGCGTGGAGGATTTATTAGATAGATCTAGTCCCCTTATCTCTTTCTTGCTAGTTGCTAGTTTATTTCTTTCCCTAGATTATGTTGAGGATGATTGAGATCCAATGTAATAATCATAGACTTATTCTTCTTCTTTCTCCAGTATCAATATGTATGACTTTACCTTATATTGTTGAATGAAATGTTGCGTGGCTATTTGCTATGATGTGAATTTGATCTTGGCTTATCTCTGATTTAAGTTGGCTATCTTGATTTCTATCATTTTCCCTTTTGACATTTATAGATATGAGTGCACGCATATCTGTATATGTCACTAAGGAAAGTATGTAGAAATTGGGGTCGTCACAGATCAAGTCCATTGGACGTGGATTAATTAGACATTTAGTGCCTCGTTCCTCTACCTCTTATCAAGCTGGGGTCGTGGGACAGTTAGCGGCTATGGAGTCTGAACGATCCCACGTCGTGAGTGGTGGCCTGAGGAAGAAAAGGGAGTGGGTGGTTGCTTTGGCCTTTACGAGACCTACAGACCGACACACCTGACCACTCAAGGTTGCTTCACCATCATCTGAGTATGTATAGAGACCACGACGCATCCCAGTGCGAGGTGGTGTTGATAGACGTCGAGCCCAGTTTTTGGGTGAAGTCGATGGAGGGTAGTCGAAGAGCTTCGAGAGAGATGGCGAGGACCTTGGCAGAAAGATACAGCGAGAAGGAGTCTCGACGGCGTCCATGAAACAGATGTAGATGAAGGGGAGCGGAGCAGCACTGATCTCTCACCGGAGACCAGCCTCACAGCGGCAACCAGTCGACAAGATTTTGTGAGATGTGAGGAACGGATCAGGGTTGTGCTTTTCCACTTAGGCTCAGTAATAGACCTAGAACACACGAAAGGGCGTCGAGCGAGGAGAACTGGCGAGGAGGAGCAGACGTCGTCCAGTATCTCGTCGGCGCTCCAGTCCAGCAACCAGGCTTGCATAGGCAGACGGAGGGGGAACCAGCGGCAAGGCTCGATGGCAGCGGCTTCACAGACCTCACGCCGGCGTCGCACAGATCAAGTTCACGCAAGGTGGGAGACCGGGCGATTGAGAGGCTGTTTCCCGGCGGTAACCACCGCCGAGGACTTGCCCACGCCGGTGCCAACATGGAGTTTAGAGCAACGGCGGCGCTGAAGCAAGGAGCCGCACACACGAATGCATGATGCGGGAGAGAAGAGAACAAGTTGACTCGGCAGTAGGAAGTCCGGAAAGCCCATCCGATCGCAAGGAGAAGCCAGCCTTGGTCGGAGCAGAGCCCCAGGCGGCGGCGGCAGTTCAAGAACGCTGACGCAGACCGGAAAATCAGGAGTTGCCGAGCGTTCTTGCTGCGGTTGGAATTGGCTTTGAGCTGGAGGATTCCTTGTCGTGGTCTGATCCAGCGGCAGCGCTCCCCAGACCAACTGAGCGGCGGCTTTTGCTCGTGCAAGAAAGAACCAGAGTGAGAAAGAAGAAGAGGGAGAGCCCTGGACCGGCAGGATCAAACCCGTTGAACCGGGTAGAGACCAAGGGAACAGTCGGCCTAATCCTAGCTATCAATATGGATGCGCCTAGCCACATGGTGAGAAGCTATTGGCCGAAGAAGGTAAATATCTCAAAAATATTCAGATCTTACAAAATTCATAGTAAATAGATCGCTTATCACAAAAATACAAGTAAAGTACCAAAATGCTCAGAAAAATGTGTAGAACAAGCTGGAACCATTATATCAGGCTTTTGATGCAACTAGGTTATCTTAGACCACAAATTCTGCTGTCTTGTTATGTGTCTTCAGTTCAGCTTCAGTTTTGGAGGCTATCTTATGAACAACAACCATTAATGGGTTTATAATTAATGTCACAATGTTCAAATTAAATGTTTTTGTCTAAGTTATGTGTCATATATCAATTTTACCCTTAACTAAATACTCTTAATGCACATATATCATTTTTTTATTCTGTTTACACATACTTTTTATTAAGTTTTCTGGATATTTATACCTTTCCATCCTCTTATTTCCTAACAAGTTCTCACAATTATTTCGATAACAAATTAATATTTATTCTGTACAGTGTCCAAAGCAGCCGAACAATACAGATTGCGGGTATTATGTGTTGAAGTATATGAAAGACATCTTTGATGTGAGAAATAGAAATATTCATGAATGTGTAAGCTACTTAATATTATATTCTTTTAGTTTGTTCAAATTTTCTAAATAAATTGAAAAAATCACAATATGTTGATATATTTGTCATATGATTGTAGTATTATTCGAAGTATATTGGTCGTTGCTTCAACCAAGAAGAAATCGATGAGGTCCGAAACGAGTGGGCAACATGTGTTCTTGAGCACACATAAGATTATGTGATATGTGGGAGAGATATTTGTTCTTTAGCATAGACCAATGTATGAAACTTTTTTAGTTAATTTTCAGTTCAATTCTAGAGTGGATACTCAGTACTTTGTATTATTGAATCGTTGTATGGATGATTTAATATTAATTAAATTTAGTACAACTTTCTTTCAAGGTTTGATGGAAATTTTATTCAACTATGTGTTTGTTTGTGAAATGAAAAAGTATAATTGCATATTTATTATAGTTGATTAATAATATGGTTAATTTGATCAATACAATTGGTTCGATATATGACCTGTCAAACTCTAATCAAAGACAACAGTTAATGATATGTTGTAAAATGTATGATTCTACAACAAACAACACATGTTGTGTTATCCACACCTATTACAACAGGTTTGTCAGGAAAAAAATACACCTATTACAACAGGTGTTTCTAGTGAACTACAACATGCATAACCTGTTATATAAATTGTGTATATTACAACAGTCACACACCATGTTATCTAAACAATCCTATTACAACGGTTAAATGTATGGAAAGACAACATACTCCAATTGTTGTATAAACATGTATATTACAACAGGTGCACTGCATGTTGTAATAGACCTACCTATTACAACGGGTGTGTTTAGTGAAAGACAACATGCTTTGACTGTTGTATAATATATATTACAACGGGTGAACCGCATGTTGTAAAAAATACCCCTATTACAACAGGTGTGTTTAGCGAAAGACAACGTCGTTCAACTATTGTATAATATATATTACAACAGGTGCACCGCATGTTGTGTAAAATACCCATATTACAACAGGTCATTCCTTAAAAGACAACATGTTTCAACTGTTGTATAAAATACATCTAATACAACATGCGATCACATGTTGTGTAAAGCACCCCCCATAAGACCACGCGATCTAATACAACGGTTAACACCTGTTGTAAATTGAGAAAAGGAACTGTTGTAAAAAGCATTTTCTGTAGTAGTGTAACTCGATATCAGGGTGGCCCTTCCTCAACATGGACACATGGAACACTGGATGTAACATGTACAACTCAAGCAGCAACTCCAACTTGTATGCCACCTTTCCCACACGTGCCACTACAGGTATGGTCCCATAAACCTGGGAGCTAACTTAACCTTCTTCTCAAACCTCAAAACACCCTTCAAAGGAGAGACCTTGAGATATACCTTGTCTCCCAATTGGAACTCCAAGGGTCTACGACAGTTATTAGCATATGACTTCTGTCTATGCTCAACTTCTTTCAACTACTATTGAATCACTTTGATATTCTCTATCGTCTGTTGTATAAGCTCAGGACCAAGAAGATGATATTCACCTATCTCATACCCAACACAAAAGATATCTGCAATGCCTACCATACAACGCCTCATATGTTTCCATATCAATGCTCCTATGATAACTATTATTATAAGCAAACTCTATCAAGTTGAGGTGGATAACCCACCTACCCAAAAACTACAAAACACAAGATCTTAACAAATCTTCCAAACTTTGTATGGTCCTCTCAGACTGACTATCTCTCTGTGGGTGGAAGGAAGTAATGAACCTCAAATGAATACCCAAAGCGGTGTGCAATTGCTCCCAAAAGCAACTTATAAACTGAGGACCTCTATCGAACATGATAGTTGCTGGAACACCATGCAAGCAGACGATCTCATCAACATATAACTGAGTGAGCTTCTCTATTGTATTCATTATCTTCACATGGAGGAAATGCAATGACTTAGTCAACCTATCAACGATCATAAAAATGGAATCATGGCCTTTGACTATCCTAGGGAGACCAACCACCAAGTCCACCATAACATGATCCCATTTCAATTGCGGTGTAGGCAACAATTGCAACGTCCTGTAGGCTTTTGGTGTTCTGCCTTAACTTGCTGACACATTGTGCACTTGGCCACAAACTCAGCCACGTCATGCTCAAAGTCGGGCCACCAATACAAATCCTTAAGGTTATGGTACATCTTCATGCTACCTGGGTGCATAGAATACATTGAAGAGTGAGCCTCTTCTAAGACCATCTTCCTCGTATTATCAAAATTAGGAACCATGACTCTATTATAGTAACACACTGTCCCATCCTCTACCTCATGGAAGCCATCACGCTTCTCACTGCCAAACTCCGATCATATTTTTTGTATCATGGTATCAACATGTTGTGCCTCTTTGATCTACTGCCTCAACATAGGCTTCACTTGCAATTGTGCCAACAATCCAACTAACAAGGAAACTTCCAGTTGTACATTCATTTGATGTAAGAATGCCATCATGTTTCACTTATGGGACACCAAGGAACACAACTATGCTTTCTCCACCGATGACGATGAAGAAGAATTTCTGCTCAACATATCTACCATGACATTCACCTTTCTTCGATGATAATCTATGGTGCAGTCATAGTCTTTGATTAGCTCCATCCAATGTCACTGCCTCATATTCAACTCCTACAGTGAAAAGATATACTTTAAGTTATTTTGATCTTATCTAACACTTCTCTCCATAAAGGTAATGTCTCCATATATTCAAAGCATGAACCACTACAGCTAACTCCATATCATGGGTTGGGTAGTTCTCCTCATGCTTCTTCAACATTCGTGACGTAAAAGAGATCACACTATTATCCAACATCAACACACAACCCAATTCATTCCTTGACGCATCATAGAAAACTACATATCCTTTCTCTTGTTCAGGAAAAACTAGCATTGGTGCACTTTTCAACTTTTCCTTCAACAAATGAAAGACGTTGACACTTGTCATTTGAGATAAAAGGCACATCCTTCCTCATCAACATTGTTCGGGGTAACGCCACTCAGCTAAAGTTCTTGATGAACCTCCTATAGTATCCTGCCAAACCCAGAAAATTATGAACTTCTATTGGCATCTTCGGTTGTTACCACTCCATCTTCAACCTTCTTGGGGTCCACACGAACACCCTCAGCAGATATCACGTGTCTAGGAAAGACACCTCCTTCATCCAAAACTTACACAACTGAATTTGGCTTAGAACTAATGTTTTCATAACATGGTCAATGTCTGACAAAGATGTTGTTCTTATTGCTGACTGTCTCTAGAATATATCAAGATATCATCTAAAAACACCACCACAAACTAATTAAGAAATAGAATAGACACCCGGTTCATCATGTCTATGAATGTTGTCGTTGCATTAGTTATCCCAAAAGGCATAACCACGAACTCATAATGACCATACCTCATCCTAAAAGCTGACTTAGGTATGTCATAAGCCTTGATCCACAACTGGTGATAACTTGACCTTAGGTCTATCTTGGAAAACATGGTAGCACCTCACAACTAGTCGAACAAATCATCAATCTGTGGCAAGGGATACTTGTTCTTTATTGTCACCTTGTTCAACTATTTGTATTCTATACACAGCCTCATGGATCCATCTTTCTTCTTTACAAATAACAATGGAGAACCCCATGGAGACATGCTTGGTCAGTTGAAGCCTTTCTCAATTAGCTCTTGCAACAATTTCTTTAACTCTTCTATCTCAGCAGGTGCCATCCTGTACGGTGTTTGTGCTATCAGTTGCATATTGGGAACTAGATTGATCTCAAAATCAATCTATCAGTGTGGGGGGACACCGAGGAACTCATCAAGGAATACATCCTCCAAATCACAAAGAATTGGCAACTCCTAGATACTCAGACTCCTCACCTTGGTATCCATCACATGTGCCAAAAATGCCTTGTAGCCTTTCCTCATCATCCTCTCTGCCACCATTGTCGACACCAAACACGTCGAGAGAATCTTTGTATCTCCTTGAAAGATCCATGTCACATCACCATCTATGAACTTCACCACCTTGGAACTAAAGTCTAAGACCACCTGATACTTCTCCAAGGTGTCCATTATAAGGATCACATTGAATCCATGCATATCGAATGGTATGAGATCCACTTGAATGTTGTGCCCTAAAAAAGAAAAGACACACCTCCTGCAACTCGATGAGACCAACCAACAAAGTTTCTAAATGAAAACTATCCCAGCTACAACTAACAAGCAAAGAACAACTATCAATCATTTTTTGAGTGATAAAAGAGTGTGTCGCACATGAGTCAACCAAAAAAGATATAAAGTAAGAAGAAGACAAATTAGAATGAAATAACTCCACCTAACATGTCACTACTCGTGGGTTGACCACTCCTTCTGACTGACTCATGGTGTAGAATTGAGTCATTGCCTATTGTCGTCATTGTCCTCTACTGGCCTATCCAGAAGAACCATCTTGTGACGCTTATCCATGACCTCAGCCTCCACAGCTGCTAAACGTTTACTTCTATGAGCCCTACTGGCTCTGCCTTGGTTGTTGGGTCACCTCATCATCCTTTACAGGGAAATACAATCTTATATGCCCAGTCTATACACACTTGTAGCAAATCTTACTCCCATACCATGGTCTATATGGCCTTGTCACTGATACTTACATTGTACTCCAGGATCTTGTTGGCAGAAAAATGTGGCCTCTACCTCTACTTGGTGGCCACTGTGTTTGTGCACTTGAACTCTGTGGCGTTGATGGTGTTGAGAACCTAGGATTCATAAAGCTTCTAGAAGACTGTCCTTGATATTGTGCCAGTCACTTCTTTGAACTCTTCCCACATTTCTCAACAACTAACCTCTCTATCCTTCTAACCAACTCTACAAATGTGGCAAACTTCTCTCTATTCTCCAGCGATAACACCAGAGTTGTTAATTCCATACTCAGACCCTTCTCAAAATGTCAAATCATCTCTTGATCTACAGTAGCCATGTGAGGACAGAATCTTAGCAACTTCATAAACCTCACTTCATACTCGTTGATCGACATGTATCCCTACCAGATCCACTCAAACTGAGATATCTTCTCATCTAGATAGGTATGTGTAAAGTACCAACTGACAAAACTCACATAAAAACTCCTCCCAACTGATAACATCACTAGGCCTCTTATCCTCTTCAATGGCCACTAATGGCCAACACTCCCCTTCAAAAGATATACAACATGCTTCAATTTGTCTGCCTCGAGGATGTTGAGGATCTTGAAGGCCTTCTCCAACTTTATCAACCAAAGATCTGCATCTGTTGGATCTACCATACCAATATACTCCACATCCCCAATACGTATCAGCCACTCAAAGATATTCCCAAATCCTAGAGATTCAGCACTGGGAACAGTTGCCCTTGGATGTGGTGTAGGCATCATGGCTTCCATGTGCGTGAGGCTAGGGTACCTCAGGCACTCGATCTTCTCTCGCTTGGTCCCTTGCACCACCTCTAGGTGCAACAACATTGCTCTCTGCAACGTGTTCTTTGTGTTCTCCAGACATCTTTTCTACTCTTCTTCTTCTTCTTCTGCATAAGCAAAAGTCACTATAAGACATACTGGAGGACACTAGAAAAGACACAAACCCTAGTCATAGGTCCCTGTAGACTCGGAAAACCTAAAGCTCTAACACCAACCTTACTGTAATTCCCCTACGCGCCACAAATAAAATTACTCAACCAAACATAGAATTATAACTAAGCAAGCAAATTACTAGAAAAGATAGGAAATTAAAACTAATTTAGCGAAAGCACCATAAGCAAGAACTTATCTCATATAAGTCTATGAGCCTACCACATGAAATACATATCATATCACAAGGTGCTTACATCATCATGCACTATCATTCCTGTGGTCCATCTGTTACATGTAGTACTTGTCCACATATACATATACACATACACATGCCATATCTTACATACATGGCTCACAAGCCCAAACACCTCGTATTGATAACATATCCACAAAAAACATCGAGAACAACCCCAAAGACCCGAGTGCACATGGACGACATGTAGGACTCTATCACAAAAAGACTAGCATCACATACAACCTTATCAACTGCTCTTGTTACTGCTCTTCCTCAGTTGCACGATCTCTACCTGTTCATGCACGACTACCTAAAAGATGTGGAAACCCACGGGGTGAGACCCAACATCCCGGTGAGAGATATAACTCTCCGCCAACATCGATTAAAGCACAGACAATTAAGCATGTAGATAGCATACTTAATTGGTTGAGCAGATTCAGCTGAATGATATGTATCTAACCAATAAAGTAAATTAAGCAAAACTAGGCAATTAGCACAGAATAGTAGAACAATTAATATTCTAAGAAGGAATATGAAGAACATGTATAATAGTTGAATTTTGTTCCTACCTTATAATTTAAGAAATTAGTACAAAGATAAGGCTAAGGGTTCTTCCAATGTTATTCGTAATTGACACTATGCAAAATACACTACACGACTGTGTTAAATCTTTTATTATTGTCCTAAGGATTTGAGTCATACCACCCAAATCCAACCGACCACTTCAAAGTCAAAATTGGTGTCATACAAGGTCAATGGAAGAGCTGAAATCCACAACCTCCCCAAGACCTTTTGGTCAGTACAAGAGAAAATACTACAGATACATATCAGTCAATTGCAACAATGACACATAGTCAAGCTAAAGCATTGACTCACGCATGGCCATCCACATATAATAACTCTTATCCCACCTTGGTACATGTAATGACGCAAGAAGAATAGGCTCATGCATGGCCGTTCTAAAATGAAGGATTGGCTCACGCATTGCCATCCATATCACAAAGATAACAGCTCATGCATGGCCATCTCACACAACCTGTAATTATGGATGCAAGGAGATACTCGACTTGCACCCCAACATATTTAAAAAATATGTGCTCCGATTTCCCCATAGGAATGGCTCCTTTCACCATCTAACACTAAGAATGACACTAGAATGGATCTATGGCATAGGGCATGTACATGATTAGGGTTTCACTTTATTAGTTTCCAATTGAGTATCTTTTAGGCTTCTATTGGTTTGATGTAAGTCATGTGTTCCATGGAACTCATTTTCTGGGAACTCTAGTTCAGTTTCTAGAACTTAAGTTCCATTCATTTCCATGTGATTGGTTTGTTGTAAATGTAAATACGGAAATCACTAAAAGTATTGTAAATTTTTATTGTATGATATAAATAAATGAGGATGGCAAAGATATAGAAAAAAAATTATATCCATAAAAAATCATAATATTTTTAAATTATAATAACCACAACAAGTGGTTATGGTGCAGATGTTGCTCCTTAAAAAATATTTTATTATGGTACAGTTATAATCTTAAGAAAAATATTATGATTAAAATCATATCATAATATTTTTATTTCACTTTGTATATATAAAGTATTGTTATAATATCCACATTTCATTTTGTAAAATGTAGAATTTTAACTTTTACATTATTTCTTAAGGGAACTTCTACTATATTATTCGTGCATGGTTACAATTAATCATCATTTTTTCACATCATATTACGTAGACATGAAGAATAAAATTATATTACGTAAATCACATTATTTTGACATGGTGTGATGTGTTTCTTTTCCATGATGTTTGTATTTTTTATTTTATAAATCGTACTGATAATGCTTGTTATAGAGTGAAAATATTTTACATAGTGCGATTATAGTGTATGATATTTTGTCATATTATGTTGTGATTTTAACAACAAACTATATCCACACTGCTAATATTTCTAGTCATAAATATTTTACATGTGTCACTTATAACGAATGAAAAATATTATTGTATAATAAATGTTGTTAGTTGTCCCGGAAATAATTTTCTTCTCTTTTTAAGAGGGAACTCAGGAACTATGTTTCTATGTAAGTCTGTAACTAACCGGAAGTTACAGAACTCAAGTTCTAACACTTACGTTAAACCAATCATGAAAAACTAGTCAAGGAACTCCAGTTCATAAGTTTTCCAGAGCAGTTATGACAAACCAATCGGAGCCTTAGTATCAATCAATTTACAATGTACAAATCCAAAACAAAGTCTACAAAGATAATGGAAAAGTGCAACTTCAGAATATATAAAACATATAAGGTGTGAACTAGTCACATCATCACCACATGACACTTGTAGTACTTCCATGCACAAGGCCTTCACCAATATCATATCATGTGAAAAGTCAATCATATCAATAGAGGATATCACCTCACAATAGGCATCAAGCCTACACTAGGTCATAGGACCCCTCACATCAATATGATATCATCATATCTCATCAAGGCTTATAGTCATCACCATGTATCATATAATTATCACCACAACATACACAAGACATGGCATTCATTTCACTTGCATAGTTAGGGTTCATAAACAAGAGAGAGAGAGAACATTATAATATGATAATCACTCCAAGTATGATAGGCAACACATCACATGACCCAAAAATAGGGGTAGGTTTTCACACCTATAACCGATTAGGATTCCATTACATCATGCAATCAGCAAACCTTAGATTCCTCACCTCCCACATAGTTGGAGAGCATTAAGGCTAAGCATTACCATTATTATGATCAATTAGGTATGTCAACATTATTTGGTATGAGCCATCAATTGCCTATACACGTGTAGCATTCTTACTATGTCATATATATACACACACACACAAATATATATAGGGTAGAGATCCAGTGAGAAACATCCTACAATGAGAACATGAGAGGCATTTGAAAAACTACAAATTAGTAATTCCAACCGTATAGATGGAAAAAGCTTCATTTCATTTACCTTGTTGCAAAAAATCATTACAATCAGACTTTGTTTACATGTCCATATGTATAATATAAACTTTTTACATCCAACGGTCATCTTGAAATTCAATATAGAGTGTTGAAAAATATTTGGTTGTTATGAATGATCTACAAATTGGATGGTGATAAAATTTATAAGAAGGTAGATATTAAGGTATACTTGTAATCTGTATGGTTGGATTATGAAAAATTGATCTATGTGGAGAGTTATTCAAATGCCTCTCATGCTCTCACCAGATATGTTTCTCACTAGATCGTTTCCATATATATATATATGTACATATATATATATATATATGTACATATATATATATATATGTATGTATATATATGTATATACGTATATTATTATTATTATATATATATATTTATGTGTATGCATATATATGTATGTATGTATATTATTATATATATAGATATATATATATATATAAATATATATATATATATGTATGTATGGGATTAAGAGAGAAAGATTTCTCCCCCCCCCTCTCCCATAACCCGTGGCGGAGGCTGGACGCCCGGGAGGATGATAAATCAAGAGATGTTTCTCCGTGTGGTTTCGAACTCAGGTCCTTCATTGGGGACCAGCGGAATTCTCCAATCGGGCTATTCCCTTACCGGCTATATGTATGTATGTATGTATATATATGTATTATATATATGTATATATATGTATGTATGTATATTATATATATGTATATATATGTATGTATGTATATTATATTTATATATATATATATATGGGATTAAGAGAGAAAGATTTCTCCCTCCCTCTCCCATGACCCGTGGCCGAGGCCGGACGCCCGGGAGGGTGATAAATCAAGAGATGCTTCTCCATGTGGTTTCGAACATATATATATATATATATATATATATATATATATATATATATATATATATATATATATATATATATATATGTATGTATGTATATATATATACATATATATGTATGTATATATATGTATGTATGTATATTATATATATACATACATATGTATGTATATATATGTATGTATATTATTATTATTATTATTATTATATATATATGTATATACATACATATTTGTACATATATATGTATATACATATATACATATATATATATATATATATATTAGACATATATATACATATATATGTATATATAGACACACACACACACACACACACACACACACACATATATATATATATATATATATATATATATATATATATATATATATATATATATATATATATATATATATATATAGAGTCAGGCTAGAATACACTCGAGTGTACGGATCACACGAATACACTCAAGTGTGTTTGTATATCAAGACTATTTTTTGCAAAATGTAAACCATTGATCTTCACCGTCATACTATAAATAGGCTACATACAAATTTTGAACCTATTTGGATGAGTGTAAGTCACTCATCTGAGGGAAACAAAATCGACGCGTGAAATTAATTTGAAATGCATAATTTTTGCGGTCTTCATAACATGAGCTATACATATCAAAATGTGCTCAAATTTTGCGTATGAGTTGTTCAGGAGATGTTTAAGAAGATCAACGGATTAGATTTTCAAAAAAAATATTACATCATGAAAAACTACTTGAGTGTATTCCGCTTTGGATACACTCGAGTGTATTCTAGCCTGACTCTCTCTCTCTCTCTCTCTCTCTCTCTCTCTCTCTCTATATATATATATATATATATATATATATATATGTAGATATGTATACATTCATATATATATATGTATACATATCTACATATATATACATATATATTATATACGTGTATGTAGGTATATATACATTATATATATACATGTATATATATATATATAGAGAGAGAGAGAGAGAGTCAGGCTAGTGTACATTTGAGTGTACTGGAGTTACCGTACACCTTAGTCATTTTTAAAGATGTAGTAACTTTTTGAAAATTCTAAACCATTGATCTTCTTAAATATTTTAAGAAGATACTATATAATAAATTTTAGCTCATTTGGATACTTATAGGTCGTGCATCTAAAGGAGGCAAGAATCATGCATTTCAAATTAGTTTTGTGCATCGATTTTGTTGTCCTTGGATGAGTGACTTACACTCATCCAAATGAGCTCAAATTTTGTATGTGGCCTATTATTTTTGTAACCATGATGGATTGGATTTTAGAAAGACAAGGTCTAGATAGGCAAACATCATTGAGGTGTATGGTGTAGTCTGTACATTGAAGCTCCCTTTCAGGGTTAGACAAGCAGGTGTTGCAAATGGTTTACATGCAACACTCACGAACATCAATATGTTTAAGCATGCTTGGTATTGATATCAGGTAACGATCATCTATCCATCTCTTTTTTAATTTTCACATCATTTTTTAGTACATTTTGGAGTGATATACAGACGACTCAAACTATTTCCGTCTGTAATGAGCTTTAAATGTTGCTTCAAATGAATACAAAAAGTTGGAAGATGTTATGTGAACACAATCCTCTTTTCGAAGGACATTCATAATTCCTTTATGACTTAAGGAACCATGATCAGTATAAATGTGTTGTTTTTGTATCGTTCTTTTCTTTACTATATTTCTAATATGTCATACAGTAAATGTATGACTGTGTTTCCTAATTTACAGTTACTCAATTTTCAGATACACAAAATCTTCTCATTGGTCCCTTCGTATTCAAAAACCTCATTCTCTTTAACTCTCTTAAATTTTCAACCTTCTTTCTAAATTTTCATTTAGGCCTCTCTTCCTAAAATATTCTTTTTCAATAAGTTTCCAATATGTCTTCTGATTCGTCTGTTACAACTTCTCAATATCCTAACCTTGTCTCAATAACTAGTAGATGTCTAAACTTCATCAAAACAATAAAATATTTATTGTTAGTAGCCACGTTCATGATAAAATTTGACTATATGTGGTAGGAACCATTGACTTTCCTTTCTTTATGAAAAACAAGGAATTGAATTTCCTTTCACTCTTATTAACACTATCCAATATTTTTCCACGGAATTGTAAACACATGACATCACTCTTTCCGATGGGCTTTCATAGTTCTTTTATGACAAACATTAAAGAAACTTGGGCCGCTTCAATATATTGCTTTTGTGTAATTTTTTTACTTTTTAAAAGTTTTTATATATCATAAAGTACGCATATAACTGTTTTCTAAATTACAATTAATCAGTTTTAAATAAACAAAAACTTCTCACTGATTATTTCGTGTTTCAAAACCTCATTATCCTTAGCTCTCTTGATTTCCAAGCTTCTCTCTACTTTTTCTATTATTTCTGTCATCCTAAAAATATTTCCTTTGAAAATGTTTCTAATAAATCTCTTTATCTCTCTGCTAAAACTTCTAACTATCCTTATAACGTACCATTATTTACTACATGTCTAGACTTTTCTACTAACACAAGCATTTAATGTTAGTAAATCATGCTCATGCTACAATTCTGACGATCAAGTATAGTGGGCATCCATTCACCTTTCCAACTTTAAGAAAAGCAAGGAATTCAAATTCCTTCGACTCTTGTTAACTTTGTCCTTTAATTTTCCACCGAATTGTTACTATAAACACATCCCTCTTTCTGATGGACATTCATAACTCCTTGATACAAGAAAATTTAAGAACCATGTGCCACCTAAATGTATAGTTTTTTTGTAGTTTCTTAGTTTACATTATTTCTAACGTATCATATAGAATACATATGTTTGTTTTCATAATTTACACATACTTTTTTTAAGATACACAAAAACTTCTCACTGATTACTTCATATTTCAAGATCCCCATTCTCCTTAAATTTCTTTAACTTCCAACCTTCTCACTACTTTTTCTATTATCTCACTCCTTAAAACGTTCCTTTTGAATGTGTTTCCAATATATCTTCCAATCTCTCCGCCACAACTGATGAATATCCTAACAATGCATCCGTATTTACCATATGTAATTTTTTTCTAAAATAATAAATATTTGCATTAGTAAATTATGATTACATTAAAATTATGAAGATCATGTGTAGCTAGTACCTATTTACCTTTCCTACTTCAAGAAAAACAAGACGTTAAAAATCCTTTCACTCTTGTTAAATTTGTCTTATTTTTTAATTTTCATTTACTCCTTTATCTTTTTTTATACCCACAAAACTAAACTACGTAAAAGTCTCTCACATACCAATATAATGCCGTAGACCATTCCAACCTACTTACTTTCGCTTTCTTCCCATCCTCTCTGCTCTCAGAATGATTCTAACTTTAATTATTCTATATACCTTTGACTATATTTTTCACCTATGTAATTCAACCTCCTCCATTAATAAATGCTTCAAAAATCTAGAACAAAACCATGCCCGCTTTTCATATTCCGCATCAGACCTCCCCCACATGTACACATTTTATTGAGCATAAAACTATGCCATCTTTTATCATTCTGGACGTTCTCCTTGCCAAGTCGTCAATTCTTTAACCTTACATACATACACTAGAACTACTGTTTCAAGAATAGTTCTGCCTACAACCCCCATTTCTGAGCACTTTTCTTCTTTGATTGTACCCATGTATGCGTAGTGGAACAAAACAAACGGTTGGCCATGTCTAACGCTTTATCCTTACTGCCTTCCAACTCCTCGTTAGTCATAATAACTAAAGTTGTCATCCTTCAAAAGATTTGGCCACAAGAATGTACGATATGCATAAGACAACGTGAAACCCACCTCACCCGCGCACAAATTTAATTGATTTACAAAACCTTGTCATTATATTATTTCTCACATATTTATTTCTTTTTGTATATATGTCTCTTATATAAAGTTATATTGCCCCTTTTTATCAAATTTGTTGTTTGGTATGGAATTTCTTTATTAAAAAGAGTGATCTATGCCTTTCACGTTCAACAGGAGTACTATAGGAGCCACGGTATTGACTTGCATTCATATCATGTACTCCGGAGGGCATCTATGTAAATGTGAAATTCAACATATTGTACAAACAATCTAAGTCTAGTTGTACAAGTTTGTGCTTTGTACGCAACCACCATTATGTGGATGAAGAAGAGACTCAACAAAAAAATTATCTACTTAGATGGAGAATAAGAAGTAGTTCCACCATGATCCTCTATTTCTTTCAACATACTATTATGGACATAGATCATTTTGTTGTTTTATTTTACAAATCAATTATCGATGGATTTCAGTGTAATAAATCACTTCTTGAGTGTCTATATTATAAGTATGATAACAATGCACATCACGGACCAAGTTACCTAATCATATCTTTTATCAAGTTTAAATATTAATCCTTGTAAATAACACATTGTCATTATGTTTGTCTTATACAAATGATAATTTCCATCTACAAATTAATTATCTCTTGGTCTACTAAGTATACTCATATGTGGAAATTCTTATTGTCGGATAACAAGAACAAAGAGGTATCCCCTAATTCTAGACAAATTTCTTATACAATTGGTTATATCATGCAAAGATCATATTATTATTCAGAATCACCAAGAATAGATTGATTATAAAAAAGTGAGTACACGTTCATATAATTAATAAGATATTTTACTTTTTACTCAACATTAGTATTACATTCACTTCTAATGTGAAAAAAAATCAGATAACTCTATATAAAAAACGTCTTAAGTTCCACTAAATCTAATTTTATTTATAAAAAAGTTTAATTACATTTGAAAACATGAAATATATGTATTATATTTATATTTGAAAGTACATATTATATATTTAATATTATCTAAATATTGTTTGATTATAAGTTAGTTGGTAATAAATTAATTTAATAAAACATTCAATGTGCATGAGGATATGATCATTTACTAATATAGTATAAAAAGTGATTGCTCAATGATCCTCAACTACCTCTCTCTCCATATTTGTTATATATACAAAGAAAAATATTGTTATGCATTTGATAGATTATATATATCAAAATAATGACATAGATTTATGTATACAATGATATATATATATATATATTGAATGTTTTCTTTTAATTACAATTGTACCATCAACCAATCAAGTCATGGGCTCTCCTTAACTCTTTCCTTTTTCTCTTTTTTTTGAAATTTCTAATTTTATTCCTGCTCGTCACCTACCGTCCATTTTCCTCCTACAAGCTAACACGATCCCCCTCCAACTCTCCTCATAACCCCACTCTCTTTCTGTCTTCCTCTAATCGTTTATAACTTCTCCTTATATCCCTCCCCCACTCTCGCCACATACTTCCACCTTAATAACCTCCGCAAAATCTCTTTCCCTCTTCCTATGTTTGAATGCCCAACTAACTACCACCCCCTCCCTCTCTTTTGTGAACCCATGACTCATTCACGACACCACCCTCTCCTAGGAGTGTAAACGGTGCGGATACGGTGTGGGTCTGGCCATACCTATACCCATAGCTATCCAATTTAGTGGGTCCGGTTCCGGTTCTAGACCCGCATAATATAAAACTTAGACCCGCACCATATCCGTACCCGCAATAATAACGGGTATGCGGTACGGGTATGTAGGTAAGCAGTGCTATAAAACATCATATTGTTTATGTAAGAGAAATGACTACGTTGTATATATTTAACACAACAAGATATTGTTATCATATAGTATATTAACATGTAATAGTTATATTAGACAATGTTGTATTCTATACAATAACATTAATTGAGTAATTGTTTACATATTTGTAGTTATGATCATAAGGTTTAATTTATGTAGAAAATAATGTAAATTAGTAGACATTTTAATTTTATTGTTGGCTAAATTGGACATTAGTAAAATCCCTTTGTTTTGATGATGACAAACATTTCATTCTTGTCGATCTAACGTGCTACTTGAGTATTGCATGAATAAGGTGAATGACAAAGATTTGGGAAATCTATATGCTTGAATTGTTGTTATTTCATGATTGTAATAAATTGTAAAAACTTGTACAAATATATAATGTACAAGTACTTAGACATCATGTAAATCAAGCGTTAGATCTTCCCTAGCCAATCACAACACTTCGATAGGTCATCCTCTAAAATAATGTCACAAATGCACACTCATACATACACTTAAAACTTAGTTTAAAACATTGAAACAAGGTTAATCTCGGTCGACAAACTCCTCGACCGATACACTCTCGGTCGACAAATATTTCGACCGAGAAAGACCCAGGTAGCCATTAGACACAGCAGACAAGGTAGTTGGCAGTTGGAGATGAACGTTGCATACACTTGCTTCAGACAGTCCCTCAGTCGACAAGTCCTCAACCAAGAAGGACTCTCGGTCGACAATTCTTCGACCGAGATGTGTTCAGACTGCAACTTTCAGAATTAATTAACTAGCCGTTGCTAAAGCAACTAAAGTGTACCTAACGTCTAGTTAAACACTTGGAACCCCCTAGAAAGTGTCTAGAACACCCTTAAGTACTTGTACGTCATTCCTATAAATAGGACATGCCTTAGGACACCTAAACTCACTCATATACACTTGTGCTATACTTGAGCTTACACTTGCAATTGGCAATCTGTTTTGAGCAATTGAGCAACACTAGCTTTGGCTACTCATTCCCTTGCTCTAAATTTGTGTCCTATAGGCTAGCATCTCCTATCCACTAAACCTACACTTCAATATTCATTGGTTAGGAGATATATACGCTTGATATAGGCAAATCAAGCCTTTTACTTCAAAGTGGTATTGTAATTTCTATTTTTCCTTCTTGTTCCTTTTATCTTTTGTATTCTCCTTGCTACTCCTAGGGTTGGAGGCTGCGGATTGGAGAAGCTTCTTCTCGGTGGAGAAGGACTACTTCAAGAAGGTTGTTGCAACGGGAAGCTACTTCAAGAGGAAGGCTACTTCAAAGGGGAGCTTGAAGTTACTTCAAGAAGGTTGCTTCAAGGTTGGTACAACTACTTCTAGGTGAAGGTTGTTCGAAGGGTTTGGTGAAACAATTGCAATTTTATGTAATATCCTTGTGAGGTAATAAAATTTAATTCTTTCAAAATCCCGGTTGGGTAAGCAACCGGGTAGTGGATTGACTGCCTTAGTATTTGCTAAGGTTGGAACCACTCTAAATCCTTGTCCCCTTGTCCAATATTTTTATGGTTGGTTGTTTGAGTTAAATTATTATTAAAATATTATAAAACCATATTCACCCTACCTCTAGTGGTTTTCAATTGGTATCAGAGTAGGCTTCAAGGAGCTCTAATCGTGTCTTGAAGAATGAAGGGTGGTGGTGCCTACAACCGCAAGCAAAGGAACAGCTTGGACCAATCTTCAACAAGCTGTAATTGGTGCTTAGGAACAAGCCATACAACACTTAGTTGCCCTTGGAAGAAAAAGAAGGAAGATGTGCATAAAGGGTGCTTTATTGCTATAATAAGTGAAGAAGAAGAAGAGGTAAGCCTTTTTTATTTACCTAAAAAAGATTTAATTGCTAGTCTTCAAGAAACACAGGAAAAATATATTGAGTGCAAGAAGAAATTAAAGAAATCAAATAAAGAAAATGATGAGTTACATGCTAAACTTCTTGCTCTTAAATCTGAAAATGAAGATCTTAAAAAGGTTATTGAAGATCATAATATTAAGCTAAAATCAATAGAAGCAGATTGCAATCTTCTTTCCCTAGAAAAGACAAACTTACAAACTCAAGTAAATAACCTTCAAAAACAACCTATTTTGTGTACACATCTAGATTATGATATTATTATGAAAGAAAGAGACTCTTTATCATCTAATCTAAATCAAGCAAAGTTAGATATCAAAAAGAGAATGGATGAGATTGTTAAGTTGCAACAAGAAATTAGTAGTTTGAATAACAATGACACCCTTGACAAAATTTTAAATAATTCTTATCATCAAATTGGAAGGAGAGGACTAGGTTATAATCCTAAAGGAAAATCTTATCAAAAACCTAGTTGGAGAAAAACACAAGTGCTAGAAAATCAATCTATGTATGTACCTAGAGGCAAATATACATATGTACCCAAGAAAAACCTTGAACAAAATCATAGAAAGAGATATGAGGTTGATTCCATATGTTGTCACTATTGTTTACGTCTTGGACATTATTCTTTCTCATGTCCATACAAGAAAATGGATGTTGAGTTAGTATGGGTTCCAAAACCCCCAAACTAAATGAATAAAATTAAGTTGAGATATTACCAAAGACCCTAAGTTGTATATCTCTCTGTCTATCTCAACATCACATGATATGACAACAAGTTAATCCAAGAAATTACAATTTCTAAATATACTGACTTATTTTAGTATGGACTCTCAAAATATAGAAAATTGTATATGATTAGTTGAAATTTAACCTAAATGTTACTTTGATATCCAAATGTTTTATCTCAGCTAAACTAAGTTTTCAAAATGCATAATTGAACAGTCTATGTCTTTCTTAAGAACAATTACTGAAAACAATACTGAAACAGTACAGAAACTATCTCGGTCGAGAAAAACTGTTCGACCAAGAGACTTGTCAGTCAAGCAATAGTCGACCGAGCAGGTTACTGTTTTCAAATCTGCAACAAAAATGCCGAACCTGCTTTCAAATATGCTAATATGCTATTAATGATTAACTTAACCTGCAAATCATGAAGACCATCGTTGAAACAAGACATATTAATCTTTTTGAATTAAATTATAACATATTGGATAAGAAATCTTTAAACATATTGCAAACATGTTATATAAATCTTATTCCTTGATTAAGAAAGTTAAACATGTTCATTTACATAATTTGTCGTAAAATTGAAAATTTATACACCATGAATAAGATTCTTTTGGATTATCATCAAATTGGTCTAAAACAGAACCATGTTAGTTAATCAAGGAAATTACTGTTTTATCATAATCCCCATGGTCTGTCCTAAATATCTCTTGGTATATTCATACAAGAACCATGTGTATTGAAATTTAGTTTGAATCATTGCATTTCATGAAACTATCATTATATTGTGGGCATAGCTTGTAATAAAATAATGATAGTGCTATGACAAGCCAAATAGTGTATCTTAGAACAAAAAGATATCACTCTTTTGCATTAATGTTTTATCTAGTTTCTTGTTCTAAGAAATCTAAATCAAAATCCTGACTTTAAGATATCAATCTTGCTATCTAAGGAATTGAAATTCATACACCTATAGCAAAACGTCTTCATAACAGATCAATTAATATGCTTCAAATTGATATTTATTTAATCAAGTTACCTGCATAAATTATACTTCAAAAATGAATGTTCAAATATGAAATCTGCATAATTTGCCTCTTGGTTGAAATTAAATTTGACCAAGGGGCGCCATGGTCGAAGTCAAGGTCGACCTAAAATAAGCTTGACAAAATGCTTATCTGTATATCTTTTTACTGTACTCAATCTTAGTATCTTGATTCAAAATGTGATTTTGATAAAAGGACAAAATCAAATTATGACCTTAGAATTGCTCAAATATTAACAAAAATGATTACATTATTACTCTCCTAGAAGATATATATACTCTACAATTTCAGTCTATCACTTGCATTAAAAACTAGCTCAAAATTCTATTAACGGTAACTTTGTCGGTTAGCAAAACTTTTCGACCAAGACAAACTCGGTCGACGAATTCGTCGACCGAAAACATCTCGGTTGACTATCCTTCTCAACCGATACTCTCCAAGAAAAGGATTTACAGTCGATCTCAGATATACTTTCGGTCGAAAAAATGTTCGACTGAGCCGACGTCGGTCGACAAAATGCTCGACCGAGTCCGACTCTGTGAACCTTCATTTGTGTGAATTAAAAGGCAATATTTTGATAAAAAAATATCATAACGGCTAGTTTTCGATCGACCGTTGGACGACCGAGAGGAGCATCTAAAGAAATGACCGTTGCGGTCGTCGGTCGACAAATTGTCGACCAAAATAGGTCCTGTTTTGCTATAAATAGCGCCCAAAACGACTCATTTCTTCACACCTTCACATTTCCACTTCTCTAGCTCCTCTCTAGTTCATTCTTGTGCAAATCTTTAGCTTTTCTACAGCCAAGTCTTGCTTGCTATTTCTCTATTCCAAAGCAACAAGATGGCTTCCTCATCTACGCGTGGAAAGAAGTAAGTTGCAGTTAGGAAAGGAAGGACGGTCTCTCCAGCGTTTCCGTTCATCAACGACATTCCCTTCAATGACGCAGCTGCAGGCGATCGCTACCTCAGGCTTTCCTCAAGAACTCCTCTTCCATGACGGCCAGTCGACGTCATGGACTTCCACAGCATTATTGATCTGGAGGAACTCTTTGAGGTGCAACATTTGATGAATTTTCTGAATCCCTCCTTTCATTCCTACTCCTCCAAAGTAGTTAATGAATTCTATGCCAATTTAACCCCCCATCCTGACCATGATTCCTTCTCTTCTATGGTTAATGGGTATGGATTCCACTTTACTGAGGAGGGCATTCTTGATATGCTTAACATAGACATGGAAGAATATAAATATTTTCGTGATCTCACCACAGGAAATCCACTCAATAAACTCTCCCAAGTTGATACTACCACTAGCCTTAGTGACATCAAAAGATCCATCTTTCAATCCAATAGGACTTGTCATGAAGATAGGGGTACCTATTATGCCATAAACCTAAAACCTGATGCTAGGATCATAATTCTCATTGTTTCCACCTCTAGAGCAAACAAATCTAAAGTACCCACTTTCCGTATGTACCTTATCTATGCTATTCTAAAAAGTATTCCCATAAATTTTATTCGTATCATCCTTAAGAATATGCTTGAGTTTTCTGGCAATCCACCTTATGTTGACTTTGTGTGCCAAATAACTCAACACTTTCTTAAGAAGAATATTGAGGATCTAGGTTACACATGGGATAGAAAACCTCAAAAGATTAGTAAAAATATGGTGGAGAAGATGGGCATTGACTTTGGCCACAAAAGGGCTAGGACTGAAGGAGAGACATCCACCTAAGACATACCTCCACCACCTTCTTCTACCAACCTACCCCAGGATCCTATTACAAACACCTTAACATACATTGATGGATCCCAATATCATCTGAGTAGGCAACTAGATTACAATCACCATGCCATGACTTATTTAAACCAAAGGATGCAAGCCCTTTCTTCCAATCAACCTGATGAATATCCTTATTCCCTTAATCCTGGCATGATAAATACATACAATCCTTCCTACAACTACTATCAAATTCCACCTCCACCATCTTCTGATCTCACACATACTCAGTTTTTCCCAATACAACTTCAAGACATTGCTGCCCACTTCCGCTTTGATCGTGTTCCCACCTTCTTGGAGGCTTATGCCTTCACCAAGACAGGTGCCTTAGAGTGGCAGACACTTGTCAAATATTATAGAGCTGAGCCTTTTCTTGGAAAAGACCCAGACATTGATGTAATCCTTTGGTCTTTCCAGTGAGATTATGAGATATCTTTGTAATGGTTGTAATGGAATGGCTATCTTTATATCAATAAATGTGTGTTTAATGGCTTCATTTGAACATATACAAGAATATTATAGTAGTGCATACAAATAAGCGGGAGTAATATATGCAAAGGATGCAATGAATCAAAAAGGATGCAAATTTTTGCAAATGATTGAGAATTTAACTGTGGCAAAATTTACCATTAATTGGTGTGCATTAATCCCTTGATTTTAATTAGATATCTCTTTAAGGGGGAGCAAAGCATAAAATTAAGAGGGAAAAATAAAACGTCATACTAAATGATTATCTTGGATATCTTTTTGAAATGACAAAGGGGGAGAAATAATATAAAATCAAAAAACATATAATTATCAGCATTCACTTACAAAACATGAATGGCTATAAAAGGTAGATTTTAGGTATGAAACTCACATGATTTATATTTCCTTATTTTATATTTAGGAAATGTTTGTCATCTTCAAAAAGGGGGAGATTGTTGGCTAAATTGGACATTAGTAAAATTCCTTTATTTTGATGATGACAAACATTTCATTCTTGTCGATCTAACGTGCTACTTGAGTATTGCAGGAATAAGGTGAATGACAAAGATTTGGGAAATCTATATGCTTGAATTGTTGTTATTTCATGATTGTAATCAATTGTAAAAATTTGTACAAATATATAATGTACAAGTACTTAGACATCATGTAAATCAAGCGTTAGATCTTCCCTAGCCAATCACAACACTTAGATAGGTCATCCCCTAAAATAGTGTCACAAATGCACACTCATACATACACTTGAAACTTAGTTTAAAATATTGAAACATGGTTAATCTCGATCGACAAACTCCTCGACCGAGACACTCTCGGTCGACAAATTTTTCGACCGAGAAAGACCCAGGTAGCCATTAGACACAGCACACAAGGTAGTTGGCAGTTGGAGATGAACGTTGCATATACTTGCTTCAGACAGTCCCTCGGTCGACAAGTCCTCGATCGAGAAGGACTCTCGATCAACAATTCTTCGACCGAGATGTGTTCTGTCTGCAACTTTCAGAATTAATTAACTAGCCGTTGCTAAAGCAACTAAAGTGTACCTAATGACTAGTTAAGCTCTTGGAAACCCCTAAAAAGTGTCTAGAACATCCTTTAGCACTTGTAGGTCATTCCTATCAATAGGACATGCCTTAGGACACCTAAACTCACTCATATACACTTGTGTTATACTTGAGCGTACACTTGCAATTGGCAATCTATTTTGAGCAATTGAGCAACACTAGCTTTGGCTACTCATTCCCTTGCTCTAAATATGTGTCCTATAGTCTAGCATCTCCTATCCACTAAACCTACACTTCAATATTCATTGGTTAGGAGATCTATACGCTTGATATAGGCAAATCAAGCCTTGTGCTTCAAAGTGGTATTGTAATTTCTATTTTTCCTTCTTGTTCCTTTTATCTTTTGTATTCTCCTTGCTACTCCTAGGGTTGGAGGCTGCGGATTGGAGAAGGTTCTTCTCGGTGGAGAAGGTGGACTTCAGACTACTTCAAGAAGGTTGTTGCAACAGGAAGCTACTTCAAGAGGAAGGCTACTTCAAGGGGGAGCTTGAAGTTACTTCAAGAAGGTTGCTTCAAGGTTGGTGCAACTACTTCTAGGTGAAGGCTGTTCGAAGGGTTTGGTGAAAGAACTGTAATTTTATGTAATATCCTTGTGAGGTAATAAAATTTAATTCTTTCAAAATCCCGGTTGGGTAAGCAACCGGGTAGTGGATTGACTACCTTAGTATTTTCTAAGGTTGGAACCACTCTAAATCCTTGTCCCCTTATCCAATATTTTTATGGTTGGTTGTTTGAGTTAAATTATTATTAAAATATTATAAAATCCTATTCACCCCCCTCTAGTGGTTTTCAAGGTTTACATATGATGTTCATTATTGTAACTAGAATAATTAATTCTTAATTATATGACTAGTCTCAACCTTATTATGGTTAGAGTAGGATATAATCTCAATAATTATATTAGTTAGACTAGTAAAGTATGATATATAACATTATTTTAGTAATTACTTAAGTATAGCGGGTACACGGGTCTGGTGGGTCCGGGTCCAAGCATACCCATTATTGGACTCGCTTATATGTGGGTCCAAGGGTATGCGGGTATAAAAAATTAGATCAGTGACAGATTTTTTAAGAGTCTAGATTTGCGGGTCCGCGGGTCTACCCGTACCCATTTACAGCCCTACCCTCTTCTGACTACTCACCTTAGATGACTCTATCTATTCCTTTTAGTCTCATGAATTTTCATCAAAAAAATCACGAGTTTATGTCAGCCATAATGAGAGCGTGTTGTTCCCGCTCAACGAGCCCGTCGAGCATAGACGCCACCAGATCAGAGATCACAACATTTGTAGCACCTTACTACTAACCGCCGCATGAAAGGCCGATCGAGGACAGGTGGGTTTCAATTCATGCCTCCACCGCATCTGACTTACTACCAAAATCTCGATAAGAGGGCGGCGAATCAGTTGTCGTACTACCTGATACATAAAAGCCATAGTTGATCCCTTAATTTGCCATTGCCATTCTCCGGCCATCACGGACAGTTCCCCTTGTTGCAAGAAGGCACACACCAACAACGATGCATGGACAAAAAAAAGAAGACCACCGCCTGATCTCCTACATCCGAGCCAATAGGAAAGGATGTTGGAGGGATGTACCTAGAGCCGACTATCTCAAATGGTGTGGGAAGAACTGCAAATTATGTAGATCAATTACCTCTGCCCCGACCTCAATAGAGGGAATTTCACCAACAAGAAGGACGACACCATCATCAAGATGCACCGTAGAAGGGAACAAGAACGTACTACTAATTAATGAAATTCTCTTGATAATTTCACATATATGTTTTTCCTTCCCCTTTTGATGTTGGCATTCCGTTTCGGTAAAACATTTCCATTTTACTAACAGAAAATTGTCTCTTGTTGAAAATAAAACATAGGTGGTATCTGACCGCTGCCCGCTTGTCTGGCCGTACCAACAATGAGATCAACAACTACCGAGACACACATCAACTTCACCACAGATGCACTGCCCAGTTGCCAAGGTTGCAGGGCATCATATACTTCTAAAGCTCAGGATGGACCAAGAGATAGCAAGACTCTACACGTAGAGTAGCCACCACCATCCACCTCCATGACTGTTCCATGGAAAGCGGCGCTGAACGGCAGCGTCTGCTGAGCTGCAATTCTCTGCCCATTCCCCTCTTCTTCTGCACTGCAGCCGATGGCCGCAGCCACAGTGTTTCCAGTACCATCAGAAGCAACTGAAGCGCTGTGGAAGACAACCATTCCATCACAATTAATGACACAGGCTGGTTGGCTCCAAACAAGCAGTCGTAGCTACAACACCGACGCAAGCAGCATCGGCCTCAACCTATCCATTAACCTCCCATCCCACACCACCAGTTGTTCGTACCAGCAAAATTCCCCCTCACATTCTAAAGCCTGCCAACCCTATCTGCAGATTCCCCACCACCACCCGACTAACCACTCACCCGCCAACAAAGCCATTTGACGGCTACCATCGGCGCCGGCACCAGCTCCAACACCTTGCAGCCACAACACCATCACCACCAACCTTACACCTACTACCAACACTACCCCTACATCCTCCACCACCATTACGCCACATCAACAACCTAGTACGCAGCATATGCCTTCAAGCGATATACTTGTGTAGTCAACTAGGGTTCCACAACACGGAGCCATGCACCTCCACCTACAAATTCTCATGCCGGTATACTTGTACGATGTGGATTGTAGGTGAAGGTGACCCAGGTAATGTATAACCATAATTGTTTCTATGTTCTCAGTTGGTGTGCTTTGCGCTAACCTTTTATGTTGGCAGCAAGTTGAGCCGAGGAGATATTTTCTATGGAATTGTAACGATGAGGTGATTTCCTTATTAGCTGTTACTCTTTTATAGTGGTATCATATCCCATTACTTAAATTTGCAATGATTGTATAAAAATGCTCTCTCCATGACCATAAAACAAACTTTGATATATATTGTAACATTTTGATCGATATACTTGATGAGGAAAACAATAGATTCAAAAACTGAGCTTTGACAAAAATTAATGGTGACAATTAACAAAAAATGGCTATTGCTTACTTGATCATGGGCGTGAAGCGTGCTAATAATAACATTGTCAAATTGTATCGTGATGTACTAGGAAATAAGCATAGAGGTTGGTTTTGTTTTGATTCATTGTATGCATTAGTTTATTGTATGTTTTTTTTATTATGTGATCTATTGGTTGTTCAATCAAGATGTGCATCCAAGTGTCAAGAATACACATAATAGGTTGATCTGTGAACAAGGGAGCAGATAGTTCTTCGTATGCTGGAGTTAGAAGACAAATGAAATCTGAGTCAGACGGTTTTGATTAGGACGATCTTGGCTATATCCCCTACAACTACACCTACAGAGGGTAGGTCAAGATGTGTTACTAATTTTAAAAAATGCATAAACTGCGATCATTTCCAAGTTTTCCTCCATTGAAAGTCGTTGCTCAGGTCCATCTTCATAAAAATAACATCTGCAGTGATTTCAAAGCATTGTCCAGGTAATTGTCCTACTACGAGCTGTCCCTTCAATAAGTACTCATTTTCCTTAGTTTCCTTTGTATATGCTTCTTACTCATCTACGTTGCATACAAAGAGCTATCTGCTACCTTGTTCACAGATCAACATGCAACGCGGCATGCAGCTGGAGCAATTGGAAGGCGTCAAAATGATTCTTTGAATTGGATTTTCAAACAATGTCAAGTATGTGCACTTCTCAACCGTTCTCCTCCTCCCACTCTATGTCGTCAGGGGAATCACTACTTACTAAATCACTACACATGTAAGCTTCCTCGAAGGTGACTACAAAATGAGCAAGTAGTTTATTTATGTGATTTATATTACAACAATGACTCAGAACCAAATGACGAGAAATAAATTAGGATTTTATGATGACTTAGTGTGTCATTTTTGTTGAATGCATTCTATTATGCTAGCTAAACAATGTACAATTTTTCTTTTTCCTTATTGTGTCCCCCACCCTAGCTCGCTACAATGGGGCTTCTTATTTGGTTGACATCAATTACATGATAGTTTATATTTCCAATGCTGAAGATTGTGCAATTTTTCAACAAGAGAGAAAGACTTGTAGATAAATATGCATTGGTGCAAATGTCAACGGAGCAAACAACAAGCACTAAGACATTTAGAAATAATTTCTCTTATAACCATCACGATGATCACAATACTATTTTGTTAAAACATAATACTTAATTTTTAAACTATGTTAAAAAAATATTGTGCAATTATTTGGCTACCAATTACTTTAATTTTATATTTGAGCTTTTGGATTCATAAAATATCTAAGAGGCTTGTTCACTTATGTGATGGCATGTACATTATCTTGGTTTAAGGAAGGTATTGTAATCAATTATATTTATTAGATAATATATCATATTACTTCAACCAACGAACAAACACAATAAAAATGTGAATTTGTTCCATATACATATAATCTTGAAAAATAATTAAAATAAGAATCCAAACTGATTAACATGCTATGTATGCTAATTTCCTCAATATGTTTCTCTCTGATTAGCAATAGTTGTTTCTTTACACAAGTTGTAAGATGAGTAGTGATTAACTCTTATGTGCTTTCTCACTATTGATTTTTTATTATATAATATTTTTATATAAATGTTATCTAATAAATAATACTTTGTTAATTGTATATTAAATTAAAATACTAAATGCTGCAAGCTATTACCAAACATGGATTATAGATATCCTTAACCATATATGCATGTAGGTTATATTTTATATTTGACAAAGACACAATTTCTTATACATGAAATAATGTAAATTATAACGATGTAGGTTGTTAGTTACACCGATACGGGTAGTTTCACAATCTAACAATATGTGAGAACTGGAAATAAAATATATAATATTAATCATGATAATTTGTTACACTTCTCAAAATGTCGTAGTGGTTGAAATCTTTGTTGTGTTATAAAATTATGTTTTTCTTGTGAAATGCATCTTCATGATGATTATCAACTTCCCTTTGAGTTTACTAACATAATTTTTTGGGCCATAAAAGGATGATGCAATCGGCAATCATGGTGCTCCCTATGAAGGGATGCATGTACAAACCCTACTGAGAAACACTTTTTAATTTACCACCCTCTTTGATGTATGGCCTCTACTACAGACTATGGGAGATGGAGATAACTAACTCTCTATAATTCCCAAAGTAGCATTTTTATATGTCATAACACTTCGTTTATTTGATAAATATTTAGATTTATGCAATCATAAGAAGCCAATACATTTATAAAAACCATCTACTTGTCTTGATATACATGAAGTGCATGTAAAAATGTTTTTATTGACATGATTAATGACAAACAATTCGAAATTTGAATGAAAAGTAAAAAATGTAACTTATGTGACCCTCAAATTAAGTGTATTACCTATTACCAATTCAACAAATATAACCTAAAATTAGTAATTGATTGACAAATGACTCAATCTCTCCCTGTCTATCGATGTTATGATATCATAAAGATATTATTGTTCATATTCCACTCATAGAATAAATTAAACTAAACATACTCATATATGCAAACATATTTGATTTTATTTTTACGTGCATGGGCACATGTGCGTTTACTAGTATATATACATATATATATATAGAGAGAGAGAGAGATATATATATCTATACATACATATATATATACATATATATATATATATATATGTATATGTATATATATATGCATATATATGTATATACATATGTATATATATGTATATACATATATATATATACATATATATATATGTATGTATATATGTATATATATATGTATGTACATATGTATATATATCTATATATATGTATATACATATGTATATATATCTATATATATGTATATATATAACAACAATGTATTCATGTATGAAACAACCCAAAATAACATATGTCTCTAGGCCACCCATTAAGGTTGGTCACGATCGAGACACATCAACATGGTGTCTCGACCGGGACATGACATGGTGTCTCGACCACCACATGAATCAAGGTTTTGACCACCCAAAGAACACATGTCTCGACCTCAAACCAAAACATGTCTCGACCACCAAACCAAATAATGTCTCGACCACCTCCAAGGGAAGCATCTCGACTAAAATAGAAGCAAGGGTCATGACCAACACAAAGACATGCATCTCAACCAAAACTAAAGCACTTGTCTTGACCAAAACAAAAGTAACATCTTGACCAAAACAAAAGCAACATCTCGACCATCACCACAAAGTGTCTTGACCCAAGAAAAAACATGGTGTAGCGACCACCAACGTTAAACTACCATCAAGGCAAAAGCCATCATCAAAACAGAGATTAACCAAGGTCAAAATAGAAGCATACCATGGCCTAAATAGAAGATAGCATCATGGAAAAACCACCATCATTAAGGAGAAAACCTCATGCAAAATGGTCACCAAAAATTCTAGAACACATACTTATGAAAACCACCTTGAAAAACCTCATGTAGGAGAGATATACTCACATTTAAAACATCCAAATAGAACCTATAAATCCATGTTACACGAAGGTACATGAAACTCAAGAATGTGATCAAAACCAAGATCAAAAGATAGGGGGAGGTCACACATTTCACCGTCTTCTCAAAATTGGGTACCATAAATTAGGATTTTGGATTCTAATCAAACCAAGCATGATAATCATCATTATTCAAGTTCTAGAGCATGGTGTAATCCACTAGCATGTTAAGACTACGTTTTAGAGAGAGAAACAACAACATGCATGTAAAGAAAAGTGCAATAATAGAGAAGGTAGAGTGTTATATAACCCACCTTAAGAGATGGAACAAGCTCCAAGCTCACGATCACCAAGGATGATGATGAAGCTCCACCAAAGGCTCCACTTTTGGCCACAAGATAACCTCAAGAAGAAGAAGATACCAATATCAAAGAATTACTCAAGAAAAGAGGGGAAGAAATCCTAGGCCGAACCAAAATAAGAAGGGAGAAACAGAGAAGAAACTTCCTCTCACTTGGGTACCACCTTGTCAAAACATGGTATATGCCCCTTGTGATGAGGAGTTTCTCTCGAAAATGACCACCATGGATAGTCCATAATCTATGGCGGATAAAAGGGAAGAAGATGGTATAGGAGATCCAATGAAATCATCACCAAAGAAAGGATTACACTTACCTTGGTTGAAGATGACCAAAATTCACCACATGCAAGGGATCTTTGTCACCAAATCTCCAAGGATCGATCCTTCTAGCTCCTCAAGGCTCCAAGCATGAGCAAGCAAGGAAGGAGAAGGAGGGGGATTGAAAAGGGTTACTTTCATGGAGAGGATAGGGTTTATATACATGAAGGAGGAGGGAAGTAGGGTGGAGATGAGATGTCAACATGAGAGGGCTCCACAAGGACACTTATCCACCCAAGAAACACACATGCAACCACTATATGCGTGCATGCACGAGATGGTGATACAATAAATGTTGGGTATCAACCTCTTAAGGTTTCCAACACCTTGGTCTCAGTTGAGACACATCAAGAGATTGAGACAACACCAAAGCAACTTTGTTAGGTTGAGACAAAAGGTCACCAAAGACTCAATGTCGAGACACACCAAAAAAGGGAAAACCATCTCGACCCAACCACTACAAGACCATCCTAGTCAAGAAAAAACCAAGATAAGATAGGTGTCTCAGTCAAGAGACACCCAAGATACCCATCAAGGTCAAGACAAGGGTATGTACACTCAAACATGGTCACATGGTTGACACCAAGCAAACCCTAGAAACCCTAATCACCTTTAGAGATGTCACCACTCATCCAAGGTCAAACCAAAGCACCACAAAGCATCACACTCACTATTATGATTCCCAGTAAAGGAAGATACACACTAGGTGTGGAAAATTGCAAGATAGCCCTCACATTTGGCTAAATTGCAATTTGACCCAAAATAAGCACATAAAGCAAAACATCATCCAAACAAGCTCAAAATGGAAACTTAAGCTCATCATAAGACATATAAGCATCTCAAAGGATTAGAGAAAGGTTCTAAGCACTTAATCGAGCTAAAAAAATTGGGTTAACCCAAAACACATGACAGGGGTCTTATAGAGGGGGACAAACAAGCCAAATATTTGGTGTCCTCCACCTTCACATTTATCATGAGGTTGATGATGATGTGGTGGAAGTTGGTCTGAGCCTATGCATAGGACTGTAAATGGGTAGGATATGGTGCAAGTATGGTCATATCCATAATTGTAATTGTTTAGTTAATCGGATATGGGTACGGTTATATACCTGCTTTGTCAAAAGATATACCCGCAACATACCCATATATGTATAATCGTTGAGTATATGGAAGGGTAATTGGGTATAAGGTTCTATTTAATTTTCAATAATAATACACCACAAAGTTGAGATACAACAAACTACCTCACTTAAATAGATAGGTTATGGAAAAATATCATTCCAGACAGAGAGGAGATAGGAGCTGAATGGGAGAATGACTTAGTGGCCTTCTTAATTTAATGAAATGTACTGGTGTGGATATAAAATTGTGTCAATGATTTTTTCATTATACTATGGTAAGTACTTATATTTACCAGATGTGAGTGACACAATATGGAGCACTACATTCTAATATAAATTTCTACTATTTAAGGTACATGTACGTGCTAGATGTGAGTCCTACAATATGAATCATTATATTTTAATGTAAATTATCTACATAAAAACATAAGTTAATGGGTACATGGGTATACAGGGTATGGGTATGTACATAACCATAACCTTATCCTGTAAGAGGTGGGTATGTGGGTATAAGGGTAAGCGATTACATGGTTATAAAAATTTATACTTATGATGGGTTCAGTGGGTATGGGTTTGAGGGTATGTGGGTATATCCATATCCATTTAGAACCCTAGTTGTGGACCATAGGAGGTTGATTGTTCCTCCTAGAAAAAGGGTATGCATGGAAAAGAAAAGAAAAGAAAAGGGAAAGGGAGAAACAAAAATACAATTTTCACCTCTTTAACTTTAGAAAGGCAATAAATCGTAGGAAGGTCCAACATTAGCAAAAAGTTGGAAAGTAGCTTCAAAATATTCTCTAGATCTTCTATGAGAGAAAAATGATGATGATTGATCTGAAATAGTGAAAGAGAGAAATGAATAAAATCAAAGTTGCATTTCATGTTACAAGGTTCATCTAATTGAACCAAACCCTTAGTTTTTTCATCATTATACTTGACATTATCAAAAGAATGATGAAGTGAGATCAAGGGTAAGGCATATGAGAGTACACAAAGGTAAATTGAGTTAAGATAAAAACAATCACTCCATCACACAAGCATTGTTCAATGAAATCATTTCTAAATTAGAGAAAGAGTTGAAGTAATGCATACATTGTGACTACATGAGACTAGGTGATGAAAACACCTAATTCTATGACTCAAGCATCAAATATAGAAAAAGGTGATCTATAATCACCGAATTACAATGGTACTTGGATTGAAGATGAACTTTCCTTAAAAGTCAAGGTCTACTCCCACTTCCTCAAGTTAATTTACAAAAACTAGTGTGAATTTTAGTAGGCGATATAGTGATTCTTTTACACTCTCCTTCATTCATCCATGCTATAGTGAGGCAATCAAACTAATTAATAGTCTCACAATGGTGTAATAGTTATACTCTTTAAGCGATTCCACCACCCTTCAAGGACTCGGGGCCTAGTTTCATCGATGTACACTTTTTATGAACCAACTAGAGTATCATTAGAAACTTAGTAAACTCTCATATACATTTGAATTTTAATTAATTTTCATGGACATGGGATTAAGAGAGAAATATCTCTCCTCCTCTCCCACGCCCGTGCCAGAGGCTGAACGTCCGGGAGGGTGGTAAATCAAGGTAGCAACTGGGAATCAAACTCGGGTCCCTTTGTTAAGGGAAATTGTGCTTGACCACTTGAACCACTCCTTGTCAATGTTAACTCTCATGTACATGATATCCTTAAGGGTGGTTAAACACCTCGTAGGATGATTAAATCCACATAGGTTCGCATCCCAAAAGTGCCTCAAACAAATTCATGCAATGTGTTTTATCGCATTGCTCTCACTAAAATCTACTCAAAGCTCATGTCTAAGGCCACTATGGAAGATTCAATTTTTGGCACCCCGTGTGGATTTTGCAAAGTCAAAGTAGTTGTTCCTAATGCGTTTGGATCTATGATAACATTCACTTAGTGGAAGAGGCAATATACACAATGCAATTGTAACACCTAGGCTTACTGCCCAAGGTTCTAGTAGAGCTTTAGGAATGACGATTGACCCCACAGACCACCATTGGTCTTAACTGCATACTTTTTCCTCACTCACACACAAGTTAGGATCAACTTTCTGACTAGTCAACCATCTTGGTATTACTCTAGGATGATTAGAGTTCTTTGTGATGGGCTCCCTGAAAAGTAGGTGCACCTTGGTGATATGGATAGTTAAATCATTACTTTAAGATCATTTTTATGAGGCCTCAAATCCTAGTATGTTACAATCTCCTCCACATAGACTCTTTACATCCTTGTCAAGGCTTAACTATATGGCCTCATAATATTTCCCCAATTTTATTACAGACGAAGAATGTCCCATTGACACCCTACTCCTTAACAGGGCTCCCAACACAAGGGTAGCTACACCACCATGGACTACCATTTCCAACATTCTTGGACAACAAGGCTCAAGAATGGCATGCTACATGGCCATGTGTGCCCCGCTATTGTAGGTTTATGGATCTAATACCTTTTGTAACACTCAGGCTCATTTATCAATGCTTTAGTAGAGTTTTAGGAATGACGACTGGCCCCACAAACCACCATTGGCCTTAACTATGTGCTTTTTCCTCAGTCACACTCAAGATGAGATCAACCTTTTTACTGGTCACCCATCCTAGTACTACTCTATGTTGATCATGATTAACCTTAGAGTTCTTAGTGATGGGCTTCATGAAAAGGAGGTTCATCTTGGTGATATAGTTAGTCCAATAACTCCTTTTAAGATCATTTTATCTAAGGCCTCAAATCCTGGGACGTTACATTAATTAAAATACAATGCCATATATGTCCTACCTATTAATATTGATCTCTCTAAGCCCTTTGACAACATGATTTGGGTCTTTATCCAATACACTCTTAACTAAATAGGCATTTCAACCACTCTCATTTCTATGATCATGATTATTATGAGTTCCAACAGTGAACAAATTACATGGAATGGATCACTGATGGATAGTTTAAACCATCCAGAGGGGTAAAGCAAGGTGATCCTTTATACCGATGTATTTTGTTGCATTGGATATTTGACCACAAATATTTGGGAGGAAGTTAATAAATAACCATGGAAATAAAACCAATAATTGTTGAAGGAAAAATCTCTTGTATACTTCTCAAATAATACCCCTCACATGCAATATGAGATCTTAGAAGGATAACACACATACCTTCCATTAATATCGGCAAGTGCCTAGGAATGTTCCTCGTATGTTAAAGAATGAACAAGAACACCTATTCAAAAGTCTCAAGGAGCATTAAAGGTAGGTTAAGAACATGGTTAGGAAAATATAACTAGAGGAAGGAAGTGTGACACTTGAAAAAGCAAGTTATTAACTCTCTCCCAATGTACACTATGCTAGAGATACTACCTACCTAAACTTGGCATACTATCAAATGGTCATCCAAATCTTCAACCGAGGTGGAAATATTGAAGCTTAATCCATGAACTTGGCTAATTGGAGAAAGTGATTGCACCTGTGAAAGAATTGTATTGTTTTGTCAGTATAGCTTGTGAAATGAATGATTGATTACTTCTGTAATATTGAGGACACTTCCTAATAAACAAAATGATGCCATAAAAGAAAAAGAATGGAAACTATCATTCAAAATCCAAAGGTTTAGGATCTTCTTTATGGATGTCCATATAGTACTATGACCTCAGTTGATATCCAAATCAAAAAAGATCCTTCTCAATGGTGAATGCACATCCTATTGGCATGATGAATGTGTAAAATAACAAAGTGTATAAATCAAAGACATGATTACTATCCTAGATACTCTAGACGACCTTCAAGTCAATACCATAGTCCTATCTTCCAAAAGTTGAGATATTGATTTTTTGATGCACTAGCTCAAGGAAAAATTAGTTGAGGACATATTACATCTTTTTGCACAACTCCAAAGCCTTGGACATGAAATTAAAGATGGATTCACATTAATAGATGAGTAGTTCCCTCTGCCTCCTCCTGTCACTAAAGATTAGTCTAATCATCTATAAAGATCTACCAGGTTGATGATCTCTCATATGGACTACGAAACCATCAATCAAAGTTAAGTTACACAATATATTGTCTACATACTCATTACACTGCATAAGACATCTAATGGTTTCTGATGTGTGCTTGAGATGCCATAGTTCATTTGAAAGCTAACTACATGCAGTGTAGATTTCCCGTGTGTTTTTTTCTATCTAGGACCTCCTTCCCACAAGCCCCTATGGCTCTTTAAAGACTATTCGTTACCCATAAGATTAGGCAGAACTCAATAAGAAGTATAGATATGACTATTGGTTCACCCTATTTGCCTTTATTGCATGGTAAATCTGGAAGACTAGGAATACATGGGTGTTTACTACAAAAATAACCCCTTCAAACCTTTGCTCCTACCATACAACTATCTCGCATAGTCGATGGCATTAGGATCCATGTAGATGTTGCCCAAACTTAAGGTACATAGATGTAATCCATGAGCTTGGTCATCTGCAACTTTCTAGGAGAATGGATATATGGAATTGAGGAGAAGATTCCCTATTGGGACAGTCTAGAAGTGGAGTTATATTCTATGTGGTGAAACATGAAGTTTGTTGCAAGTATGGATTACACCAAAGCCACCATGTACTCATGATTCTAGGTTGTTGTGAAGATTGTTCACAACCGCATGTCTTTTCCTGCCTATTTAAAGCCATATTACCCAAATCAAAGGGTCCTTCACGACTTTAAACATTAAACATTCCCCAAGTGAGAAAAACATTGTTGTCGATGCCTTAACAATGCAACACTTTTCTTTACATAGCTTCAATTGTAGTTCCTTGAATGTCCTACTTTAATATCATTTTTTGTATATGCTGAACTTGTTAGTGCTTTTTCTTCTATGAATGGGAAACATGAATAGATAGCCATAATATTTTTCTAAAAAAAAATAAGAATATTATTTTATGTATGAAACATTTACTACCAATAGATGTGGTTATCTACTTCTTTTGTTTATGATTTAGTTGTCTATACAATGAAACTTAAGATTTTATGCCAAACTTTTAGCCATGATTGTGTAATTTTATTAGGGAAAACATCATGCATATAAAGTTGTACTAAACCCTTAGAACAATTTTGGATTGGTAAATAACACTTTGAAGCACCCAATTGTTTCGTTTATATATTAACTAACTAATAACACATTGTTATTGATACTAGCAAAAATTCTACTTTTACCTATAATAAGAGGGAGATCTATGTGTGTCTACTCATTGCACCTATGTTCTTGGCTTCTTATATTTTCTTTATTCATTTTTTAAATTGATTGCATCACATCTGGTGTATCCAATTTCTAGGTGTATGTGTACTTGATGACCTTATCAGCATATTTGCATGTAACATCAACATGTCTGAGAGTTCAGTCTGCATTTTTAGCAGCCTGTTTACAGGCTTTACTAATTTGTCTACATACTTCAGTAGTCTGTATGCGAGCTTAGTAGAAGAGAGCATTTTCACTTTCTATTCTTTCTCATCGCACCTGTGTGCTTTGATTTTTAACTTCTCTTTTTTTGCTATTAAATGATTCCATCACATCCATGTTTATTCAAGTTCTAGGAGTTTGTGTGGTTGCTCATCTTACCAACATGTTTTCATGCTTCATCAACATGTTTGTGAGTTTATGTGCACATGTTTAGCAGTGCATTTGTGTGTTTTAATATATTTTTTGCATACTTCAGCAATATGTCTATGAGTTTAGCATTCTAACATGTTTGCATGCTTACTTGCTTATAATTTTTTGAAATAGAGACAATTTAATGATCTAACTTTATAGGTTGGAAGGAGATAGATAGTAGTTGATCTAATTGTTCTTTTTTTACTATTTGTATGTAAATTATTTAGTATGTATTACTTGTCAATTGGCACATGGCAAAAAAGTAAACTTGGGTAACTTTATTATTGACAAACTATAAGTTAGAGGGAGTCAGCTGGTACCTAATTGAGTTATTCTCTTTTAGTGAGATGTCCATAAACTTTTTGGAGAGACAATTTTAATAATCATACATGTCAGAGAGAGTTAACTAGGTTGTTAATCGAGTTGTTCTCTTATAGTGCAAGGAGAGCACATATAATTTTACTAATGATACACTAGTAATTAGAGGAAATTTCCTAAAAAATCAGTCAAATTACTCTCTTCTTACCAGGTTCATTCAATTCTGCATCACATACTTAGCATGTGTCTTCCCCTAATCGGTATTCATATGATGAAGAAACTTAGGTGTCCAGTATGTTTTCCAAATATTTGTCTTGTTTGTTGAATAATTCAAAAAACTCTATTTAATTAGCAAGACATTTGCAATTGGCACATATCTACTAGATATTATCTTCTATTGTTAATGTTGCACAACTCCTAGTTCCAATAGTCTGTGAGTCAAATCATCATCTAACATGAGATTAAAATTAGGTATTGGCATATATATATATATATATATATATATATATATATATATATATATATATATATATATATATATATATATATATATATATATACATACATACATACATATATACATATATAATACATTCAACACACACTGCCGCGCCACATCGTCTCCTAGGGTTCGGGTGATCTGTGCGACCCAGGCGATTGCGTCGCCAACGCCGCCGATCACCCCGATCGGAGGTGTCCACCCTCCCGCACATGCCACCACCGCCATCACTCACCCCCCTCACTCGGCTATGGCAGGGCAGCAGGCACCACCTGCGAGTGGTGCAGAGACTGAAGGTCAAGGCGACTATAGTGCCACCGTCAGGAGGAGAATGAAGATGTTGTGGAACCTGGTTCTGAAGCAACCATCGCCGGTGATTGAAGAGGACTTGGAGTTCGCTAGGCCACAGATCATCGATGGCATGGTTCACATGGACCTGGAGATTGAGGAGTTTGATATGATGAAAAATATTTGGGAACACACGATCCTCCTATACTCACTAGGCAAGCGGCCATACTACCCCCATCTAGTGGCGTGGATCCGCCGGACATGGAGACCCAAGGGGACGTTTGAGGTGATCTCGAAGGAGGACAATATCTTCCTTGTCAGACTTGCGACAGCGGATGATAAGAAGAGCATACTAGACATGGGGCCGAGGTTCTTCGACACTCAAATGATCATTGTGAAAGATTACTCCTACGGCGACGAGATGAAGCAGTAGTTGTTCTCCTCAGTCCTGACATGGATTACCCTCCATTCTATAGGGTGTTCTTGGATGAGGAGGGCAGCGGGCACCATCGATGCGGGTGTATGGAAGGTGCTACACATCGATAACTGCTTGCTTGAAGGTGATAATGTGAGGGTCATCGTCGAGCTTCAGGTTGATGGCAAGGAGCACGAATTGGTTTGGTTGAATGTTGGTGGGATGGAGTCGATCCCAGTTCACATCTCCTATGACTTCATCCCTCTAAGATATTCTAGTTGTTGTGCCTTTGGCCACGACGATGGCCAATGCTGGAAAGGGGAGAGGGCGGGGACGGAGGTTGGAAAGCAAGTTTGGAAGGCCAAGCCACAACATCAGGTTGTCGGAGCTGCGTCTGTGAGAAAGGGCGACCATGGGGTGGCTGCGGAGGACGCAACGGCCACAAGCAGTGGAGGTGGATCCGTTCCAACTGATGTCAATGACCAGTGCATTGATCGGGTAGAGCAGGCTACTAAGGATGATGTTGACGGTCCCAACCCTAATGGCAAAGAGGATAAGAGGTCTGATAATACTGAGAAAAACCATGCGGGAGGTGCTGATGATTTTACCCCCACTTCTAATAGGCCAGGGCACCGGCATGCAGGTATCCTAAAGTCCCAAGGAGTGGGAACAATTCTTGACACCACAAATAGCTTTGGAGTCTTATTAGACTCAGACAAAGAAGAAGGAGAGATTGTGAAGGATAAAGGAGAAAATAAGAAGGACAAACAGAAGGAGACAAATAGGCAAACCAGGTCTACAAAAAACCCTTGATATGTCCATGCTTCTCTGGAATAGTAAGGGTGGGTGCGACAGGAATAAGAAGAAGGAAGTTCATGAGTTGATTACTGCCAGTGGTTACTCATTAGTTGCGTTGGTGGAAACAAAAATAAAGAAGCAAAACAACAATAGCATAATGTACCTCTTTCCACAGGGATGGAACCACGTGTCTAATGTGGAGTGTGGTGATGTTGCCAGAGTTTGTGTGGCGTGGAAGCTCAATGCTTGGCATGTGTCAGTGATACAGACGTCAGATCAACATGTTACAGTTGAATGCAGAAACAATGGTGGTTTGCTGATATGGATGATGGCTGTCAATGGTCATAATGATGGTAGAGCAAGGCTTGATTTATGGAGAGATCTGGTTACACTTTCTAGATAGGTGCAGGCTCCCTGGTTGGCCATTGGTGATTTCAATACAGTCCGGCTACAAGGGAAAAAAAGGGGGAAAAGACTTGCTACCATAGCTGAGGTGGATGCTTTCAATCAGGCTATTGATAAGGTAGGTTTATACGAGCTACCTATGGTGGGCGCTGACCTTTTTACTGGGAACAATGAGAGGGACCCAGAGCACAGAATAGAAAGAAAACTTTATAGAGCCTTGGTGAATGATGAGTGGCTAAATTTTTTTCCTAATGTACAGGTAAAGGCAGGAGGATTTGATATTAGTGATCATGCACCTATCTCGGTTCAGATTAAGGAGAAAAAGCAAAAAAGGAAACCGTTCATATTTCTTAACTACTGGGTTAACAAGAAAGGGTTTGATGATGTCATCAAGAAAGGTTGGAACACTCAGGTGACTGGTAATCCTATGTATGTGTTTGTCAAGAAGCTGATGAACACCAAGATGGTCCTGAAAAGTGGGCAAAGGAGGAGGTAAATATCCAAAATATGTTGAAAGAGACTAAAAGGGAGTGTAAAGCAGTTAGGGAAAGATTGCTGGCTAATCCACTGAATCCTCACCTGATAGAGAAGGATAGGGAGCTAAAGGTGATGTTGGAAGATTTAAAAAAGGCAGAGGAGAAATTCTACTGGCAGAGAAGCAAGGAAAAATGGATGAATTATGGGGACCGGAATACAAAGCTCTACCATACCGCTGTGAGAGGGAGGGAGGCAGGTAAAATTATTTTTGAACTTATTGATGCTGATGGGGAGGTGGTTAACAAGAAAGAGGACATTGAAGAATGGACTATAAATTTCTACACGTCTTTCTACAACAAAAACTTTCATGATGATACTGATGATGAGGAGGTAGTTGACTGGAAGTACAGGCTCACTAGCACCCATAATAACATCCTTACAAGAAGAGTTACTGAACATGAGGTGAAGCATGCTCTATAGAGTATTGGCAGCAACAAATCACCTGGGTCTGATGGTTTTAATTCTTTCTTATATAAGAAGTCTTAGGGAATCATCAAAAATGATCTGCTTTCTTATGTGAACTGGTTCATGGAAGGTGGAAATATGGTGAGACAGGTTAATCATTCTTTCCTTGTTCTTATCCCTAAAAAGAAGGTCATCTCTTCTCTTGCTGATTTTCGACCTATAGCCTGTTGTTAGGTGCAATATAAGATCATTGCAAAAATCTTGGCTTCTCGATTGAAGATGGTCCTCCCTTATCTAATTTCTACAAACCAAGGAGCCTTTGTCACATGTAGGAGTATTAGTGATTGTGCCCTTCTGGATGGTGAATTTCTTCTGGATTATAATGTCATGCGAGGTAGTAGGAAGGCCTGCCTTAAACTTGATATTTCCAAAGCCTATGATAGTGTGAGGTGGGAGAAGTTATGGTGGATCATGCAACAGATGGGTTTCAATGAATAATGGATTAGCTGGATGAAACAATATGTTGGGACAACTAGCTATTCCATTCTAGTTAATGGCACTTCTACATGACTCATTAGGGGTGGCAATGGATTACAACAAGGGGATCCTTTGTCTCCTCTTCTGTTTGTGATTGTCATAGAGTATTTCTCAAGAAAGATGCAGCAAGCTGAAGAATGGAGGGAAATAAAACCTTATACAGTCCACTTCACTAAGGTAATGACACATCTTATTTTTGCAGATGAGGTTTTGGTTTTTGTAGAAGCCAAACAGCAACATTTGGAAAATCTTAAAGGCCTTCTGATGAAGTTCGGAGAGCAAACGGGGTTGTGTGTTAATGCAAATAAAACACACATTTTCTTGTCCAAAAATTGCTATCAGTTGGAGGATAGACTCATGCAGGGTATGGGAGTGGAAAGGGGTGAATTCCCAACCAAATATTTGAGATTTCCTCTTGTAGGTGGTAATCTTCAAGTCAAAGATTTCACAGAATGTATTGACAAAGTGGAGGAGATGATTAACAGATGGCCTACACAAAAGACATCCATGGCGGGGTGCAGAACTCTGATTAAAGATGCCATAGAGGGACTTCTCATTTTTTGGGTACAACAAGGTGAAATTCTCATATCTATTCTGGATAGAATTGAAATGAAGATTGCAAACTTTCTTTGGGGGAGTGAGCATCATCCTATGAAGTATTCCAGGATGGCTTTTCCTACATATGAAGGTGGGCTGAATTTGAAGACTTTGAGAGACATTGCTAGATGGGGATCCATGAGGAGGATTGTTGCATTCCAAGAAGGAACTTCTACATGGGGAAAGTGGATGAGAGACATATATCATAGGGGGCTGAATTTTATTCCAAAGACAAGAGAAGGATACTCAAGGTCTATCAATGTCATGAGGGAAATGTGGCCACAAGCTAAACACTTGTTCGTTGCTAATGATGCTGGAGGATGGCAGCTCAAAGACAAGAAGATATGCTTATGGGAGGTGTCCTGGAATAGAGGCTCAAAGGACCCAGTGGGTGAACAAATATGGACGGATAGGTATGTGCTGAAGTGGAGCATATGTGTTTATAAATTTCTACACAATATTCTTACCACTCTTGATAGAATAAATAGTTGGATTTATGATATATCTACTATATGTCTGCTATGTGAGGAAAAGGAAGAAAGCCACAGCCACCTTGTGGGAGAATGCAAGTTCACAAAGGAGATCTGGGAGTATTTATGCAGAGAATTCAGACTTCAAATACAACTTATTATTGAACCGAGAAGGATGCTTGCTAGATGCAGAACAGATATAAAGAAAAATCTCTTGTTTGCTGGTCTATGCTACCATATTTGGGTAGAGAGGAATGCTATAAAATACCTAGGGAAGTCTATGAATGCCACAAGCATTGCTGTAAAAATATGTAAATGCATTAGAAGTAGACTACGTATTAGCTAGTTGTGTGAGTTGTAATGGTGTTATGGGTGTATGGCGTTGGGCCTACATGTAAGCTTGTCCCCCTAATATTTTTTAGGGGGAATGTCATAATATAATTACCTAATTATGATATATACATATATATCTGCATATATATACATATATATTTGTGTGTGTGTATGTCTGTATATATATATATATATATATATATATATATATATATATATATATATATATATATATATATATATATATATATATATATATATATATATATATATATATATATATATATATATATAGCATGTATTTAATACCCGTGTGGGTAGCTACCCACCTCCTATTTTGGTTAATTTTTTTGGATTTTCTTACTTTTTACGTGTGGAGGGTTGCTTTACCTTACAAAATGTTACTTTTCATGCATACACAATTACATTTGCAACATCTATAACACATATACAATTATATATATATATATTTGTGTATGTATATATATATATATATATATATATATATATACACACATATGTATATATATATGTGTGTGTATGTATATGTGTGTGTGTATATATATATATGTGTGTGTGTGTGTGTATATATATATATATATATATATATATATATATATATATATATATATATATATATATATATATATATAGAGAGAGAGAGAGAGAGAGAGAGAGAGAGAGCTCATCTTTAATATCCGCGCGGGTAGCCTGATTTTTCGCTACCCACCCATCCAAAAGAGTAACTATATGGTACACAAGAGTAACTTTGAGATCAACAGAGTAACTATGTGGTACATAAGAGTAACTCTAAGATAAAAAAAAGTAACTGTGCAAAAAATATACAATCAGTAAATATATGGACATGTTTTTTTATTATGGGGGGCAAATGATATTATTTTTGGATGAAATTTTTTGGGGAGCTAGATAAAATGCTCATCTACAAATACAAAAAAAAAATTTAAAAAATTATCAGGAACAGTGCACGGGTATTAAATAAATCCCCATATATATATATATATATATATAGAGAGAGAGAGAGAGAGAGAGAGACTCCACCTTCGATGTCTGCGTGGGTAGTATTCATTAGTTACTCGTATGATTAAATTAATCTGATATTTACGTTTCCTGCCACCGTGCCTATTCTCCGTGACAATGTTTGTTCATTGTATCTGCTATGTCTTACACTCCTCATGCTTCTCCGACTGGCCATACTCACGTAGCTAGCTTCCAATCGTGTTAGTGTTAGTTGTGAGGCATTGTCCCAGTGATTGACGAATGACATGGAAATGAAAAATAAATGAACAATAGATAAACAAATTTCCATTACGTGCATGAAAAATCATCTGGTAACAATACACTTACAAGCCATCTTGGGTGGAGGCTGAAGCTGGCATATTGACCAGTGAAAAATATGGAAGTCCTTCTGATTGGATGAAGAGGTAAAAGTTGCATAATACGTATTCGACAAAATTTCTAGACAAAATGTCATATGTAATATGGACAGTCGCATTGTAATAGACAAGAGTCAACCATAATGTAGGTGACAGTTTTGTAATATGGATACTCATATTATAAGAAGCAAGTGTCATTTGTTATATAGACAGTCACATTGTAATAATCAAGTGTCATCTGTAATATGGACAGTCACGTTGTAATAGGATAATATTGATAGTCATATTATAATAAGTAAGTGTCATATGTCATATGGATAGTCACATTATAATAGGCAAGAACCAACCATAATATAGGAGACAGTTTGTATTATGGATAGTCATTACAAATAATCTATTCTGCTTCTAAAATTTTATTTCTTATTACAGAATCTCACCTTTCTTTACTTGTTGTCATAACTCAATATACATCGTTAAAAAAATATACATTAAATTTTAATTTTTTTTATTACAAAATATTTATTTTAGTTACAATGTGTTTATTTATATTAAAATTTTCTTATGTATATTACAATTTTCCTTTACAATTTATAGTTGCGCTTTACTATTTACTTTGTTTGATATTATCTATTATAATATACACAATCACATTGTAATAAGCAAGTGTCATCTGTAATATGGACAGTCGCGTTGTAATAGGAAAGAGCCAACCATAATATATGTGACAGTTTTGTAATATGGATACTCATATTGTAATAAGCAAGTGTCATTTGTAATATGAACAGTCACATTGTAATAGGCAAAAGCCAACCATAATGTAGGTGATAATTTATAATATGGATATTCATATTGTAATAAGCAAGTGTCATCTATAATATAGACATTCACATTGTAATAGGCAAGAGCCAACTATAATGGAGGTGATAGTTTTATAATATGGATAGTCATATTGTAATAAGCAAGTGTCATATGTCATATGTACTATTACATTGTAATAGGCAAGAACCAACTATAATGTAGGTGATAATTTTATAATATTGATAATCATATTGTAATAAGTAAGTGTATATGTCATATGGATAGTCACATTATAATAGGCAAGAGCCAACCATAATGTAGGAGACGGTTTGTAATATGGATAGTCATTACAAATTATCTGTTCTGATTATAAACTTTTATTTCTTATTACAGAATGTCACCTTTCTTTACTTGTTTTCATAACTCAGTATACATTGTTAAAAAAATATACATTACATTTTAGTTTTTTGTATTATAAAATATTTATTTTAGTTACAATGTGTTTATTCATATTACAATTTTCTTATGTGTGTTACAATTTCCCTTTACCATTTATAGTTGCTCTTTACTATTTACTTTGTTTCATATTATCTATTATAATATAGAAAGTCATATTGTAATAAGAAAGTGTCATTTGTAATAGGAACAGTCACGTTGTAATAGGCAAGAGCGAACCGTAATATAGGTGACAGTTTTGTAATATGGATACTCATATTGTAATAAGCAAGTGTCATTTGTAATATGGACAGTCACATTGTAATAGGCAAGAGCCAACCATAATGTAGGTGACAGTTTGTAATATGGAGACTCATATTGTAATAAGCAAGTGTCATCTGTAATATGGACATTCACATTGTAATGTTATCTGTTCTGATTATAAACTTTTATTTCTTATTACAGAATGTCACCTTTCTTTACTTGTTGTCATAACTCAGTATACATCGTTAAAAAAATATACATTACATTTTAGTTTTTTGTATTATAAAATATTTATTTTAGTTACAATGTGTTTATTCATATTACAATTTTCTTATGTGTGTTACAATTGCCCTTTACAATTTATAGTTGCTCTTTACTATTTACTTTATTTCATATTATCTATTATAATTACAGAATAATTCTTATTATTATAAACTTTTATTTTTGTGGGCATCTATATTTATGCAAATATGATAGAAAATACAATTATGCTATGAAAATATTTTGTATGGAACAACATTTTGTAGGATTTTAAACAATCTGTAAAAATAACATATATATTGTAATGAGAACCGAGAATCTATAATGGGAAGAAGACATTTGTAATTGAAGACGACATTGTGTATTACAATATGGAAATGTCATTTTATTATCACTTTTCCAGCAGGTGCAGATCAAATATGCATTACAGATTTACAAGTCATGCCACCGGCCCATTCTTATTCAATAATTACAAAGTAATGCCACCGGACCAATCTTATTATATAATTACAACGTAATGCCACCGCTTATTCTGTAATTACAACATAATGACACCGCTTCATCAAACACGGGTAACTAATCTAATCTACCCGCGCGGGCAGCAAGTAAACATATATATATATATATATATATATATATGTGTGTGTGTGTGTGTGTGTGTGTGTGTGTGTGTGTGTGTGTGCATGTGTGTGTGTGTATGTATGTATATATATGTATATATATGTACGTGTATATATATAAATGTATGTATGTATATATATATGTATGTATGTATGTATGTATATATAAATGTATGTATATATATATATATATATGTATATATGTATATATAAATGTATGTATATATATATGTATGTATGTATGTATGTATATATATAATGTGTGTGTGTTTGTCATTGTAGCTGGGTTGTTCACAAACATGTGTCAGTGAATCGACTCAAGGATGAAGCAAATGAGTTCCACATTCTATTTTAAAAATTCAAGGCATCACAGGAAATATATAAGAAATTCTATAATAAAGTGTTTAATCTTGTTGTTGCATCTTCATCGCACATGTGTGCTTACCTGCTTGGTTTCTTTTTTATTTTTTTTTATTCTATCACCATTTATGTTTATCCATGTCCGATGGGTCTATATGTTTGCAATGCTTCATCAACATGTCTTTGAGTTTTGTTTGTCTATTTTAGCAACATGTGTGTTTGGTTCATCAATTTATCTATATACTTCAACAGTGAGCTTGATAGTCTAATTTGTTTGTGTGCTAATCTATTTATAATTCTTTGTAAGTAAAGATAATTTGATATTCCCACTTTGTATGTTTGAGAGAAGTCAAGTAGTCGTCGATCGAGTTGTTTTCTTTTAACATATTGTATATGTATTATTTATTATGTATTAACAGTTAATATGCACATGTTTAAAAGGAAAGCACGGGTAATTTAATAATGACAAACTATAGACTGGAGGGAGTCAACTGGTAACTAATAGAATTAATCTCTTTCACTAAGTTGTCAACATATTATTGTGAGTATTAGTTATATAATTTTATTGGAGTACATTCAATTATAGTAGTCACAGATGAAAATAGGGGGAGTCATCCAAGTTCTAATTAACTTGTTCTCTTTTAACGTGATGTATTTGATAATTGTGAGTAGTATGCATATAATGTTTGGAGCATAAGTAATTTCGGTTGTCACATTCAAATTTGGTGGGAGGCAATTGGGAATTAATTCTGACAGCTAATTGTAAATCCGCACAAGAAGGGGAACACATATAATTCTACTAAATAAACACTACAAAGTAGACTCCCCCTCCCAGACAGTCCCTGGGACCGGACCTCTGGGCTTGGACTCATGAGCCCTCGGGCACGTTAACTACAAAATCAGCGTACAATTGGCTCTGCAACAACAAGAACGTCTCCATTCCTGGGGACTGGCACAAGGTGTGGCAACTAAAAGTCCCTAAACGTATAAAAATCTTTGCTTGGCTCCTGCTCCATAAAGCTCTCCTTCACAACGGTGAAAAGATAAGGCGACATATCATGGTTGATAGCACCTGCCCTGCGTGCAATAATGCGGAGGACTCACTTCTTCACTGCCTCAGGGACTGTCATATTATTAGACCTATCTAGGAGAATCTAGACACAACATCCGGATTCTTCGCGCTGTCTGAGGATGCATGGCTTTCTGAGATCATATACCCTGTTGCGTACAATGCCAAGCCTGCCCTACTCCTCGTAGCATGCTGGCATATTTGGGGAGTGAGGAATGAGTTGGTTCATACTGGGAAGAAGACCCATATTCAGTCCAGGGTCGCCTTCATCAAAGAACGCACAGACACCATCTCAGAGACGTGGAGTGCCCAAAGTAAACCCACGGTAAATACGGAATCTAATTCCCCCATATGCATTGATGGGTTTGACCACATTGTGTTCGCAGATGCCTCCTTCCATGCAACTACACGACGGGAAGGCACTACCAAAAAACATAGTATAGGTGACATTCATGTAAAAAATAACGCACTTTAGGTGACATATTTGTACATGACTTATAATTTGTGTAGACCTACATAAAATAGATGACATACATTTTTGTATATTTGAAAGGGTGACATACTTTAGGTGACATGCATGTATGTCACGTGTAGTCTGTGCAACATAGGTGACAGACATTTTATCAAACTTGAAAGGGTGACACAGTATAGGTGACATACATTTGAATCACCTATGTTGTAATGGGGGTTTACACATGTATATGAGTCAAGTGTAATATACAAGGAGACATAACATTTAGGTGACATGTTTGTGTGTCACCAAAGTTATAGATGACATAAATTCATGTCACTTAACCTTAGAAATTTTACAAAATTACTATGAGAGGACATTGTCTTGATATGGGACTTGAATTCTCACAAATGCATTACGGGGGACCTGCTGTTAGAGGAAATTCTCATGATATGGGCCCCAACCCTCACATATGCATTTTAAGATAATTGTTGTGAGTGGACATTGTCACTATATGGGCCCCAGTCCCTAAGAAATGCATTAAAAGAGACTTTTTATGAGAAGAAATGTGTCATGGCTTCTCCTGAGTGTATTTTTGTTGGAATATATCAACACTTATTTGGTCACCGTGTGCTGGACGATGATGCAATGCGAGGGTGCTGAGACGTTGCACGTGACATGGGCACCGACGACGATTCTGTTTGGCTCCCACCTACCTCTGATTAATTATTGTACCTACCCCAGTGTCACTGATGGCAGGGGTTCTCTGCTCGTCTTGTTCCCCCACACCATAGTATCCATATCCGACTTACCATAGTGTCTCCCGAATGCGGATAGAAGGCGACTAGAAAAGTTCGGTGATAACTTCAAGTCAGATTCAACTTATCAACTTTTGTTGGACTTGGCCATACCGGTGGTGGCTGCCCTTTTTTCAGCAACCACGCCCATAGTAGCAAGGGATTAGGGCAAGAATGCACTCAGATCATCCCTGGTGCCTAGCCGTCCAGGTCTCAACACGTCGAGGATCGATACGATAGAGTCCAGCATCGATCCCCCGAGGCGGCAGCCCATACATGATTCCCTACAGTCGTGTGTTTAGCAGGCTTGGCACTGGTCAACCCAACAGGAAGGACTGCCTTGCTGACCGCCATACACGAGAGTCTTCCTTCCATATCTCAGTTCCGCTCTCTTTAATGGAAAAATTTCGTTTTCCCACATCGACAATGACACATTATGACCGTCTTGCTGCATCACAAGTGAAAAGTCATGAGGTTGTTCTTGTGGTCCTTTACCACGCGGGGCTTACATCCTGCATGGTTGGACTTGCTGCACAAGTTTTATGTCCTTTTAGGAGCCTCCATACATGTCACGACAAACCGTTAGTAGCTAACCATTTTGGTAATCATCTTCGGGTTTTTCATTTATCTTCACTGAGTCGTGTTGATGGAATCCGTAAGGCGTTGGAGTATGCGGATGTTTGGGAGGGCTTGGTGTTTGCTCTTTGTTCTTCCAAGCATTGGATGTGTGGTGTATGCCTTGGCATCGTGCCATGGTCTAAAGCATGTCCTCATCAAGCTTCTGATGGCTCTGATGTTACTACCACTCTACCTCGATAGCCTGGTGAGACATCACTCGATGTGATGGTTTGCCTGCTCCCATCAATTTTGGATTTGCAGATTCTGTTCCTTGCACCCTGTCAGCTCGTCAGCGTATTGAGCCACCGCCTCTGCCTGTTGACCGACTATAGCTCGACACAGATCTTCTAGATTATGTCTTCTGCACGGGTGTCCCTACCGTAAAGAGCATCCCTCTTCTTTGTCGTTTGCCCTTTGCTGACACTCTTCGTGCTTGCTTACCTCTATTGATGCATGGATTCGTCTTTTGTTGCTTCCAGCATGTGTTCTGTATCTCTTCTCCCCTATGTCTGCTCAAGAACAGTCTTCTAAAAAATGCATCTCTCTACAACAACTTATGATCCTTAAGGCTTTGGAGACTTGGAATTTAGGACCTGATGGCATTCAATAACTCCTGGCTCAGATTTTGGCTCATTGTTGTCCTACCGGGTGAGAACATTCTTCTGAAGCTTGTATTTCACGTGTAAAGTCTAAGATCAAAGATAGCCAATTTTCTACTGCCATCCGTGTTCTATCCTCTAGTGGTGTTACCCCCACAAAAGCTGCTAATTATTCTTATCTTGAAGCTAAATACCCTCAACCTCCACTGCCATTGGTACAACCTCAGTCTGAAATTTCTAGCTCTCCATTTGTTGCTTCTGGATCTATGATTGAAGAAGCCATTTTATCATTAAAGAAAGGGACCTCTTGCGCACGTGATGGCCTACGATCACAACATCTTTTATCAGTGCACTGCCACTCGCGGCCTGGTTATAAGTTTCATCATGATGTTGGCACTCGATCTGGGTTAAAGGTTTTGAAAGAAGCTCCTTTGGCCTTCCTTGGCACTCAATATGATGGTGTTTATTCATTACGACCTGCAGACATTCTTTTATTCACTGGATGAATGGAAAATATGCCTGTGTTGACCTAACAGGAGTTTCTCCCTTGACAAGTATCCTTTCAAAAAACTTTAAAGCAGGACAGGCAGCGTCCGAGGCAGCAATACAAAAAGTTCATAAACATGGAACAACATATGAGGCCAATCAACATCATTTTCTACCTTTAGCCTTTGACACCTTTGGGGTGCCTGCTGACGATGTAGTTTCTCTTCTTCGATAGTGTGCAACATATATAAATAGGAACCTTATGATGCCTTCATGTACATGTAATGATTTTATTTTTGGGTCATTGGGTTTTGCCATCCAACAAGGATTGGCAACCCAGTTTGTTACTTGCGCATCTGTGAGAGCTTTTATGTAATCTTTTAAGCAATTATATGAAACATATTAAGTGACATGTTGTGAGACAACACCATCATGATATGGACCCTGACTCCTCAAAAATTTATTTTTAGGGGCTTACTGCAAGAGCACACTATCATGATAGTGGTCACATATCCTCCCAAATGCAATTCCAATGACATGTTGGGAGAGGACATTCTCATGATATGTGATGTGGCTCCTCTCAAATGCATTTTCAAAGACCTGATGTGAGTGGATTCCATAATGATATGGGCCCTAGTTCCTCCCAAAAACATATTCAGTGACATGTTGTGAGACGACATCATCATGATATGCGCCTTGGCTCCTCAGAAATTTATTTTTAGGGGCTTACCGTGAGAGCACACTATCATGATATTGGTCACATATCCTCCCAAATGCAATTCCAATGACATGTTAGGAGAGGACATTGTCATGATATAAGAGGTGGCTCCTATCAGATGCATTTTCAAAGACTTGATGTGAGAGGATTCCATAATGATATGGGCCCTGGTTCCTCCCAAAAACATATTCAGTGAAATGTTGTGAGATGACACCATAATGATATGGGCCCTGGATCCTCAGAAATTTACTTTTAGGGACTTACCGTGAGAGCACACTATCATGATAGTGGTCACATATCCTCCCAAATGCAATTACAATTACATGTTGGGAGAGGACATTGTCATGATATGTGATGTGGCTCCTCCAAAATGCATTTTTGGGATCTTCCCATGAGAGGACACCTTCATGATATGGGTCATGTCTCCTCAAAAGTTTATTTTTAGGGACTTGCTGTGAGAGCACACTGACATGATATTGGTCATAGATCCTCCCATATACACCTCCATCCACATGCTACGAGAGGACATTCTCATGATATGGGATAGAGGGTCACCCTGGCGAAGTCCACATGCAGGCTTTGTGCTTTTGGTTTGATCCCCGTTTATAGCAAAAGTGTGCTGGACAGATGTGATGCAATCTTTGATTTTACTCCTCCACTTCATCCCAAAACCCATCTTCTCCATCACCACATCAAGGAAACTCCACTCCACCATGTCGTATGCTTTGGACATGTCCAACTTCATAGCAAGACTGCCTTTTTTCTTCCCCTTTTCTCTCTTCATAGAGTGGAACACTTCATAGGCTATGGGAGATCAATGTTATGATATACTTCATATATCCTCCTAAATGAATTGTTAGAGACTTGATATGCAATGACATTTGTCATGATATGGGCCCAAGTACCTCAAAAATGTATTTTCAGAGACATGCTGTGAGAGGACACTTTCATGACATGGGCAATGACCGCTCTCAAAAGAATTTTAGGGACATGTTGTGAGAAGAAAACATCACGATATGAGCCATGACCCTTCACAAATTCAATTTTAGGGACTTTTTGTGAGACATCACTATCATAATATGGGTCTTAGCTCATCCCAAATGCATTTGAGGGACTTTTTGTTAGATAGTACTATCATGATATGGGCCATGACACCTCCCAAATACATTTTTAAGGACTTTTTGTGAGAGGACATTTTGGTGATATGGGCCCCAAATCTAGACAAATGCATTTGTAAAGATTTGTTGTGAAATGACACAGTCAAGATATGGGCACTAGATCCTCCTTAATGCATTTTTAAGGAGTTGTTGTAAGAGCTCAATGCCATGATATAGGTTGTCGATCCTCCTAAATGAATTGTTAAAGACTTGCTATGAGATGACATTTGTCATGATATGGGCCCAAGCACCTCCCAAATACATTTTCAGAGACTTGTTATGAGAGGACACTTTCATGAGATGAGCCATAGTTCTTCCTAAAAGCATTTTTGGGTACATGATGTGAGAGGACAACATCATGATATGGGATGTGACTCCTCACAACATCATAGTGAGAGGATGCCATAATGATATGGGCCTTGGTTCCTCCCAAAAACATATTCAGTGACATGTTAAGGTCAAGACAGTCGGTGTTATTTTGATTGTGATGGTTGGCCTTGTTTCATTTTGGTGGTCTGTTCTACTTCTGGACGTGACACTTTGTTTTGGTCTGGTCGGTACACTGTGTTTGATGCAGTCGCGATGTTGTGTTGTGAGCATGGATCACAACGTTGTGTTTCCTCGTTATATTTGACTTGGTCACGTGTATAAAAATTAGGAATTATGTGAATAAGAATGGTTGGGAGTAGAAGAGGCAAGAGAGAAAGATAAAGGAATTTAAAGAAGGAGAGAGTGGAAAAAGAATGAGTGATGAAAAAATGGATGAAAATATGAAGGATTGGAGAGAGAGTGAATTTTTTTTTCCATTAAAGTTAATGAGAATAAGTAGGAATGGAGAAGAGAAAGGAGTTAGTATTCACATGAATATAAATTATTTCCTTGATTGTTCCCTTTTAGTTTGAATAATAAAGACATATGGGTGTGGAGTCACGATGTAATGAGAATAATAAAGTTTATTTAATACGACAAGTGCAACCACAACTCCCACACAATTTGCATAGCAACAATTATTGGTTATTCGTTTTGCTAATGAATCTATTTTTTTGGATTATGTCCCATTTAATTCATGGCATTCTCTTAGTTTTCGACAGTTATCACTCCAACTTCACAACATTATATGTTGTTTTATTTAAAAAAAAACCATGATCAACCATTAATAATATATTAAATACATTCACCACCCATAATATAAATCTTACTATTAAATTTTATAATATAATTCTTGTCTTGTTTCACCATCTATAAACTCTTTCCTTTCAAATGACATATAATCAACTAGAATAACATTAAACTCCCAATCAAATATTTATATAGTAGAATAACATTAAACTCCCAATCAAATATTTATATTCTCGTATAGTGGAAAGGAACTTATTTGTAGTTGACTGTCTAGGGAGACCCAGTGAGAGACTATACAAGATAATTAGGGATAATGGGAACATGATAACATATTGCTTTATTTTGTGAATTTGATAAAAAAAAATATTTTTGATAGAGAAGGATAAAAGCTATGAGAGTGTAACAAAAAAAATTTAGTTGACTTCAAAATATTACTTACCAAAGAGACACTGGGTGACATGTGCAAATCATTTATTAAAATTTACTTAATTAAGTTTGTTGTTAGATTTTGAATATGAATATGTAGATAAATGAAGAAATGTGTATATTTGTTCTTGAAAAAGAAATTAAGAAAGAAAAATATTTATCTCAGTGAGGAATTTTTTTGAGAGATAATTGAAAGTTTGTAACTTTAATGTATTTCAATTGGTTGAAAAAAGAAAGATAATTTGAGTGAACATTTTTAAGGACTTATCGTGAGATGACATTGTGATCATATTCTCCATTACACCTCCCAAATGTATTTTGAAGGACTTAGCGTGAGAGGATATTGGCATATATGGGCCCAAACTACCAAAGGTCATGATTCCATATGGGTGATAGTATATAGATTGACCAAGTCAACTCACTTCCTTCCAATAAAGATGATGTTTATAGTACAAAAGTTGGCATAGGTATATGTTGATGAGATAGTCCATTTGCATGGAATTCCAGTAACTATAGTTTCTGACAGAGTTCCATATCTTACAAGTTGATTTAGGGAATGTCCGCAATTAGCAATGGGAACACAACTGAGGTTCGACACAGCTTTCCATCTATAGATAGATGTCCAGTCTGAAAGGACTATTTAGACATAAGAGGATCTTGATATCCTCTTGCAATAAAATTCATTTGGGAAGTACAATCTCTAATTTTTTTATCAATAAATACAATCTCTAATTAAATATTTAAAATTGAACCTAGTAATACGACTACCATTGCATGCTTCCTCTATTATTATCTTACTAATTTATTCATTGGGTGGATTAACATAATTGAAATGGTTCTTTAGGTGATGTTTAGCTCAGGCATCAGGTGTTGTTTTGTGTTTCTGCTGATCAACTTTATCTCCTTGTCTCCTCCTAACTTCTTCCTTATTCTTGTAGTAGAATAGGCTACTTTAGGGTGTCTTGCAGCTTCCTAAGATACTGCCTTAACTGCATTGCTACAATATGTTTCAATTATCATCTTGGTGATACCCTTTTCTTCTGCATAATCGAGAGCCCAGGCAATCTCGGCTATATTAGCCTCAGTGGTGTTGGTTCAATGCATCTTCCTACCTTGCCCAGCCTTCTAGCTTCCATTCTCATCTCTATCTACTATTTTAATTACATTTCCTTCCTTACTAGTAGTTGCATCCATATTCATCTTGAAATACCTTGCAGGTGGTGGGAACCAAATGGCAGCATTTCCATCAATAGTAGAGTTATGCTCCATCATGAATGCCTCCAGGTTTAGCCTCATCCTATTGTTGATGGTTATGACCTGGTGTGAGGTATTTTTAATCTGATTCTAAAAAATATGCAGGTTTCGACATGTCAATATATAGTGGCATGTAATAAGGAACCACAAATGCACTTTCTTCGATGCATTTAAAAAGAAATTGATTCATATACTAGGATCTGAGTAAGCAAAGAAGGTTAGTGAGTATGTAGTATCTGGTACCCATTTACAAACATATTTCACCATGCCACGGTCGTGGAGGGCATGTAGTAGGGTCTCATTGTGTTACCTGCATCTATTACATGTAGCATCATCTAGCATATGATAAGTCCTCTTCCTCTTATTACTGAGAATAGCCTCATGAACAAGAAGCCACCCAAAGATCTTTAGTCTACTTGATACTTTAAATTCCCATAGTTTCATCCAGTTACCCAATACTGCTACATCTTTGTCTTTGCTCAGCAATTCATGTGTAGATTTGATAGAGAAGTTACCATCAATAGTGAGATTCTGTGAGTAAATATCAGGTGCTTCATCCTCTAGTGGGACTTCCCTATATGTCGTCACTGGTAGTTGATTGTTATGTATCTACGTTGTCTCTCGTACCGACTGGGAGTTGTTGGTGAGATCATGGAGTGTGGTTCTTCCATAGATCTAGTATGGCATTGATTTTGACTTTGCAGTAGTTAGTTGGATTTGGGTGGTACGGCTCAAATTCCTCAGGGCATGATAAAGGTAATACAAGTTGTGTAGAATATTTGGTAGGGTTGAATATGTTTCACATTATTTGACCATAAAGTCCATAGTGATGTGATTCCACTTCCACTATGGTATTGAAAAAGGTTGTAATGTTCTTGTAGGTTTCTGATGCTCAGCCTTAACCTGTTGAAAGACTGGACATCTGGAAACAAACTCTACCACATCATGTTTTAAACTTGGCCAAAAATACAAGTCCTTCAGATTATCATACATCTTGGTACTTCCAAGATACATCACATACAATGAGGACTGAGTCTCTTCAAGTACCATCTTCCTCAACCCATCAACATCAAGAACCACTTTCCTATTATGGAAACAAACTATATTGTAATCTGCCTCATGGAATCCATCATGATTCACACTACCAAACTCTAATAGGATATTCGGTATCACCGTATCATTCTTCTATGCATCATGGATCTATTGTCTCAAGGTAGGCTTGATTTGTAACTGTCCCAACTAATCCACCAACAAAGAAACTTCCAATTGTACATTCAGCGGGCAAAGTGACACTAACATGTCTCATTTATGGCACACCAAGGAATACAACTGTGCATTGTCTACAAATGATGATGAAGAAGACTTCCTGCTCAACGCATCAACTACCACATTTTCCTTGCTTGGATGGTAGTCTATCATGCAATCATAATCTTTAAGCAACTCCAATCATCTCCTGTACCTCGTATTAAACTCCTGCTTTAGAAAGATATACTATAGATTCTTATGGTTGGTGAAGATTTGACACTTTTCTCCTTAAAGGTCATGTATCCAGATCTTCAAAGCTTGAACTACAGCTGTAAGCTCTAGATCATGTGTTGGGTAATTCTCCTAATGTTTATTAGGTTGTAGAGAAGAAAAAGAAATCACATTCTTATCTTATTTCAGTACACATCCCAACCCATTCTTCAAAGCATCACAAAAGACAATATAGCCTTTCCCTTATTCTAGTAGCAATAACAGTGGTACACTTTTCAACTTTTTTTTCAACTTCTGGAAATAAAGCTGACACTTGATATCCTAAGAAAAAGCAACATCCTTCCTGGTTAACTTGGGGTAACGCTATAGAACTGAAGTTCTTTATAAACCTCCTGTAGTATCCTGTCAAACCTAGGAAACTGTGAATCTCTATCAATGTCTTGGGATGTTCCCATTCCCAGACATACTCAACCTTCTTAGGGCCTACACAAACACCCTTAGCTGATATAACATGACCTAGAAAAGACACTTCAGACAACTAGAACTCACACTTACTGAACTTATCATATAACTGGTGCTGCCTCAACAAAGCAATGCCTGGTGAAGGTGTTGCTCATGCTGCCAACTATCCTTGGAGTATATAAGGATGTCATCTATGAACATGACCAAAAACTGATCAAGATAGGTCCATGTTCATCAGATGCATGAATGATGGGGGTGCATTTTTATCCCAAATGACATAACCACAAACTCATAGTGACCATACCTAGTCCTAAAAGCTGACTTGGGTATGTCATCTACCTTGATTCTCAACTAGTGGTAACCTGATGTTAGGTCTATCTTTGAAAACACATTGGTACCTTTCAACTGATCAAAAAGGTCATCAATCCTTGGCATCATATACGTATTATTTATCCTCACCTTATCAACTACTGACAATCTATACACAATATCATTAAACCGACTTCTTTTTGACAAACAACACAGGAGAACCCCAAGGGGAAGTGCTTGGCCTGATAAAACCCGTCTCTAATAGTTACTACAACTGTTTCTTTAACTCTTACATTTCTATTGGTGCCATTATGTACGGTGACTACGCTATGGGTTGTGTTTTAGGAACAAGATTGATCTCAAAATCAATTTCTCTAAGTGGGGAGCACCAGGAAACTCTTCAGGAGGAATTCCTGCACCAGTGGTGCATCCTAGATACTAGGACCTCTTGCCTTGGTATCCACAACATATTCTAAGAAAGCCTCACATCCTTGTCTCATAAACCTTTCTGTTGACATACTTGACATGAAACACGCAGAATCTTCCTATTACCTTGGAAGATCCATGAGACATCACTATCATAGAACGTCACCACTTTAGTACTACAATCCAACACCACCTTGTACTTTTCCAAGGTATCCATCCCTAGTATCACATCAGACCCATGCATGTCAAGTGGTAAAAGATCCACTTGAATGTTGTGTCCTAAGAAAGGAAGAACGCAAGAGGAACACTCCTCTCACAACTCGATGGAAGTGACCAAAGGAGTCTCTAGTCAAAGACTATCATATCTATGACTAATAGGCCGATAACAACTATCTATAACCTATCTGGTGATAAGAGAGTGTATCTCACCCATGTCAACTAGACAGACACAAAACAAGAAGTAGGAAAATTAGAATAAAATAACTCCATCTGTTCAGTCACGACCCATGGATTGACCATTCCTTATGGCTGGCTCGTGGCATAGAACCTAGTCGTCACCTGCTTCCATCCACATCCTCTGCTAGCCTATCCATAGGAACCTACCTATGACGCATGACCACATCCTCTGCCACCACCACTACTAAACTATCACTGTTGAGGATTCTACTAACTTTTTCTTGGATGTTGGGTCACTTCCTCATCCTTCATTGGGAAAAATGGCCTTGTATGCCCAGTTTGTCCACACCTGAAGCAAGTCTTTCTCTCATACCATGACTTACATGGCCCTATCACTGAATCTGACGATGAGCTGCGAGCTCCTTTTGGTAGAAAATTGTAGCCTCTGCCCCTACTCGAGGTTCATTGGGATGGAGTATGTGACCTTTTCTCTGTAAAAGTTGACCTTTTCTGTGATTGTGGTGGAGAAAACCTCAGTTTCTTAAAGACTCTAGAAGATTGCCTTGGATCTAAGACGGTCTTTTCTTTGCATTGGATTTGCACTTCTGTATAGAAGACCTCTCAATACACCTTACCGACTCCAAAAAAGTGGAAAACCTCTCTCTATTCTCCAAAGCTGATGCCATTGCAGTCAACTCTGTATTAAGACCCTGCTCAAATGTATGGATCATTGCATTATTTGTCACTGCCATGTGAGGGTAGAACCTCTAAATCTCCACAAACTTTGACTCATACTCATTGATGGTCATTTCTCCCTGATGAATCTTCTCAAACTAAGAGCTCTTCTCATCTAGATAGGTCTCTGAGAAGTATCAACTAACAATCTCTCACCAAACCTCCTCCAATCTTATCAACACTCCCACCTTTTTTTCTTCTTTCATGACCCACTAGTGGTCTGCACTACCCTTCAACAAGTAAACAAAATGTTTCACTTCATCTTATTTAGGAATGTTCAAGACCTTAAACGCCTTCTCGAGATCAGTCAGCCACATGTCGACGTCTGTTGGGTCTGAAGTACCAGCATACTCGATCGCCTTGACATATATAAGACATGCAAACGTCTTCCTGACACATTGGGATTCCACATTAGGGACTGCTTCCCTAGCTTGATGTGCAAGCACTCTGTCCGCTACATGTGTAATCGTGGACATCATAAGTCCAAACATGGATTGAAACGTAGGGCTAGCCATGCTTTCCAGGTCAAATTGAGGCATTACGGGCTACTCCAGACCCACTTTTGGCACTCTATCATCACGTGCCTACCTCCTAGCACCTCCTCTTAGTGAAACATAACTTCTCTTAGCGTGTTATTCATGTCCTCCAGACATATGTTCATAAAAATAAGCTATGATCATGTATGTTGGATACATAAGAACATTCTCAAACCTAAGTCCTATGTCCCTGTAGACTCATCGAACCTAGATCTTTGATACCAACTTAAACTGTGACACCTCGTCACACTTAACGAGATTACTTAAAACATAAGACACAATCAACTACTAAATATAACAACATATCCAGAAAAATAGAATATTTAAAACCGATTTCAACATCATAAACATGTTCTAAAACATTTGCATGAAGCTCCATCTTTTCCATAAACTCATATACCATAACAAGTATTTAAATATGTATCCAGTGGCCTTAGCTACAACTTGTATACAAAATAGATATTCCACAAGTACATGCCATATATACAATCACTGACATATTGTAAAACACTCATGTCAGCACAAGTTTATCATCTATATAACACTTCCCATACCCGAACCTGAGAGTACAAGGATGACACTAGGACTCTACTAGTAACAACTACAACTATCCATCCTTCTATGTCTATTGATCATCAATATTCTCCTCTTCTACAACATGATCTCGACCACATTGTCGGTGACCACCTAAAAGGATGTGGTGACCCATGGGTGAGACCCATGTCTCAGTGAGAGATACAACTCTCTCCAACATATATTGATTACAATATATTATTTAATAGTAAATAGACTGAGTAGATTGAAGTATTTAATAAGAAATTGAGTAGATTAAACAATTCTAACATACTGAACAAGTTAAACAGATAATCATGGAAACAAGTATAATTACTCAGATATCATATTTCATCATATAAGAACTATGTAGTACAAAAACATGGCAAGGCTAATCAACTAATGTGAAATGTATTCAGCCCTAGCAAATATTCTACACAACATGTATTACCTCTTTTATTATGCCCTGGGGATTTTGAGTTGTACCACCCAAATCCAATTGAGTACTACTAAGTTGAAATTAGTGCCATACTAGATCTATGGAATATCCAGACTCCATGATCTCACCAACAACTCCCAGTCAGTACGAGAGACAATGCAAAGACATAATAATCAACTTTTAACAAAGAAATATAGTAAATATGAAAATAATTATCCGCCTTGGTACATGTCACGATGCTAAAGAACAAGTCACACATGCCCATTCTATCTGAGGCATTATGCACTTGTACCCACTGACGCCTTTCACATATCATAATATTTGAGGCATGACCGTCACCATCCTCCTCTAAGTAAGCATTCCAAGGACACACACAATCTCTTTCACCCTGCATACTCAACAATATGCGCTTCGAGTTTCCCTTAGGAACACTCATTTTAGAATCCAACAAATTCTAGCAGTACATGATTAGGGTTTCACTTGATTATTTATTTCCAATTAGGTGAATTAAGGCTGCATCATACAAGTGGATATACAAACCCTAGTTCATTTCTAACAAGTGTATACATATAAAAAATCCATAAGATATAAAATGTATGTGATACAAATCTTAACCACAATTACCACATGGTAATATTTCATTGCCATTCATGGGATTATACTACTCATCATACCACCATAGGATTCAAATACTTATCTCATTGTCCCATGGTTCCAACGCTAATGATATCATGAAGAGGATTACACCTCCATCATGGATCAACCATGCCCAAGGTCATTAAGACCATCACATCATACCATGTAAGATCATTATGATCTTCCCATGCCTTATAACATGGCTAAACATCCCGTCAGCAAACATGTGACATATGAGTATAATGTAGCAAGGAACTATGATATTCATGTAGCAGCATATTAAGAAACAACAATAAGAGAACATTCCATTATCATATTAATCATTCAAGAGGCTGATTACAATCTATCACCATCACTTAGTTACCTTAGGGTTAGGTGTAACAAGCTTTATTTCAATAAAGTTACACATCCACTTATTATGGTGATTTATCAAATATATTCATATGAGGGAAAAGGTAAGACTACAATTTAAAGGCATTGATCCATTGAATTCACATTATTATTACCAACATATTATGTTATAGACTTCATTCTAAACCATTTGATGTTGAAACATCCAATCACAACCATTGGATCGGGTTTAACATTTCAAAACTATAGGTTGATATGTATGTCTAACCTTTGAATCATATAACCAAAGAAACCATCGGTTTAGGGCTTGATTGAAGAAACTCATTATATCTAGTTACACCATTGTATGTTAACCTGAACCACCATCAGTTGTGACACATTATGTCACTATCGGCTGATGGAGTCAATACTACCATTATTGAACACCATCGGATGTTGATCTAAAAATCACCATTGGTTCATACCATCTCTAGGGTAATAAACCATTGATAATTGATCTTTCCCAAAAGAGTCTAGAACTGACCTAAGGTATGACCATCATTTGACACCATTTTTCATCACCACTGATTGCCACAAATACATCTATATCAGTTCTAATATAAGGTCATCCATCAGTTCATGTATAAAGTTGAAAATCAGCCTAAAAACACTAAGTATAAGCCATCGTTTGATAGGTACTTAGCACCATTGGTTTCCATGTAAACCTGATATAAGTCTTTCTCTACCTCAGGAAGGTTGTGCACATAGTTTTAGGTTCATCTTGAATTGGAAACTAATCAAGAAATAGTATTAAAATCAAAACCTTAAGCATACATAACTTCTATAAACTTAGATCATCGTTTTAGAGAAAGAACACGAGTAAGTAAGCTTGTAGTAAGTAATAAAACTAAAGTGGGTTATAAAACTAGCCTCTAGGAAGAAGATCAAAGTCCAAGAAGCAAGAAAACTTGAGCAAAGAAGGTGAAGAACCCTAGCTTTAGGTCTGAATTTAGCCAAGTAAGCTTCTTCTCCAAGAAAGGGAGTAAAGCCTAGGTAAAGGAAGCAAGAAGATAAGTTCTTTAAGCTTTAAAGAAAAATCTTCCATGGAACAACATGATTCCATCCATGAAGAAGGTAGGAGGAAGAATAACAGAAAAAGAAATGGAGTAGAAAAGGAGAAACTTACTAGTTTAGGTTAAGATCACCTAAATGAAGCTTCACAAACCCTAGATGAGGGTAGATCCGAACCCTAGATGCTCTCACAAGAAGGTTGGCTATATTCTTCTACCTTGGCCACTCTATTCACCCCCAAGTAGGTGAAAGATTAATCCTTGGAGAGGAGGGAAGTGAGAAGTGTTTGAGAAGTGTTCAAAGGTTTCATTTGTGGGCTAAAGGATAGGTATATAAAGCTTATGAATAAAGAAAGAGAGAAACTTGAGGTGTCCAAACAACTCTCCATGTGTCCATAGCCTAGAGCTTCCATGGACATGCAAGAAGATATTAAACCTATCATGGAGACCTTATTAGCCTATGGTTATTAGATCTCTAGGCTGAACCTCAACCTCTAAGCAAAGGAACCATCACTTCTTTGGACCCTAGTCTCTTAAGTGGTGAACCATCGATTAGCCATCACTTTTAAATGAAACACTGGTCCAAGTACAATAAAAATAGAAAACCATAAAATGAATGCCATATAGGGATGAAAATGAGTTGTCACATCTATTGGTGACCTTCAGATGTCAACCAACCAGGGGAACCATTGGTTGATGGCTCCTAAAGGTAGCTCATCCAGGAGGGGTAAAACCCTAAGTCACCATTGAAAGAAACACCTCCAAACCAAGGTTCACTAAGTGCACCATGGATCAACAAGCCCAAGAATGATAAGAAAACATCTAAGGAACGTAATACATGTGAAAAATTTCAAGGAAAACCTCAAATTTGGGTAAATTGCATAAAAGACCAAAATATGCATAAAATTGCATAACTTGCACAAACAATGTCCAAATTGAACTAAATTTGAAACTTAATATTGTCACATGATATCAAAACATATCACAAGATTATATTAAGGTTAAAAGAACTCAATTATGGCAATTAGGAATGTTCAACACTTAAATAAGGTCAGGGGTCTTACAATAACAATAAGATCTATTGTAGTAACATGGAATGGGAGACTGTCACTTGGGTTTAAAGTAGGTTTAGGACTTCGACAGGGGGACCCCCTATCCCCTTATATATTTACTTTATGATTAGAAAGAATAATACAACTTATCTAGAAGGAAGTTTAAGTCAAGAAATGGAAACCACCGGGGATCACTTCGTCCGAACCCACTGTTGACCATGTATGCTTTGCCGATGATCTCATCTTATTTGCAAGTGCTACTAAAGAGAACATCAAAACTATATGTGAATGCATAAAAAATGTGAAATAGAATTTGGGAAATTCATATCCAACACTAAGATGAGGATCTTCTTCTCTAAAAGTGTGACAACAAGTGTGAGGTTGGAAATTGAATAGATTTGTGGATTTCAAGTAACTCATGACCTAGGGAGGTACCTGGGAGTACCTATTATTAACTTAAGAGTTACTAAGAATACTTATGGAGATATCCTTAATAAAATTACAAAACAAATAAATGCCTAGTCTGCACATAAGCTATCTCTAACTAGGTGGATAAGTTTGGCCAAACTGACCTATAATGTGATCCCCACATATGTCATGCAAACTGCAAAGTTACCAACAAAGTTATGCAATCACAAAGATAGTATTATTTGACAATTCATATGGGGAGGGTAAAACAAGTCAAACCCCATGTCCTTAGTGGCTTGGAACAAGATGACAAGCCCAATGAGTCAAAGAGGATTAGGACTACGATCAATGAGAGAATGGAATGCATCGTTGATACTGAAGAACACTTGGGAGGTTCTGAATGAGAGAAATATAGATTGGCATGAGGGGATTTAAAAGAAATTTGAACACTTCAATGGGAATAAATCAGCTTATGGATCTCAACTTTGGTGAGAAGTGCTAAATACCAATGATATTGCTTCAAAGAACTACATGGAGACTGTGATAAGTAGAAAGAATACCTATGCATGGTAGGATTGCTGGATACAATAAGAGTTATGGATCAAAGATCACACAACCAAAGAGATACCTGAAGATTTTCTGGATCTCCAAGTTAGCAACTTAGTTGACTTCAATAAACAATGGGACTTGGGATTCCTCAGTGAATGGTGCAACAAGGAGGTTTTGGAACTAATTCAAATAAAGGAAGTCCCACTAGAGGATGAAGCACCTGATATGTACTCATGGAATCTCAATAGTGATGGTAACTTCTCTATCAAATCTACATATGAATTTTTGAGAAAAGACAGAGATGTGGCAAGATGAAACTATAGGAATATAAAATATCAAGTAAATTAAAGATCATTGGGTGGCTCCTTGTACATGAGGCTATGCTCACTAATAAGAGGAAGAGAACTCATCATTTTCTAGATGATGATACATGTAATAGATGCAGGCAACACAATTAGACCCTACTACACGCCCTCCATGACTGTGACATGGTGAAAGATGTTTGGAAAGGGGTACTAGATACTACATACTCACAACTCTTCTTTACTTACTGGAATCCTAGTAGATGAATCAATTTCTTTTCAAACACACTAGAGAAAGTGCATTTGTCATTCCTTGTTACATGTCACTATATATGGACTTGTCAAAATCTACATATTTTTGAGAATCAAATTAAAAATACCTCACACCAGGTCATGAACATCAACAATAGGGTGAACCTGAAGCTGGAGGAATTCACGATGGAGCCTAACTCTAATACCTACAAAAATCCTACCATTTGGATCCCACGACCTGCAAGGTACGTCAATGTGAATATGGATGCAACTACTAGAAAGGAAGGAAATGTGATTGAAATAGTAGATAGAGATGAGAACATAAGATGGAAGGGTGGGTAAGGCAAGAAAATGCATTGCACCAACACCATTGAGGTTGAGTTAACCGCAATTGCCAAGGCTCTTGACTATGAGAAAGAAAAGGGTATCACCAAGATGATAATTGAAACATATTGTAGCAATGTTGTTAAGGCAGTAACTGAGGAAACCACAAGACACCCTAAACTAGCCTATTTGACTACAAGAATCAGGAAGAAGTTAAGAGGAGACCAGGAGATAAAGTTGATCAGTAGAAACACAAACATGGTAACTGATGCCTTAGCTAAACATCACCTGAAGAACCATTTCAATTATGCTAATCCACCCAATGAATAAATTAGTAAGATAATGAAAGAGGATGCATGTAATGGTAGTAGTATTACCATCTTCAATTTTGAATATTTAATTAGAGATTGTACTTACTGATAAAAAAATTAGAGATTGTACTCCCAAATGAATTTGCTTGCAAGAGGATATCAAGATGAAGAAAATTGCTTCCTAACTTAGTGAAAAGAAAATGTCCAAATGACTTATATGCCCTTATATATGATTATTAACAAATCAGATGTGATAGGGCATATATGTCATTGTCCTACTAAAAAAAACTCACGTGACTCAGATAAAAAGGCCAATAAAAAGATGAGTATGCTTGTGAGGGGTGAGATAAAACCTAGGTTGCTTGTAGGGTAGATGCAAGAATTCTAGAGGATTTCTTTCCCTTCATTCTTTCCATTACTAGTAGGTTATCTACTGGGCTCCTAAGGCACTTCATGCCATGATATCATGTTTGTCCAGTAAGACACTCTACCGACTTCACGAGCTTAAAGGTAGACCTATCCTACTAAACAATTTCATAGGAGGTAGCTGGTGTTATCATTTTCACCTCTACCATGGATGAGAAGGTGGAAATCTCAAACTAAGACCAAAACCTTTCCAATGGAAAATAAATCTAGATGGAACAAATTTTATGGGAGCATGGAGAAGACTTGGAAGGAAAATGAGAAACACCTTGACGTAAGGTATCTAGATAGATCCTCTATACAAACATCCTATACAAAATACCCAAGAATCAAAATCCAGAGTAGGGGCTCTGAATGAAAAAAACTAACATATGAGGTAGGTTCCTCATCGACCGTAGGACCCCTCAATGGTATTTCATTAACCTAAGGGACACTGTTGATCCTTTATAGAATCAGTTCATGTTGATGAGGAAATATAAGATCAAGAAAGTGAACACAAAGAAAGGCAAGAAACTAGATCCATAGGAAGTAAGGTCACCGTCCAAAAGTTTCACCTTTTAAGAAAAATCCAATTATGAACCTAAAATAGAAAATGTTATTGTTTCAAAATATATAAAACCTAAGTTACTCAATTCTACCCCTAAATGTCCAATGAGTAAATTGAGGCCATTGGTGATATTTGTAATATATTTTTTGAATGGTTCTACATAATGAGGAAACCCTATCATGTTTCCATGTGTGTGATGATTCAGTCCTACATCACATCTTAGTTTAATAGTTTGCACTGCTTAGCCCCAAATTAATAATAATGAGTAATCAAGGTCTAAATAGAAAATGACGCAAATATGTACATATTATGTTTCCCAAAATGATATGAGTATTTCAGGAGATATTAGAGATTCTCTTAAGTTTTGGTAATAACTCCCTTATAAAGGGGGATGATTTCATGTATATCAACCTAGTTATCCATTTAAACAATCGATTAATGTGACAAGACCAATGTTCCTACTAATTCGCCTATGCTTATAATGTCACCCACCAACATTTTTCCACTTGAACGAAGAAGGAAGAGAAATATTTCTAAAGCGCCAATTGAGAAAGAAATGGCATATTAATTTTCTGCCATTTTCTTCCATGTGGACTTTATTCAAGGATGTTATATTTTGAGTCTTATTCACTTGTAGGAAACTTTAGCTATTGTTGGATTTAGTGTCATTCAAATTCTTTATGACACTATTTGTGTATGCTAGTGCACTTCAAAATTTAAGTTTGTGGTGGATCATATTTTGAATGCAATTCTTGTCATTATATTTTTATTGAACTTAATGATATGATCCACCTAATGTATACTATAATTGTGATATGTATTATTATGTTTCCAAGAAACTCATTTGGGAAGGTAAAATTAGTTTTGTTATATGAGCACAAAAATATAAATCATTCAATGTACTGATGTTCTTACATCAATCAACTTGACACGTATCTTCACATTTTTAATGAGAGGGTAGAATTGTAAATATTCATTATGTATATTTTCATTAGTATTTTGTGAAATATTTTGTTATACTATCAAAATCATTTATGACCATTAAATGAAAATGTATGCTGAAATCAATGCTAGAAATGAGTAACATGTTATTGTAGCTAATCCTATCACAAGTTACATTGAAATATTAGATCAAAAAACCAATATCTCATCCTACACCTATACTTGCACATACTATCCTTCTTTCCATCCCACTTGAATCCCTTTCCCTAAACCAAATGTGGCCTATATGTCTTTGTTAAGCATATGGTTGTGAGTGGTCTATCTCTTTTGTAAGAAGTTCACCTCATAGAATGGTCTATCTATTTGATAAATAGGTCCTAAGGCCATTGAATATCGAGCTTCATGAACGTTGAGAAAGTGAATTTATCCCTTTAGTTAGAAAACATATGGATAATATAATGGATAATATGTTTAATATATTTTCTCTTAAATGTAGATGTTAGTTCATTACTATATTTTCTTATATATTACCGCTGAGTGATGTTGTCCAAAGAGCCATATGATTTTACTTGATGCATACTTAGCACAATTGTGCCAACATTTACCACTCTTAATAATTTCATGTATTGTTGCAGTTGATCACGACAATGCTTGATTTTATGAGAGGTGAATGCCTAAAATATGTACCACTCTTAAAAGATTTTTTAGTCATATTATTTGCATATATAAATTGTTGTCATTCTGTGTAATATTAAGTTGAAATAAATCTTTTTATAATTATATGATGCATGATGAGATTAATATATATGGTTTTTTCTTGTTAAGGTGCTTGTACTACTTATGTTTCCGAATAAGTATGTTTCCTTATAAATTCCTTGCATTTTATTCTTCGCGGCTTATTATGAACATTAAATCTTGTGATTCTCACTGAGGAGAGGGTCTTAAGTTGGATGTCACACACTTAGTTAAGGCATTGAAGATCCAAGGATGTCTCACTTCACTATTTTCATAAATTTTCCACAAGGGATAACTTGCTGAGAAGTAACTACCTAACTATATATATTGGTTACCACCAGAACCCTTGGTTGATGTTGGTCACCTCTCTATATTAAGGAGACTAATTGTTCTAGGCTTAGTTTCCATACTCCATAGTGATCCAACCCTATTCTAGGGTTGTATCTTGTGCCATTTTGTACCTTTATTACATTCAAATGCATTAGAATTACATGTTATTCCCCCCAATATGATTATCATTGCAAATATGCTTATGGATGTTCGTTGCATTATTTTTAGGTATTTGGACCACTATTGATGGACGAGCGTGATGGAGGGGCCCAAAGAAGGCCCTAAAGCTCCCCCAACCTACGCTAGTGGCCAAAGAGTCATCACCAAGCAAGGACATCCGAAATTGACAAAGTTTGAAGTTCATCAGCCTGCTCAAGCCCTCACCACGGCCGTGGCCACTACCCACGGCTGTTATGTTTATTGCCAAGGAGCAGCAATTCCAACAGGAGAAATGGCCAGAATCACCACGGCCATGGCCCTCGGCCACGACCATGACAAGCCAGAATCACCACGGTCGTGGCCACTACCCACGACCGTTATGTTTATTGCCAAGGAGTCTACAGGAGAATGTTTGCCACACACCACGCCCGTGGCCAAACACCACGCCCGTGGCCCAGCCTCTTCACCATGGCCGTGGCCCCTCGCCACTGTCGTAATGATACACTCCATTCATTTCCAGTCCCCCTTCACCATGGCCGTACCACCTAACCACGGCCATGTTATACCATCTTCACCACGGTCGTGGTGGCCCTCTTTCCAGCAGACTTTTCCACTGTTTTTCCTATTATGCCCCTACTCAACCCTAGCTCCTATATAAGCACTAGTTGCTTCTAGGGCTCGAGAGAGAGCACTCCCTAGCCGTCACCTAGCTGCTCCCTGGCCTCCATTACTCCCATCCACCTTCTGCCTTGCATTCAACCCCATTTCCACCCACTTTCCACTCATTTCCACCATAGAACCCTAGATTCTCTAGGTTTCTATCCATCCATCCCACCATTTTCATGCACCCTTGCACCCTTGGAGGAGGGAGGATGTCTACAGTAAGCTTGGAGGTGAAGAAGGAGGCTTCTACATCAAGCTTCATGGAGTCCCTACTTCTTCTACCCCTTTCTTTTCCTGTTTTCTTGATTATGTCTAGCTAAGCCCCCTTGTGGTGGGCTGTTTGGGATTAAAATGTTACTTTGATACCATGTTGGGGGATAAATTCTTGTAATGAACTTGATTCATATTTATGATGATTACTTCTTGCTTCCATCTCTTTTCCTATCTTATTGCATGTGGTTTGTGCTTCTTATATGAATTGCTTGTTTTGAGGTTTTTGACGACACTTCATTTCTAGGAGGAATTGGGGTATATGTGGCAATCTTAGGAATGGCTCCTAGGTCCAATTAGTAGATCCCTAGCTAGCCCCCTTTGTTCCTACATACACATCCCTTCTCCTACAAATGAGTGTGAGATTTAAGTGGCTAGTGTAAGTGAGAGTGATGCAATTGCCTAGGGCCTTCTAAAGGCTAGAGTGGCTAGTGGCATGAGGTTAAACCCCTTCATCTCCACTCCCATTTCTACCCTCAACCCTCAATTGTCCACTATCACTTACCCTAGAAACCTAGATTTGGCCAATCTCACTATAACTACACCTAACCCTAGTCTTCTACTAGTAGTATAGGGTATGTTCTAATGGCATTGCCCTTGTTGCTTGGTTTGGTAATCTAGATATGAATTGAGCACCATGCATGTTTAATGAACTCCCCCAACTAAAATCAAAGTGACATTCCCCAAACAGCCCACCCACCTTAATCACCTTGCTTAAAACCCTAATCGCTTAGTTTGCTTGTTAATGCTAGCTTAGTTCAATTGCTTTAATCTAATTTAGTCAATTGCTTAGTTTTACTCTTCAGTGTTAACTTCGGCTCTTGCTCTTACTAGTGGTTAGTTTAGTTCTTATTTGCTTCTTGCCTTGCTCGAGTAGTGTAGCCCTCCTTGCTCTTGCTTAGTTAGTTTGATAGCTTAGTTTACTAATTTGCTTGCTCTTCCATAATTTAGTTTTCATCTCGCACCTCTTACTTGCTCATTAGTGTAATTAACCAACAATCAACCTTAAAACCCTAAAAACCCTACTCCGCACTAGGAACGTAGCTCACGCCATCTAACTCTAGCACCCCCTCTATCTCCGCGGATCGACCCCGTACTTGCCGCCTCACCTATACTACGACACGACCCCGTGCGCTTGCGGGGGTAACATCTTAGTAGAAGTAGGTAGTTAGTGTGGGACCATACAAATATCGAAAGTGAAGATCCCATCTCATCCCGTGCCTCCCGACCTCGTGGATTGCACTTGTTGCAAGCCTCTAGCGGGAGTGCACCAAGCTTTCTGGCGCCGTTGCCGGGGATAGAGGCGCTCGACCTAGTTAGATAGTGTAGCTTAGCCTTTACTTTTTCCCTCACCATTGCTATTATTTATTCTTTGTGTTACTCTTGCATATTGGTTCGCTAACTTGGATCCTTGTTGTTTGTTTGTGACTTGCGCAAGTGACAGCTGTGCATGCGTAGCACGCGTTCGACTTGCACTGACTTGGTGGTTTACGACCCCGAGATTGGAAGAAGAAGGTGTCAAGCTCGCCGCAACCTACACCGAGAGGCCGAGATGGCACAGAACGACCCGCCACCGGAGGTTCCACCTCCACCGCCACATCGCCCGCTTCATGAGTACTTCACGCTGGGGAACTAAAACTCCCCCATAGCCACGCTGGTGGACCAGATGCCCGGTCAGCAGTTCTCCATTCCGCCAGCACTCTTGGGACTTCTTCCCACATACTACGGAATGGAGAACGAAAATCCTTATCACCATATAGACGCGTTCTTAGAAACATGTTCGACCTTCCGTACACCTGCTGCCACCGAAGACTCGATCCGCAGAACGCTCTTTCCTTTCTCCCTCAAGGAGAAAGCCAAGGAGTGGTACGTCTCAAGGCCAGAGCTCGTCACATGGAATGAAGTAAAGAATGAGTTTCTGAAGAAGTTTTTTCCGATAGCCAAGTTATCCTACATGAGAAGGTGCATCACATCCTTCACCCAAAAAGAGAACGAACCCTTCCATGAGGCATGGGAGAGGTTCCAGAAGTTGCTTCGTGACTGCCCTCACCATGAGGTCCCGCTTTGGCAGCTGGTTCAAGCCTTCTACACCGGGCTTGACGAGCAGAGCCAAAACAATGTAGATTCTTCTTGCGGGGGCACGTTCATGGCCAAGCCGCCCGAGGACTCATGGCCACTATTTGAACATCTCGCCGAGAATTCTTGCCACCGAGCTTCCACTAAAGGGGGGCATTGCGGCCGGAACTACACTCCTCCGCCTTCCTCCGTGGCTCCCGCACGCAATGCCACCAACCCCGATATGATGAAAATGATGACAGATATGATGCAAATGATGAAGAATCAAGTGGGTGGCTCTTCTAGCCAACCCGCAATGGCTGTGGACACTGTAGACGAGGAAGTTAACGCTTTACATTCCTTTGGTGGCCGCAACAACCAGGGCCCAATGTCCCAATCCTACACTCCCGAATGGAGGAACCACCCAAATTTCTTTTGGAAACAACCAAATGAGGATGGACAAGGACAGGGGCAACATAAGCCACGCTACAACTCTAAGTTTGAGGACGAGGTTCTTGGAAGGCTAAGAAGCCTAGATGAACTCAAAAAGGACGTCAACACACATGGCCAGTCTATAAGCCGACTTGAGCAGAGGTTGGATCAGATTTCTCTCTCTTTGGCTAGAAGAGAAGAAGGAAGACTCCCCTCTCAACCTATGCCAAATCCAAACAATGATGGGACTTTTCAATATGCTCCTCCACCTCCTCAAGCGCCGCTCAATTATCAATATGCTCCACCTCCACCTCATACTTACCAACAACCACCTCCACAATATCACCCCCACCTCAACAACAATCGCAACCCCAATTCATCCTTCAAAATCCCAATTCCCCTCACCAAAGGCCTCCGCCACCCCAACAGCCACAACCACCTCCACAAGCTCCCCCTTCTACCACCCATGAGCATGTGAAGGTTGTGACTACTTTGAGGAGTGGTAGGACTTTGGAGAGGCCCCATGGTACAGTTGTTGGCAGAGATGACACTGAGGCAGAGCAGGTTGATACTGAGACACAGATTGATGATACTGTGATAAGAGGCAGTGTTGATACTGTGAAGCCGGGTAATGATACTGTGATACCGAGCTGTGATACTGTGATTCCAGTGATACCAGTGGATGGTGCTATTGATTTGGACCGATTGGGGTCCCAACTCCCGCCATATCCTGATGCACTTGAGGAACCTTCTGTTGCAAAGAAAAAGAAGAAGCATGTGGATGATATTTTGGAGATCTTCAAGCAAGTGAAAATCAATGTACCTCTTATAGACGCAGTCAAGCAAATTCCATCCTATGTGAAGTTCCATAAAGAATTGTGCACCTTCAAAAGAAAGACAACAGGGAGGACGCCTAAGAAGATCAAGCTCACTGAGAAAGTGAGATCCATTCTCCAACACACCATCCCCCGGAAAAGAAAATACCCCGGTGCTCCCATCATCTCATGCTACATCGGGGCACATCACATAGACCAAGCTCTTCTTGACTTGGGGTCTAGCGTAAACTTGATGCCGTATGATCTGTTTGCTGAGCTCCAAATGGGGGAGTTGAGGTCGGCCCATTGCAATCTACAGTTCGCCGACCGATCTGTGAAGACGCCTAGAGGGCGTGTGGATGATGTGCTGGTCTGTCTTGATGAGGATACTTATGCCTTCTTCCCAGCCGACTTTATCATTCTTGATATGGAAAAGGAAGCTAGAAAGGTGACAGTCATCTTGGGGAGACCTTTCTTAGCCACAGCTGATGCCGTGATCCATGTGAGGACTGGGACCATGTATGTTACATTCATGCACATGAAGATCAGGTTGAACATTTTCAAGTCTTCTACTACAGCTGAAGTGATAGGGGCTACCGAAGAAGACTGTTATTTGGTGGAATGCCTAGATGAGATTGTTGAAGAGTTCCTACCTGCGTGGATTGAGACTGCCACCCAAGGTAAAGGTCTTGAACCAATTGTTGAGTTCCCTGATGATGATGATGATGAAGATGAGGAAGAGTATGAGCTAGCCTTAGTGGCTGCAAGCCAGGACCTCCCTTCTATTTCTGCACCTTTGAAAAACTCCCTTGAAGCACCCCTAGTTCTTGAGTTGAAGAAACTTCCTGAAGGATTGAAGTACGCTTTCCTGGGCTCAAATGACACCCTCCCGGTGATCATTTCCTCCATTCTCTGTCCTGAGCAAGAAGATGCCTTGATGGAAGTCTTGAGGAAGAACATCCAAGCCATTGGATGGTCTATTGCTGACTTGAGAGGGATTGACCCCTCTATCTGTGTGCATCAGATATACTTGGAAGAAGATGCGAGGTCGACCCGTCAAATGCAAAGAAGGCTAAATCCAAAGTTGAAGGATGTTGTAACTCAAGAGGTTGTTAAGTTCCTTGATGCATGGATCATCTACCCCATTTCTGACAGTACGTGGGTGAGTCCCATCCAAGTTGTGCCCAAGAAGGGCAGGATTACGGTTGCAGAAAATGCCGATGGTGAGCTTATGCCGGTGAGAGAGCAGTCCAAGTGGAGAATGTGCGTGGATTACCGGAAGCTCAATGAAAAGACAAAGAAGGATCACTACCCACTTCCGTTTCTTGATCAGATTCTAGAGAGATTGGCTGGGCAGAGCTTCTACTGTTTTCTTGATGGGTACTCGGGATATTTTCAGATTGCTGTGCATCCGGCGGACCAGGAAAAGATGACATTCACTTGTCCAAGTGGTACATTTGCCTACCAGAGAATGACATTTGGATTGTGCAATGCCCCTTCCACTTTCCAGGGATGTGTAACCTCGATCTTTGCTGACATGCTTGATTCGTCACTTGAGGTTTTAATGGATGATTTTTCAGTTTTTGGGAAAACCTTTGATGAGTGCTTGCTACATCTAGCTGCGGTTCTGGAAAGATGTGTGAAAGTTCGCTTAGGTCTATCTTGGGAAAAAAGTCATTTCATGGTACCTGAGGGTATAGTTCTGGGACACCGGGTTTCGAAAGATGGGATTGAAGTTGACAAGGCCAAGGTGGGCCTTATTTCTACACTCGACTTTCCTTCGACCGTAAGACATGTTCAATATTTCTTGGGACATGCAGGCTTCTACCGGCATTTTATCAAGGACTTTAGCAAAATCTCAAGACCACTCTGTCGATTACTTGAGAAAGATGTTGAATTTCAGTTTGATGACAAATGTGTTGAAGCCTTCAATCATTTGAAAGAGAGGCTTATTTCTGCTCCTATCATGCAGCCCCCAGATTTCTCTTTGCCGTTTGAGATCATGACGGATGCATCCGATATGGCAGTGGGGGCTGTGCTGGGTCAACGTATTGGCTGAATTCCTCATGCTATCTATTATGCAAGCAAAACGTTAGACGATGCTCAAAGAAACTATACGACTACCGAGAAGGAGTTGCTTGCGGTGATCTTCTCTCTTGACAACTTCCGTCCGTATCTCTTGCAAAACAAAGTGACAATCTACATGGACCATGCTGCGTTGAAGTATCTTATGTCCAAGAAAGACTCAAAGCCAAGGTTGATCCGATGGATTTTGTTGCTCCAAGAATTTGAAATAGAAATTGTGGATAAGAAAGGAATAGAAAATGGTGCTGCAGATCATCTATCCGTCTTGATGGACCTTTTGATATGACAAGTCCAATAAAAGAGACAATGCCACATGAACAACTCCTCCTAGTCTCATCTGTCCAAAAGCCATGTTACAAGCACATAGTGAATTTCCTAGCCAGTGGGAGGATACCGACCATGTGGACAAGAGAGGAAAGCAAGAGATTGTTTGTGATGGTAAAGAACTACATTTGGGATGACCCTCACCTCTTTAAGTATTGCCCGAACCAACTCATTAGGAGGTGCATTCCGGAGATGGAGCAGCAAGAAGTCTTATCTATGTGCCATTCCGGAGTGTGTGGAGGCCATTTTGGAGGGAAACACACGACCGCCAAAATTATTCAATGTGGATTCTACTGGCCGACATTGTTCAAAGATGCTCATGACTTTTGCAAAGGTTGCTTCAAGTGCCAAAAAGTGGGCACCATCTCAAAGAGGGACATGATGCCTCTATCACCTATTCTTGTGGTAGAAGTGTTTGATGTTTGGGGGATTGACTTTATGGGTCCTTTCCCTCCTTCTTTTGGGTATGTCTACATCTTGGTCACCGTAGACTATGTATCAAAATGGATTGAGGCTGTGGCAACAAGGACAAATGATCATAAGGTGGTGTGTGATTTCGTAAAATCCAACATCTTTAGCCGTTTTGGTGTCCCAAGGGCTATGATTAGTTATGGCGGGAGTCATTTCATCCACCGCACTTTTGAAGGGCTGCTAAAGAGACATGGAGTGAACCATCGTGTAGCTACTCCTTACCACCCTCAAACGAGTGGTCAAGTTGAGTTGGCAAATCAGGAGATAAAGCTCATTTTGGAGAAGACAGTGCGACCGGACCGCAAGGATTGGTCACTTCGCCTCAATGAAGCTTTATGGGCATATAGGACTGCATACAAAGCCACGATTGGCACTACACCGTTCAAGCTTGTCTATGGTAAGAGTTGCCATTTTCCGGTTGAGATGCAGCACAAGGCATTGTGGGCCTTGAAGACGATGGACTTCGATGAAGAGAAAGCCGGAATGAAAAGAAAGCTTCAATTGCATGAACTAGAAGAAATGCGGCATGAGGCATATGAAATGTCAAAGAGCTACAAGGAAAGAACCAAGTTTCTACATGACAAGATCATAAAGAAGAAAGAGTTTGAGCCCGGCAAATGGGTATGGATATACAATTCAAGGATGAAGTTCTTTCCCGGAAAGCTTCGTTCTAGATGGGAAGGTCCTTACCTTGTCAAGAAGGTGTACCCATCCGGGGCAGTGATCATTTGTGCAAAAGAAGGAGCAAAGGAATTCACCATTAATGGGCAGAGGCTGAAATCTGTTGTTGAGGTTGGCCCGGACAAGGCCAATCAAGATTTTGATATTGTCATGCTTATAGAAGAAGAATTCGAGGAAGAAGAATGCTTGGATGAGGATGAGAAAGGGATTTACTATAAGGATCTTTTGAAGATTCTGAAAAAGTGAAAAAGTCCAACAATCAATAAGCCTGGCTGAAGGCGTTAAATTTAGCGCTAGTGGGAGGCAACCTACGTGGTTTGCGATTCTCAAACCCTTCTTTTGATACTTTAGTTTTGTTTTACACAAATACACACACGCACACTTGTGCTTGATAGTTTTGTTTTTAGTTTTGATGAAATGGCAGATGATACACACTAAGTAGAGAAATATCAAAGAAAAAAATGAAATGCTACTGAGTTGAGGCTGTCCAAGAACCCAACACGGCCGTGGCACAAGGCCACGGCCGTAATGTTTATTGGTCGAGAGTTACAGGAGCCAACATGAATTTTAGAGATTTGGCCCACGACCGTGCCATGGCAAACACAGAGAAATACGACCGTGTCCTCCGGCCACGGCCGTGCTGAGGTCAGACGAGGCTCCTTCAGCGACAACACGCCCGTGGGCTGACGCCACTCCCATTCTTTGATGGAAGTACCACGACCGTGTCCATTGGCCACGACCGTGGCTGGACCGAGTTCAGCAAGATTCTATATAAACTCTTCGAACCACCCTTCCTCTTTTCTTATTCTTCCCCGCGCAGAGCACGGCCGTGACGCCACCAACACCACCGTGGGCACTCGTCCTCCACCTCCAGCCCTCCAAAACACCCCCAATCACCCTCCTCTCTCCACCATACCTTCCTCCAGTCACCCTACTCCCTTTTCCACCACAAATACACCCCCAATCGAACCTCCTTCTCCACCTTCTTCTCAAAACCGCCCAGCCACATTCCCTACCTAAAACCTCCACTAAATCCCACTTTTCATCCACCAAACCCAAATTAAACCTCCCAATCACCTTCCTAACCTTCCTACCTCTCCATTCCACTCCCATACCACTCCCTACTCATTTTTGAAATTCCAACCTAAATCATGAAGAAGGCAGGGAAGATGGTGAAGAGTGGGGCGAAGGCGACCCTCAACGTCATCACTGGAGGGCGGCGTTCCAAAAATGCCTCCACCAACGTCACCACACCGTCCCACACACCATCTCCACTCACCTCCGCATCCCACTCATCCGACGGCATCCACCTCACCGACGAGACCTATGCGGGAGGAGAGGAAGAAGAAGTGGACGAGTCCGAGGAGGCTACCCCCGATCAAATGGTTGATGAAGTGATACCAGAAGCTGCCCCGCGAGCCCGGCGAACAAAAGTGGGGCCATCCACATCACGCCTATCCACATCCCGTTTGACAGAGGGTCAAGATGAGCAGTCGCAGTCTGTGCGGCAATTGCAGCCTGGAGAGGAGCAACTGGCACAGTGGTACAATCTGGATACCACTTCGGGTTCGAAAACTTACACGCCGGTAGACGATGAAAATAGTGAAGATGAGGATATGGAACTGTCCATGGAGGATGATGATGTTCTGGAAAAGATGGAGGAGGAACGACTAAAAATCATGGGCAAGGTACCCGAGGGAACTTCATATGGGAGGGGGCTGAGGCAAAGGCATCTCTCTCACAAATACCCGGAGTGCTTGATGAGGTGAATAGTCGCCACGAGGTATGGCAGTGAGAAGATACTTGATACCTTGGGCATCAAGGAGGCTGTAGAAGAGAGCTTGAAGACCGTGGGGGCAGTGGCATGTTCTCTTCACGCCCCAAATATCATATGACCAGATGACCAAGGAGTTATTTTCTACACTGGAAAAGACAAGAGTGAGAGGAAAAGATGCTTTGAAGTTTGCCATCTTAGGCCATTTCTACACTCTCACATCGAAGGACTTGAACAACATTTTTGTGGCAAGTCCGGAGGAAGCCAAGGAACTTGATGATGGCTTGTTGGAAAAAGATTCGAAGTATGATTATGTGCTTTTCTGGAAACAAATGACAGGCAGAGATGGGTATTATGCAGGGAGGGTGAAGACTTCAGCTCTAAGCAACCCTCTCATCCGCTACACGCAAAAAGTCCTTGCTAATACCATCGTGGGAAGATATGACAATCAGGGCACGATCTCACAACAAGAAATGTTTGTCCTGAAAGCCATGACAGAAAAGCAGCATGTCAACCTAGGAGTGCTACTTATTGACCATATGAAGTCCATACCCTATAAGAGCAAGACTCCATTTGTCATGGGAGGGTTGGTCACTTCAATTGCACTCGGGTTGGGCCATGATCTCTCTGGGCTCGAAGATGGGTGTCCTATAAATTATGTTGATATGGATTATCTCATCCGCTCACTCACCATCAAGAAGGATGGCAATAGGCTGATTTATCTCACTACCAGTCTGCCGGATCTCGAGCTGGAGCTCCCATACCACGCGGTGCCTCTTCTATCCGTGTTGGGAATCTACTACAAGCTGAGAGACAAAATAGCAAAATGGGAGAGAGATCACCCCAGAGAGACCTATGTCAGGGGAGCCGCTGCCGCACATGAAGAAATGGCAGAGTCAAATGTGCAGGGGCAGGAACAGCCAGTTGAAGAACAAGAGCAACCCCGGCGAAGACGAAGGAGGGATGAGGGAACATCCCAGCTGCAGCAGCCCTCGAGCAACGCCTATGACATGTCACACATCCAGGCACAACTTGAGGATCTTTATCAGATACAGTAGCAGGTGCAGCTCACCCAGCAGTGCATGTGGCAAGACCAACAACAATTACACTACCAGGTCAACCACATGTACCACTACAACCACACCCAGGCAGTAAGGAACCCCGAATGGGGTGAAGATTTTTGGGGTGGTGTAGCGGAATATCCAGCAGCCTACCCTCCGCCCCAGGACGCATACTGGGGACAGTATTACCAGAACCAGCATCCTCCGACAGGCACCGCCCCTCCTCCAGATCACCCCCAGGGGCTGGATCAGCCCTCGTAGCAGCACTGACACTTCCCCTATCTACCCTAAGCTATTGTTTCATGCTGAGGACAACATGATTCTAAAGTTTGGGGTGGGTAGGGCGGTACACGCCTCCCTTCTCTCTATCTAGTGATTTTTGTTCTACATCTCGCCATTTAGTTTAGTTTTCATTTTATTGCTTTTTCTGTCATATCCATGCACGTCATGTAGTTTTCATTTTCGTCATTTTTGCATATTTTTTCAAAATTTCAGCCATGCATTGCACCTTATGTAGGTTTTTGCTAATTTTTGCATATTTTAGCTAGGATTTACTTGCTTTTTACCTAAAATTGTGTTTGAATGTGATTTAGTGCAATTTGACACCTTTTTGGCCAATTTTGCCCAGATTTGATGTTTCTTGTCAAAAAAGCGTGTTTTGACTCAATCTTTACCATATTGAATGAAATTGCTTATCTTTGACAAATACAAGATGATATGCTATGATGAAGTGCTATGTGGTATCAATGAGTGACTTCGTACATGCTCGTCACCTCCCTTGGGAATGGGTTGGTTTGATTGAATTATGATCCGAGCAAGCATAGAACGTTTAATGTTTGTGGATTTCATTTGGTTCATTCATGTGATGTGATATCTATGGTGAAGTGTTGGACTAGTTTTCATGCAAGAGACCTTATGTGGAAGATCGTGCCAAGTGACCCCTCTTTTACCCGACCACTCTTTCATCATCTTCATACCTCGCCGCCTCATAAAAAGATGCCAAAGTGCACATATTAGCCGTGGCCACCTCCAAAAGTTTGGGGTGGCCACATCTTTATCTCCCTACTTCACTCTATCCACCATATGCCCTATCTACACCAAGGGCAAGAAAAAGAAAAGAAAAGAAAAGAAAAGAAAAACAAAATAAAATAAAAGGATGCTCCTGTTTAAGAGCATTCAAATAAAGAAAAGATGAGTGTGTAAAAACACTCCAAAAATCTTACCGCATCCCTTTCTTCCACTTTTATACCCATTGAGCTAGGAAACTTCAAACCTAGCTCACTGTATCCCTTTTCCGCAGCCATGTGGGTCATTTGGCATAAATTGAAGCATAAGGTTGAAGGCATGAAGGTGAAACGACACTCCTAGTCATCGGCGATTAACATCATCATGAAACGGTCTACCCGGAACCTTATGGATGAGATATTGATAACTTGCACAATCCATGCATTATATGCAAAGTTCATGTGCTCTGTGCTCCTTTCATGGTTGGTTTGTGAAAGTAGAAGAGGAGGGAAGTGATTTGCATGTACCTAGTCACCATTGATCCCATTTAGCATTTGTCACCCATCATATTGCATTTGTCATACCTTTTGATTGTGGAAAATGGAAAAGAGATTGAGTTGGAGCATACTTCAGGACAACTATGTTTCAAGTTTGGGGGTGGTGATCCAACCCTATTCTAGGGTTGTATCTTGTGCCATTTTGTACCTTTATTACATTCAAATGCATTAGAATTACATGTTATTCTCCCCAATATTATTATCATTGCAAATACGCTTATGGATGTTCGTTGCACTATTTTTAGGTATTTGGACTACTATGGATGGACGAGCGTGATGGAGGGGCCCAAAGAAGGCCCCAAAGCTCCCCCAACCTACCCTAGTGGCCAAAGAGTCATCACCAAGCAAGGACATCTGAAATTGACAAAGTTTGAAGTTCATCAGCCTACTCAAGCCCTCACCACGACCGTGGCCACTACCCACGGCCGTTATGTTTATTGCCAAGGAGCAGCAATTCCAACAGCAGAAATGGCCAGAATCACCACGGGCATGGCCCTCGACCACGACCATGACAAGCCAGAATCACCACAGCCGTGGCCACTGCCCACGGCCGTTATGTTTATTGCCAAGGAGTCTACAGGAGAATGTTCGCCACACACCACGCCCGTGGCCCAGCCTCTTCACCATGGCCGTGGCCCCTCGCCACGGTCGTATTGATCCACTCCATTCATTTCCAGTTTCCCTTCACCATGGCCGTACCACCTGACCACGACCATGTTATACCGTCTTCACCACGGCCGTGGCCCTTCACCACGGTCGTGGTGGCCCTCTTTCCAGCAAACTTTTCCACTGTTTTTCCTATTATGCCCCTACTCAACCCTAGCTCCTATATAAGCACTAGTTGCTTCTAGGGCTCGAGAGAGAGCACTCCCTAGCCGTCACCTAGCTGCTCCCTTGCCTCCATTACTCCCATCCACCTTCTTCCTTGCATTCAACCCCATTTCCACCCACTTTCCACTCATTTCCACCATAGAACCCTAGATTCTCTAGGTTTCTATCCATCCATTCCACCATTTTCATGCACCCTTGCACCCTTGGAGGAGGGAGGACGTCTACATCAAGCTTGGAGGTGAAGAAGGAGGCTTCTACATCAAGCTTCATGGAGTCCCTACTTCTTCTACCCCTTTCTTTTCTAGTTTTCTTGATTATGTCTAGCTAAGCCCCCTTGTGGTGGGCTGTTTGGGATTAAAATGTTACTTTGATACCATGTTGGGGGATAAATTCTTGTAATGAACTTGATTCATATTTATGATGATTACTTCTTGCTTCCATCTCTTTTCCTATCTTATTGCATGTGGTTTGTTCTTCTTGTATGAATTGCTTGTTTTGAGGTTTTTGATGACACTTCATTTCTAGGAGGAATTGGGGTATATGTGGCAATCTTAGGAATGGCTCCTAGGTCCAATTAGTGGATCCCTAGCTAGACCCCTTTGTTACTACATACACATCCCTCCTCCTATAAATGAGTGTGAGATTTAAGTGGCTAGTGTAAGTGAGAGTGATGCAATTGCCTAGGGCCTTCTAAAGGCTAGAGTGGCTAGTGGCATGAGGTTAAACCCCTTCATCTCCACTCCCATCTCTACCCTCAACCCTCAATTGTCCACTATCACTTATCCTAGAAACCTAGATTTGGCCAATCTCACTAGAACTACACCTAACCCTAGTCTTCTACTAGTAGTATAGGGTATGTTCTAATGGCATTGCCCTTGTTGTTTGGTTTGGTAATCTAGATATGAATTGAGCACCATGCATGTTTAATGAACTCCCCCAACTAAAATCAAAGTGACATTCCCCAAACAGCCCACCCACCTTAATCACCTTGCTTAAAACCCTAATCGCTTAGTTTGCTTGTTAATGCTAGCTTAGTTCAATTGCTTTAATCTAATTTAGTCAATTGCTTAGTTTTACTCTTCAGTGTTAACTTCGGCTCTTGCTCTTGCTAGTGGTTAGTTTAGTTCTTATTTGCTTCTTGCCTTGCTCGAGTAGTGTAGCCCTCCTTGCTCTTGCTTAGTTAGTTTGATAGCTTAGTTTACTAATTTGCTTGCTCTTCCATAATTTAGTTTTCATCTCACACCTCTTACTTGCTCATTAGTGTAATTAACCAACAATCAACCTTAAAACCCTAAAAACCCTACTCTCCGCACTAGGAACGTAGCTCACACCATCTAACTCTAGCGCCCCCTCTATCTCTGCGGATCGACCCCGTACTTGCCGCCTCACCTATACTACGACACGACCCCGTGCGCTTGCAGGGGTAATATCTTAGTAGAAGTAGGTAGTTAGTGTGGGACCATACAAATATCGAAAGCGAAGATCCCATCTCATCCCGTGCCTCCCGACGTCGTGGATTGCACTTGTTGCAAGCCTCTAGCGGGAGCGCAACACATAGTTACTCTCCAACTGCCTCACCTAAAACTCTACCAATATGTATGCATGTTTACTCCTTCATGGTTTAGACCTCTTTGACATATTCTGCAATATTTAGGGAAGTTAGAATCTACAATGTTCTTTGATTCTAGTACTCATTCTTCTAGTGTACATTTATTAGATTAACTTGTATTTAAGGCATCCTTACTCAATTTCTGCACAATGAACTATATCTAAGTTACTTACTTTCTTGATTATATAATAATTGAACTAAAATCATTGAGCATACTTAATCATACCTAAAAGAATGTATGCATTTAATATCTTGAATTCATGACTAGAATTAAACAAGTTAATACATTTATATTCAATCAATGAACCTTAAACTATTGAATTAGAGAAATCTTGAGTCTGACATTGCCTCTAAAATATAACTTCTTAATCATCAAGAAATTGACATGTAAGTATTTGAAAATAAATCTAGAAAAAAACAATGACTATTTAGTATTTTATTTAATTATCCAACAAAACCCCAGATTTAGGCTTAGTAGTTCTAAAAAATTAAATAATAAATTGGGAAAGAATATATTTTTCATATTTAATCTTACATACTATAAAATCATTACTAATATTTGAATTTGCACTATAATTTGTATAAATTATAGCTATAAACCTTAAGTTCCAACTTTTTATATTTATATTTGATTAATAAATCTCCAAATCTTTCCCCTACAGTCCACTACTTGATCCTTATGCACAAAATTCATCTACTAGAGGAAGAAGAAGGGAAAGGGAGGAGAGAAACCAACATCAACACATAAAATCATTTTTTCAAACGAAATACATAGATAAAAGAATTTTAAAAAATAATTAAATTAAGTTTACCTCAAATGATCTATATCTAGCAATACTATCCTACAATATGATTTGCATTCTTTAGTCCTGAAGTAATGATCACAATCACCATCAGTTATTTTTTAGGGTATAGATTGCTAGATCTTCTAGTATTAAAGATCAATGTTTCAAATTTAAATCAAGTTCTAGTACGTATTTCTCAATTTATTACATTTTTTTGTGATTGGCTAGGCTAGCAAAATGAGGCAACAACTGCGTTTTGACCTCTCATCAAAGTGCTACACAAATTAGTATCTAATACATTCCCAAAACATCAAATCACTTTGCATCAGTTGAAGGAGGGAGGCCAAAGTGCTTGGTTTCTTCCCAAAGCATACTGGGAGGTGATCGTCCTCGAAGGCGTGGGTCAAACTTTTTGGCGGTTACTCCTCGACAACGACGCCAAAAAGTTGATCGGCCTAAAAGGCGGGTCGAACTTTTACATTTATAAACCCAAATCCTTCTAAGACGCCCGCAACTTTTATTACGGGGTCGAAGTAGATATACAGGGTCGAACATAGGGACGTGTGACATTTAGGACGTCACAGATCTCGTTCTTGGGTTAGATAAGCCAAAAGCGATAGTTGATAAAAATACATGCTAGAGCTAGTCTAGCGGGTTGTCACGATTTAAATCAAAAAGAAAAGAAAAAAAGAAAAGAAAACAAAGCAGAGTATGCGGGGTCTACTAATAAGAGAAAGCGAGTTCCTAGCTATGTAACCACAAATAGGGTAGTCTATGCACTCATTCTCGGGCGTAGACAACTCTCGAACACCTAAGAAAGCATCTAGTACGCACAACGACCTCTGTTCCTGTGGGGTCATCCCACTCGCTCTCGCGATGCATGACTAAAACCATCAATGATATGTCATCGAGTCCTCTCTCGAGGATGACAGATCAATACCTCGGATTATGATAAGTTCCCTCTCGGGTCTTAGGACATTCAGAGATATTAGGAACAGAGTACCGTGGATCTTCCTCCTCTCAGGTTCAGATTCAAACTATCGTCTATTAGCTATTCCTACAACGGATCTCTCGATTCAGGAATAAATAACAGTTTACGCGAGTAAAAGATCAACCATACTAGCAATCATAACTTAGAAAGAGAAAATAGAACATGCAACATACTAGATCTGATATGAATCTACTTGCTTAAGGTAAAAGTACATATACATGCCCAGATCGAGATACATAGCCAAGAAGGAGCTAACTAGCCATAGACAAGCATGGTTAACACCGAATAAAGACGGATGAACATCGTTTATACAAGAAATAAAGGAATGCAGTAGAATGAAAGGAATGCAGTAGAATGAAAGAGAAGAAGAAAGAGATATAGCCCATAAAGGACGTTTAGGATGCTGATATTCTCTCTCCTCAGCTTCTACCTTTAGAGAACGAAGACTAGGGGTGGAGGGAGGAGAGAGAATGGAAGCCTGTTGTTGGAGAGCTTAGGTTGAACACCTTGGTCCTCTCGGACCTCGAGACACTCCCACGGGACTCTGGCTTGAGTCCGGCAGCCTTTCGGCATCTTGACTTTCGTTCTTCACTTCAGCAGCCTGGCGGAACTTGGGTGAGATCCCCCCTCCCCCTCCCACGCTGTGGAATGGGGCTATTTATAGGTAGTGGTGCATAGGGGGTCTGTCTTGGGCCGTCCTCTTGACCTCGGTCGAGGTGTAGGCACGGACCGCGAGTGTTCTTTGATCGCGGTCTCAACTTCTGCTTGACCGTGGGCTGAAGAGATCCTAACCATGTGCATGGTGTGCTGGGTCGCGGTGGTGAGGTGGAGAACCGCGGGCGGATTAGGAAGGGCAGACCGCAACCGCGGTTGAAGGGGGGTCGCGGTGAAGGGAGACTGTAGGCCGCGATGATGGAAGGATGATTGCGAACAAAGAAGATGATCACGGTGAGGAGGTTGGATCGCGGAGGAGATAAAGATGAGTCGTGGTTAGGGTAGGCTGCAGCGATGGTGGGATGGAGATGAGGACCTCGACCGTGGTTGGAGACTGGTCGTGATGGAGGGAGCCGCGAGCAGCGATGGAGGTCGCGGTTTGAGGACAGAGGATCCCGGTTGATCGAGGTGCGGGCGTTGGTGGTAGGTGGCGGCAGTTTGAAGAAGGCGGCGATGATGTTGGTGGTTGTAGGCATAGACCGCGAGCGAGGCTTCTTGCTGGCGTGGTGGCGAGAGGAGGCAACCACAGCCTGGACACTGCTACCGCAGTGTGAGGGAAGGTCGCAATTGTCGTTGTGTAGTCACGATGATCGGGGAAGAGAGCGGAGGTCGTGGGTGCAGAGGCAATGATGGGTGGACCGTAGGCGCAGTGAGAGAGAGACCGTGGGTCGCGGTGAAGCCGACCGCGGTTGACGTGGACTAGAGGCGATGGTGTCGGGGTGATGCGGAGCCTGTTCTCGATCGCGATCTAGTGGGAGGTTGCGATGATGCAGAAGTGCAGGCGTCATTGTCGCGGTGTGGCGAAGCTGCAAGTAGCGATAAGAGTCGGTGAAGGTGGCTGAGGAGCCGCGGCTGGCTTGAAGAAGTGACCGTGGGTCGTGGTTAGGGAGGATGGGAGGGAGGCCGCGATCTGCTGGTTGAGAGAGGTCGCGATGCATGCTAGCAGGGACCGCGGGCGTGGATGGTTAGGGCAGAAGACCCGCGGCGAGGGGGGTCACGGATGTGTTAGCAGCAGACCGCGGAGGGGAGAGACAGAGATCGCGGAAGTGGTGGTCGTAGATATGTGAACCGCGACAGCGGTTTTGAGTCCTGAGAAGGGAGGATCGCGGGCGTCTAGACCTGTCAAACGGGTGGGTGAGTTGGGTATGAGTTGGGTCATTGCGGGTGCGGGTCTGGCGGGTGCGGGTCAAAAAGATACACTTCTAAACGGGTGGAAGAAAAGCACACCCAAACCCGACCCAGCGGGTTGCGGGTTGCCCGCGGATGCCCATATAAAATGTTTACAATCAACAATAAGTTACCAATCGCTTTCTTTAACACTAAAAACAATATTTGAAACAGCTTGTAACTATTGTTTTTATGTCAAATATAGTGCAAAAGAACCAACCAACTACTATGTTTGACGTCAAACTATTCGATTAGTTTTTGATATATGAAAAAGTAGCAGCTAGTATATGTTGATATAAATTAGGAAAATCGATGTATTTTTCATAGATAAATATCACAAGAAAAATATATAATTTTGTCATGTAACATTAGACATTCCTAATATTACAAGTACTTATTATTGCCTATTGCAAACACAAAATAAAGTGAATACAATTGTTGTTGGTAAATGTAAAGAATTAATTTGTACAAAATAAAAAACATCTTTTAATAGGTGTATGTGTATATTATGTATATAAATATATTTACTTCAATTAACTGGGTCACCCGCGGGTGCCCGCGGATCACCCGCGAAACCCGCTTAATAAACGGGTGGGTATGGATTTGGGTGATTTTCAACGGGTGGTAAATTTTGCCACCCAAACCCAACTTAAACGGGTCGACCCATGGGCGCCCGCGGATTTTGACCCAGTTTGACAGGTCTACGGGCGTCTCACTGAGAGGTCACGGTTAGGGCAGGAGACCCTCGCGGCTGTTGTAACTTGACTTAGGGAAGGACCGCGATTGAGAAAGGTGGGCCGAGAAGGTAGGGCCCATGTGCCCAAATATGACCTGCATAAGAGATAAAAATCCAATTAAAACAAAAATAAAGAAATTAAGCTAAGTCAGGATGTATGATGTGAATTAGGCAATGAAACAAATTAAACGAGAGCCAAACTGGCCCTAGAGTAAAGAGAGAGTATGGAATATGTTGTCCATCTAAGTTTGGTTCCAACTTGTCCCAAAAACTGGGTAGATTGACTACTTTATTGGCTAGTTAGTTATCTTATCTAAGTAAATAAGAAAAGAACTAAAACATGAGCAAACGAGTGCATATTAAGACCAAAGTGACACGAAACCATAGATGAAATGCATAGATAGTATGTGTAGATTTGGGTGTTATCAACTACCCCAAGCTTAAAACTTGCTTGTCCTCAATCAAGACTGTGCTCAAAGAACAAAAAGATAACATCCAAATTAAGCTTGGCAATAGATGCTAAGGTTAAGAAAAATAGTTTAAAGCATCTATTCTCCTGATCCATGTCGTTTCAGAACAAACCTCCACCAATCAACCACAGTCCTGCCAAAGCAAGATCAAAGAGTTTCCATGCAAGATTAAACAAATTCACTACAGCCCGCCGATACACATGAGGGTTTGAATCATAGTTATTAGACATGAAAGAGTTGTCACATTGGTGATCACGCGGGTGATGAGCATTGAGCCATCACCATGATTCCATGCATACCAATCGGGAACACCACACCTCTCACTTATCCATGTCCTAAGAAACAAAGAAGAAGACTCTAATGACTTCAGAGGATCTTGATCTGCGTCAGGTTGGTCCATGTAACGAGCAACAGTCCCTGCAGTCTGAGCCAGTTGGCCCAAAGCAGTGAGATGAACTCCTCGCACTACGCTCGAACCGACCCTGCTATTGAGATGATCTCATAAGTCTCCTAGGGTTTCCTAGTGACTCTCTAAGGAGCTTATGGAGTGATACTACCAGGCACGACATACCCGCATTCATGAGCGCAGTCATACACCGGCTGGGCACCATCCTCAACTCTCCTAAAAGAGGAAACAAGCGCTCATTTATTCACACTCAGGATTTTATTCTCTGCATTCTAATATGTAGGCTTGGGTGAGAAGTATATAGATATTGTTGGGATTTTGTGGGCGGCCAAGCCTCTTTTGTACATTTTTATATTTTTCATCTGTTTGACTCAATCTAAGGTGAGAGGGCGTGTAGTCCATCAAGGAAAACATTTCATCTTGATTATAGCTCAAAACTCATCATGATCTGCTTGACACCTGTGTGAAAAGTTGTAATTATAATTCAAGAATCCTTAGAATAGAGGCAAGCTCGTGAATTCGCAGCTAGGATTCTTTGATCGTGTTTTAGCTCATTGCATCGGTCCTTTACCATGGATTTTCCATTCACAACATAGGTCAAGGTAATTTAGCTTTAAGATATGAAAAAAGGCACATAACCTTAGATTTATTACCAAACTCAAGGAAAGAGTCAAAGAGAAAGCCAAGAAAAAGGTCAAGTAATTTTTAAGATGAAAACTGTGCATTCAGGCATAAAGTCAAGCATTTATTTATTAGATTCGCACCATATATCCATAATTGCAAAGCTAAAAAGCTGAAAACTTTGAAAATTTTAAAACTAAATGCAGGAAGTAAACATGCGTGCTAGAAGGATGGAGATATAGAAAGGTGAAGCCTACCACCCCAAGCTTAAAACTTTGCTCGTCCTTGAGCAAGACATAAACTTGAAATAGTGAGGCAGGAATGCATGATTTTGATTGCAGTTATTGAAGTTCTAAAGATGATGCATGGATGCAAGGATAAAAAAATAGTTAGGGGAAAGAAACTAACTAACAAGAATATAAAGAGAAAAAATTATTGTAATAAAAGGGCGGGAGGGTGGGTAAGAGAAAAGGGGGTGGCTTCCCCATGATACCGACACTGAGATCCCAAATCCTAAGTTTTGGGACCAGTTCCACCTGTGTCTTGCCAACAGGGTCCGCCATCTAATAGGAGTAGAATAGGTAGAGATGCGGGCCTTACCGAGTCTTAAGAAGAGGAATAAAATCTGGTGACTCGGTGAAGTCATCCTGGTGTTGGAATTGGCTTGAACTGCACTGGGATGAATTCTTCAGCATATCATCCTTAGGGTACCTTTCATTATATGAATCTGAATATGAAGGTCCTGGGATGTCAACACATGATGAGATGGATGAGAGAGGTTGGACGTCTTCTAGAGGACTCATATATTCTCTCTCCATCTCTTCACTTGAGGTTGGATGCTCAAATAAATATTCATGTACAGTCTGAGTCATCCAATCATCTTCTGAGCAAGAAGTAACCCCGGGTGAATTTGATTGCGGATCTACCACCCAAGCTTGTTGCACTCTATGGGGTCTGGGGTATCTTCATGCTCAACAACCATGTTGTGGTGTATTGTCCACCCTACACCTTCGATGTCCACCAAGCCTTTTAAAGGGATGGCGGTGAATGATGGCTCATGCTACTCCAACTCGTCTTCGATACTATACTCACTGCTCCATGTCAAGAAACTGTCATCGTCGTCATCATCGAACAAATTGTTCTAGACCATGGTTGGTGTACTGCTCAAAGCGAAGTGACAAGTCTCAATATGAGAGATGTCACTCTGGTCTGGTTCAATATCTGACTCTGGTTCCTCAAACCAACCCTCTGGTTGTGAGGTTGATTGGCTTTTCGAGTCTTCATCATCGTCATCATAGACCCATTCATGTCTATGACTCATATCTTCCATTGGTTCATCATCTGGGTCATCTGGATAGAATGAAGGGCCTCCCCAAGTGGGTTGGTCTTCATAGAAAAATCCTGATGAATCCATTTGATGGTCTGAATATGATGATGGTGCATACTCCACTTCAGACCCAATGGAATGGTCTTGATGACTAACTTCTTCGTTGTCTTGTGATGGAATTTGTAACTAGATTGTAACCAAATCGATGAGCTCTTAGAGCCTCCTGCCATGTTCAACATCTTTATCATTAAGTTGAGCAGCAATGCTTTCGAGACCCTTCGATTCTGCCATCCACATATGAGGAGAATCCACTATATCGAACTGATGCACTTGGATGGATCCTTGCTCAAGAGTTCAAAGTAGACTTCTACTATGGTCTACAACCTCGGTGATTAGTTTGAGATGATGATCCTTCTCTTCTAGTAGTTGTTGCATTGGATCGACATCTTCTTGGAGATGAGGGGCTAAGGAGGTGAGTGCGTGAATACTTTCCCTATCCAACTCCACTGCCTTAATCAATTCTTGATCCCATGATAGCACGCAAGTCGAGGGCTAACTGGTAGTCTCCGTTGTTAGAATCTCGACATATCACGACGGTGGAGGTAAGTATAACTCGACTAGTTGTAGAGAAAAATCTTCAATTATTTGCCAGCAGTCGGAACTGGGGAAAAACTCGAGAGGACAGGTGGACAAGATCACTTGTCTTGCCGAAGCGAGATCCATGGCTGAAAAAGATATAAGAAAAAAAGAAAACTATTCAGTATATATGGACAAGTATGTGTAAAGAAAGAGGAAAACTGTGCATATATATACATACTTATAGTGACAGAACAAAATCTGTTAGGCATGTAAACATGGAAAACTATATCCCCGGCAACGGTGCCAAAACGTTGATCATCCTCGAAGGCGTGGGTCGAACTTTTTGGCGGTTATTCCTCGACAACGGTGCAAAAAGTTGATCGGCCTAAAAGGCAGGTTGAACTTTTACATTTATAAACCTGAATCCTTCTAAGACGCCGATAACTTTTATTACGGGGTCAAAGTAGATATACAGGGTCGAACACAGAGACATGGTGACGTTTAGGATGCCACAAATCTTCTTCTTGGGTCAGATAAGCCAAAAGCGATAGTTGATGAAAATATGTGCTAGAGCTAGTCTAGCGGGTTGTCGTGATTTAAAACAAAATAAAGAAAAGAAAAGAAAAGAAAATAAAACAAAACAGAGTACGCATGATATACTAATCAGAGAAAGAGAGTTCCTAGCTATGTAACCACAAACAGGGCAATCTATGAACTCGTTCTTGGGCGTAGACAACCCTCGAACACCTAAGCAAGCATCTAGTATGCACAACAACCTCTGTTCCTTTGGGGTCATCCCAATCGCTCTCATGATGCATGACTAAAACCATCAATGATATGCCATCGAGTCCTCTCTCGAGGATGACATATCAATACCTCAGAATATGCTAAGTTCCCTCTCGGGTCTTAGGACATTCAGAGATATTAGGAACAGAGTACCCTGGATCATCCTCCTCTCAGCTTCAGAACCAAACTATCATCTCTTAGCTATTCCTACAATGGATCTCTCGATACATGAAGAAATAACAGTTCAAGTGAGTAAGAGATCAACCAAACTAGCGATCATAACTTTGAAAGAGAAAATAGAACATGCAACATACTAGATCTGATATGAATCTACTTGTTTAAGGAAAAAGTACATATACATGCCCAGATCGGGCTACATAGCCAAGAATGAGCTAACTAGCCATAGACAAGCATGGTTAGCACCGAACAAAGATGGATGAACATCATTTGTACAAGAAATAAATGAATGCAGTAGAATGAAAGAGAGGAAGAAAGAGATATAGCCCGTAGAGGAGAGGTGGCTCTCGCTCCTTGGCCTCTATGCAGACCGGATCTCGTCCTTTGGTTCTCTTCATCCTTTTGGACTCCTCATGTAACATCCCTGACATGGGTTATGAATTAAACCTAGATGTTTTGCCTAATAAGGCTGAGTAGATTCTTAATATTACCTTGGGAAAAGTAATTAGGGCTCATGAGGAACTTATGTTTCAATTTTGGTCCTGTTTGGACAATGTTGAAGCAATGTTTGCTTATTTTGGACTATAGTGCAAATTGCCCAAATTGGAGGGGTTAAATTGCAAATGTTGCATGATAAGATGTTCCTCTGATGTTGTGACATCATAATAATGAATATGATGTAGTGGTAAGGTTTCTACAAGTCTGGACACCAAGATAGAGCTTGTTGGACAATGTTGTGCATTAAAACCCAGTTTTGGTGTAAAGTGCAATTTACCCAAAACCTAGGGTTAAATATGCAAATTACCACTTCAATAAGGTCCCTAATGTTTCTTGGAATCATGTAGAGCAAAGAAAATGAGAGGGGCATCTCATTTGAATTAAGTTGGAGGAGAGAGAATCTTGATATTAAAATAATCAAGATTTAATCTTAAGTGAAACCCTAATTCAATTTAGGGAAAAAATGAATGTATTAATTAAACGACCTTCAACCAAAATGTTATTGGTTGATTTTGAATAAGGATGGAAGTTCTTTTGCCAAGATAAGGAACGAAAATATCTAAAGGAGGTGAACCTCCACTCACCTTATTATAAAGGAAAGTAATTCCACTCACATATGGGATATTAATATAATATGATTAAGGTGCTTAATTTGCTTTTCTTTAAATTGAGGATAATGAAGGGTAATAAAAGGAAAAGGGATATGCCTCGTATCCATGGAGTTGAGGGGGGAGAGGCGGCCATAATTTTTGGATAAATTGGATTTTTATAAGGCATTTTCTCTCTCATCAATTTCCTTATAAAAGTGCCTTTTCCAAATCAATTGAAAGGCTTTTTCGGCCCTTTCTTCTTCCTTTGCTTTGGGTGAGCTCAAGGGGACTTAGGAGCAACAAGAGGACGAGCCCCAACATGTTGGTAAGCTTCTTGACCTTTGTTCTTCATGATTTCATGGTGGAAATCGAAAATAAATTATGGATTCCTTCTTATTTCGATCTCCTCTTCAACCCTAGCCAACTTTTACAATCAAAAGCTTGAGGACGAGCCTAGGGGGAGTTGCAAGAGCTTCATCCACCATTAATGTCGTGATCTTGGAGCTTTGGAGCTCAATTGGAGGCGGGTTTTATAACTTAAACCCTTAAACATTGCTATTGCATCAATTCTCTATGCTTTGTTGATTGATTTCTTCAATTTGATGCACTCTTGTTTCTTACTGCAATTTCCATCAAGAACGGTTGCTGTTCTTGGTTGTTCGAAGGAAGGGTATGATTACATCATCCTAGATGCTTATCCAAAGAAAAGTACCAAGCCAAACGGTTTTGATAGCTACTCCAAATCATTTTAATTTGATTGGATATGCGGTTTCAGCAAACCGTTTAAGGGCAAACGGTTTGAAACCGTTTGGGAGAAAACAGTTTCAAAACCGTTTGATATGGTTGACCAAGCGTTGACAGTTTGTGAATTTTGTTCCTAATTATGTAGGCTAATGACCCACCAAATTTGAGGGGTTAACTCCAAAGGAATCGTAGGTTGAAGGCCAATCAATTAGGCAAATCGAATTGAATTAAATGCTGATTTTCAACCTGATTAACTTGACCTGTTTGGGAAACCGGTTTCCAAACCGTTTGAGTGTGTTGACCAAGCGTTGACCGTTTGGTATTACTGTTCATAATTACGTTTTTTGATGACCCTCCAAATTTGAGGGATTAACTCCCAAGGAATCGTGAGTTGAAGGCTAGTCAATTAGGGAAACCTAATTGGATTAAGTGCTGATTATCAATCTGTTTTAATTGAACGTTTTGGGCAAATGGTCTCAAGACCGTTTGAGTGCGTTGACCAATCTTTGACCATTTGGGATTACTGTTCCTAATGATGTGGTATAATGACTCACCAAATTTGAGGGATTAACTCCCAAGGAATCATGATTTGAAGGCTATTCAATTAGGCAAACCCTAATTGGAATTAGTGCTGAAATTCCAATGAGTTAATTTGAGATTTTGGGTTGATTAGCCCAAACGGTCTCAAGACTGTTTGGGGGTCACCCCAAGACCGTTTGGAGGTCTGGGGTCAAGTATAGTTGATCAATTGAAGGTACAAAGGTACCAATCATATTGCAATCAAGTGCTGAATTGTTGATCAACTCGATAGACCAATCCTTGATTATTTTTCACTAGAATCCAAAGGATGGATGGGCCAAACAGTCTCAAGACCGTTTGGAGCTCATCCAAATGTCTCAAGACCATTAGGTGGTCACCCAAGACCGTTTGGAGGTCTAGGGTTGAGTATGGTTAGGTGTTTAAAGGTCTAAAGGTACCAAGTTGATATACAATGCAATGCTGATTTGGCGATCAATCCAATGATCCAAACCTTAATTGGATGGCTTGGATTTGAGTGATATAATGGGAAAACGGTCTCAAGACCGTTTGGAAGTCATCCAAACGACCTAAAGACCGTTTGGGGTCAGGTCATACCCAATTTGGATAATGGTTCAATAGTTTCAAAGTAACCAATCTTGCATTGATGAGTGTTGTTGGATCTTCGATTCCAAACCCTAATTCAATTGAATCAAACCCTAATTGATGATCAATTGAGGGTCAATTGAGGGTCAAATCAGTTTAAGGTTGACCTATTAAACTCAATTGAAGTATTATTATAGGTCCAATTGATGATTGGTTCCATGAATTCAATGATTGAAGGAATCAACATTGAAAACCCCAATTCAATTGGATACCTCATGTCATTGAAGGTCCAATTGATCAAACATTTTTGGAAACCTAATGTAATTGGGTGAGAGATACCCTTAATGGTACTAATCAATAATGCATAACAATTGCATGGATCCAATACATGATTAGTAAACCCTAGTTGAGGGTGTATCCTTATAAACCATGGTTGAGGGTGTATCCTTGTGAAACCCTAGTGGAGGGTGTATCATTGTGAACCCTGGTTGAGGGTGTATCCTTGTGAAACCCTAGTTGAGGGTGTATCATTGCGATTGTTTATAGGCAACTTTATAATAAAGTTATGCCTTAAACTAAGATAAGTCCATATCATGTGAGATAGCTGGACAATTCTAATGTGTGGCCTATGCATTATATGCTAAGGGTGAGTATTCTGTGATGGAATGTATTAAATTTTAGTGATTTTTGTTAATTTGACACAAAAAATCAGAATTGGGAGGATTTCTAGAGAACTAAAACATATTGGATAGGATAATGCGAATGAAATTGATTGGAATGCTCTCTAGGATATCATAAATTAGATACATCCCAAGTTGTGGGATTTTAGTTTTGTTTGCTCTAGGGTAGATGTTGTGGGAGATAATGAGGTTTACTACCCTAGCTTTATGGGTGAGAGATGTAGCATAGTAGGTTCCCCTATTCTCATGACATGAAGTATTAGGAAGGAAAATGGCCCTTTCGACGTATCGTTATCATTTGTTAGGAGTTTGGATAAATGGTTATTATTGGTTAAGTCTATGAAACCTCCATATTCCTCCTCATCTATATCTAACATTTTGAGGATGTCTTTTTTAGAAACATAAATCCTAACCCATCAAGCATGGATGTGAAAGAGAAGGGGTTATTGGAGTCCCTAGTAAGATTAGTGTAGAACTCATTTACATCTTGGGTGGACCAGAAACGAAAGAATGGTTCAAGAAACTCCATCAACTTTTGTATCTTGAACAGCTCGAGGAGGTCAAGGAGCGTGATGAAGTCATTGGTGTCCATCGAGCGTCAAGGAAGATGGGTCTTTGAGGTGAGCTTGAGGTAGCGTTCTCCAGCAACAACATCGTTGAAGGTAATTTCATTGATGATGCTCAAGGTTGAAGTGACCGTTCTTCCCTTCCTTGCTGCTACTTGCTTCTTCCCACTGCACACTGAAGATGAGGCCATCTAGAACAAGTGGAGGTGGAAGAAGAACTAGTAATGGTAGTACAAGAGTAATTCTGAAGAATAGCTCTAAAAATAACTAGAGAGGATGTGAAGAAGAGAGAAATTGAAGTGTGAGTAGAATGGGTGGATTGGGGTCCTTTTTATAGCAAATCAGTGACCTTCTCAGTCGACATTTTCATTGACCGAGAGCCCAATGGATCTATTCTGACACTTCTCATAACAACTAGTTCGTTCAACCGTTGGAGTTTGAAAAATGACCGTTAGTTTGAGGATTTGGTTGAAAATTTGTTCAAATGAAGGGCCTTTTTGCAAAAAAAAAATCAGTCTCGCAAAATATTTGGAGGAAATTTAGTTTAAAAATGCCTTGTCAGCAGAGGGTTCCACCGAGTGGAACTCGATCGACAAATTTGTCGACCGAGAATCATCTCGGTTCAAAATATGTTTGACCAAACAAGAGACTGTGAGTATTTTTGGTGAATTATTTTGAGCTTGTTTATGTACTTGTGCATGATAATAAATTATTGTGACTAGTCAAAGAAACATTACTAGTTTCTTTTGCAATAAAAATAACATGAAATTCAAATAGAATTTTGAGCATATATATCAAAGAATACATCTTCTAATGGAGTAATAAGTAATATAATCCCTTTTTGATTTATTAAAAATATGTCAAGTTTAGTCGTAATCATTCATAATAATTTTTCTACCATTTTCAAGGAATGTTAAGCCCTAAAATGATATGAGTTTCCTTTAAGCTCATAGTGGGATTAATAGATGTATCTCAAACCAAGTAAAAGGGATGTTAAGTCCAAATTGGTGTAGAGAATCCAATTATGAGAAAAAATATATGCACATTATATCCTAGAGTTTGTGTAAGCATACAATTACTAAGGTGTTTCAAATTATAATCAGATTTATAATCAATTAATTATGAGATAATTTTCATAAGCAAGTTTCTTGTAGGAACAATCTTTTTATGCCACAAACAATTCATTTATTATTTTCAGACAATGTTCATAAAATTGAGAGATTTACAATTACTTTTCCTTTTGATATTTTCCTCTCATGTCCATTATCATAGTGTAATTCTTTTACACATAGCAAGTTTGAAAAATTGTCAACATTACCTATGCCTATAGTTTTACCTTTGAAGCTTTCTCCCAATGTGGCCTTATTTCCATGTGTGTAGAAGTCTTCTCATTTCTGGTCATATTTGAGGGGAATCTTTGTAGTGATGCAAAGTATAAAGTTTTTGGTCCCCATATAGTGGCCCTTTTAATTAGGATCATTTATTCAGACATTTTGGAATAGCTAATTGAAAAGAGTTTAACAAGATTGATTATAGTCACACGTTTTTAGATAATCTCTTTTCTGAACAATACTCAGTCGACAATTTATTTGACCGAATGATATTTCAGTTGAGTTATTGTGTTAGCCAATATGATTTGCCATAAAATACATTTTTGACATAATCACTCTTGGTCGACTACCTTTTTGACTGAAGATAGTATTGGTTGAGAACTTTGTCAACTGAAGGTGTTTTTGTGTGTTGTATCAATTTTAAGCAAAACATGTTGTTATTTCCAATCAAATCATACAAAAATATGCAACTTAAAGCTTTGTTTAGTTGAGATAAGACAATTGGATTTTCAAATTAAGTTTTAGGTCAAATCTCAATTGAGAGTTCCCCATTTCTAAGTTTGAGGTTTTGGAACCCAAGCTAGATCCTTATCCTTATTTTTCTTGTAATATCATGGAAATGAATAATGACCAAGATGTAAACAATAATGACAATAGATGAACTCAATTTCATTTTTCTTTTTAACATTGTAGTCATGAGCTGGATTGTTTTTAGGTACATACATGACTTTGGTTTTGGGTACTTGAGTCTTTTTAGGTCTAGGTTTTTGATAGGATCTATCTTTAGGCACATAACATGGACCTCTCCTCCCAATTTGGCCAGATGAGTCCTTTAGAATTTTATCAAGAATATCTTTATTTTTCAAGCTACTAATATCGTTTTGCAACTTAGCAATTTCATTCATTCTCTTTTTACTGTCTAACTTTGCTTGGTCTATATTAGATAACAAACTCTCTCTTTCTTTCACAATAACATCATAATCCGCAAGAGTACATAGAATAGATTGAGTTTGAAGATCATTTATCTCGGAAAGGAATTTAAACTTTTCTTGGCAAAGAACTTTTTTGTTAGTTTCTAGAGAAAGCAACTTAATATTATAATAATTAATATATGATTTCAAAGTAATTTTTTTTTCTTCTTATACATAAGACTTTCCTTTTCAAAATTAAGATTGTTCAATTTAGCATACAAATATTCATTAGTTTTTGTAAGCCCTTTTAATTTCTTTTAACAGTTGACATATTTATCATGTAATTCTTCAATACTAGTGACTAACTCTTCTTTATATAAATCAAGGAGACTTAACTCATTTTCTTCTTCATTTGTTATTGCAATGAAGCATCTTACCATGTCTTCTTTGGTCATGAGACATTCTACTTCCTCCTCACTTTTGTTATCATCACCTGAGTCATCCCAAGCTGCTTTGTAGGCTTTTTCTTTTTCTTGACAGAAGATTTCCTTCCCTTCTTAATTTTGTGACACTCATTTTTTAAATGTCCCTTCTTTCCACATTTAAAAATCCTAAGGGAGGAAGAGGAAGAAACATAAGAATTTTGTTAGTTTTAAACCTTCTATATTGCTTACCGTTGACAATGAGTGCCTCTTCTTCATTTGTTTCATTACTTTATTTAGTTTCTATACTAAAATTAATGTCCTTCCTTTTCTCCTTCTTGTGTTCAGCTTCCAATATTTCTTCTTCTTCAAGAGTGACTTCATGAGTTTCTAGATTGCTGATGAGTTGCTCCATCTTCAAAGTGGTTAGGTCATTGACTTCTTCAATGTTCGTCACATTTGGCTTGTATTTCAGAGGCAATGACCTAAGGATCTTAGAGAATTGATCTTCCTCACTTATATATTTACCTAAGGCATTCAAGCTATTAATAATATAAGAAAACCTTGCATAAATTTCACTAATAGTCTCGTTAGATAACATTCAAAATTGTTCAAACTTTTATTTAAGCATATTAATCTTAGTATTCTTTACTGGACTTGTACCTTCATGTGTAATTGAAAGTTTATGCCATATTTCATAAGAAGTCTCACATGAAGATATTATATTAAATTCACTTAAAGAAATAGAACAATATAAAATGCTTACCACCTTTGCATTTAATTGAACTTGTTTTACCGTATTTGGATCACATGTTGCATATTCTGTCGTCAGAAGTACATAGGGTGTAGATATCATCCTTTAAAGGTACAAACTTATTACTTCAAAGTAAAATTGCATCCTTCTCTTCCGATAGGTGTAGTTGCTTCCATCAAATGGTGGTGGCTGACTTACGTAGGTTCCTTCAAGGTTGAGGTTGTGAAGTACACCATCCCCCATTCTCTAAGACCTATTATGACTCCTTGAAGACCTACTCTGATACCAATTGAAAAGATCTAGAGGGGGTGAATAGAGTATTTTTATATTTTAAAAATAATTAAAACTAGAACACTCAACAACATAAGGAGGAAACAAGGAAGACACTTTGGTTTAGAGAGGTTCCAACCTTTGAATCAAAGGTTGTCAGTCCACTACCCAAATGTTTTCAATTGGGATTTTGAAAGTGATTTATTTTATTACCTTACAAGGATGTTACATAAAATACAATCACCTTCCACTCGAAGTAGCCTTCACCTTGAAGTAGCCTCAACACACTACAAGTAGCCTTCTTGAAGTAACCACGAGCAATCCTTGGAGAAGCCTTCACCACCTTGAAGTAGCTCCACCACCTTGAGATGGCCTTCACCTAGAAGTAGCTCCAACCTCATTTAAAGCAGCCTTCATGAAGTAACCTTAAGCACACCTTGGAGAAATCTTCACTTTGTTGAAGTAGCACCAAGCAACCTCCTTTCAACAGGCTCCAACCCTAGGAGTAGTCAAGGAGAACAAAGTACAATATAGAAGAAATAGATTGGAAGAAAGAAAATACTTATCCAATGAAGTATAGCGCTTTGATCCTATATCAAGCGTTTAGATGTCCTATCCACTTAATATGGACATGTCTATATGTGGTGGCTAGGATATTATAACTATAGGACACAACTCTAGAGCACAAGGAAGAAGATGGCAAGTGAATTCTAGCTTTGTTGCCTTCAATAGTGAATGCGCAAGTGTAGCTTAGGTATTGTGTATACAAGTGGTGATTTGAGTGTCCTAAGGCCTCCCCTATTTATAGTAATGGTTTACAAGTGATTAGGGACATTGTAGGGAATGTCTAGAGTGTTCTTAGTGCTTAACTAGCCGTTAAGTGTACAATAGTTGGCTGGCAATTGCTAATTTATTCATGCTTGAAAAGAACAATCCAGAACCCTGCTCGGTCGACAATTTGGTTGACCGAGCTCTGTCTCGATTGAGATTTTCTTAAACCGAGTCTGGGTTTAAGGCAAAAGTGTTGCAAAGTTTATTTCTAACTCCCAACTACCAACCACTCAGTCTAACGATCACAAGCTTTAGACCGAAGCTTACTCGGTCGAGAATATTTTCAACCGAAGGCTATCAGAGCACAATTGTGTAAGTTATTGAACAACACTCTCAAGTTCGACTGAGGTGGTTCTCGGTCAATAATAACTTCAACTGAGTGTGTCTCGGTCGACAAGTTCTTTGACTAAGGGTGTCCCTATTTTAGACTTTTAATCACCTATCAAGTGTGTGTTTCACTGTGTGTTGGTGACTCTAACTTTGGGGGAAAATCTATCTATGGGTTATAAGTGGGTAGGGAAGATCTAACGCTTGTTTTATATGATGTCTAAGTACTTGCGCATTATATTTTTGTACAAGTGTTTACATTTGAGTACAATCATGAACATTTATACAATTAATCACATTTGATCTTCAAATCTCATTGATCTTCATCTTCCCACTTAGTAGGAATTCCTTATTTCTTTAAACCCTAAAATTCTCAAATAGCATGTTATATCCAAAAGTGTGAAATGTTTGTCATCATCAAAACAAAGGGTATATTAATGTCCAATTTAGCTAATTTTTTTACCTCCTTGTAAGCTTTATTTAAAAGTGTACCAATACAAACTTTTGATCTTTGCAAATTGCATTTCAAGATATAATGAATCATTAATTAACTAAAAATCAAGAAAGGAAAATAGTAGGAAATAAATTTAAATTGGGATATTTCTTAACCCGAGGATTGTCAAGAAAACAAATATATGGTTGTAGCACCACTCAGTTTAAGAAAACAACAAAATATCTTCCTATACCTTCCTATTTGCATTTTTTTGTCCTACTACAAAATATTATCACCTTTACACCATGTAAAGACTCAATGAAATGCATAGAACCCACCTATTTGCATTTTTTTGTCCTACTACAAAATATTATCACCTTTACACCATGTAAAGACTCATACCATACCCCTACACTTTGCTTAAAGTCCCCATCATGAAAAATATTCCCTAGACACCATGTGAAACTAATGAATCTAGACCCTTTGAACCAAGAACATACCACACAAAATAGTTTTTCAAATCAAAAGAAAATAGTCAAACCTAGGATACCTCAATCCTCTACAGAAAACCTAACTGACCTTACCAACCTTCAAGGAAAATAATGTCTTAATAGGCTTCCCTTTTGTTAGAATGAGACCCAACCATATTCATATAAATATAGGTATAATTGGTAGGGTTAATGTCTCATATGAATGCACATCCTTCGCATTCTTAAAAAATAGAAACTAGTTATAAGGTGATTCTTAATGTTGAATAAATATAAAATATTCTAAATGTGAGCTCTTTATTCTCTTCCTACCACCAATATCATTGATAGAGCATTAAGAAGATCTATCTTCCTTGACACTAACACATCCACATTTCAATAGTTATTTTGAAATGGAATCCCTTATTGAGTGCATATTTCATTCCCAATGTAAAGTCCAATATTAGTGGCCTCACAACACGCTTATAGATCTTTGATAAATTTTGAAAATAATCTATTTTTAAGGATTTTCTTGATGGAAGTTTTTGGAATACATAGTCAACTTATTTGGAAACTGTCATGCTAAAATAGTATTTTGACTGTAGAGGGTTTGTGTGGTCATAGTGTACCATACTTATCCAATAAGATTCACTAATAAATATAATTCTTAATTTGATGATTCAAATATTCTTCCTTAACTCACATCACTCTAACATCTAGACATTTAGGAAAGGATTACCATCACTCTAAACCACACAAACAATAGAACCTCAACTGACTTTAACATCTTATCAAATTGAATCCTAGGAAAGAAATCATAACCCCTCAGACATGCCAAGGCTCTATCCCATATAAAAAAAAGATCTATGGTCTAGGCTGGGAAGGAAAAAAAACCTTGGCACATAAATACATTAATCTATCATCTTCCTTTTGACATCATAAAAACTACACACTCATCCTAAATTCCATTGCTACATACAACAAGAAATATAAATAAATTACTTCAAACAAAGATCCAAATCTAATATAAATCATGATGAGGTCCACTTAGAAATCAAAACCTTGAAAAAGCACAAGTAAGGTTTTGGATCAACTCACTTAGACTTCATAAGTGAAACTAGAATATATCAACACTTTTATAATGATCATGATATGGTGATGAACTCACAACATGCCACACTCTATCTAGGTTACACATCTTCCTAATAGGTGTCAAGTAGAAGCTTCTCCCATCTTGAGAAATCCTGCAACATATGTCAAACTCAAACTAAATCCTCCTACATTTTTTTCTTAAGAAACTCAAACTGAAGCTTTTGGTCATATATATAATATATAATCTATTAAATTTTTTTGTACCTTGTCTTTATGAGGTTTGTATAAAGGAAGTACCACCTTCCCACAAAACAATATTTACCTACCTTAGACTGCCTTATCCTACAAGATGCATATATTTTTAAAAAGCTCACTCCATGAGTTTTTCCATGTATTACCCACTCTATATACCTATTACCCAAACCTAAAATAAATATGTACTCAAAACTATAAAAGTCCTAGGTGTATCCTATTTTATCTATGCAATATAGCTAGTTTTTTTATAAGTTCTTTCTCTTACTAAGAGTCATCAGGAAAATATATGAAACCAAGCATAGATCAAACTTATTGATCAGACTCTAGACAAACTGGGGTTCATATACTACGTTCACTTTTACATAGTTAAGTGAGCTAAATACTTGAAATACATGAACTCATTCTCTGGTCCTTCACACCCCTGCACTTTCTTAGACCTAGCTATGTTTGCATGATCATTGCAAGTTAAAATATTTGTGGAGCTACTAATGCCTCAAGAAGAAGGACTATTTGACATCTTGTTGAATCACACAAGAGAAACTTCATCACTGCCAAGAAATCAAAAAACATTTATCTGACTTTCACCTGCAAGCCATTGGAGGCAATTTCACCGCTTCTTAGCTCCAAAACCCCTTTGACTAGGTTATGTGGGAGACTTGTTTTTTGATTGAATCATTTACACTAAGAACACTTAGATATTTATTTGCGTTCCTCAGTTAGTCTATGCAACATTGATGATAGTCTTACCTAGTCCTATTCATATGTCTATGAGGGGTTTAGAAATGATAAAAGGATGTCTATGATAAATTTAAAAATCTAGCTTCCCTTTTCAACAATAATCCTTGGGTTATAGGTGGTGACTTTAGCTTCACTAATTTTAAAATGATAACCACACACAAAATCCTACAATCGACTATAGAAGTAATACAAGTTTAATAACTATGTCACTGCCACAATCTTATCAATCTTTTAACTACAAATATAAACCATATCTGGAATAGCGGTCTCTCTTGATCTTGACTAGAACATTTTCTATGTTCATGGTTTCATGATATTCTAAATCTTCTTTCAAATGCTACTACAACCTTTCAACTTATCTCTGATAATTTCTAGACAATGGTTAAAAACAATCTTACACCTTGACGACCTAAGCATTTTCATTTTGAGATTTTTTGATAGAATATCCCTCTTATGTTGATTTTGTGACATCTTCTTTGAATAAACATATAATCCACTCTGAGATTTACTTTAATCAATAACATTAAGAAGTTGAGATCCAAACTTACCCCTTAGAATGTCTCTACTTTTAGGAATATCCATAAAAATAAAAGATTTTCAAAAATAGCTTCTGGACATTAGCAATAGTCCCAATGTTGACCCTACATCAATCTTTAAATTTAGAATAAAAATCCATGGTATTACTTTGAATCTAGATCATGGAAATAAAAATTCAAACTACAACATATAAGAATGGTGATCACAACACAAAATTCTTTCACAATACACATAATGCAAGTCAACAAAATTCACATAAACATAGTATCTCGATGATAACACTATACTTTTTGAAAAACATAATAATAACAAACAACTATGTGACTACTTCATAGAAATTTCAAACCATTATTGTACTTATTATAATAAATTCATCTTTGATTGGGGAACTATCTTCCCTTCCAATATTCAATCACCTATTAACCTTATAATATATTTATCTAATGAGGAAATGAAACTTGTTTTCATGACACTTGAAACTGACAAATCACCATGACATAATGGTATTAGTATGGAATTTTATCATAACCAATGAGATCATATAAATAACTCTTTCATCAAACTCTTTGAATTCATTTTACCTCATGATGACATTACATAACAAATTGAGATCCTCAACCAAACTCACACCACTCTCATAAAATAGTTTTATGATCAAACATGTGTTAAACACCTGAGACTGATTTGTCTCATGAATGCATCATAGAAAATAATTTTTGGAGTTCTTAGATACAAAAACAAACCTAAAATTAGCTATATCATTGGTATTTAATTATTTGTGTTCATCAAAAAATCATTTGAGATGCATGTTCTCCTATCAACATAAAAACTCACACTTTACACTCGAAGGGTATCCCATTTATTACTCTCTAACTTGATTTTATGAAGGTGTATGGTATCATAAACTAATACTTCATCATAAGAAGTATGATTAGTTATTGATTCCCGACATGATGGATCTCCTCGATCAATAGTTCTATTAATTTGGCGCACTTTTCCACTCTATTAAAGGTGTCACCTTTAGTCAAATCAAAAGCACCAATGACCTTCATTGAGTTCATCCTCTATCTCCCTATCTGTAATTGTATTAAATTGGCCCACTTTTTCACTTTATTAAAGGAGTCACCTTTGGTTATATCAAAAGTACCACCGAGCTACATCAAGGTGATCCTCTATCTCCCTATATATTAATCATTTTCACATCTAGTTTAGCATGTATGCTCAATATTGGGAACATAATTAGCAAAATTGAGAATTTACACGAAAATGCTTTTATCAAGGACATAATTTTATAAACTTTGATGAGAAGACAATTATGTTTTGTAGATCATATGTTAGGAATATAATCAACAATATGCACATGCTCCATATATTCTCACACATATATGGAATCAAGGCTAACTTCAATAAATCAACTTAACGTGGTACCCATGTTACACCTAAGAATAGGATTCGTTTCAATAATATGTCAAGATGTCTTGAGGAATATTTTATTTTAATTATGATCTACCTCTACACCCTCATAAACTCATATTAAAGCCCATCATTTATGAAACAACTTTGAGGCTCCCAAATTGGAAATCAAAGTTCTCTATATTAGCTAGTCAACTTGCTTTGACCATCTCCACATTAACTTCTATCTCCACTTTTTTTTTCTTAGTTGCATTATTTTCTTTCTCATGTAGCTAAACTAATTGATAAAACAAGGAGGAATTTTCTTTGAAGCATTTCTAAAGAATCGATACGTTGTCACTTGGTTAATTGGATAATCCTTTATAGACTCAAATCACAAGGATATTGTAGAATCATTAACGTCAATAGTTATTCTAACTATCTTGCAAACAAAATTATAGTTGTTTTTTGAGAAACCAAGGTTACCATTTGGAAAAGGCTAATAATGATAAAATATTACACACATTTGAACCCTTGGCAACTTACATACAAATCCAATACCTCACCTCTTTGAAAATATCTTAACAAAGCCTTATATGCCATCCAACATAGTATCCAACCTCCTTTTGGCACATCCAATTATTTTTTTTTGGAATTACCCTTGGATGTCATTTGGGAGATTATTTAACATGAAACCAAATCTCCATCCACACTGCATTCAATGCAACACCACTATTAAAGCTCTTCCCTTCTCTTGTAAAATAGGAATCTTAAGTGATTTCTTACATACAACCATTTCAATAATGATGTATTTAATTCTACTCTAGAAACCTACAAAAATCTCATATTGATTGGAGTGGAGGACCCTCATACCCAGTCTCAAAATGTTGCCACGACTTCATACATTCAATTGGTCAACAATCTCCTATACATACCGGGGCCAACAATCTCCAAGATATTTCTTCTTGCAAACTCAATTGCCATTCATATATGGTTTTTAAGCCACAACAAACTTTTTTTGGCACCCATTGGTATTCTAGGGGATTCCTTAGTCCTCACCATTGCTCTCTTTGCTTGGTTGAGACTGATAACTCCATGCACTTATTTTTTTTACTTTATATGTACTTACTTTCATATGCCTTATGATTAAACACCAAACATTGATCTATCGACACATGACTAGTGATAAAATTATTTTTGAACAAACATGTTTATTAGTTTGCTTTATAAAATGACCGTCATCGAACTGACAAACAAATTGTTACTAATTAAGTGGAATAAACATAAATAATAGATTAACAAAAATCACTAAAATTTAAAACCTTTTTTGCAAGGAGATCCTTGTCCATAAAAATTTTACTGAAAGGTCCAAAAATCATACATATCATGATTTACATTGTACAAAATTGTTTCATCTCATCTCGAGGACAACATATAACAATTACTCTATCAAAACACATATTGAAGAAACATAAAACCTAGAGGTATACAATAGGAAGGATATCAAAATTCTGATCTGTTGCATTCTTCATACGATTTGGACTGAGAGAAACTCAAATATTTTTCGTGACAACAGGAGGAAGTTTCTTGTGATTTGGGATCATATTATTTCAGATTCCAATACTTTGTACAGTTAGATAGTTTCTTTTCTTGTTTCTTTCCCCCTCCCTTCTTCTGTACAGTTTATACAAAAAGCAATAAAAAGGGCCTGAGAGTACAAAGACTACACATAGGACTTCTATCTACAAGACATGACATACATTACACTCAACCTGAGTTGTCATTGCTGCCTCAGCTGTTGTTCCTCCTTTGCAGAAAGATCTCCACCACTTCGTGCTTGTCCACCTAAAAATTGTGGATCTCACAGGGTGAGACAATTGTCCCAGCGAGAGATATAACTCTCCGCCGACCATATTATTATTGATGATAAACATTATAAAAACAGAGCAGGGTTCTTTTATATTAACAAGCATGATTAATCATTGTATGAACAGAATAAGATAATATCCTTTCTTAAGGAGAACATTGCATCTACCCATGGTAGAGTTTATAAATCATCTATCTGCTTTGGAAGGAATGTAAAGAAACATAAATAACATCCATAAACTAGGATGTATAACTGAATTACGCATCAAACAATGTTTCTTGTATTCGATCCTTAAGTAGATATACTATATGGTTGAATATATTTTACAATCACACTTATGCCCTGAGGAGATGAAGCATACCCCGTTCATCTCCAACCGACCAAAAACTTCTCACAAGTTGATACCATACAAGGTCAATGGAAGAGCCGGTTGCCATGACCTCCCTTGTCTCGGTTAGTATGAGACCACTTAGGCTTAGCAGGACATCTTGTGTCAGCTAAAATATAGCTGTGCCAGGGTTTGTAGGCATCCTCGCTTAGAGCTACAACGTCAACTGTGCTCTCTTAGGGGAAAATCTACAACAACCGTCCCCAGTTATTGAGTTATGGTCACTTAGGCACCCTCTGAGCCATGGTCACATAGGCACCATGCTATGAGCCACGGGTCAGTTCACCATGCTCTATTGAGACATTCTCATGAAATTACTGAGTCATGGACACTTAGGCTCCATGGCCCCACATATTCAAAAATATGCATTCTGAGTTACCGCGGGGATCCCGTTTCACCATTCAGCAAATTTTGACGCTGATGGATCTATGGTCAGGACAATGTTTTTATAGTTCCTAATGATGCATTACATGTATTAGGACATTCTTTTAGCATCAAACAAGTCATCATTATTAATCACAACAAATGCTACAAAGAAAGGTGTCATACATCTATTCAAGTCTTTAAAACACATTTAGATACTTGGTACTTGGGATGTAAACCCATTATCACATTACTGGGGATCCTCATCCCTTCATATCATTATCATCATGATTACTAGATTTGGGTATTCAAACCCCTAGATCATCACATAGCATTGTTACCTCTGTAACATGTAACTATTACCTCTAGGTGCTCAGACCAAGGTATTCATTTTACTTGTTGTACAAGTATTTCACATAGTTCACGTGGTTTGATTAAGTATCTTGTCACCTCTCATTAGGCAACAATTATATACATGGCTCACAAGGCCCATTAAACATCTTGTCACCTCTCACTAGGCAACAACTATACACATGGCTCACAAGGCCCATTACACATCTTGTCACCTTTCACTAGGCAACAACTTATTCACATGGCTCACAAGGACATTACACATCTTGTCACCTCTCACTAGGTAACAACTTATTCACATGGATCACAAGGCCATTACACATCTTGTCACCTCTCACTAGGCAACAACTTATTCACATGGCTCACAAGGCCATTACACATCTTGTCACCTCTCACTAGGCAACCACTTATTCACATGGCTCACAAGGCCATTACACATCTTGTCACCTCTCACTAGGAAACAACTTATTCACATGGCTCACAAGGCCATTACACATCTTGTCACCTTTCACTAGGAAACAACTTATTCACATGGCTCACAAGGCCATTACACATTATACTTGTTATACAAGTATTTAACATGCCTTACAAGGCTTATGCAATAAGAAAAATACAACCTTCCCATCATTAGGGTTAGGGTTTCTCTTTCATGTTCATATTATTAATCCAAACCCTAATTCATTGCTCCACACATCTAGGAGAACGTATTTATATCATAAGTATTCAATCATACTTATTTATTCTCATCATTTATCATGAAATGTTTATCAACACAAAGTATGTGTTTCTCTCTCATCCTCTCTAGGATGTTGAATACATCATATTTTTGATTAAATCCTCCTCTTTGAGTAATATTAGTCCATCATTAATCATTCACATTATCTTTCATTAAACACCACATTCAACATATGTCACTCAATCAATCACACATGATTGAAGTGTCTCTTCCATATTGGGTATCAAGATGTAGGTATTATCGTATTAAACTTTAAACCACATCCTTTAATTCATGTCATATATTCATATCGGGCATGTGGTGTAACCACATCACCATGCCATGTTTTAGGGTGTATCCCCTAATTAACATATCATGTACCCATATCAGATGGACTATCACTTAGATATTATCATTTCAAATTAGCTTTGTATCAGGTATGAACTAGGTGTCTGACCCCATATCGGGTATAAGCTATGTGCTTGGTGCCATATCGTGCACAAGATGTGCCACATATCAGGCATAAAGCATATGCCTCATCATGTATCCTTGGAGTGGTATACACAAGATACCATATCAGTTTCCCTTTAGGATTGTCATATCAGGTATCCATATCGGGCAACATATCTGGTTACATATCGGGTGGTATATTGGGTGACATATTGGGTTACCATGTTAGGTAGACACTTAGACTCATAACTCCTTCATTCTTTCAAGGATCAACCTCATCATATAGTTGTAAGATATTCTAGATGTCTTATTGAATTCTCATACCACAACCCACTACACTAGGGATAGGGTATATCGGGTTTCAAACCTTTCTCTAGGATTCTACACCACATTTGGTGGATTCTAACATATCATGCATAAAATATGATTTGAACCTTATATTGTTCACAAGGTAGGAGTAGGTGTTATTCTTAGCATTCAAGGTATGTCACCCATATCATACATATAGTATCATTCACCACTCATCTCGGTTTACCCATCATCTTGGGTTTCCAACTCTGTGTTGATTAGAGTGTTCACTACCTCTATATCGTGTAAGGGGTGTAGTCTAGACTTGTATCATGCATAAGGATAAGTGGGGTATCTCTCATATCGTGCAACAAGCATGACTCATATCGTGTATGAGCTAGCATCCATCTTCATATCGAGTTAACCCCATCTTGGGTTTCATATCAGGTAGATGTATTCCAATCATATCGGGTTACACTTTATTCTTGAATCCATACCTTGTATCATACATTAGGATTTACTTAAGTATTCATATTTTGCATCAGAGGTGTGTACTTGAAGGTATCAGGTACCAAAGATACATTACATGATCATATCATACAAGAGCACTTGCTATTCTTTACTCATATTGGGTTACCCAAATTAGGGTTTCATATCAACTTTCAAGTATACTTTAAACCTTATATCGGGCAAAGAGTCTATTCTTGACTCCATATTGTGCAAGCATATCATACAAGCATGTCGTGCAAGCATATCATGCAAGCATATCGGGCAAGAAAAGTCTACACATACCCATATCGGGTTAGAGTTACTTGTGTGTATGCTTGAATCCGATATCACTTTTTAAAGTGATACCATCTTCTTCAAGCTCTAGACCTCCGTTCTAATAGTTTAAATTCATGGAAACAGGTCTAGGCAAATACTAAAACTTATAATTTCATCAATTAGTTCAGAACATTTCAGAATTAAAAGTAGTTCATTTAAGCATAGCAATTTAGGTGATGAATAATAACATGAAAGGGTTCAAGTTATATAACCTGCCTTGTGATTAGCTTCAAAGATCCAAGCTCCAAAGCTTCACGTCCTAAGGTTGAAGAAGAACCTCTCCAAGGTCTAGGGCTCATTCACAACTCCCTCATGAACAAGAGATCACCATAGTTAAGCACTTGGTGAAGAAGGAAAGAAAGGAATATTCACAACCCGATATCCTACTTCAACCAAGGTTGAAGATAACAAAGCTTACCTAAAGCTTGGTGCTTGAGATTTCCTAGCTCCTTGAGATGCTTTGCACGATACCTGTGGGTTTTTTCACAATATCTCCAAGGGGAATGGTTATGAGGGTCATAAACTTTCATAAGTTGGTGAAAGGTGAAGTATATATACTTGGTTTCATGAGATAAAGCATATAAGAGGCGTCTTCCCCTCATTCTACTAGATGACACGTGGCCATGCATGCATACATGTATATCTTTCCATGCAAGAGTCTAGGGGATAACCTAGAGACAATATCTCGGCCCTTATCTTTTTGGGCAAGTTATCTCATCTTTATCTCATTAAATAAGCAACCCGATACACTTTTTGTAAGGAACGTTGAAACCCGTCATGGGCCACCTCCTTGAGGTGCTCTGCCCGTCATCGCCTTTGTCAAGTCTTAACAAACCGATAGGAGGCTCCTACTTTGTCTCCTCGGCCGATAGGTCTCCTTATATCAAGTCTACAACTCGATACAACACACATATAAGGCTCTTGCCTTCAACCCATTCTTGGTCTTTCATTACCAAGAGTATCATCACTCAATGGTGATGCAAACATAGTGCCCATTCTTTCTCTTTCCTCGCAAAGATACATAGAGGAAGTAGGGTTACACTAGAGGTGGTGATTTTGCATTACAACCCTATTCATTGGGTAAATTATAATTTGTACCAAAATTGGTACACACAACACAAGCATTATTCAAACAAGTTATAACTTGGGATTTATGCTTTCTACAAGCCACAACTTAGCATCATTCTCTTTCTTATGATACTAAAACACTTAGAACACATTCCACATGTGATATTTTGCAATGTAACCCTTCATCTTGGATAAATTACACTTTTCACTCAGACTTTCATATAATGCACAAATAGTTTGCAATTAAGCTCAAACTTGAAAACAAACTTCACCAGAAGCCTTAATTTGTTTTCATAAGATTAGAATCAATTTGTAAGTATCTTACTTAAGCTAAACTTCTAGGGTTAAGCTATAACCCAAGTCAGAGGTATTAGACTTTATTTTTGGTGTATCTGGAATGAGCACAATAAAAGATCTTTTTGACAATTTGAACACTTCTTTGGCGGACATCTACTCCTATGTTTCTTGCGTATAAATATCATAGAAATCGTTTTTGTTGATATAGCCTCCGCCTGCATTGATTCTGACAAAGTTGACCTTAAGACCTGCTTGACAGATGTAGAAGAGCCGTCAATGCTAACAAAGGAACTTTTTCCTTTTGAGTTCCTGCTTGATGTTTATGAAGAGTCGGCCTACAACGTCCTTGTGTTTTCTCCGCGTAAGGTCCGTACAACCTGCTATCTTAAGGGGAAAATACTTTTTGTACCATTCCTAAACTTTTATATATCTCTTAACCGTCTTTGCAGTTGCGATCCCTATGATTTTTGTTTTAGTTTTGAATACGATGAATTTACAAATATAGAAGGTTTCCATAGGCGTAACATACGTGTTTATGGAGTCAATTAGTTTATATCTTTACCTTCCGAAGGCGTAACATACGTGTTTATGGAGTCAATTAGTTTATATCTTTACCTTCCGAACGTGTCAGTTGCCAATGAGAACCCGTGAATGATTTGACTACCAATCGTTCCCCATAAGCATGCGCACTGTGGTACGTCTTCTCGCCACCAACCTGCTAAGTTATTCAAGTACCCGACTTTTGGATATTCAAGTTGCTTGAGTTGCTCGGGCACTAATTGATGGCGCATTAGAGAATCCACACATGGCAACACGAGTAGAATGGCGTTTATTGACTGGTTGCACAAGAGATTGTTTTTTACTACCATTCACCTACACATGTTCTTTGCTTTCCATGCAGCTCCATGGCAGCGACGCGTATTCTTTCCCTTTGCCGTCTCACAAGTGATTACTTTTTACTACCATTCATCTACCAAATACTGCTATGTTGCATGCCTACGCTATTGCATGTGAATAGGCTCCTGTTGCGCAAGCACGCGTATCTTACAACAGACGAATCCTGAATACATCCAACTTGCTACTTGTTAACAGATGTGATAGATCTAGGTGGGCAATATATTGCAAAAGGCCGTATTCTGCAAAAGAGAAGGAACTTTCACGAATAAATTCAAAATAACATTATTCGTGTGGATTACCAAGCGGCGTCCGATATGGGGGCATGTGGAGGTTGGCGAGTTGGAATCGCTCGACCTGAGATGAACTTCTTTGGCCATCTCTCTCTCTCTCTCTCTCTCTTTTTCTATATTATACGTATATGCAGCGGAGTCATTGTCCAACTAGGGCTGCCAATTGGGGTTATGGTGAGGGTAACTTTTATCCACTAAAAGGGCTCGTTTGGTTGGGCAGGAAACCAACACATGCTGTTCCAACTACCCATGTTTCTGATTGTTTTACGTTTGGTTGTGCGCGGTTGCAACACACACGGTGGAAACGAACTACGTGATGCCTTCGAACTCTACAGAAAATGCAGAAAATGGACCACAGAGTAATTTGGCGCGGTTCCGTTTCCAATCGTTCGAGCGCCAGCTACTCCCAGACTTTTCTATCTATACCATCATCCCAACCGTCCCCTTTCAGAGTTCACACGCCGGCACAACCTGATCAGGCAATCTAAACATCACCTGCTATATAACTTACTGAAGACATAAAAAAACTACATACAACCAAACGGATGCATGCGAGATGTATACATCCTTTTGTCTTAAAACCAAACAGAATTGTTAGAGTTCGAATTCAACAAGTTGAATTTCCAGTTTTTCAATTCACTATGTGGGTTGATTTTACATCCAACCAAATTAGTCCTAAAGTGCAGTGGGTAATGGTAGATCCACTCCAACAACAGTTTTATCCTTTTCTTACCGTAACTTTTTTTCTGAGAGCAAAACAGATTAAATACATCACTTAGCCATACAGAATCTACATAAAGAGGGAGAACAAACATCACAACATACAACGATCATGGACACACCCATAATCTTACAAAAACTCATATTGGAAAGTGAATAAAATATTTCTGCATTGATCTCTTTTCTTCAATGTTGTTATAACCAGCTTTCCTTAAGAGATTCCTTCAACATGAGCAAAGATCTGGAGACAAAGGGCAGTCTAAGACCTGTGATCCAACGAGAGTTCACCTCTACACGCGGAGACATACATTAAAGTAACATATCTAATCTGAATCAAAATCCGAGCTCTAGCCGAGACTAGAAGCAACGACACTCTCATGAAGGAGAGACACAAAACGCCGATGAAACGACAAGTAACAAACACCGATTAGAAGGCGAGAAGCCACCCTGAGTACAGCCACCAGCCAACAACAAACAATTAAACTAAAGCACGAAAAGGAAAAAGAAGATAGGGAGGAGGAGCCCGACGCCGTAGAACTTGGTAGCAGGAAGAGGATAGCCAAACCGCTCACGCTTGGGGCAAACCAAAACACCGCTTGGCCCCCAATCTCCGGCCAAAACCGATTAGCCTATCACCAGCGCTACGGAAAAATAGGGCCGGAAGGACCTGAAGCCCCAACGCTGGAGTCAAGAGGATCCGCCGAGAGCCACAATTTGACGATGCCCGACTCCTGTAGCCAAATCTTATGCACCGTCGGGCGAGGAGAGGCTTGGGGGAGCGAGGCGATGCCCATCGGCGGCCGGAGCCCCCTCCCCCAAGCCAGCCGCCACACCCGAGGAAGCCCTAGCCGCGTCGCTCAGGTCGCTAGAGCTCCCTTCACCCAACACATTCACTCTTTTTCTTACCATAACTACTTATTCACAAAGTAAACCAAAAAAGGTAAGGGTGAAATACGGAAGTCAATATTAGTGGAAGGCAGCTGCTAAGCACTTATTATATAATTGATTTTTAAAAAAATTGGCCATTCATTTATCCTGTAGTCTAGATTTTGAACCTGCGACTTCTCTATTGTACGTCAATACTTTTACCAACTAGGTACTACATATTTGAATATTATATAATTCATTTAACTCACCAAAAGAGATTCATTGACTAACTTTTAGGAGAGTTCATCTACTTTGTAGTGTTTTTTTTGTGTGGAACCCAGAGCTTAGTTATTATTCATCCCGCGCTCTGGAGCAGGTTCAGACATCAAAGGATTGAGTTTTACATGCTGGAGCCAAGATGGCAGAGTACTATTGAAAGTGATAAAAAAATTACTAGAAAGGGATTGTTTTGCTATCGCATCTGAAACATCATTCAGTATGCGCGGGATATACTGCAGCTCGACGTCAATGTGAACATTGTTACTGCAAATTTCCCAGAATTGCCTCCACAGGGACTGGAGAAGAGGTGGGGGTTATGCACTTGAGAGATGTCGTATTGTAACTTGGGCATATGAAAGAATGAGAGTTCTGCCCAGGTTCATGTCGCTGCTGATGTGTGCTGCTTGGAGAATAGCCAGGGTCTCAGCCAAGATGGACGAGCTGGCGTGGAAGGGCTTTCCGAAACTGAGAATGGATGTTCCAGAGCTAGTCATGACGAAGGTGCCAAGGCCTCACTACTGAAAAATGGGGCATAGGTGACATTTAAGTATGTAACCTTATATTGAAAAGGTGACATGATTAACAATTATCTAAAAAAAGAATGTCACCTATTTAGAGTGGGATTTGTGCAATGTCACCTATTTAAATAAACGTCATCTATTAGTGGTTTTCACATTCCAAAATAAAGCAATACATGACATCATAGTATATCACCTACATTAGAAAAATCACACTGATTGATGTCACCTGTTTCATCAGAAGTGAAGGCACATTATCAAAAAGTTAATACGTCACAGGCATGTATGTACAAACATGCATGTACGTATATGTGTGTGTACTGCTCAACAATAGAGAGCAATTTCATATTCCATTAATCAATCTCATGCAGAATTTTTTTGCAGAAAATTCCAAGCAATTTTATCACAATGTTATGAACAATTTTTCATCACATGGACATCGCAAATTGATAATGAATGATTTCATTTCTCATAACAAGTATTATGTTACATACTCATCATGTTTAATTTGTTTACATTCATACACATGACCCAAATACAGCCCGACAATCATGAACTGAATCCAAAGTTTAAAAAATCCACAAGTTGATCCTAGATGGGGCCGTGGATCATTAGCATGGAAGAAAATAGGATCGTCAGTGTGCCACCAAGGTTGTGCCTCGTGACAAGAAACTGTGTGTCGGGGACACTTGTCCTTCACGACTCCTGCTATTGGTTTACTCTGTGTTTCAGTTTTGACTTCCTCTACTCTTCAAAGCAGAGCCATTATGGTGCTGATAAGCTCTCTGTACAGGCTCTCAACTTTGCTCTCTACTTCAGCTGCCCTCTCTTCCAAACCCGCGCACTTGACTTGCAATTTAGCAAGTAACCGCGCAGATGACTCCTCTGTACAACCTGGCGTCTTACTATTCTTCTTCTTGCCCTTCATTTATCTGTTTGCCGCACCTCTTGAGACCTGTTACAGACAATACTTCAGTGGATGAATCGCTTTGAAAAGCTGTAGCACAGTTGGGCAACGTACATACAAGTAATAATAAAAGATAAAAAGGAAACGGTAGTAGAAAGCATCAATGATAGAGAGGGGAATAAAAACCAACAATAAAATGAAGGGAGATCATGGATAATATATAAAAAGAACTGAATCAGAGCATAATTCAGTTTGCAGCCATATCACCAAATGTTTAGAATTCAGAACAAAGTAGAAGTAAAGAAACATGCATATAAACATTGGGACTGTATTTAACCACAAATAAAGTTTCAATATAATTAAGAATTTTGTTCTTTAAACAAAATTGAACAGCAACAACAGATGTGCAAAGACATCTGCTCAAAAAATGTTATTGCATAGCTGCAAACCTATATGGCTTCTACAACATAATTGTGGTCTTGGTACGTGTCCAAAGATGTCACATGTGTAAGCATAGTTGATAGCATCACAAAAATTTAATTCTTACTAACGAAAACTAATTTCTAAGTTTATACAGACATTTCCATGAAAATTGAAACAAATATGTCAACGAAGCAAGTTCTAGATAGATTTGTATAGGCAGCTTCGTAACATTAAAAATATATATTCTATTGTTTCACATTACATAGAGGCAAGGCAAAGGCAAAGTGTGAGCTGCTATCGGCTGTAAGCTAGCAGCAGCCACCATATATAAGAGCCTGTGACAGTCAAACGTAGTTGGTAATCAGAGTTAATGAGTAAATAGAGTGACCAGAGTTTTTCATATAAAACATCGTCTAATGTAATTAAATTTGACTACGTACATTGCTTTTTCTCCAAAGATATGGAAATTGTACGAGTTGAAAGTAGTATCAACAAACAAAAAGAGTAGAAATTTATGAACCCTTACAATGCACGAGGTTAAGAGAATTATATTACTTTAGAATATATTTTTTAATATATATGGGTTGGATAGTCATATCACGTTACAATGGCAGATATTATCAGTCTTTTAAAGTATTATTTTGTTTATTTTTATGTTTTAGCTGTGGTATGTCATCATCCTTCAATAAAGTATCTTTAGTTTTAAATGTGAATTTATTTTTCCAGATCTGTTTATATTTGTAAAATATTCTTGGTTGCTTTAGTTCATATTGTTCAAACTTCAGCTTATTGCTAAGAACTAGGCTGATAAATCTCCAGTGTTTTAAGTTCATTAATGTTATATTTGTTCTTTTTTTTTTTATCATGTATAATATGTTTATGTTTTTTTATCATGTTTTATCGATGCCTTGAGGCTGAATAAAAAAAATGTTAAACTCGCATCTGACCTATAGGCCTGATAAAAACATTATAACAACATTGAATATCAAAACATTATTATACTGAATTACATGTATTTCATAATGTTGTTATGATTGTGATGATGAAGACATGTTAATTGTGATGACGAGAACACATCATACATCTCCTTAATCCTTATTAATAGCCAGCAAATGATATAGAGAAAAGGAACTGCAATAAGATACCTTGTTGGAGCTTGGAACTAATTCTTGCAATGCCCTCATCCTCTCAGCAATTCTCTCTCTGCGAAGCTGCAAATTACCAAAATAACAGTATGAATTATAAAAAAAATATGAATTTAATGCATATACTGACCTTACATTTTCAGTGACCTTACAGTCAATTATATTTAAATGATTGGTTTTTTATATCTTGACAAAACTAAACACTTAAAGAGTATAATGGCAGGTTTCTCAAACCCATATGCAAGTTATTTATTTCACAGAACTAAACAGACTTCTTGAAAACTCTACAAAAAGTCACACCTAAGGGGCCAAGTGCTCCTTGCTTCCCATAAAATTACTAATTCATTTTATACTATATTATGGCATTTAGGTCCATGACCTTTCGAGAGTCTGATGTGGTTCCACCACCATGGTTGACATTGAGACGACGTCATTTTTAAAAAAAAAACTTATAGCTGGATCATGGACCTAGGAGGTCTTACAACTCTTGAGCACTTTATGGCAATCATCACTATCAAACACTCGATGACATTGAAGTAAGTGCCTTCCATAGCTTTATCAAATAATGATCTCACACTTCATATAACTCTTCCACAAGATGGTAGACGGACTTCCTAAGAGCCTAATAGAAAGATACTTCTCTAGATTGATAGAAAAAGTGGCAAATGTCTATATAATATAGATCACTTGTTGCTACCATACATTTTATTCAGTAGTACCCACCATCAAGATGGATTTTAGAATTTATATTTAAGCAAACAATGCCCATGATGCACATCCTATGGTAATCTTGGCTCTTTGGCCATCTCCTCCATGAGATTTTGATTTACAACAGTGAGTTGAGTAAAGAATAACCTTATCATGTCATCCAATCAAGCCTTGGTATTCTATGCCCAAATGAGTTAGATGAGATCAGAAGTTCATGACCATATAGCTGCAATTTTTCTTTCCTGTCTTAATATCCAAACGATGGCATGTGCTACAGTCGCGCCTATGGTCTAAGCCAATTAAATTATGTCAAATTGTTTTGATGAAGTTAAAATCATGTAGTGCAAGCCATGTTCTAAGACAATCAAATGATGACAAGTCCCAATTAATTGTTTTTGGCAATACCATTAAAATCAGGTAGTGCTAGCACAAAAAGAGCACAACAGACCACATGGCGCCCACACCATGTGTGGCTTCAACTAATAAAAGTACATTTCTCCCTGTATTAAAAACCCTATATTTATCCAAACTTATGCATCGGTTGCTAATGGATCCAAGCAACATTAGCAATTATTTTTTGTAACATATTATAGTTCATACCACATCTTTTCATGCCCTATCTAAATCTACAGACATCTAAACAGGTATATAATGAAAGAAATACAAATGTAGGACATACAATGACACGAGCTTTATGGTATAATATACATGTCTCACTGTAATTTGAACATGTGCATAGGAATATGATCTAGCATATCTTTTTTGTGGTCATTTATTCCAGATAGTTCAAAGCACTTAGGTTGATACTTATGAATAACCAACTCAATCTAAATGGCCCCATATGTAGCATATGGCTTGGCTTGGTGCTATCTCATTTGGTTTGGAAATATTACAACCCAAGGATGGTTTAAGGTCGTATCTGAACCCAAATAGACAAGGGAGTTTAAAGTAAAAGCAGGAAGTCAGTGTCCACTCAAAATCAATATTCTTCTAAAGAAGATTTTATCTTTCAAACAATACATCAAAGATGCAAAAAACACAACTATTTGCACAGGCGTGCTTGTAATCCTAAGTACACTCATGTTCCACTTGGGTTTTCAATCAAGTAGTCGCACTCAACATACTAGGTTGCTAGCATAAAGAAACAATTCAATCATATGTAAGATGAAAAGCATATAAATGTACGGTCTGTTTACCCTTGATTGTACCTGTTATTAATGACGTGATTATTATCATTGTTGTCCAAAACAATGTGATGGAAACCAATGTTTAGAACATCTACCCAAGCATCTCTGCAACTCCACAGAACAATCCATTCAGCATTCACCTACAAGTAGAGATTCAATTTACATGAATAAATTGGAAGAAAACGAATGTTGACATCATCTAAGAACAGAAAAAGGGGGAACTGACAGCTGGATCTTGTCATCAACAGAGACACAAATATCAATAGGCACCAAAAAATAAGTAAATTTCCTAACCTCAGGGGGTGCTCAACTTGGGAATAGCATCCAGGGTGGGGGAGTGACTGCAACCTTTATTCCCGCATATGGAGAACCTCTTCTAGGACCTTGAAAGCAAAGGAAGCGTCATGACTGCCTGCATCTACAGATCTAGGTCACCCACCTTGCGGCAGCTTCATCTTGGCCCTCTGACTCAACTACATGACGACTGACGATGTCAGTCTCATCAAAATCACATGTCCGACGCATAGCTCGAGCATAAGAAGACCCGAGGGAGGGGGGCGCTGCTCGGGGACTCCTGGAGCACGCCGCCCGTGGAGCCGAGGCCAAGCGAAAGGGGGTGGGGCGTGGAATCAGAAGGGGCGCGACGGTTGGAAGGGAGGGACGAGGCTAAGTTGAACGGGGGAGCATGGGGGCGACAAAGCCGGAAGGGGGTGGGGGCGGTGACGACTCAATAGAGGAAAGACCGGAAGGGGGGAAAGAAGGAGGAAGCGGAAGAAATGAAGTCGGAATAGCGGTGGGGAGGTTGAAGAGTTGGAAGCTGCGCCACGCGATTTCTGTGCGTGAGCGGTGGGATCGGGCACGATGTATCCACATGAAAATTTGCTTAGCTCTACCCACTTTATAATGATATTTTAATAATATCCTTGTGACCTAGGACTGAGTAGGGAAAGTTATCTGCTTCCACCACGTTAGATCCAAACATTTCATTTTTTTACAAATTAGTCCTTAGAGATCCAACCAACATTATTTTCGTTCCACTCACCTATACATTGGGTTTATTCTTAGTTCTATATATAATTTCTAATTTTATACGGTAGACTAATTCATGTGAAACCACATCAAAGTATGAGATGAAACATACCACAACTACCCTCCCCCGATCCCCTATGAAAGAAACTAAACATATCAGGGGCACATGAAAGTAATAACTAGCGTGTTTTTTCATTATTATTCAACTTGAGAATACAACGAGCTTAGCATAACTTGAGTAGAAGAGATCAAAATCACAAACCAAAACAAATTGAACCAACTAGTGATTCCATCAGAGTTTTGATGCCCTATCAATCCCAACAAGTCGATGGAAAGGGACATAAAATGGCATAAAGTTCAAGATATTAAAGACTTGATAAATAATAGCATAGTGTAGCCTTACATGCCATCATTTTACTCATGATTTCCTGAGTGTTTAGTGGATATGATATAACATATGATTCTTTCTTTACTATTTTCTATAATTTTGAAGTGTGAACCAATTCATATTATAATCAGTGTGTACCTTTCCCATATCTGGAATGATTTCTCCATCTTGAAAATGCACTATGATGGCCTACAGTCAAAGGGAAACCACATACATAATGGGGCTATGTCCTCATTTTGAGAGTGCAATCTTAGGATAAGTGAGAGAAATTACATCATATAGATCTGGTATACCAAGGTGACCAACAGAAACGGGGTCATCGATGCAAGTTGAGAAAGTATCATTTCGCAACAAGTCACAAAAATGACATCGGGAATGAGTTTATGTCCACATCATGACAATGACCTCTCGTGACAAGTAATACAAATCACAATTTGGAGGATAGAGCTCCAAGTTGACCTGGGAAGATAGACCTTCCATATACAATGATGAAGTTGTCGATAATAACAAGTCACCAAAACTACATCGGAGATGAGTTTAGATGCTCCTCAAGATATTTCACTCTCATGGCAAGTGAGAGACATAACATCATGGGGAATTGGTATGCCAAGGTGTCATGTAATGAAAATTAGTCTAACTACCCATGAGAACCCTAAATAGACAATAATAATAGAAATGAACAAGTTAACAAAAAATTATCCAAACGTGCATTAAAACCAATTATGTACCTTTATGTTCCTAGTTTGGATACATAAAATGTATTTAGATGCAATAATTGACCCAAAATTCAATATGGCTTGTATTGTGGAATACAGTTAGCGGAGTAGAATACACACATTGATGAATATTGGGTTAATTCTAGGCAATTAATAAATAGTCACAAAAAACATCTGTCATAAATATATTTATTATACTTAAGGATGTCAACAAGGCATGTATATTACAACATAATTATCAATATGAAACATTGAGTGGAGTCAGTAGCTTCATGTCCCCGAACAGTATCAGGTGGTTGTATTGGTTTCCATTGGTGCATTGTGGATGGCATCCATAACTAGTGTCGGCTTGGTACCATCCTTGCTTCCGAAGGTCATGTCATGAACCACTGCACTTTGGGCATCCCTCATAATAGATGGTGGTCACACGACCAACATATGCATGTTGAATGACCATTCTTGATGCATGTCCACCTAGATAAGTGAAGAAAAAATCATCAAGGGTGAGAGAAATCTATCACATTTTCCCCACCTTAACAAAGGTGTCCAATTTTGAGGACAAAATTAGTTTTTATGGAGGGGAGGATGTAATATAGTATACATTTGTAACACACCAAGATTTGGGCTATCTTGACTTTAGAAACATGAATCCCTTGATTAGGAGGTTAGAGTGATTGGATCGTTAGAATTGATTAGGATGTTAGAGTGCTTGGTTCGTTACATTTGGGCTATCATGATAGTGTCCTCTCACAACAAGTCCTTGAAAATGAATTTGTGAGGAGCCAAATCCCATATCATGATGGTGTTCTCTCATAACAAATCCTAAAAAATGCTCTGGGAGGAGCCATGTCCCATATCATTAATGTCCTCTCACAGCAAGTCCCTGAAAATACATTCGGGATGTGCCAAAGCCCATATCATGGCAAATGTCATCTCATAGAAAGTCCCTAAAAATGCATTTAGAAGAAGCCATGACACATATCATTATAGTGTCTTCTCACAACAAGTCCCTTCAAATGCATTAGGTAGGATCCAAGGCCCATATATTGACAATGTCCTCTCACAATAAGTCCATGTAAATGTATTTGGGTGAAGTTTGGGCCCATATCATGATAGTATCCTCTCATACCAAGTCCTTAAAAATACATTTGGGAGGTTCTAGGGAACATTTAATGACAGTGTCATCTCACAATAAGTCCACAAAAATACATTTAGGAGGTACCACGACCCATATCATGATAGTGTCTTCTCACAACAAGTCTCTAAAACTACATTTGGGAGGTGCCAAGACTCATATCATGACAAATTTCATCTTAAGTAGGTCCCTAAACATGCATTGGGGAGGAGTCACAACCTATATCATGAGAATTTCCTTTCACAAAAAGTCCCTTCAAATGCATTAGGGTGGAGTCACAACCCATATATTGACAATGTCCTCTCACAGTAAGGCCCTACAAATGTACTTGGGTGAAGTTTTGGCACATATCATGACAATGTCCTCTCACGCCAATTCCTTGAAAATACATTTCAGAGGTGCCAAGCCACATAAAATGAAAGTGTCATCTCAAAGTAAGTCCTAGAAATGTATTTGGGAGGTTCCACGACCCATATCATGATGGTGTCCTCTCATAGAAAGTCTTTAAAATGCAATTGGGAGGTGTAAAGGCCCATATCATGACAAATGTCATCTTACGACAAGTTCCTAAAAATGCATTAGGGAGAAGTCACGACCTATATCATGATAATGTCCTTTCACAACAAATCCCTTCAAATGCAGGGCCCATATATTGACAATGCCCTCTCATAATAAGTCCCTAAAATTGCATTTGATTGAAGTTTGGGCACATATCATGACAGTGTCCTCTCACGCCAATTCCTTAAAATACATTTCAGAGGTTTCGAGGCACATATAAAGAAAGTGTCATCTCACAGTAAGTCCTTCAAAATCCATTTGGGAGGTTCTAGGTCACATATCATGATAACTTCCTCCCAAAACAAGTCCTTGAAATGCATTAGGGGGTGTCAGGGCTCATATCATGACAAATGTTATCTCACAACAAGTCTTTTAAAATACTTTTGAGAGGAGCCATGACCCATATCATGATAGTGTCTTCTCACAGCAGGTCCCTACAAATGCATTAGGGAGAAGCCAAGGCCCATATATTAATAGTGTCCTCTCAGAATAAGTCCTTGAAAATTCATTTGGGAGGTGCCAAGGCCTTTAAAAAAAATATTTGGGAGGAGTCACAACCCATATCATGATAATGTCCTTTCACAATAAGTCCCTTAAAATGCATTAGGGAGGATCTAGGGCCCCTATATTGACAGTGTCCTCTCATAATAAGTCCATGCAAATGTATTTGGGTAAATTTTAGGCTCATATCATGATAATGTCCTCTCACCCTAAGTCCTTGAGATACTTTTGGGAGCACATATAATGTCATCTTACAAAAAGTCCCTATAAATGCTTTTGTTAGGTGCCATGGCCTAATTCATAACAATGTCCTCTCACAACAAGTCCTTGAATATACATTTGGGAGGAATATCGTGACAATGTCCTCTCATGCCAAGTCCCTGATAATGCATATGGGAGGAGACAATGCCCATATGAAAGTGTCCTCTCATAACAATGTCCTCTAAAGTGTTGAGACGGCCGTCTGGAGTTGGACATGTCCAAAGCATATGACATGGTGGAGTGGAGTTTACTTGATGTGGTGATGGAGAAGATGGGTTTTAGGATGAAGTGGAAGAGTAAATTCAAAGATTGCATCACATCTGTCTAGCACACTTTTGCTATAAATAGGGATCAGACCAAAAGCACAAAGCATGAACGTGGACTTCGCCAGGGTGGCCCTCTATCCCATATCATGAGAATGTCCTCTCATAGCATGTGGATGGAGGTGTATATGGGAGGATCTATGACCAATATCATGTCAGTGTGCTCTCACAGCAAGTCCCTAAAAATAAACTTTTGATCTTGCCATGTTTTTATACTACATAGTTCTTATATGATGAAATATTATGAAATCTGAATAATTATACTTGTTTCCATGCTTATCTTTTTAACTTTTTTAGTATGTTAGAATTTTTCAATCTACTTAATTGCTTATCAAATACTTCTATTTGATCAGTCTATTCTTTGTCAAATAATCTGTTGTAATCAATATTTTTAGAGAGAGTTATATCTCTCGTTGGGACATGGGTCTCACCCGTGGGTCACCACATCTTTTTAGGTGGTTGCAAACAATGTGGTCGAGAATGTGTTGTTGAAGAGGAGAATCCTGGTGATCAATAGACATAGAAGGTTGGATAGTTGTAGTTGTTACTAATAGAGTCCTATTTTCATTCTTGTACTCTCAGGCCCGAGTATGGGAAGTGTTTTATAGATGATAAACTTGTATCGACACGAGTTTTTGGCAATATGTCAGTGATTGTATATATGGCATGTACTTGTGGAATATTTTTTTATGTTGTGGCTAAGGCCACTGGATACAAATGTAAATACCTACTGTAACATATCGAATCTTGAACTCTATCCTAGAACTATGACCTTTTGGGTTTGACCAAACATGGTTGATCTTAGAGTGATCCTAATAATCTAATGCATGAATAATGTAATCTAATATGTCACATAATTCATTTGATGATAATGACATGATAAAGAACTTAATTGAATATGTAAGTTAATGGGCCATTAGTGGGCCCTATGGCATATCTCATAAAAATAAACCCCCAAAAGTAAAATCTAAGTTTAAAATTGTGTTCTTTGGGTCCCAATTACCTTGGGAGTCAAGTTTCACATTATTCACATAATAATAATTCATTTAATTCAAATTGGAAAATAAGATGTGTTTTTCCCTAAAATATCAAATAAAATAATAAATGACTCCAAAATAGGAAAATAATCTTAGATTTGTAATCTACATAATAAATATAGCCTTTGGGTGAATTTTCATCCAATTTGGAGAAGGTTTGCTTCAAAGGTGAAATCAGGAGAGAGAAAGTGTGTAAAACATTCAAAATATTAAATAAATACTTAAACAACTCCAATATGTAAAATTAAAGCCAAATTCGTATCCAACATGTTAAATATGACTTGTGGGTCAAGTTTTGTAATTTTTGTATAATCCTAATGTCATTAATGAAGGAGGAAAGAGAAAATAGTATTTGATTTGTTTAACCCATTAAAAGTTTCCAAAAGGCAAAACTAAGTATACAATCGGAATCTACATGCCTAACTTAACCTATGTGCAAATTTGGTTTAATTTGGTTAATGATAAAACCCTAAATTGAAGAGATAGAAGAAGGTGCATTAATGTGGCCCACTTTGATTCAATCAGATATGGTTTTATTTCCTTGTCACACTGTGATTTTTTTTTCCTTTGTGTGTGGGCTTTTTTGGCAATTGGATTTGAATCGCACAATTCCTATAGCATCTCATACCTTCGATCTCTTTATCCCCGTGCAAACTGGGAAACCAGTTTCCCTTGCATTTTCCTTCTCTGATTCCTCCCTTTCCTCTCCATCTTTTTCACCACTCTCTCCTTCTCCACCTTCCTTACCTTCACCCGCACCCAATGACCCTATAAAAGTAGGGTTTTGGGTCACCAACCCCCACAACTATTGGGCGCCCCCATGTTCCTCTGTTTCCCTCTCTGTTCCTCTTTTCTTCCTCCTGTTCTCGCCCTCCTGGTCATCAGACTACTGGGAAATTGCTCTGAAATGTCGACGACACCCCTTATTTTGGTTTCCCAATGTTGGTTCGGCAAACTTTTCTCTGGAGTAGGTTCTCCCTACTCGCCGCATCGGCAGCAGTGTTCCCTGACTTCAACGCCAAGGTGTAGGCTTTGGGGTCTTGTGATAGCTTTTGTAGGCCTCTTCGAGGAGGTATGTGCCTTTGTTTTTTACTGGTTCCAGGTACAGGTGTTTTTCCCATTCCTCGCCCTTTCCTTGTGATTTTTGGTGTGGTTAAGAACCCAATTTCATGATCTCAATCAGTTGTGTTTTCCCTCATCTCCAATCTCGTCGTGTTTTCCTGAAGCTTGCTGGACTTTCTTGGTTCCCGATGGTAATATCTACTACTTGCCTTTATGTTCTAATCGAGCCTTCAAGCCTTGCCGCTGTGGTTTTCCCCTTTTTCTTCTTCGCTTCCGCTGGAGTTGTCAGCTCTCAGCCATGGCAGGAGCTTGGCTTTAGGGGTGAATCCCCGTGTGATTTCTCACCTATACCCCCAGTTTTCCTTCCTCTTTGCTTTTTCTCGCGAAGGGTATAATAGTATTTTCTCCCATTTTTCTTTCCTTTGGGACGAGCCTTCCTGGCCACTGACCCTACGACCTGCCCTTTTTTTATTGGGCCACATGTGCATAGCGGTCCCCCTGTTCCCCTCTCTCTCGCAAGCTTTCTATGACTATGTGGATTTTTCAGATTTCCTGATTGGTCAATTTTCAAAAAGTGATAACTAATTATATGCTAATTAGAAAAATACAAATAAATACTCGTTAGAAATAGAAAAATAATCTCTATCTAGTGCTATCATTTTTATGACTAAATCTAATGTTTAATAACATGTGTTTTTAATTGATCTAATTAATTAAGAATTAACTTGTAAAAATCATAACTAGATGTTTATAAGTTAGAAAAATATAATAAAATATGTTTTGGAATCATGATAACTTAATCTAAAATATGGCATTGTTTTGGAAACCTAATTCACATATTAATAAAAAGGTTGTTTTTTTAGGGTTTCAGGAATCAATATAAAGCTAACCCTAATTCCACATATATGCTAATAGGTGCTTTGGAAGCCTAAGCTTGGACCTAGAAGTGACTTTGGACGTTTGGCTCTGAAGTTGAAGTATGTTGTATCCTCGATTACTTCATGTTGAGCAATTCACCTATATTTTGTCTTTCTCTTGGTCCTGTGGACAATAGACTATACACATTGCTCTTATCTTTTGATATCATGGTTCTTGTGAACTATCTTGTTTGTGGTAAACTTGGATATTCTCTTGACCCTGGTCTTGTTGCCTTGGTGCATGATTTGATATGTGCCCACTTTGAAGTGGATGTTTATAAGTTTGTGTTTTCCATTTTGTGATGGCAACATTGTATAATTCTGACTATACTTTTTACTTGCCTCTACATTAAACATGCTATGTGATTCAGTAGCACTAGAGTAGTGTAAATTGCATTGGTTTTGTTTATAGCATATGTGATTTTTCTTGCTCTTTTAGGGATGGCAAGGAACCCCGTACCCTTGGCAAGATGTGTGTCTTGACCCGTTTTATATATATTTGGGAGATTGGAAGTATTCCTTTCTCTATCAAGCATCAGCTTTATGAGGGTTGGCCGCCAATTGTGTTTATATTGTTCTAGGGCTATGTTTATCTCACATGCATTCAAGATATTGATTTTGGGGTGTGTGCCCTACTTGTGCTTTGTTTCCCACCATGGTAGTGGATTTATTTATGGCACAAACTTTTTATGTTGATTTATGGCAAGTATCTCCTTTAATGTGATTCTTTCTCTTGATACCCATTTGGGTGGTACTTATCTCTTGCATGGGAAGCCTTTTATTTTGATATCCCTTATTCTTTATAAATTGCTCAAGTTTGCTTTTTAGTATGCACATACCAGATTTTGTTGATGTCTCCTATTGTTTCTCTTTTGCTGGGGTATGCTTCCAACCCTAGGTGGAGGACTTGGATGACAAGGCTTGATGACCTGGACTTAGATTGTGAAGTTAAAGCTGGGAGACAATTTTGAGGTGGTTTATATTTCCTCTACATGGATCCTTATGATGTAAGTTTAAGTTGCTCCCGTGTTTTATAATTGAATATAGTCATGATTTTATTCCTCTGCTATACTTTGGTCTTTTGTTACCATTATATAAAGATTTGAAAATTTTACACCCACTCCATCATACCTTCTAAGTGTGTTGGACTGGAGATTTTATTGTTCAAATTTTTAATACAGAGGTGTTTTCACTTCTTTACAACATGGTATCAGAGCCCATGGTAGTCGGAATCTGACTATTTCAATTTTGTCTCCCTATAGAACCCTAGACTATACTAGTTAGCACTAGGTGAGATGTTGACCCTAGAGTTGTTTAATGATGATCTTCATATGTAGAAAAAGTTTGATTTGAGGATAAGATTAGGTTATGAGGAAGTATTCATATGGAAATATTGTGACTTGGTTTCTGCAATTGATTTTGGATCCACGTTTTGTTTCATCTCAAAAAGTTTTCATCGCCAAAAAGAATTTATTTTCATTATACTTCTATGTGTACTAAAATTATTTCTAGATTTTATCAAAGTTTTCTCAAACTAAGTCACAATGAAGAGACACTCTAGTTGAGTAGAATCTAACCCTAGTTTTGTGACTAGGAGTTTATATAATGGTGTAGTTGACCTACCCTATGACTTTTTGGATGTTTATGTAGGGTTGATAGGTTAGAGACACAAGGACCTATAACTCAACCCTAGATGGTGACTTTAGTTGGATACACGAGGAACATAAAAATCTCTAAAACTTTCACAACTAAAAGATGTGGGTATCTCTAAAAAGTTGTTTAGTTTGACTTGTTAGGTTGAACCCTTTAAGGGGTGGAGAGTAGTTAGTTGTTGATGTTTGGATCAATAGATTTTGAGGACGAAATCATTTTAAGGGCTGGAGTGTTGTAACATACCGAATCTTGAACTCTATCCTAGAACTGTAACCTTTTGGGTTTGACCAAACATGGTTGAGATTAGAGTGATCCTAATAATCTAATGCATGAATAATGTAATCTAATATGTCACATAATTCATTTGGTGATAATGACATGATAAAGAAATTAATTGAATATGTAAGTTAATGGGCCATTAGTGGGCCCTAAGGCATATCTCATAAAAAGAAACCCCAAAAGTAAAATCTAAGTTTAAAATCGTGTTCTTTGGGCCCCAATTACCTTGGGAGTCAAGTTTCACATTATTTCACATAATTTTTTCTTTTGAAAATAGTTCAATCTCATTAAAAGTAAGCCATACGACATCTAAAAGATAGACATCTCTCATCAAGTAACCAATAAGCAACTCCTTTTATGAAAATACATAGTACAAGGCTCAGATTGGGATGTGATAGGTACATTTCTGCACCGTCCACCTCTTGTAGTGGCTGTCTAAAACAGCTATCTGGGATGGAATTCATCAATCTACAAGAGCCTATGAGTACATCGGGCGAGGAGTTTGCATAGCCACTGGCAGAGGTTACCATCTTGAAGACAATGAATGATCACCTGAAAAAGAGCTCGACCACAAAGAAACAACACAAACACAACACCACACAAACAGGACTAGAAACACGAATAATTCATTTAATTCAAATTGGAAAATAAGATGTGTGTTTTCCCTAAAATATCAAATAAAATAATAAATGACTCAAAAATAGTAAAATAATCTTAGATGCGTAATCTACATAATAAGTATAGCCTTTGGGTGAATTTTCATCCAATTTGGAGAAGGTTTGCTTCAAAGGTGAAATCAGGAGAGAGAAAGTGTGTAAAACCTTCAAAATATTAAATAAATGCTTAAACAACTCCAATATGTAAAATTAAAGGAAAATTCGTATCCAACATGTTAAATATGACTTGTGGGTCAAGTTTTGTAATTTTTGGATAATCCTAATGTCATTAATGAAGGAGGAAAGAGAAAATAGTATTTGATTTGTTTAACCCATTAAAAGTTTCCAAAAGGCAAAATTAAGTATATAATCAGAATATACATGCCTAATTTAACCTATGTGCAAAGTTTGGTTTAATTTGGTTAATGATAAAACCCTAAATTGAAGAGAGAGAAGAAGGTGCATTAATGTGGCCCACTTTGATTTAATCAGATATGGTTTTATTTCCTTGTCACGTTGTGATTTTTTTCCTTTGTGAGCGGGCTTTTCTGGCCGTTGGATTTGAATCGCACGATTCCTATAGCATCCCCTACCTTCGATCTCTTTATCCCTGTGCAAACTGGGAAACCAGTTTCCCTTACATTTTCCTTCTCTGATTCCTCCCTTTCCTCTCCATATTTTTCACCACTCTCTCCTTCTCCACCTTCCTTACCTTCACCCACACCCAATGACTCTATAAAAGTAGGGTTTTGGGTCACTAATCCCCACAACCGTTCGGCGCCCCCATGTTCCTCTGTTTCCCTCTCTGTTCCTCTTTTCTTCCTCCTGTTCTCGCCTTCCTGGTCATTGAACTACTGGGAAATCGCTCTGAAATGTTGACGACGCCCCTTATTTTGGTTTCCCAGTGTTGGTTTGGCCACCTTTGCTCCGGAGTAGGTTCTCTCTACTCGCCGCATCGGCAGCAGTGTTCCCTGACTTCAGCGCCAAGGTGTAGGTTTCAGGGTCTTGCGATAGCTTTTGTAGGCCTCTTCGAGGAGGTCTGTACCTTTGTTTTTGACCAGTTCTAGGTACAAGTGTTTTTCCCATTCCTTGCCCTTTCCTTGTGATTTCCTGTGTGGTTAAGAACCCAATTTCGTGATCTCAATCAGTTGTGTTTTCCCTAGTCTCCGATCTCGCCGTGTTCGCCTGAAGCTTGCTGGACTTTCTGGGTTCCCGATGGTAATATCTACTACTTGCCTTTATGTTCTTGTCGAGCCTTGAAGCCTTGTCGCTGTGGTTTCCCCTTTTTCTTATTCGCTTCCGCTGGAGTTGTCGGCTCTCAACCATGGCAGGAGCTTGGCTTTAGGGGTGAATCCCCGTGTGATTTCTCACCTATACCCCCAGTTTTTCCTTCCTCTTTGCTTTTTCTCGCGAAGGGTATAATAGTATTTTCTCCCATGTTTCTTTCCTTTGGGACGAGCCTGCCTGGCCAGTGACCCTACGACCTGCCCTTTTCTAATTGGGCCACACGTGTAGTGCGGTCCCCCTGTTCCCCTCTCTCTCGCAATCTTTCTATGACTCTGTGGATTTTTCAGATTTCCTGATTGGTCAATTTTCAAAAAGTGATAACTAATTATATGCTAATTAGAAAAATACAAATAAATACTCATTAGAATCAGGAAAAATAATCTCTACCTACTGATATCATTTTTTATGACTAAATCTAATGTTTAATAACATGTGTTTTTAATTGATCTAATTAATTAAGAATTAACTTGTAAAAATCATAACTAGATGTTTATAAGTCAGAAAAATATAATAAAATATGTTTTGGAATCCTGATAATTTAATATAAAATATGGCATAGTTTTGGAAACCTAATTCACATATTAATAAAAATTTTGTTTTTTTAGGGTTTCTGAAATCAATATAAAGCTAACCCTAATTCCACATATATGCTAATTGGTGCTTTGGAAGCCTAGCTTGGACCTAGAAGTGACTTTGGATGTTTGCCTCTGAAGTTGAGGTATGTTGTATCCTCGATTACTTCATGTTGAGAAATTCACCTATATTTTGTCTTTCTCTTGGTCCTATGGACAATAGACTATACACATTGCTATTATCTTTTGATATCATGGTTCTTGTGAACTATCTTGTTTGTGGTAAACTTGGATATTCTCTTGACCCTTATCTTGTTGCCTTGGTGCATGATTTGATATGTGCCCGCTTTTAAGTTGATGTTTATGAGTTTGTGTTGTCCATTGTGTGATGGCAACATTGTATAATTCTGACTATACTTTTTACTTGCTTCTACATTAAACATGATATGTGATTCAGTAGCACTAGAGTAGTGTAAATTGCATTGGTTTTGTTTATAGCAGATGTGATTTTTCATGCTCTTTTAGGGACGGCAAGGAACCTCATACCCTGGGAAAGATGTGTGTCTTGACCCATTTTATATATATTTGGGAGATTGGAAGTATTCCTTTCTCTATTAGGCTTCAGCTTTATGGGGGTTGGCCGCCAATTGTGTTTATATTGTTCTAGGGCTATGTTTATCTCACATGCATGTAGGATATTGATTGTGGGGTGTGTGCCCTACTTGTGCTTTGTTTCCCACCATGGTAGTGGATTTATTTATGGCACAATCCTTTTTATGTTGATTTACGGCAAGTATCTCCTTTAATGTGATTCTTTCTCTTGATACCCATTCGGGTGGTACTTATCTCTTGCATGGGAAGCCTTTTATTTTGATATCCCTTATTGTTACAACCCCAATTTTTGGGTACATTTGGTGAGAAATGTAGTTTCTCATATTAAGGATATTTGAACAAATAATGATATAATTTGTTTGGAATAAATGGATTTCTTTTACAATAGCCTTGATGATTGTGTTGTGGGCTTTACCGGCTATTGGGCCCAAATAACAAGAAAATTCAATTAGTAAATGAATAATTGAATATTTGAGAAAAGAAAAATGTGGAAACCTCTAGAAGGAAAATCCAAAGAGGGATTTCGTGCCTCTTGGGTTCCTTGGGTTCCAAGGAGTCCAAAGTTTCATAGAGAGTGCAATAAGAAAAGAAAAGATCAATTAAGTATTTCTTTATTAAGAAATAAATTGAAAATAATGATAAAATATTAGAAATAGGTGGAAAGAGGTGTAATTGAGTTATCCTTAGTGGAATTTCGTATCCTAAAGATTCCTAATGATAAAAGGAATACCAATGAGGAAAATAAAAGAGAAAATACCAATAATATAGAATAAGAAGATAATGGGAATACATTATTAATGAATTATGTGGTATTGTTAAAAAGGAAGTATTTTCTACTTAAGGAAAATATAATTTTCATGGACAATAGATTTAAAGCCAAGCACAAGGAAGGTAAAAAGAGAAAAATTTGAATTCCCTAATGACCAAGGATCAAGGGGAAACAATGAATTAACTTAAAGAGAGAATTTAGTCTCAATTATGGAAAGTAGGTTTCCTATATATAAAGGGGCCTTGTTTGCTTCGTGAGCAAGCATATTAGGGCGTGGCTACCCTCCCCTATATAAGGGTAGAGCCCTTGGCCAAGATCAAGAGAATTCCATACACTCCTCTCTCTCTACGCTTCATCTTCTTCGTTCAACCCTAGACTTGAAGATCGTATTTCCCCTAGGGCAGCAAGAAGCCAGGAGGTCATCTCGTTTGTTGTACAACGAAACGCGTTGTCAGAGAGGATCTCTGTCATCCCCTTGGGCTCCAGTCCATGCTTGTCGGATGCAGCACGACTGCCATGACCGACCCAGGTTGCAGACCAAACCAACCTGAACCAGCAGTGCTAGTCGTGAGTAGGGGGCACCTTTGGATGCGTGAGGATACAACGGAAGTAGGGCTATGATTCCCGAGGATGTTTGTGCCTTAGAAAGGTGGAAAGAGATCCTGCAATCAACTACAGCACAGCTGCATCGTGGCAGTGAGTTGCAGACGATCTGGGCTTGCATACGGCTACTATGGCCATGTCTTCAAGGTGCTTTGTGTGTGCCAGGGTACGTCGGGGGCAGCAACACCCTCCCTGGTGGTCGTTGAGGCCAAGGGAGGCAAGGTGGAGTCGCGCCCTTGGAGGCTAGGGCGTCTGCAGTAGTAAAATGCGAGGTTGAAGAAGATCTGACCCATTTGATAGTTCTACCCCTCTGCGCTGTACAGAGCGGGTTGCTTAAGTGAGGGTAAAAGCGTAACTCTGTTATATTTCCAATTGGCAAACAACGTCGCATGAATAGGAGGATGTGGCAACATGCCATTGTTCCAAACAGGTAATTCATACAAAATTCATAACTAATCACTGGTAGCTCAGATTTAGATAAGTTATATATGAATTTTGATCAGGAGAACGTGTAGAATTCAATAAAAATATTTTAGAATATGATTTTGTTACTATTTGAAAAAGTATGCCAAATTAATGGAAAGTGGTTTGAAATCATGTTAGGAACCCTAATTGAAGTTAATGGTTAAATTCATGATAATTGATGAAATTAAGTAATAGCAACCTATTGAAATGTTAATGATGAACTTGAACCTGATGTAGATGATTTATTGCATAGTTCAAGATTTTACACCAATTATGAGTGATTAAGAAGTTAGAAACCCTAACTTAGGGTAAAAGAGCATAATATCATATTTATTTTGAATAATGTGAAAATATGTTGTTAAATGATGGTTCTATGCTCTTTCAAGTATAAAATCTCTTAACTATGGATGAAAACCCTTAATCTGATAATTAGGGTTTTCTAGTGGATTAATGTGAAAATAATGACAAATAGAATTCATATGCGACTTAGACCATAATGAACTATGAATTGATGATAAATGTGTATAATGATCTTGCCATAGATTAAAAGGATAAATATGGTAGTTTTAATATAAAAGAGGCATAATGGGCTTAATTCATGTTTAAGTGTGCCTTTAATCCGAAGTTAGGGTTTGTAAGTAATTGTATAGAATTAGGGTTTAAAATAGTAAATGAAGTGAAACCCTAATTGCAAACAAAACCCTAAAATGGATACGGAAACCTTAGGAAGCAATTTCAAGTTGAATAGAAAGAATCTTGATAAAGTGTGTAGTAAATAGAGTACATGTGTTTTTCAGGATTCTTGATTGTGTGGTTGAACTACTTGCTTGGATTGTTTTCTTGGTTGGAATTGATATTAGCTTGAGAAATCTACTGAACAAGTATGTGGTTATGCTTATGAATATCTCGAGTTAGTTTTATGAGTTTTTCCAAAGTTTTCATCGATGACTTGAAATAAATTGTTGGATTATTTTAATTCATGAAAACTATAATGTGGATATGACTATCACATAAGATATGTGCCTACTAACTCAGATCTTGGTCCCCTCTGTGGCTTAATAGTTGACCTAGTACATGGCTACCAATGGGGTAGGTCCATCAGGTCATTTGATGACTTAGTACATGGCTACCAATGGGGTAGGTCCATCAAGTCACATTGAGTTAGATATTGGGCTACCTTTAGGAAGTGCCATGCGACTCTATTACCCTATGTATTGGATACCTATAAGGTAGGACCATGGGGGTAAGAATCTACCTAAAAGAGAGGTAGCATACAAGTCCACTACAGGGATAGTACAGAGTTAGGGGATAGGTAAGAATTGAGTAGTATGGCTTAAAATGTAATCTTGGTTGTTAAATGATCAATTGCATGATTACATTATTATTATAGTTGCACGCTAATTATTTCCCCCCACATACCAGCTTCTTGCTGACCGACATTTTGTTTGTAGGCATTTTAGGTACAAATGAAAAGAACAAATAGTAAAGTGGCATATGTGGAATTAAATGAGAATTAACGTGAAAAGGAGGATTAGATAGATTAGTATCTTCATGGATAGAAGTTTAGAAATCCAAGTTTTTAAAAGGTATGCAAAGTTTTTATTTTTACCATATTTCAGTATAGTAGGTAGAATTTAATAATTGTTATTGATTATTTGTCGAACCTTTGATCTGGGTTATTGGATAATGGCTCTGACCTTCCGATCTCCCTTAAATGGGGGTTACCGGGAGGCGGGGTTGTTACAATTGGTATCATAGCATAGGTTCCTCATATAATCATTAATAATTATTAAATTTTACAAATTCCATAGAACTGAGGGAGTTATTAGAGGATTGTCTGAAAGATTGAGGTGTCTAGAAAAGGATCACGTCCGGGGGGCTGGCAATATTTTCCTTTGCACCGCTAGTCAGAATATGAGGACTCTCGGATTGTGTGACTGTCTGGACGATGTCTTAGGATATGACTCGAAATAAGATACCTTTAGGACTCTCCCATCTTGTTCATCCCTTCTCAACTCAAATTCTATTAAGGACCTTAAGGATTAGGGTTTCCTCTCTTCTCCTCACCCTCTTGAGGTATGGGTAAGGTTAATAAGGTCTAAGGAATCCTCCATTAAATTAATGAAAAGCATGTAAATAAGATGTCATGGACATAAGCTTAATAGATTAAGCGTGAACTAAAGAATAGATACATGCTTAGGTCATATGACACGATTCGTCTTTGCCCTCAGGAGAGACCTAAGGATGGACCTCCTTATCAGGAGGATGTATAGAGAGGGTTAGTCTTAGAGGTAGAGACATCCATTAAAAGTAGAGACCTAGCACATCCTTTGAGGATGATGTTAACCCTAACCCTAAGTGAAGGTTAAATAGAGAGATGACATGATGAGTCAGATGTCATGGTAGACCAGGTGTTTGGATAGACATGCCTTGGATGCCATATGAGCCATGAGAGGTTGGATGACCTAGTACCTTTGGCGACCCAACCCTGGGAAGGGTCGTACATGTTAGAGTGAAGGATAGCTCCTTCATTGATGAGGTTAGAGAAGAACCTATGGAAACCTCATGAGCTTATATGAGCATGGCATAGTAGGCACCCAGATACGTCAGTAGCGTGAGAAGTAGGTTGAAACCCTGGCCAAGGGAGCATGTTGGATAGCTGATGAGATAAGCATAAAGGGCTAGGGATGACCTCGAGCAAACATAGGTTTGAACATAAGTATCACCCATGAAGGGGTATGTTTGTGAGATTCATCCACCTTCATGGAGAGAGTACCTCTGGTAGTGAATCATTTGTAGGGTTAGCTCTAGAGAGAGAGAGTAGGACCCATGCAAGAAGGTGGAAAGCCTAGACCCCGAGGTATGAGGAACATTGGAGAGTTGAGGATGATGCGACCTAAGTGGATGATATTGTTTGCATCATGCTTGACCCCTGGAAGATGATGATATCCTGGTTACCTTTATAAGAACCAAACCCTAGAAAGAGGATGAGGCTTCTGGTACCTGTGTGCCTATGGCATAGGTGTTTACCTTCTGAGGTAGGAAGAAGATTTCCTTAGACTTGGGATGGTTTAGTAACATGTTGTGAGGCCTTGTACCTTGTTGGTTGTCCTTGAAGAGGACTCAACTCGGAAGTGTTGCTCGAGTAGAAGGATGACATGAAGGGCATGTCATGCCTTATACATGCTTGATTCATGGTTGAGAGGTTGAGCATGCAGCTGGATACCCAAAAGTGAACCTAGGGTTCCTAGGCCTAAGAGGGGAAGTGGTGTACCTAATGCTCATAATGAGAATTAAGTTGCTATAGTTTCAAGCATGGTACTCCTTCTGTATAGAGGAAAAAGGGAAACCCCTTAAGTTTAAAGGTATGTTTGATGAATCCCTCACAATTAATTTGATGACACAGGAAAGTATGACCTTGATCCAATGTGGAGGACGAGAACAAGTGTGACCTAGCATAGTAGGTGGTCTGCTTGTGCCTTGCTAGGGTTAAGCATGCTAGACCTAAGCACATTTGTGACCTTGTTGTTAAGATGTAGTTCCTCCCATCCTGGGAGAGGGACCCTTTGGAAGGGTGTATACCAATTTTGTGGGTTTTGAGGAAATCTAAAGAGGTCTCATAGGATCTTGAGAAGCTAAGTGGAAAGTACATGGTATGAGAATGAACCTGTAAGACCCATAGATAACCATCTCTAAGTGCATGTAGATGTGTTACCATAGAGGTAACTGGTATGGGGCCTGACCAAGGTAGGCAGGTTGCCATGACCCCTATGAAAGGATGGAAGTCATCCCATGAATGCAGAGAGACAGATGGTGAAGGGTTGGGTAAGGGTCCAAGTTGACATGTACTATAATAGAATCCTAGGTCTATCCTAGGGTCAGGTAGGGATGAGACCGATGGAAGTAGGAGTTGCCTAATTCCCTAGTTGCACATGACCATAGGGTCGGGAGGTAACAGTTGTCATTGCTTGAGGGCCATGGGTTTGGAGATTGATCACCTTCATGAACTCATGGGACCCAAAGGGCAGATGAGTAGGGCACTCTCTGGATGCATAAGGGAAGAGGGATGACCCCAAAAGCATCAGCACCCTATAGACCTAGTGGTGATGACCAAGGAATATGTGTAGACTCAAGTAGGTTCGAGACCAGTTTTCCATGGAGGTAACTTTGATATCAAGATGATTGTGATGTAGAGACATAAGTTGCACGTTTCAACTTAGATTTGAAGGTGTAATGGCAATGTGGGATGTACCATCTCTACTCTTGGAACAAGAAGAACTTTGTGTTTGGACGGCTATCAAATGCTTATTTCCTCTTGTTATGGGAGTGAGAGATAGGACAGTACGCATGCCATACACCAAGGATTAAAGATGATGTGAGTTAGAACGTTTCTATGAGGTATGAGGACAGAGATGATAACATACCCTTGTGGAGGGAATAATACATGGATGGTTTACAAATGGTAAGAGAATTAATGTAATCATCTTATGAGGATGTTTTTATCATGAGCTATGAGTTATACAAGGTTGAGTTAAAAAACCAAGAGGATGAGCTCAGAGTTTTCTCGATGAAGATATACTTAGAGCTGAGATGAGATAATAAGTGAAATACATGGAGGAGTATGTCTTCAACATTACCTAATACCTAAAGATGTGAAGTGGTAATGGATGCTCTTATTGAGATATATCTGCCTAGTTTAGCTAGAAGCTAGAAGAAGTGGGGGTTGCTAGGCTAACCCTAAGATCGAGAAAGAAGACATGCTTGGCTAACAGTTAGATGTAACAAGATCTGTTGAACAAGTTAGTGTTTGTTTGGTTAGTCATCCTAGTCCTTAATATAATAAAAGGATGGTGATAGAACCTCAGATACACTTCTTTGGATAGGAAGGTAATAAAACCCTGATGAGAGTGGTTTAGGGTTTCTGAGGAATCGATCTTAAGGAATCATGACATACAGGAAAATGTGATTTTAAGATCACCATACACCATGGTACTACTGAGATAATGAGTGGTAACAACACTATGGATGTTGGAGATGAGGTTGCATGTGGTATGTTCCCATGCATGACAGAAGGTGAAGGATGAGTACCGGTAACCCAGTGCATTGATATAGAGGTTAAAGAGTTCCCGAGAGGGAATGGGAGTTCATCACTATGGATGTTGTGATAAGTCTCCCCTAGACCAAGGAAGGTCAAGATGCAATGTGGGTTATGGTAGATCGCCTTACCTAGATGACATGAGAAAGAAAGAGTACTATCAAGGGACAGATTAGGTTGAACTACATATGAGAGAGATGGTTCAACTACACAATGAGGAGAGTTCAAAAGTTCTTGAGTATAACCTAAAGGTTCACTTCTGTGAGGTGGCAGTAGAAACATGAAGAACTCTATGTTAGTACAGTTTATCACCCCTAACTAATGGTTAGTATGATCCAGACTAAAGGGTCTGATGAGAGCATGTGTGCTCATTCAGGGTGATATCTAGAGACAGTTCTTGTCCTATGAAATATGTGATGATAACCACCATAGCCAGTATCGGGATTTAAAGTGGTTCTAGAAGGAGGTTGTGTCAGTCACCACTTCATTAAGATGATGATGGTGAAGGAGGCCTCGTGAAGGTTAGAAAAGAACCACAGTGGGTGTAGATAAATTCGCTTTGATCATGCAATGGCTGAGAGAGAGCCCAGTGGTGACATGAGTCACGAGCCGATGCAAAGCAGACTGACATGCAGTTCACTGTGGGAGAATATGATGTGAAAATCTGACCCCTCTAAGCTACACTTGAGAAAGATGAGTCCCCGATATATGGGTCCATTTGAGATGGATTGGTGGAGAAGTTTGTGTTTAGCCTTATCCCTCAGAATAATGTAATGTATAATGTGTTACATGAGTCCGATCTAGAGCACTATGTGAGGTACACAAGCCATGTGCTAAGCCCTGAACCTATTCAGCTTTATGAGAGGCTAAAATGTCCTGAGTCACCTATGAGGGTATGATATACAAGGTAAGAAAGAACTCAAATGGAAGAATATGAGATGATGACGGTTCGTGGGAAGCTCCATGGAAGGGGGTGAAGCCACATGGGAGCCCTGATGGACATAAGAAAGGCTTATCTTGTTTGTTTGCTTCCTTGATGGAATTTTGAGGGCAAAATTCTTATAAGAGGGGAAGGATGTTACAACCCCAATTTTTGGGTACATTTGGTGAGAAATGTAATTTCTCATATTAAGGATATTTGAAAAAATAATGATATAATTTGTTTGGAATAAATGGATTTCTTTTACAATAGCCTTGATCATTGTGTTGTGGGCTTTATTGGCTATTGGGCCCAAATAATAAGAAAATTCAATTAGTAAATGAATAATTGAATATTTGAGAAAAGAAAAATGTGGAAGCCTCTAGAAGGCAAATCCAAAGAGGGATTTCGTGCCTCTTGGATTCCAACGAGTACAAAGTTGCATAGAGAGTGCAACAAGAAAAGAAAAGATCAATTAAGTATTTCTTTATTAAGAAAGAAATTGAAAATAATGATAAATATTGGAAATAAGTGGAAAGAGGTGTAATTGAGTTATCCTTAGTGAAATTTCATATCCCAAAGATTCCTAATGATAAAAGGAATACCAATGAGGAAAATAAAAGAGAAAATACCAATAATAGAGAATAAGAAGATAATGGGAATACATTATTAATGAATTATGTGATATTGTTAAAAAGGAAGTATTTTCTACTTAAGGAAAATATAATTTTCGTGGACAATAGATTTAAAGCCAAGCACTAGGAAGGTAAAAAGAGAAAATTTCGAATTCCATAATGACCAAGGATCAAGGGGAAACAATGAATTAACTTAAAGAGAGAATTTAGTCTCAATTATTGAAAGTAGGTTTCCTATAGATAAAGGGGCCTTGTTTGCTTCGTGAGCAAGCATATTAGGGTGTGGCTACCCTCCCCTATATAAGGGGTAGAGCCCTGGGCTGATATCAGGAGAATTCCATACACTCTTCTCTCTCTACTCTTCATCTTCTTCATTCAACCCTAGCCTTGAAGATTGTGTTTCCCCTAGGGCAACAAGAATCCAGGAGGTCATCTCGTTTGTTGTACAATGACACGCATTGTCGGAGAGGATCTCTGCCATCCCCTTGGGCGCCAGTGCATGCTTGTCGGCCACAGCACGACTACCATGACCGGTCGTAGGTTGCAGACCAAACCAACTTGAACCAGTAGTGCTGGCCGTGAGTGGGGGGCACCTTTGGATGCGTGGGGATACAACGGAAGCAGTGCTATGCTTCCCGAGGAGGTTTGTGACTTAGAAAGGTGGAAAGAGATCTCGCAATCAACTGCAGCACGGTTACATCATGGCAGTGAGTTGCGGATGATCTGGGCTTGCACACGGCCGCTATGGCCACATCTTGAAGGTGCTTTGTGTGCGCCAGGGTACGGCGGGGGCAGCAGCACCCTCTCTGGTGGTCGTCGAGGCCAAGGGAGGCAAGGAGGAGCCGCGCCCTTGGCGGCTAGGGCGTCTACAGCAGTAAAACGCAAGGTTGAAGAAGATCCGACCCGTTTGACGGTTCTACCCCTCCGCACTGTACAGAGAGGGTTTCTTAAGTGAGGGTAAAAGCGTAACTCTATTATATTTCCAATTGGCAAACAACGTCGCATGAATAGGAAGACGTGGCAACATGCCATTGGTCCAAATAGGTAATTCATACAAAATTCATAACTAATCACTGGTAGCTCGGATTCAGATAAGTTATATATGAATTTTGATCGGGAGAACGCATACAATTCAGTAAAAATACTTTTAGAATATGATTTTGTTCCTATTTGCAAAAGTATGCTAAATTAATGTAAAGTGCTTTGAAATCATGTTAGGAACCCTAATTGAAGTTAATGGTTAAATTCATGATACTTAATTGACAAATTTAAGTAATAGCAACCTGTTGAAATGTTAATGATGAACTTGAACCAGATGTAGATGATTTATTGCATAGTTCAAGATTTTACACCAATTATGAGTGATTAAATAGTTAGAAACCCTAACCTAGGGTAAAAGAGGAGAAGATCATATTTATTTTGAATGATGTGAAAATATGTTGTTAAATGATGGTTCTAAGCTCTTTCAAGTATAAAAGCTCTTAACTATGGATGAAAACCCTTAATTTGATAATTAGGGTTTTCTAGTGGATTAATGTGAAATTAATGACAAATAGAATTCATATGCGACTTCGACCATAATGAACTATGAATTGATGATAAATCCATATAATGATCTTGCTATAGATTAAAAGGATAAATATGGTAGTTTTAATATAAAAGAGGTATAATGGGCTTAATTAATGTTTAAGTGTGCCTTTAATCCAAAATTAGGGTTTGTAAGTAATTAGATAGAATTAGGGTTTAAAATAGTAAATGAAGTGAAACCCTAATTGCAAACGAAACCCTAAAATGGATACGGAAACCTTAGGAAGCAATTTCAAGTTGAATAGAAAGAATATTGATAAAGTGTGTAGTAAATAGAGTACATGTGTTTTTCAGGATTCATGATTGTGTGTTTGAACTACTTGCTTGGATTGCTTTCTTGGTTGGAATTGATATTAGCTTGAGAAATCTACTGAACAGGTATGTGGTTACGCTTATGAATATCTCAAGTTAGTTTTACGATGTTTTCCAAAGTTTTCATCGATGACTTGAAATAAATTGTTGGATGATTGTAATTCATGCAAACTATAATGTGGATATGACTATCATATAAGATATGTGCCTACTAGCTCAGATCTCGGTCCCCTCTGTAGCTTAATAGTTGACCTAGTACATGGCTACGATTGGGGTAGGTCCATCAGGTCATTGGATGACTTAGTATATGGCTACCAATGGGGTAGGTCCATCAAGTCACATTGAGTTAGATATTGGGCTACCTTCGGGTAGTGCCATGCGACTCTATTACCCTATGTATTGGCTACCTATAAGGTAGGACCATGGGGGTAAGAATCTACCTAAAAGAGAGGTAGCATACAAGTCCACTGCAGGGATAGTACAGAGTTAGTGGGTAGGTAAGGATTGAGTAGTATGGCTTAAAATGTAATCTTGATTGTTAAATGATTAATTGCATGATTACATTATTATTATAGTTGCACGCTTATTGTTTCCCCCACATACTAGCTTCTTGCTGACTGACGTTTTGTTTGTCGGCGTTTTAGGTACAAATGAAAAGAACAAATAGTAAAGTGGCATATGTGGAATTAAATGAGAATTAACGTGCAAAGGACGATTAGATAGATTAGTATCATCATGGATAGAAGTTTAGAAATCCAAGTTTTCAAAACGTATGCAAAGTTTTTATTTTTACCATATTTCAGTATAGTTGGTAGAATTTAATAATTATTATTGATTATTTATCGAACCTTTGATCTGGGTTATTGGATAACGGCTCTGACCTTTCGGTCTCCCTTAAATGGGGGTTACCGGGAGGCGGGGTCGTTACACTTATTCTTTATAAATTGCTCAAGTTTTCTTTTTAGTATGCACATACTAGCTTTTGCTGATGTCTCCTATTGTTTCTCTTTTGTTGGGGTATGCTTCCAACCATAGGTGGAGGACTTGGATGACAAGGCTTGATGACATGGACTTAGATTGTGAAGTTAAATCTTGGAGACAATCTTGAGGTGGTTTAGATTTACTCTACATGGATCCTTATGATGGAAGTTTAAGTTGCTCTTGTGTTTTATAATTGAATATAGTCATGATTATATTTCGATGCTATACTTTGGTCTTTTGTTACCATTATATAAAGATTTGAAAATTTTACACCCACTCCATCATACCTTCTGAGTGTGTTTGGACTGGAGGTTTTATTGTTCAAATTTTTAGTAGAGAGGTGTTTTCACTTCTTTACACCTACTATGGTATATGAGTTTATGAAAAATATGGAACTTTATGCAAATGTTTCAAAACTTTTTTATGATGTTGAAATCAATTTTAATTATTCTATTTTTCTGGCTATGTTGTTAACTAGTCATTGATCGTGTTTTATGTTTTGAGTAATCTCATTTAGCATGATGAGGTGTCACAGTTATAGAGTTTGTGATGTCATTGCAGATGTTAACTTGTATCCCTACTAGCTTTATGATTTCCTCAACGAAATCCCATGTCATGTAGTCAAATGCCTTTGTTAGGTCAATCTTAATTGCCATGGTAGTTGTTCCCTTCTTCCTTTTCATGTTGTTCTATATTTCTTGCACGAAGTCAATATTATCCATTATTCTTCTCCCAAGAACAAAACTACTTTGAGCTGGGTTGATCCAATCTGACATGAGGCTTTGAGTCTCTCCACTACAATCTTTTATGTGAGCTTCAACACACTATTTCTTAAGGATCTGGGTCAAATATTCTCACATTTTTATGGTCTATGGACTTTTCAGATGGGGACAATGGTAGCTTGGCATAATTCATTAGGTAGGGGGTTACCCGCCAATGCATGTTCAATTGTTTTTCACATGGATGAACTGATAGTCTCCCCATTTTTTCATAGGAAAGTGGTGCTAACCCCATTTGGTCAAGTTGCTTTATAAGGATTCATGTTCTTTAGAATCGTTATGATTTCCTTCTCATTCGAACAACCTGCAAGTCTTCATTTTTATTCAATAGATAGTTGTTTAAATTTTCTTAGTATAACTGATAAGGTTGATTCTAGTGTTCCTTGGGGTTTCAATAGAATTCCTTTGAAATAACCATCCACCAGATATGTAAGGTCCTCTCCTTTAGATACTCATTCCCCCTTCACATTCTTTAGCATAGTGATTGAATTTCTTCTTATTCCCTAATTTACCCAAGTTTGGTGAAACCTGGTATTGCTATCTCCATCTCGCACCCAGTCTATGTGTGATAGATGCTTCCAGTCCTCCTCGTCCTTGTGAAGAATCTAATCTAGATCCATCTGCATGGTGGCATAAAGCCGATATGATGTCTCGTTGTAGAAATGTGGCAAGTTAGTCTGAAGTTAGTTTATGTTCCAAATTAGTATGTTTTTGTCCTTTCTTCTATTGAGCTTAGTCTTCCTCTCCCAATTGGATATCTGTATTCTAGTGTTCTAGAGAGCCTCATGGAATTTGGACTCCTTCGAACATGTTTGTCTCAACATATGCTTAAAGCCATATGCTTAGTCATTTTCTTTTTTTCTAGAAACTGAATTTTTGTAAAAATTTAGAACTAATGTTTGGCTTATTAGAAAAAAAATACAAAATATATAGGTTTTTATAATCAAAAAAATGTGTCTAGTTTATTGGTTTAGTTCTTAGATCATGATTCCAAGTTTTTAGGAAGTTCATTTTAGGAGTAATGAGTGCAATCAAACAAATGATAACCCTATGCATAAATAGTGTGATTAGGTGGTCAAAGGGCAGTAAATTTGACTTTAATGTATGTGCAAGTCATGTCTATATTTGAGTGTTGACATGATTATAAACCCAATTTCCTATAGTGAGGGTCCTTTTGAACAATTGTTTTTCTTGACACATTCTCCATACCTGAAGATTGGGCGGTTCCCGACTAGATACCTCGACACCCCTATTGCATGTGGTAAATGCATTGTGACCAATTTTAATAAATGCTTGGATGATATGAGGACAAAGATCAGTAGTTGGTCGGCTACTATATTATCTTTTGCAGATCGTCTAGTGTTAGTGAGGTCGGTATTACAAAGTATGATAAGGTTTTAGAGTGATGTGTCTGAGATCCCTAACCCTATTATGGAAGTGATGAGGAAACTCATTACTAATTTATATGGAAAGGTTGGGACATGGTGTGGCTTGGGAAACACTTTCTTAGCCCTTTGTCAAAGGGGGTCTTAACTTAGTGCATCTAAAAGAAATCATTTGTAGAGGTCAAAGAAAAAAACTTGACCGAATCCTTAGGGAAAGAAGCAATGTTTGGTCCCAGTGGATGAGATACGTGTATGGTGATCTACCTATTGAAATTGATAGCCATTCTTTGAAAGCCTGGCGCATCATGTGTGCTCTTTGGAGATCATCTCACATCAAGTACAAAAGTGACAATATTGAGATGATTTGTTTAGTCGATCAACACAACATACCATAAATCAACAATGCTAATGACGTTGATGTACCTTGGGCTAAACTGGAGTGGAATTCGTTTACGATGCCCAAGTGGAGCACCACACTCTATAGGGCCATTCTCCTGAAGCTACCCACCAAAGATAGGATGATCGGTTGGGGTCTACAGGTTGAACCTACTTGCCCTTTGTGTTGGCTAACTCGGGAGAGCCATGATCACTTGTTCAGTACATGCAAATTCACCAAATACGTCTGGTCCATTGTTTGTCTCAGAAATACATGGGGTCCACCGCATGCAAGCATTCTAACTAAAATTGTGGAGTGGCTTAATAAAAAACTTAGCAGCAAAATGCAATTGGGCTATGGGGGTTCATGGCTTGCCTGTTTTAGTTTTTTATTTGGGAGGAAAGAAGGAATGGTAGAATCCATGGGAGGGGTTGTAACAATGAGGAGGCATTAGTGGATAATATTACCAAGGCTATCTCATGGATTATGAAGACTAGTAAAGGGCTAGATACGGGCCTTACTGATAAGGAAATACTATACTAGGGGTTTTGTAGATAGACATCCTCTGTATACTTTTGTGTTGTTGGGTCTTTTATAAAGACATCTTTTGGCAATATATTCTTTTATTAAAGTATAATTCTTTTATTGAAGTATGATGTGGAATTATCCTTTGATGATGAGTTTATAAACCCACTATCCATCTTTACCATGTATATCACTTAGTATGTTGATTGTGAAATCATTTCATCATGCCACACTATTATGCATGCTTATTTATCAGACTAGTAATCCAGAGTAGTAGTACTTTTGTATAAATTTTGGGTGTGTCTCCCTTCTTCATATATTGGGTGTCAGGGCATTATTCCCCATTTCCCTTGCTATATAGGGGTTTTATCCCCCCTTGGGCCCTAGCTCAAGATCCTATGGTGTCTTGTTCCTATGATATATAAGTTACTCTAACATGCATGCTATTTAATTATTGTTTAGATCCAAAAAAGATTGTTCTAATATCATAAATTGTATTGCCTTCATTCTTTTGTTAATTATGCTTTAAATTATATCCTTGTGAATTTACCTACATTAAGTAAGTCCCTTATAGTATGGGGGCATCCTTATTCCTTTTTTAACGCTTAATAATGCCCAATACTTTTATTGTACAAATACCTAGTGATTATTGATCCATAGTTTTTTTATCCCTTTCTGGGTGTTGTTCCTAGACACCTCATTGTAGGTTCTTTATAGTATTATGACTGAGAAGGATCATATATAGGAACTTTGGTTATGAGGATAGCTTGGGATGTCAGGTTTCCCTCTGCAACTAGTCCTGTTATAATTAGATGTACTCCTTTATTTTGTAATACCACCTTTGAGGTGATGTACAATTGTATGTGCAATATCTTGGAACTTTGTAAAAGTTATGTTTCTGCTTCTTATTTATCAGTTTTCTTTGTGATACATACCATTTGATAAACTTAATTAAATACCTCCTTTCCTTTAGATATCATAGTATGTTTGAAAAGTTGATGGTTTCATTTCTTAACTTAGTAAGGAGTGAATCCCCTATCAGGTACAACTCTTTACAAAAAAAACTATTTTTAGAGCATATATGGTCACTTTGATATGCTTAAGTAAGAGTATAATATGTGATTTTAGTAAGATACGGGATACAAGTCCATTCATCCATTAATCACTTAATTTTTAAAAAAATGTGTGAGTTAAAGAATCATTCAGCCAAATATAAGCATATGTGAAGGAAATCCATGAAAAAAAATCTAAGGGGTTTTTGTACCTTTAGAACAAGCATGGGAATGTGCATATAGGATAACATCTTATATTTATTAGAAATCCATCAATTTTGTTCTGAAACTTAGATTGGCATGCATCACCACACACTAGGATCCAAGTGCCCCTACATACTCTGAGATTGTATCCTTTAGTTATATGTCATCTTTGCATGCTCGAGCTTCAAAATGCATAAGGAGTGTTTCCTTGATCACCTTCTCCTTTAAGATCTTCTGAATAAATCATTTTGAAGGAGTTAGGATTTTATGAGGCCTTTGTATCACACAAGATTGATGCTCTTACTTCCTAGAAAGTGTGTTATCCAACCATCTATGAGCACACAAGTTTTGTATGAGTTAAAATGCAAATTTGACTTGTAAGTGCATTGGTCTCATCCCTCCATAAGGTTTTGAAGTTGTTCTCTCTTCTATGATAGTCGAGGTCTAGTTTCAAATGTCTGAGGATAGACTTGATCAATATTTCATTAGACTATATGGCTTCTCTACATGAGATAGGGTGTCTTTAAATGTTATGAATATCATAACCTTTAACAAATATGTATGAAGAAACATGGGGCTTACTACTAAAAGAGTTGGTCCCTCCCTATCTTTTCCCTCACCCAAAAAGCTAAAATTATTTCTCTTATGGTCAATTGCAATGTTCATTAAAAATTCAATGAGATGAATATAGATGGGAACATTGTAACTCTCATATATTGTCATGTTAAGGTAAATTTAGAAAATTAGACTTTACATCATACTTTTATTCTATTCAAAACACCACTAAAACCTCTTCCCCTTTCAAAAATTTATTTTTTATGTTTAGTATACAATTGATAAGTAAATTTTTGGGTAAACTTAAATACAAATAAAATCAAAAGGGAACTATGGTTATTGAAACCCCTATCAATCAATTCGTGTTTAGAGTCATTACATCCTATTGTTGGACCCCTAGCCCTAGTTATAGGTCATCCCATCTTGCACTTTACACCCAACCACCTCCACCTAGTGCGTAACTATCGAATGATAAATGATAGGTTAAATGTGCATCAAGATAACTATTTTCCTAATTCACTGACTATCTCCACCAAGCCTCTTTACATATCCATGATGACCAATCCCACATCTATGCAAAATATGAGCTTAAGTTTCACCTCCTATGATGTAGGGTTTTATGAACAGAGATGTGTGCAAAAATATAGAAAGGAAAAAATTTATTTAAACTCAAAAATAGATCTCATCAACAATGATGTATTTGGAATGAGGTGTGTGAGATACACCTTTTCATAGAACTAGTCCAACCACAGTCCTCTCTCTATGGTAACAATGCTTGATGGCATCATCCAAACACAGTCATGTAGCACTTGCGCCTTTACATAGTCTACACAAGAGACATAGAACTCCATTTTTTTCTTGATCTATAAGGTAGGTATAGTCTCTCAGTAATGAGATAGCATATCTCTATACTATCCCCCTCTCTCCCTTTGGGTATTGATGTCTAGGGCTTCCACGTGGTAAAACATATTTTATAAGGTATAAAAAGGATATATGACTTAGTTGAAAATTAGTTTGTTCTTAATTGTATGACAATATCACTTCATGAATTTGAAAGGAATATTATATTAAATAATGGAAATGAGTATATAAGAATTAGGAAAAAGTAATTCTTGACAATGAAATTCCATAAACAATTCTAGTCAATAAATTTTTTAGAGTAATGTCAATTAGGATACTAATTATGGTAATAAGATCAATAAACACTTTCATATTAAATCATCTAGTAGATAATCTAAAAGAAGTACAACTAGAGTAAAATGTTGATGATAACTAGAAGTAGGTGTTTAAAAAGTGTTTTGTAGTAATATAAACCTAAAACAAACCAAATCCCAAGTTAATAGAGAGTCATTTATTATAATAACATACAAAAGAAAAATGGTATTGAAACCTAACTTATTAAATAACTATAATGTTGATCTTACAACTAGAAACTAGTAAGACAATACAGATCCAAATGCTTAAGTTGGCCTAGGTTTCAATTTTTATATTAATCAAATGATGTTTGATGCCCCAAATAAAACACAAAATAAGTATCTAAATATATTAAATTTCAATAGACATCTTTTGGTTTTGTATAGTTTTCAATTTTCTTGTGGCCATTCTTTCATCTCAAGGAAGGTCTATCAATTTCACAATTGGGATCTACTTGCTACCTATTTGGATGGACCCCAGCCTATCTAGGGTTTGTGAGGCTTTCTCCCTCCCTTGCTCCCTCTATTTTACCTTGAAAAGTGTCATGATTTCCATCCTTAATTTCCTCTCTCTAGTTTTTCCCACACCCTTATTTCCTTTCCTTCAGTTTCCTCTGTCTCTCTCTTTCTTCCTTACCAAATGACCCTAAACAATCTAGGGTTTGAAGGCCTATAACCACCTATCTAACCCAACCCTCATTCCCTCTATTTTTTGGACCCTTAATGTTTTCACATCATGTTTTGATTCTTATTCCATAAGTATAACTAATGGAATATGAACCCCAAACCATTAAAATAAAAGAATCTCATTCATTTGTCCTTGACTGGTCTCAACCACCCTCTCTAAACTCATCTATCCTTATTCAAAACTCACAGTTTGGCAGTTGAATCTTGATCTTGGAGAAGGCCAGAGATGGTTGAGAACACTTCTTCATTCTCACATCAAGGTACATCACCCATGAATTATCATCTATCATGGACGATTCATCTTTCCCTCTTTTTGCTATTTACTTCGTGTTCTTCTAGTTCAAGTTCAATTTCCTTACTTTTAGCCATATCTCATATTGCTTTCTTTGCTCTAGACTTCCATGCATCTTTAAGAAGTTTAGTTTGCTTGAAGCCTTTCCCTAATGAGATTTTCAAGCCCCCACATTAATGCACATGGTTGTAAACCGTAGAGGATATGGAGGCCATCGCAAGGTGTATATGATACCTTGTTGAGTGTGGTTAGACTTGAGCATCCCCTTGATGGTAATGATTTTAGGTGAGACTTTGCCTTTAGTTGCAATGAATAGGAGGTTCAACCTCCAGAACTCTCATTCCTCATAAATTAAGGAGCAAAGAATCATAGCTTGAATTTCCTACTACTACCCCTCTACGTATGTAGTTGTTTTCATATAAGGGTATTACGGTCTCTTCATCCTATTTCACTTCATTTCTCTACCCAAGTTTTGTAGATCTTGAATTTACCATATTTCCCCTATCATTCCAGATGCTCTTTAATTGAATACACATGCATACTAGTTTTTTTACTCAGTTTTCAATCGCAAAATTCAAAAAATATAACAACATTTAAAAATTCACAAATAATTGTAAGAATGGTAAAAAGCCTACAAAAAATATGATTTGAAATTGTAACAACATATCTACACAATGGTATGGTTTATGTAATCATATTGTTTGTCATAGAAAAGTGAGTTTTAGGATTTACATGTTAAATGAGAATTTAAACATAGATATATATAAATTTTTAATGGGTGAATCAAAACCCCTACTTTAGAAGAAGGGTTTAACCATGGATTATTTCAAGATGGTGAATGAGGTATGTTTCATTCTTTGATTCATAATTGGGAAAATACCTATTTTCTCTCACTTGATATATTTGAACACATGAAATATAATTTCCTTTACTGAGGCGTGATAGCTTAATTTGATTTGCATTTGTTTCTATTTTAGAAAATTTTGTTGAATACTAACTTCTTTTATTATTTCATCTCTCATAAAGTGCTAAAATAACTGGATCCTTATTTTTGGATCATTTGACCCCACTTGTTTTTTCATGGATTTTATCATCCCTTTTGGTACATGAATATATTTGGACTGCACTTATGATCTTTTATACTCTATTGTGCACGTATGATTTGGATATTCATATCTAGAAGTAGACACAGCATATTTTTATGCATTAAAGTTTTAGTCATGCAATACTTTACCTTTAGTCATTTAGGTTTTAGTCCTCCTACCGTGCACTAAGATTTTACTCTTCCTGCAATGATATATATATATATATATCTGTGTGTGTGTGTCTGTCATTGAGTCTTTCATCCTCCTGTCTTTGGTTTGGAGTACATGGTTCATGTCCTACTTTTTAGATTAATCTATCTTTTTTTGTAATCAACATCAATGATTAATTTCGTTACGATTGTGGAATCATTTCAAAGGAAATACTTCATCCTTATTGATAATCATATTCAAATTAATTACCTTTGGGCATCATTATTCATTTGACATATATTTGGATGATTTCATATCTCTCTTTTATTTGGGAGCCTTGGTATATTATTTGTTTTCATTTTTCCTTATTATAGCCTAATTACATATTATATGCACATACCAGCTTTAGTTTGCATTTTCCATTATTTCATATTTTGTGGGGTTTTCTTCCAACCCCTTAGGTAAAGAGAACACTAGAAGGATTGCCAAGTTGATCACGAAATGCTCATGTATAGCCTATTGGTTTTTCTAGAAGAGAACATAGAAGAATAACAAAAAAATGTTCCCTTTATATCTAGTTGTCAAATTTGTCTTAGCTATGAAATGTTAGTTACTATAGAATACGAAAACATTTATTTGATGTGTTTAAAATTGATACAAGTCACTCTCTTTTATAGGATAAGAGAGGAATGTAGATATATAAGTAGGCAATATGGGATAAAATAAAAGGCTAAAGACAAGACAAGTCTAATGCATAAGTGAAACATAAAGTAGTAAAACCTATATACTAATACTCCCCCTCAAGCTGGAGCATAGATGTCAAACATGCCCAGTTCGTCCACCAGTGTAGTAAAGCAAATCTTGGGAAGTATCTTGGTGAAGATGTCTACAACTTGGTCTTCTTTCCAGAGATAAGGAGCACAAATGCGACCAGACAGGATAGACTCCCAAGCAGAGTGGAAATCCACTTCAATATACTTGGTGTGCTCATGAAAAGTAGGATTGCTCGAAATTAATATGGAGGCTTTGTTGTTGCAATACATGGGAAGAGGATCAACATCAGAGATGTCAAATGCTTTAAGGAGTCCTTGGACCCACATCATTTCACAAGTCATATGAGCCATAGCTCAATTTTATGCTTTAGCACTTGATCAAGCAATCACGGTCTGCTTTTTACTATGCCAGGTTACTAGGTTTCCTCCTACAAAGGTACACTAGCCAGAGGTAGATTTTCTATCACATCTACTACCAGAATAATCAAAATTAGAATATCTAGTGAGTTTCTCGTTATCATGTCTTTAATACTGCAATCCTTTCCATGGAGAACTTCTAATATGTTTAAGGATATGACAAATAGCATTTGTGTGACATTGTTGAGGATTATCTAGGTATCGACTGACATGCCCAATAGTTAAAGCAATGTCATGTCTAGTAATAGTAAGATATATATGTGTACCAACCAATCTTCTATATTGGTAGTTATCGGGAAGGGGTGATGAAGAATGAGCATCCCAAAATACATTGGGATATCAAGGGGTGCTAGCATGTTTAGAACCAAGCATGCATGTTTCTTACAGAGGATATAGAATATATTTGTGTTATGATGTACATATGCCAGAACAATACCTGGAAAATTCAATTCCCAAGAACTATCTAAGTTTTCCAAGATCTTTTATGAAAAATGTTGTTCTAGATAGCATTTAATAGCTTGAATGCCTTCTTTGTCACCATCAGAAAAACTGATGTCATCCACATACACAATAAGAATAACAAGCCCAGAACTAGTTTTTCTTATACAAAATAGAATGATCAGAATGCGGGATTCACAATTAAATTTAAGAAGTATTTGTCTCAACTTATCAGGTCATGCTCTAGGCTTTGTTTTAGTTCATAAACTACTTTCCTAAGTCTGCAAACTTTAGAACTCTCTGCTGGGCAATAAATCCAACTGGTTGTTCCATGTAGACTTCTTCATGTAAGTCGCCATGTAGAAAAGTAATTTAAACATCAAGTTGAAAAAGAGGCTAATCTTTGTTCACAGCAATAGATATAAACATGCATACAAAGTTAACTCTAGAAATAGGATAAAAGGTTTCAAAGTATTCTACCCCAATGTGATGAGTATATCCTCTTACAACTAGGCGTGATTTCAATTTTTCAATCAAGCCATTGGTTGGTATATGATAGTGAATATCCATTGGCACCCAATAGTAAGTCAGTCATGAGGGTTATTGACTAGTTCTCATGATTGCAATCACAATAGGTAGACATTTTAGCTTCCATATCTTGTCACCAAGCAGGGTGTTTAAGAGCTTGTGTAGTATTTTTTGGTATAGAGACAGATGAGAGTGGTAGCAGTAAATAGGCAAAACTAGCGTCGAGATTAGTATTAGAGAAATAATTACTAATTGCATGATGAGTGTAGGAGAGAACACCTTTCTATTTATAAATTGGAAAATGCAAAGTAGAATTTACCTAGGAGGTGTTGTGATTTGTTGAAAAAGAAGGAGTTGGTTTTGGAGAGGCCATGGAGGGGACTGTAACCCGGGGTCTTCTTGGAGGAGGAGCAATAACCTCGGCTTCATCAGGAGATTCATTTTCTACAACTTCAGGTAGTGGAGTAGGTTCAAGTAGGTCACTAGATAAGGCATACCCTTGTTTAGAGTAGTAAGGTATGTGATCAAAAAAGATGACATCAACACTAACAAACCACTGGTTATTTGTAGGATCATAACACCAATATCCTTTTTGAGTTCTATAACATCCCAGAAAGACACACTTAGTGGAGTGTGGATAAAGTTTAGATATCCTGAGGTGAATTTCTTAACAAAACAAATGTTGTCAAAGATGCGTGGAGATACAAAAAAAGATGGGCATCTTGAGACAAAATAGTATAAGGTACTTCATTGTTTAGGATAGATGAAGGCATGTGGTTAATTAAGTACCACATAGTGCATACAGGCTTAGGCCAGAAAGTATGAGGAACATGATAGTGAAAAAGAATAGAACATGATGTGTCAAGAAGATGGAAGTTTATTCTTTTGGAAACACCATTTTGTTTTGGTATGTAAGAGCAAGAAGTTTGATGAATCATTTTGTGAGTGGTACAATAACAAGTAACTAACTTTTGTAGATATTTCAAGGCATTGTCAGATCCAGAAAGTCTTGACAATTTTATTGACTTTTGGATTTCTATGGAGAAGGTGGTAATAGTTTCTAGAATATAACTACGATCCACTAATAGAATAAACCAAGTTTCTCGTGAAAAATCATCAATAAATTCATAAAATAACTGAATCTCAAATGGTTAGTCACAGAGCAAGGGACCCATATATCATCATAAACAATATCAAAGAGAGTTTTAGAACCAATCTCCTTTTTCATAGGAAACACAATCCTAGTTTGTTTTCCAAATTGATAGGATTCATAGACAAAAGTTTTATAATGTATCTTATGAAATAAACATCTTAGTTTAGCAGCACAAGGATGTCCCAGATTGTAGTGCCATTGTAGACCAATCACATAATATGGTAGTAGAGAGGCAACATATTATAGCCTATACAGGTAGTACAGTCCATTAGGTCCCTCAAAGACCTAAAACAATCCTCGTCTTCATGTGAAAATCCTAAAAAGTACAACGCTCGGGATCAAAATTGATTGAGATCTGAAAGTAAGACTAATTTTAATGGTAGTCTATTAGATAGAGATATAGTTCCAATTCCATGTACTTTAGACAAGGTTCCATCAGATAGTTTCATAGGAGAAACTTGGGTCAAATGTGTCAAGGCAGTAAAAATTCAGAACAACCAAATATATGAGTGGACACTACCGAGTCGATGACCCATTTATTTTTATCGTAAGTAGTAGGAGGTGCAAGTAAAGCAGAAGGGCCTCTATCTTGAGCACATGTTTGTGAGGATTAAAAATCCTAAAGGAGTTTTCCCAACTATGAGCAAATCCACTCAACCGTGGGTTGGGTAGAACTTGAGGTTGTTGGAATTGGATCTTCACAAGCATTAGATGAGACCTGGTTAGCCTAGGCAGGTGCACCATGCTTTTTCCAGTAGTAGTCCTCATTATAATTCATGTGCCCATAGAAGGTGCAGAAGTGGTTATCAATAGAAAGCTGATTTTAGTCACATTGAGGGTCGGGAGGAGGACCATGTCCAGGAGTATCAAAACCACAACCACTGTGATTGCCTCCATGGACACATCCATGTCCTTAACCAAAGTCGTGGGAGCGGACGGAAAGAACTGAGTGATAAAAAAATAGCAGGTAGTGAAGACAAGAAAGTAAGGCGTTACATGTGATTGAGAACATCCCTTAGTGTGGGTAAGGGAACACTAGATAAGATATGTTCAACAACGCCAGATAAAGAGTGAGGGAGTCCCGCCAGGACTATACTTATTGAAGTTGGTTGCATTGCTATGAACTTTTTATGTTAAAAGAAAGAGGATGATATACTTTGTATTCATTCCATAGTGTCAAGCATTGGTTTTATTTGTCTTTAATAGATCCATCAGATGCATACTCCTTTTGCCCTAGATTCTTGAAGACCTTAAAGACCTTCTTTGGATATGTTGATGAAAGTACACATGGGATAGTTGATCCCACATGGCTTTGTCATTTTGAAGGCTAAGGAGAGATTGACTAATCTTCAGTTTAGCACTATTTACTATCAATGTAGTAACTCAAAAATCATCTTTGGACCATTGAGAATAGGCTTTCCTGGGTTTTTCATCAGGTATAGCATTAGGATGGATTTTAGCATTAGTAGATATATAGGAATATCACCCTTGGGCTTTGACATATAGTTTAAAAGATGCCCACAAAATATCATAGTTTGAGATGTCAAGTTTCACGATCATAACACACAAAGACTGGGGAGGATGAGTATTTTCCATAGAATCCAGAGTGATGTCACGTATAAGGAAGAAGAAGTAGCACTAGCATAAGTTGTAGATCAGGACCAGAAGATCTAAAAAACCACATAGTAGTAGATAGCAATAGCAGATTGGGATCAATTGATTTGAGAAATTGGCTTACTAGTAGTAAAGAGAAGTAGTAGATATGGATCATTAGATCTTAGAAACTTGCATAGGGGTAGAAGAGAGTAGAAGGAAAGACCTACACCACCATGGTGTGAGATTTATTCCACCACATGGTGTAGGTAGAAAGAAAGGTGTTGCTTTTAGGTCTTCAATTTTCTATTTTGGAATTGGCTAGAAGGGATGAACAGGAAGAGAGGTCGATGGGGTAGAGGTCAATGGGGTGAAGGTCAATGATGGGTGGAGGTCGATGGGGTGTTGGAAGTTGATGAGAAGGAAGAGGTCGATGGTGTTGGAGATTGGTGTAATGGTGGAAGTTGAAGAGGTGATGGGAGGTCGATGGGGTGTTGGAAGCTGAAGAGGTGAAGGGAGGTCAATGGGGTAGTGGTTGATGGGCTTGGAGGTTGATAGGTTAAGGGAGGTTGGTGGGGTGTTGGAAGTTGAAGTGGTGATGGGAGGTTGATGGGGTGGTAGAAGATGAAGATACAAAGGGAGGTCGATGGGGTAATGGTCGATGTGTTTTAGACATTGATGGTTGTTGAACATCTATTAGTGGGTGGAGGATGTTGGGGTGGTGGAGTTAGATGGGGTGGTCGATGGAGAGGAGGGTGGGGGAACAATAGCATAGATTTAAGGGGAATCAAACATGTCTACGATATAAATATAAGAAAACCTTTATATGATGTTCTCAAAACATATACAAGGAACTCTCTTTTATAGGATAAGAGAAGAGGAAAATAAAAGTAGGCAATATGGGATAAAAGAAAAGTCTAAAGACAAGACAAGTCTAAATCATAAGTTAAACATAAAGCGGTAAAGCTGATATACTAATATGAACAAAATACATAAGAAAGGATATAGGTGATAACTTTGTGCGTACTAGTTTTCCAACAACTAGATGTGCCATATGCCAGTGAAGAACACAATCTTTTGGATCTAGATCTAGAACGGATGCCAAGAAATCTAGATATACGAGAAGAAGATCCAAAGTGGTGACCAAGTTCTTGCATGTTGTCTTCCTATAGAACAATTTCTTCAAGCATGCGCATGTGTGCCTCAACATCTACTTCATCGACACGGATGAGGGATAATGTGATGCACTGCCTTGGTTACCAAGTTAAAGAGAAACACAAGTTGTCGATGTGCTAGTCCTGGACTTTCTTTCTTCTCCTATCTTAGGCAACATCCTTGGGGTTTCTTTCTCTCTCCAAGAGAGATGGCAAAATGAACTTTTCTCACAAGTTGTGTCAAAAAGATATATCAAACCATTTGGGATGTGCACCCTTTATATAGAATATTCTTGTGTTTAAAAAAACCTAATTTGAAACCCTTTCCTGATCGATATCCCAAAAACAATTCAATGCTATAAAAACTCAGACTGGATTCTGATCACCCAATCACATTCGTTAATTGGCTAATCACAACCTATCATAACCTTATCACATTAGATGATTTCCTATTAACAATAGATCATATCCAAAAAAAATCTTTCAAATTTCAGATTTTCTTGTAACATTGTGATTTGCGTATTAGGTTACCTAATCGACCGATCACGGCAGTACAGTGGAAAATGCAGCTAACCAATTGACAATGAAAATCCATTGAACCAATCATTTTATCAGACATTAGACATTTTGGTCACTCGATCAGAGGGTTAATCATCTTGTTTATGATTCAGTATTTCCAATCATATGTTTTATTTTGATCTTAAAATTCATTATGCATCCTTATATGTGTGATCCTATAGGTTCCTAATTACTTTGGTAGTGATGTATAGAACAAAACAAGCAAAGATTTGTATCTAGACATACATCATTTCCACCCAAGTAATATGAATGAGTTGGAGAACAACTACAACCTATAAAGTGATCAATATTTCCATGACTTCATAATATCTTTGTCACATGTATCAATATTGAAAATGAGGCATGGAATATCATCCTCTTAACATTCAATCTTGTTCCTTGAACTAGAGAAGACTATTGAGATATTGAGATCTCAATATCATATATTTACTCACATGAGGATAAATTTCCTAGTCTCTCTTATCAAATGGTTGGGGATATGAATCTAAAGGAGGGAAAAATTCTGTCTAGATCACTCATGGAATTCCCCAAGTGCCATAGTTTACCCAATCATCTTGTGTTGCAAGTGTAAAAGGAGGGTAAAATTCAACTTTTGTTTTAGAGCATGTTGGGCTAGTGTCGGAGTATATAGAACAACATGTGTTGTAGTAGTGACTTCATGTCAAAGGATCACAATCCCCACTGTCATATAAAGATACGACTCAGATGTGTCATTACATGACTTCCATGCGTCAATCTCAAGGTTTCTTTGTCCAGTACAACTTATTCTCTAACAAGTACCCATGAATCTAAGTTGATGTCCAATATCATGACACCCCTCAGTAATTCTCCACATGCCAAGTATCTCAATGAAAGGCTTGTCAAAATTGTTCGTGTTGTAATTCATATCAAATTGATTATATGTATCCAGAAACAATTGCAAGACTACATATGTGGTCAACACTTGACTTAAGTATATACTAGTCTTGCAAGACTATCCACATAACCAATTAAGTTGAGTACATGGGTTCCAACTGGATCACCTTCTACCATTTTGTACTAAAATAGGGCCTTAGAGACATCATACCCATCTTGCCTTGCTTGTACCTGATACATGTTCCTAAGATGTTTTATCATCTCAATAACATACACGCTCTCATGTTGCTTCTGAAGCTCATGATTCATGGAACAAAGAATTATGCATTTGATTCCCATAGTGTGATCAGAATGCTTCTTTTAAGAATTCCTTTCTGCTCTAGGCGCATTTGGAGTTGGTTCATTAGGTATGGCTATGTATAGCACATATATATTATGTTCATGTGTGAGAACACTTCTCAACATCATGAACCTATCACTAAAGTTATTTCCATTAAGTTTCTCTTTCTCGAGGACTAGTCACATTGAAAATGGATTGTTGCTAGTGTTTATCATTGATATACATAGAAGATATTTTGAATGATCCAATGAATTGATTTAAAAATAATTAACTTTCAAAAATATGATTTGACAAAATTATTTTAGATTTTTATTAATTACACTCCTAATATTTTACAAAATGTATAGTCTTGACTACTAATTTGGAGGATTACATAGAGAAATCTTCTAGTGAGCTAAGATCCAAAATACATTGAGTTATTTCTCAGCCAAGATTGACACCCACAACTTAATTATTAAGGTAGGTCAAAATTACCAATTACAACATATGTAATTGTTGAATAGATGGTTGCGCAGCTCCATGTCAATAATTCATCATATGAAATTAATGACATATCTTTCCTCTAGTTGCTTGATCCTATTAAGATAACCTAGTTGAGTCCAACCCAAGGCCAATACAATAAGATATGTACCATGCTTGGCAGACCCACATAATAATTATCACACTTCCCCAAGATAGACAGTGCACCACACTTGGCATGCTCACACTTAATATAACAAGGTTTGCATGTGCCTTGGAAGGCATCTTCAACATTTATATAATATTGAGGGATATATAGTGTATATATACTCATATCTATTCAATCACTATTACATATATATCATTATACACATCAAATCCAAACGTAATAAAATGGGATATGGCAATTGTTGACTCAAGGTTTAAATTGACTAATCCTTGGTTTGATGATTACTAGCCATTGTACTCATTTGTTTTTAATTCTTCTACTTGAGTGATTCATATTAGACAGGCACATTCCAAATGCATAAACTTGCACATCCTAACTTTAAGAAACCAATTCATACATGCATAAAGATTAAGATTGAATAATAGATAGCTTTCTTCATTGATCTTTGATGTAAATCACTTGTAATGATTGTATGACTTGTAATTGGATATATAAACACTTTTTGGGCATTTTTCAAAAGTGATAACATGATGACTTGTCAGACGAGTTAGTCCTGGTGATAACTCAGCAGATAGCGATTCTGGCTCTTGGCAATACCCAGGGTCGGCCGAGTTTGTCTTGGTGGCAACTTGACCGACACCCTACACTTTGACTTGTCATATAGTGTTGTCGGGTGAGTTTCCTAAAAGACAAATCAGCCGACAACACTTGTATGGAAAAGTGCATAGAAGCGTTTGTAGTCGTTAGAGTGTTGTAAAACTCAAAAATATATCAGTTGGAACACCCAAAATGTCTAGAATTATATCATAAGTGTCTCTACTGGTTAGTATCCAACCTCAACTATAAATCGGACCCCTTGGGCTTCATTCCATGGTTAGCCAAGCACTATGAAAGGTCGATATATTACTGTTGAGAGAGATTTTCCACCAAGAGGCTTCAACCACTCTCATTACATAATCACTTTTACATCCATTAGAGTAAGTAGGATATTTATAAGAGAGTTATTCCTACATGTATATATTGTGAGGCTATCACTTCCTACACCTCCCAATCTCTCTTTCTATCATGAATATGAAGATTCTCTCTATTGGATAAGAGAGGTGAAGAAGAAAAAGAAGGAAAGGAGTCCCTTGATGAAAAGCTTCTCCTTGGTGAAGGTGAAGTCAGAGGCGGAAGATACAAGTCAAGAGTGGGTAAATCCTTGAAGGTGTAAGACTTAGTGGTTGAGTCCTTGGAGATGGAAAGAGACTCATTGCAATAGTAGGTAAGTCCTTGGCAAGGTAGAAGACTCTTGGTAGTGGATGACTAATTCCTTTGTGAGGTTATTAGATCCCTTGACCTTAAAGGAAAGTCTAGGTACCATTTACCTAGAAAAGGGTGGTATAATGTTGTAACTCTTATAATGAAACATAAGGAGTGAGACATGGTTGAAAATCCTAGAAGTTTACCTCTTAGGTATTGGATGTACATCTCCTAGTTTGGATGTTGGATCCACTACAAATAACTTGTGTTATTTGGTGCCTGTTCAATCTCTCTCCCTTGCTATGCATATTTAGTTGCAATCAAATTTCATACTTGCAATATTATCTTATAAATATCTTGAAGGTATAATGAATTTCATTTAAATTGTTTTATCTCTATTTACACCACACCCCCCTCTAGATCCCAGTATAGATGAAACAATTGGTATCACAACAGCTCTTTTCCAAGAAATACTTCTACAAGTAAGAGAATATGGGGGATTATCAAGGTGGAGATACTACATCAACATTTTGATCTTTGATGGAGAAACTTCCTACATTGGAAGAGAAGAATACAATTATACATCCAAGGATCAAGTCTTGAGCTATAGATAATGGTGGATCTTCCATACAAGCAACTAGAGATAAAGGTAGAAGAATGGGATGAGGGTACTTTGAAGAAAACAACCTTGAATGAAAGAGTCATCAACGTCCTCTATGCCTCTCTTTCCCCCACCGAGTTCAACCAAATTTTAGCTTGTCATATAGCCTAAAAGATATGGACAAATATGTGTCACTTATGAGGGGACAAAGAAAGTGAAGGAAAGTAGAGTATATATGCTCAATGGTCTGCTTGAAAACTTCAAGATGGGAAAGACGGAAAGGGTAGTTGCAATGTACTCAAGGCTCAACGCCATTGTAAATGGTCTTGTTGTCCTAGGTCATCCTATGGATCAAGGAAAGATAAATTCAAAGATCGTGAGGTCTCTTCCCATACGGTGGCAAACAAAGGTGACTACCATTGAAGAAATAGTCTCTTGAAGAAACTTGTATTGAAGATCTCATAGGAAATCTACAAGCCTTTAAAGTGAAACTTGACGAGCAAGAGGAAGAAGAAAGAGAAGAAGAGAAAAAAATAAAGGAAAGAAGAATGTTGAAATCAAAGCCAGAGTTGAAGATGTTGTGCAACAACAAGTCATTACTCAAGCTTCTCTACCATCTCAAGTTGAAGAACATGCCATGTACTCCAACGGTAGACTTGACAAAGGCAAGTCTTCATCCTCTACCCAATTTTTCAAATGTGGAAAGAAGGGTCACATCAGGGAAGATTGCCCACAAGGCAAAAAGACTCATCATCACAAGAAAAGGGAAGGGAAGCATAAGAAGGAGAAATATAAAAAAATCTATTGTGAATTCTTCAACTCAAGATCAAGTGAAGATTCTAGTGGAGGATCAATATCAAGCTCTAGTGAAATTGGAGAATGCCATTTTTTTCTCATGGAAAGTTCAAATAAAGATTCAAATGGGGTACATATAAACTCTTTCAGTAAAGAATCCATAATTGCCATTATTCATGCTATTTATGCATCTCTTAATTTTACTAAGCATAAAAAGAAAAATCTTGCTAAGATTGTTGATAGCTTGCATGAAGAAAAAGATGATCTTGAAAATGCTGACATTTTCTTTCAAGATAATATTAAAGATCTCCAAAACCTTTATCTAGAACTTTAATTGATATTCAATAGGGTTGATATAGAAAACAATACTTATCTTAGTCAAGTAGACTCTCTTCAATTTGAAAATTCTAACTTGCTTGATAAGATTATATTTTTATAAGATCAACCTCTTATGCCTATTTCTAAACAAGAGCATACTAAAATTTTGAAATCTCTTATTCTTGATATTAGTGTTATTAAAACTAAAAAAGAGGAAAAATACATTTTTATGCATGGAATATAATTTTAAAATAGTTTGTATCTTTCTAAGACTACTTTGCTTGAAAAAGAAAATACTTCCTTTCTTGGTAAAATCAATGTCCTTGGATCTTGTTCTAGTTCTACTAGTAGAGAGAATAATATTGTTTCTCTTCATATTGAAAAAGATTATCATAGGACCAAATATCTTTGCTTAGAAACCAATACTTTGCATACTAGAGATGATATGAATCAATTATCTTCCACCGTTACTTCTCTTATGCATGATAATAATATTTTGAGATCTTCTTTGCAAAGATTCTTAGATAGTAAAAACAATATTAATGATATCCTACACCATACTAATAAACAAATTGGTAGACATGGCGTAGGGTATAATAGTAGACAAATGAACAACAAATGTGATGGACTGGGTTTTGATTTAATTTCGAGGATGAAATTTCTTTTAAGATGTGCAGGATGCGATAGAATGAATTTTTTGATATTCGTGGTTTTACATATTACAATGACATAAGGATGGTACTTGAAGTGTGTTTTTATCATATGAAGGTATTCCAAATAGTTTGACATAAGTTTAAGGTCATTTGATGTTAATATCGTGATTAATACCCCTAAGTACATATCAGTTTGGATTAAATGATTGACTAGTCAAACAAGTGATTATGAGTACCAAAGTTTAAAGGAATGTTGTTATGATAAGCTATGGTTAAAGCTTCATAAATATTGGATGATTGGAGATGAAGTTATTTAGGTTTGAATTTTGTGAAATAATGTGTTGTATTAAAGAATAATGGACCAAAGTGTTGAGTTTATAGCATTAGTGGTTGTGTCACAGGCCCAACCAGTACAAAAAAATTAGGAGGTTGTGGATTGGTGATGTGGGTATATCCCAGTCCTAGGATGTGGTAGATCAGATGGCATAAAGATTTTCTCCTACCTACGTTCACAACATAGGATGTGGGGGAGAATGAGGCCATGACTTCCTCCACCATTTTGCTAATCATGGGGCAAGGGGGAGAAGTAATTGAGTAATCAGATTGGCATCCTCATTCCATACGGTTTCACCTCTGACATGAGTTTTGTAAGTGAGAAACAACAGAGATAGTACCATCTCTCCACTGTGGCCTCTCTACCCGCTGCAATGAAGCTAGGTCAAGATGGTATACAGAGGTAGAGATGATTTTGGAGGAAGACAATAGATGAACAAGGAAGAGCGAGACCAATGGAGTTGATTGCACATAGCTTTGTGCACTCCATTAGCCATTTCCATTATCGACCAGCTCCATCTTACCAAGGAAGAAGACCATTGTAAGGGGTGATCTTCATCAGCTCCTACCACAAATGGACGGTGTGGTTGAGTTCATGAAGGTTTGTAGGAGCTATCAGAAGCCTCATAGTTGTACGAGGTTGAGCAGGGGTAGTTTGCCTCTTTGCTCTACCGTGTTAGAGCCTTATGATGGTGCCCTCACGGAGAAGGGGCCTCGCACCCAAACCCCAGGAGACGAGTGGTTGTTGGAGGCTAGAAAGCATAGGCAAAGTCGAAGGTGGCACCATCAGAGGTCGAGGAGGAGGATACTGGCATATATCCTTCACCGGGGATCTTCCACACAATGGCGCTCCCACATCGCCTCACACTCGTGGAGCTGGATCGGGGAGCCGCACAAGGAGACTCGCGCTGACAATGTGAGAGGAGAAGTGATGGACTGAGTCCAATAGAAATAAACTAGTGGATATCTGGTGACCTAGACCACAGAACTGCCCAACTCAACTATGAACCCAGGCAACCAAGGAGAGAGCAGTGCTACCCTGAGAAGCCATGTGGCGGTCTCTCATTGGCCAAAAAAGGTAAAAACTCAATAAATGGTCAAATCTTGTAAAATTCCTAGTAATTAGCTCTGTTGTCAGAAAAATACAAATAATATGCCAAAATTCTCAGAAACAATATGTATAATAGCATGGAATCATCATATTAGTCTTTTTATGCACAAATCATAGTGATATCAAGAAAGATGTATTTACTTGTTTCATGGATAATAAATATTAAATTATTGCCTAAAAATTCTGGGAACATGTCAGTAAATCCATTATCATGTATAAAACATATTTGAGGTCTAAGATAAGTGATGTTTATGCCAGAAATAACTGGTTTTTCTCAATATAGTTGATTAGGTCTAATAACCCTAAATAAAATGTAATAAATACACTTATGATCAATAAATGGTCGAATTCACATAACACCTCATATCAATAACTGGAAGTTAATATGAAACCTTGAGATCAGTTAGATGCATGGAATTCATGATTATATGGTAATGACTCATAATTAATGGTTTTTAACCCTAATTGGATTGATACATGTAATCTTGGGTTACTATGTGCATATAATTATACACAACATAATATTTAGATATATCTATACTAATCTAGAACATAATCTAGAATATGACATCAATAAGATAATTCTAAGACAAAAATACAAGTAAAGGTGAGAAGATCTATAAAAATGAAAGTAAACCCTAATATGAACATAACTAGGGTTATGATAAGAATATGATGATGGTACATGTGGACTTGTCTTTATCGGGGTTTTTCCAAGGATATATGACATCAGGAATGTCGTTATTAGGATATCTCTTTGGAAGGTACGACATACCTCTTACTTGTCTTATTATACAATGTAATTGTGTTATATGTGTAGTAAAATACTTGGCATATGATATTGGATGAAATAATTATTCTTGTATGATATCTTGCTTGATTTTTCATACTTATATGGCTATGAACACATGAAACATAAGATGTCTGGTCCATTATATGATAGCACTAAATCTCTTTGGTAGAATAGTGCAACTCAAACTAAAGAAAACCTTGAACTTTAAAAATATTTAGGGATAGATTAGTCATGTTTTAGAGACTAGATCTGACCTATCCTCTAGGTTAGCACCTAGATGTCTGAGAACTAGGTCTAGACTAGTGCTTGTTGTATAGCAGGTCCTAAGGTGTCGTTCTTTCCTTATAGTGTAGTGGTATGGGATGTTGCATTATTTGGAAATGATGTACATCACGGGAATAGAAACCTTTGACATATGATGCATCTATGTTTTGGGTAGCTACACTAGTATACGCTCAGTTCTCACCCTTTTCACTAGGTGGCATGGCATTGTACTATCTACTATGTGTCGGACACTCATTTTGTGGATTTGGTTTTTTATTCCAATTGGATCAAACCTTGATAGTTTTCTTTGACACATGTTTTATTAGAGAAAAACTATATAATATTTTATTATATATGTAAGTACTACAAAAATGTGTCCCCACACATGTACGAGTAGGAGATGGTCATGCAACTTAAGTGAAAGTGAATGGCATCAGTCTAGAAGAGAGAGTAGTTCTAGATTAGATGTCTAGAGCCTTGCTAGAATATATGATGGCTAGAATGAGTTAGGTGATATGATGTAAGTTTTATATATATGATATAAGATGATTTATGATGATCAATGTTGTCTTTAAGGATTAAGGTTCAGTTTTAAGGATTTGACATAAGTTTTAATGATGTGAGTATGTGTGTTTTTCTAAGTTAAGACAAGTTAAATTAAGACAAGGTTGTGAGTCAGCATGAGCCTCAAGCTCTTTTACAAAGGAGGACCTCTAGTATTGGGACCAGTTATAGGGTTAACTCCAAAGAGAGAGAGACCCAGAGAGAGAAGGTTAGAGAACCTAAACTCCAAGATATGAGAATTATGATAAATGTGTGATATGATATGTCCTAAACTAGAATACTCCTGAGTGATTGAGTTGAGTTGTGTTATGCATGCTTCTTGTAGTCTTATTAAACCCTAGATGTCCTTGGAAGGACCAAACCCTAGAGATAGAAAGAGGATGTCTATATATGTACATGTGAATAAGAATATGATTACCTACCATCTGGGTGAGGGAGAGAGAGTCCTAATATCACGGAGGAGGTAATGTTTTAGTTTATGTGAAGCATCATACTTGGGTTGGTGGTTTCCCACATAGGACTCTAGTGGTGTATATAAAGAGAGTTTTGGGTAAGGGTGTTTCATGGGTAGAGATCTATGAAGAGAATAGTGTACCATGTTATGGTTTGTGCTTATGTGGCTAGAGCTAATAATTGCTTCAACTAGTGCCAATGAGGTAGACCTAAAAATCTTAGACTAAAGAGGGAAGATAAAGTTTTTGTTTATGAGATACTCATAGAGTTGAGTTAGCTCAGAGAGACTGAGCATGGCACTACCCTAATGATATGGGTCAAGAGAACCTCAGGGGGACTAGATGAAGTTTTGATATATGTTTAACAAGCCACTCACATAAGTTTTTCTAGCACAACCATGATATAATATATGTAAGGATGTGTTCCAATCTCAAGACGTGATATATAGACATGATATGATGGAAATTTAGAGATGGTTTAATGGATATCAATGCATAAATTGTTAACCATATACATGAATAATGATGATAATGTGAAATTGTTGGCTAATCTTGTAATGAAATCACTAGTAAATGTTGCAATTTATTATGAACAATGAAATAAGATCAAATGAATGAATCATGTTACGTGAGGTGTTAAGCTTAGTGCTTAATAAAGATGAAAAATATAGTTGACAGTTAGCACAACATAATGATTATGACACCTTGATATGATCTACATGGATGAAGTGGGTTAATTATAGTTAACTCCCTCCTAGAAGACATATGTTAATGTTGAACATGTTCTAAAAATTAGCTAAATAAAATGTTGATGACACCTTGAAATAATGGTTTGACTTTAGTTAGCACCTTTAGAACATAGTAATATGATGTGGGAACCCTAATGCATGTGTAAAGATAAGGATGCAACCCTAACATATGAGATATGTCATGACTTAACTAGAATTTCTATGTTGTTGTTTCAATCTTTTATGGAAGGGTGATTCACCTTAGATGTTTCAAAATCTCCAAATAGTGGTTTGGATATGATTATGGGGCTTTGTTTTTTGATATGTTGCACTTACAGTGGTGCCCTACATGTGGATGAAGACATTTTGGTTTTTCCATGGAGTACGGAATAGCTTAATTTTAAGGAAAAAATTTCTTTCAAGATGCATATGATGTGATGGAGTGGGTTTTGATTTAATTTTGAGGATGAAATTTCTTTATAGATGTGTAGGATGTGATAGAATGAATTTTTTGATATTCATGGTTTTACATATTATAATGATAGAAGGATGGTCCTTGAAGTGTGTTTTTATCATATAAAGGTACTCCAAATAGTTTGACATAAGTTTAAGGTCATTTTATATTAATATCATGGTTAATACCCCTAAGTACATATCAATTTGGATTAAATTATTGACTAGTCAAAGAAGTGATTATGGGTACCAAAGTTTAAAGGAATGTTGTTATGATGAAGATAAAGTTATGGTTAAAGTTTCATAAAGATTAGATGATTCAAGAGGAAGTTATTTAGGTTTGATTTTTGTGAAATAATGTGATGTATTAAAGAATAATGAACCAAAGTGTTGAGTTTATAGCCTTAGTGGATGTGTCACGCGCCCAACCAGTTCAACAAAATCAGGAGGTTGTGGATTAGTGATGTGAGTATATCTCAGCCCTAGGATGTGACAGATCAGACGACATAAAGCTTTTCTCCTACCTACATTCACAACACAGAATGTGTGGGAGAATGAGGCCACTACTTCCTCCACCACTTTGCTAATTGTGGGGCAAGGGGGATAAGTAACCGAGTAATCAGATTGGCATCCTCATTCTGAACTGTTTGACCCTTGACATGAGTTAAGTAAGTGAGAAACCACAAAGATAGTACCACCTCTCCAACGTGGCCTCTCCACCCGCTGCAATGAATCTATGTCAAGATGGGATACAAAGGTAGAGACAAGTTTGGAGGATGATAGAGAGGAAGAAGGAAGAGCGAGACCAATGGAGTTGATTTCACATAGCTTTGTGCACTCCATTGGCCATTTCCATTGTCAACAAGCTCCATCTTGTCGAGGAAGAAGACAATTGTAAGTGGTGATTTTCAGCAGCTGCTACCACAAATGGACAATGTGGTTGACTTCATGAAGGTTTATAGGATCTATTGGAAGCCTCAAAGTTGTACAAGGTTGAGTAGGGGCAGTTTGCCTCTTTGATCCACCGTGTCAGAGCCTTACGGTAGTGCCCTCACAGAGAAGGGGCCTTACACCCCAAACCCTAGGAGACGAGTGGTCATTGGAGGCTGGAAAGCATAGATGAAGTCGAAGGTGGTGCCATCATATATTGAGGAGGAGGATAGTGGTGCCTATCCCTCACTCAAGATCTCCCACATAGTGGTGCTTCCACATAACCTCACATGTGTGGAGCTAGATTGGGGAGTTGTACATGGTGACTCGCACTGAGAATGTGTGAGGAGAAGGGATGGATTGGGTCCAATAGCAATAAACTGATGGATATTTAGTGAAGTAGACCACAAAAATGCCCGGCTCAACCACAAACCTAGGCAACCAAGGAGAGAGCAGTGCTCGCTGATAAGCCACGTGGCGGGCTCTCATTGGCCACAAAAGGTAAAAATTCAATAAATGGTCAGATCTTGTAAAATTCCTAGTAATTAGCTCTGTTGTTAAAAAAATACAAATAATATACCAAAATTCTTATAAAAGTGTGTAGAATAATATGGAACCATCATAACAGTCTTTTTATGCTCAAATCATAGTGATATAAATCAAGATGTATTATACTTGTTTCATGGATAATAAATATCTAACGATTGCCTAAAATTTTGGACATGTCAGTAAATCCATTATCGTGTGTAAAACATATATGAGGTCTAACATAGCAATATTTATGCAAAAAATAACTAGTTTTTCACCGCTCTGCCTTCTCTCTAGGGTTACCGCTCTGCCTTCTCTCTAGTTTTCTCTCTGGCGGCCGCTGCTGGGGGGAGGGGGATGACTCCTCAAAGCCTCCCTCCCCCTGGCCTAACCATGGAAAATAAGGATTTAAAGTTGGTAGTTTTATTCTCTAGAGTAATGGAGTCAGCATCCGATCGTTTCGAAGAAGCTTCCTTAACTACATGGATGGTTGCAGATGGGTTGTGCCATGAGTTTCATACTGACTGGTGGATGGTATTTCAATTCATCAAATCCATTCCATTCAAGTGTGTTGGATGGATAGATATGTCCCAGCCCAGCTTTGATCTCTTGCATTGCTGCTCCGCCGTGGATGAAGTTAGGGGTCGCCGCACCTCTTCCTTCACTCCCTCCTGCTTGCCCAGTGTAGATTGAATCCTAGTTCTAGGATGTTGACACTTCTTGGGATCGATTGGATCTTACTACGGAACTTTGGTGGCGGAAAGGGCTCACTCACTTGGCGTTTATCGTCGATTGACTTGACGCTTGTTCCCCATCCACCGCCTGATCTGCTTCGACAGCCTTCATCTCCGAACTACCTGGATTGATGCCCAAGGTGAGGTGGCTCCTCGAAGGGTTCCTGGATGCATCTGCGTCATCTTGGCGTCTGGATTAGGTGTTGGCATCTGGTAGTAGTGTGCGTTCTGGGTTTACCCTCTCCGACCAGCAGGTGGAGTTCTCTGTTTCGGCAGCGTTTGCTGCTTGATTTAGCAAGGAGGCATTGCGGCCTGTGGGCTCTCCTGTCGTCTTGTCTCCAGGTGTAGGCCACATGTTCGACGGTAGGTCAGTTTCCAAACACTTGTGAAGAACACATGTAAGGTGTTTGATGATACGACCCATGGTGGAAGGTCTTCACATTTGTTGGCTAAGACCCTACTCCTCAAGGGAGGTGCGGTCTGGTGGTAACTTCCTTGTATAGGGAGATCGCCGCTGACACAGAGGAGAAAGATGAAGATAAGGACAATTCTTAGTGTCTTTCCTTCACCTTTTGTGGGTGGGCATATGGCAGTGAAGTGAGGCTCGAAGAGTCATCATGCTCCAAGCTCTTGATCCCCTATTTCACCCAGACGTGGTAGCTCCTAACATCACTGGTACTCAAGAACATATTTGATACTGTCTGAGAGTTAGATGAAGAATTTAGTGTGCCTTAAAGGTGAGGTGTACGCTGCTTTCTGTTCTGAACATGTGATAATTTGCCCCTTTGTGGGTGTGGTTAATGCATGGTGAATGGATCATCTGTGATGGATGGTCTATAGCTTTGCTTCCTCTTTTGTCCCTTCATTCTTCTTATTTCCTGTCTTAGGCTATGGAGGAATGTTGTTCTTTGGTTTAGAACTCTCACTGCGTGGAGATGGAGTAGTCCTTACTAGACGATAAGTAAGATAGGGGGTTCTATGAACCCATTGATAGCTTCTGAGTGGTGAGCTTCTTCCATTTGTGGCAGGCTGTCCATAGTTTTTATAGTTTTTCTAGTTTTTTATAGGGGCTCATTTGTAAATGTACCCAAAGTTTTTGGATCAATATAGCAACCAGCTTTTTATCGACAAAAAAACCTAAATAAAATGTAATAAATACATTTATGATCAATAAATGATGGAATTCACAGAACTCTCTCACATCAATAATTGGAAGTTAATATGAAACCTTAAGATCAGTTAGATGCATGGAATTCAAGATTATATGATGTTGACTCATAATAAATGGTTTCTAACCCTAATTGGATTGATACATGTAACCTAGGGTTACTATGTGCATATAATTATACGCAACATAATATTCAGATGGTACATGTGGAATTGTCTTTATTAGGGTTTGACCAAGGATAGATGATATCAGGAATTTGGTTATTAGGATATCTCTTTGGAAGGTACACCATACCTCTTACTTGGCTTATTATACAATGTGCTTGTGTTATATGTGTAGTAAAATACTTGGCATATGATATTGGATGAAATGATTATTCTTGTATGATATCTTGCTTGATTTTTCATACTTAAATGGTTGTGAACACATGAAACATAAGATGTCTAATCCATTATATGATAGCACTAAATCTCTTTGGTAGAATAGTGCATTGATTAAAGTACCAAATCTCTTTGGCAGAGTAGTACATGTGAGCACTAAATCTCTTTGGAAGAATAGTGCATTGATGAAAGTACTAAATCTCTTTGGTATAATATTACATGTGAGCACTAAATCTCTTTGGTAGAATAGTGCATGTGATTGATCAACTTTACATATAATGGAAAATATGGCTAAAATATATGTGTTCTCTTTTGCTAATAAACATTCTTATTCAAGTATGAATTTCTTATATTTGTTATTATTGCCAAGTGTTAGCTTTATCTTATTTCCAAGCTTAGTAATGAGAGGTATATAAAAAGACATGTAGGCGTACTCAGTACAATATTCTTGAATATTGTGTTGACGTGTACCACATGTAATCTCTTGTTTTAGGTAAGTGGACTTGTGATCATATCAAGACCTAGATTGTGGCGGATGATTCACAAAAACAAGATTAACTAATGTGGAAGCGTATCATTAACAGTGGAATTACTAAAAACCACTAAAAATTAAAACCATTTTCAAAGAGATCCATTCTCAGGAAAACTCTTTAAATAAGAACCACAGTATTATATTTACATACTGATTCACAAAGTACATTCTCTGTACTATCTCTTCTCCAGGAATATATATATATATATATATATATATATATATATATATATATATATATATATATATATATATATAAATACATCATTGCTTTGCTAAAAAGCACAAGCAGCAAAATCCTCGAGGCATCATTCTAAAATCTCAGATCAATTATAAAAACACTATCACTGACTCCTAGGACCTGAGAGTGCAGAGACGACACATAGGAATCTATTTACACATATACAAGACTTGTCAGCCAGTATCTCCACCTGAGGATTCACTGTTGTCCCTATTGTTGCTGCTGATGTTGTTCTTCCCTTTTTATGAGGTTTATGTTTCTACCTCATCCGGGTCCACCTAAAAATATTGGATTCCATAGGGGTGAGACAATTATAAAATTGCCCCAGCGAGAGATATAACTCTCTGCCGAAAACATTATTATTTTAGTTTAATAGAAATAAACTGAACAGTGGAATCATATAATCAATAGCGGATAAATCAATATCTATGCAGATTAAAGCAACATTTCTATTCAAGCATTTAAGCTATAGCTTGATAAAGCATCATGTCTCTTATTAAATAAGGACTTGAAGAGTATATATAATATTTATGTATCTAGAACATGATAAGCAGAATAACATCAACCAATGATTCTCCTATTTCAATCTTATGCAAATACGCTACATGGCTTATTACATTTTACAAACATTCTTAAGCGTATGCCCTGAGGAGATGAGTTATACCACTCATACTCCAACTTACCACGATTACGTACAGCATCGGTACCACACAAGGTCAATGGGAGAGTCGGATTCCATGACCTCATCTGTCTCGGTCAGTACGAGATTACTTTAACAGAGACATCATGTGTCAAACTATAATTAGCTTTCCAGGGTATATTGGCATCTTCTCTATAGAGTTATAGCATGTAGCATATACTCTCTTCAGGGTTATGGCCTGTAGTCAATGCCTGGTATATATATTGAGGAGTCATGGCCCGTAGCCATACTCTTATTGGGGTATGGTCCGAAACCAATCCCGTACATAGGACATAGCTCGTAGCCATTCCTATGGGGCATAAGGATATATTTTCCCAGTTACCCCCACATAATCAAAAATATGTGTTCTGAGTAAAACTCATTTCACCATCCAGCTAATTCTGACGATGATGGATATGTGGTCAGGGTTACTACATTGTATGGTATCATTTGATTAGTTAAGTACATTATCATATTCTTTTAGCATCAGTCAAGTTTTCAAACATAACTTATTAGGACAATTTCTACAAAGAAACATGTACAATTTTCATCAATTACTTCTCAGTCTTTATAAGACATTGGGATGTCAGTCCCTTATTTCAATACTGGGAATTATCATCCCTTCACAATCTCAATACCATAATTATATGGATCTGGGTATTCAAACCCTTAGCTCATCACTGAGCACTGTTACCACTTTTTCAAGTAATTATCTCCTTCAAGTCATTTGACCAAGGTAAACATGATACTTGCTACACAAACATCTATTATGCACTTGAGGCCCATTAACTCTCTTGTTACCTCTTACTAGGCAACAAGGCATATTATGGCACACAAGGCCCAATAAATAAAACATCATAGCTCATACCTGGCTATGTTCATCATCTCAGGATACCTGCATGGTTAACACACATGATAATAGATATATAAATCATATTTCAATTTCATGCTAATCAAGAGTAACACCACTATTCCCTTATCAGGGTTAGGGTTTCCCATTTCATGTTAATCAGGGTTACTCATTTCCTTTGCACAACTAGGACCAATGATTCATCATTTCATCCAAGATTAGGGTTTCATGCTATATAGTATAACCCAGAATTAGGGTTTTACACATCTTCACCCTATTTAGAAATTAGGGTTTACTATTCATATCACATCACCCTAGATTAGGTTTTATATTCAATAACCCACAAATAGGGTTTACTATTCACCCCCAAATAGGGTTTATCATCAAAATACCCTGAATTAGGGTTACTCATGTCATTGCCCTAAATTCATATCACATCATCCTCCTAGTTTAGGGTTTCACTCAAACGTGCCCTAAATTAGGGTTTGAGTTCATTAATCATCTCAATTAGGGTTTTATGATCTCTTTATTAAGGATCATGCCCTAATTGTATATCACATCATTTTGAATGTTTTAGACTTAATTGCTACATGATATCATTCATGTATGAATCTTTCTCTCTCATCCTACTCAGGATGTCCACTACTCAATTCTTGATTAGATTGAGCCTATTCTTTATTCAAATACATGCATTTATGGTTAGCATGATGTATTGAATTATTACATCATTATGCATCAATGATTAATCCCCCTAAGGGTATCAATTATCTAAGTACATCAGGTCTCCAAATGGTTTAATCAATTGAACCTTTAACTATATGAGGGATCCAAAAGAATTGACCAATTAAACTTTCAATTACATTAGGTGATCAATTGGATTAACCAATTAAATCTTCAAATGCATTAGGTATCCAGATAGATTAACCATATTGGACCTTCAATTACATGAGATATCCAAATGTACTAACCATGTTGATTTCAAAAGATTTAATTACTTAGACCCTAAATGGTCTTAGTTCTCATTATTCAATTGGTTGAAAACCATTTGGGCAAATTTCCCTTGAAACCGATTGGACAAGAAAGGTGTTGAAACTGATTGAACTTTGGGTCTCCAAACGGTTTGAGACCATTTGGACTCAAACGTTCTTAAGACCGTTTGGTCCAAACCCTCTCAAAATCGAATGGACCAAAAAGTTCTTTCAACACTTAAACAATTCATGGTTTCAATAGATGAACCGATTATCAATTCAATTCTTAATTTCTTCATAAATTTAACTATTGAATCATACTTCAATTGGACCATCAATTAGGGTTTTGAACCCAATTGATCTAGGATTTCTACTCAAGAAACCTTCAATTAGGGCTTTGCAATCGAGGAACCATCAATGATCAACATTGTGGAACTGATTCAATTCAAAACAATGAATCATCATCAAATTTTTTATATGACCTGACCCCAAACGGTCTTGAGGTCGTTTGGATTATCTCCAAATGGTCTTGAGACCGTTTTCCCCATCCTATCCTTAAAATTTGTGAAATTCCATTAGGGTTTTGATCATTGGATTGATCATCAAATCAGCTATTAATTGCATTTCAATTTGGTATCTCTGGACCTTCAATTACTCAACCATACTCAACCCTAGACCTCCAAACAGTCTTGGTTGACCTCCAAACGGTCTTGACACCGTTTGGGTGACCTCCAAACGGTCTTGACACCGTTTGGGCTCAAACACCCAAAAATCTAAATCAACTAATTTGAATTTCAGCACTTAACCCAATTAGGGTTTGCTAATTGATTAACCTTCAACTGATGAACCCTTTGGAATTATTCAATCAAATTTGGTGGGTCATCAAACATCATTATTAGCATCAAAATTTCCAAACATTCAACCATGGTCAACTCTCCTAAACGGTTTGAAACTGTTTAGCTTCTAACGGTTTGATGCAACTGTTTGCTTTCAAACGATTTTGTTGAAACCGAATGAAATGCAATTTCTTTGGGAAATGTGTCCAATATGACGCCATAATCATATACCTTCGTCCCTGTAGCTTATAGTACTTCTGATTTCATGAATTCACCAATTACAACAAACAATTAATCAAGAAGATGAATGAATCAACGAAATTGCAAGATTAATAGTTGGATAACAATGTAAAGGGGTTCAAGTTATAAAACCCGCCTCCAATTGAGCTTCAAAGCTTCAAGATTACGTAAACAATGGTGGATGCAACTCCTTTCACTATTCCAAGGCTCATCCTCAAGCTTTGAGTGAAAAGGAATGGTTAGAATTGAAGATGGGATCGAGATAAGAAGAAACCATGCATTGTTTTGTGATTTCCACCATGCATTCAAGGTGAAAGGAAGTCAAAAAGCTTACCAATAGGTTGGGGTCATCTTCCTTGGCCTTCAAAGCTTCCTTGGTCGTTTTTCAAGCAAAGGGTGGAAGTGGATTCCGAATTACCCTTTCATTCTATGGATAAAGGAGCATATATGTGAATTTTATTGAAAATTCATTTAAGAGAGAGAAAGTAGGAATTATCTCCTCCATGTCCTTGTCACTTGCCCCCTTCCATTCCTTAGATACGAGGCTACCCTCCTTTCCTCTTATTCCTCTCAATTATCCATGTTTTAAAGAAAAGCAAATTAAGCACCTTAACCCTTATAATATTAATATCCTAAAGTTAGGGGATATTACTTTTCTTTATTTTATGTGAGTAAGTTATCCACTTGCTTTGAGATATTTCGTGGCCTAGCAAAGTCACAAGGGTTTTCACACTTGGGAAAATTCAGCCATCTAGTTTTTGGTTGAAGGCCCTTCAATTATTTTATTTATTTTTACATTAAATTGAAATAAAATTCCAATTATGCTTAAATCTTGATTATTTTAATATCAAGATTATCTCTCCTTAAAAGTAATTCAAATGAGGTGCCCCTCCCATTTTATTTTCTCTACATAATGCCAAGAAACATGAGGGACCCTCTAGAAGTGGTATTTTGCATATTGAACCCTAGATTTTGGGTAAATTGCACATTACACCAAAACTAGGTTTTAATGCACAAACATTGTTTAACCAGCTCTTTCTTGGTACCCAGGCTTTTACTAGCCATACCTCTGCATAATCTTCATTCTCATGATGCTTCAACATATGAGGAACATATTATCATGTAACATTTGCGAATTAACCCCTCAACTTGGGTAAATTACACTTTAGTCAACAACAAACAAAACATTGTTTCAACATCATTCAAAAAGGACTAAAATTGAAATATAAGTTCCTCTTAAGCCTTAATTACTTTTCAAAAGATAATATCAAGCATATAATTACCTTTCTTAAACAAAACACCTAGGGTTAAAGCATAACCCAGGTCAGGGATGTTACAAATTATCCACCCCTTATAAGGATTTCATCCCCGAAATCATCAACGAAAACATTAAGAGAAAAGAGTAGGGTATTTCCTCCTCATCTCTTCCTCTAGTTCCCATGTAGCTTCTTCAATGCCATGGTGGTTCTAGAGGAATTTTACAAGACAAATGTGCTTCTTTATCAGCTTTTTAATTCTTTTGTCAAGGATCATCACAGGTCCTTCAACATATGATATATCATCATTTAATTCTACCTCCACAGGTTGTAGAACTAACTCTGTGTCAGGATGACACTTTCTCAGCATGGAGATATGGAACACTGGATGCAACTTGTGCAACTCAGGTGGTAACTCCAGCTTATAAGCTACCTTTCCAATTCGTTCAATGATTGGATAAGGCCCCATAAATCTAGGAGCTAACTTTCCCTTTCTTCCAAATCTAAGAACTCATTTCCAAGGTGAGACCTTGAGATATACTCTGTCTCCAAATTGGAATTCTAAAGGTCTTCTCCGTTTTTCGGCGTATGATTTCTATCTATCATGTGCAGTCTTTAATTGTTGTTGTATTACTTTAATCTTCTCGATTGTCTGTTGCACAAGCTCAAGACCCAAAAGTTGATTTTCTCTTATTTCATACCAACATAAAGGAGATCTACAACGTCTACTATATAAAGCTTCATATGGTGTCATGTCAATACTATGTTGATATCTATTATTGTAAGCAAATTCTATCAAGCTCAGGTGTATATCCCAACTTCCTACAAACTGAAGGACACATGCCCTAAGCAAGTCCTCTAAGGTTTGTATGGTCCTTTCTGATTGCCCATCTGTCTGTGGGTGAAAGGCAGTACTAAACCATAACTGTGTACCCAAATAATTATGCAGTCGTTCCCAAAAATGAATCGTGAACTGGGGACCTCTATCGGAAACGATAGTAGCTGGAACCCCATGCAACCGCACTATCTCATCAACATATAACTGTGCCAGCTTCTCAATAGTGTAGGTTGTTTTGACAGGTAAGAAATGTGTTGTATTTGTCAACCTATCAACTATCACCCAAATGGAATCATGACCTTTGGTTGTTCTAGGTAAACCAACCACAAAGTCCATGGTCACATGATCCCATTTCCACTGCGGTATAGGCAAAGGTTGCATTGTTCCTGCGGCCTTCTAATGTTCAGCTTTAACCTGCTGATACACTGGACACCGCATAACAAACTCTGCTACATCTTTCTTTAATACAGGCCACCAATACATATCTTTTAAGTTATGATACATCTTGGTGCTCCCTGGATGCATAGCATACATTGAAGAATGAGCTTCTTCTAGAACTAACTTTCTCAAGTCATCGGCATCGGGTACAACCATCCTACCATGGTAACAGACTACATGATCCTCTGACTCATGAATACCATCCCATTTCTCACTACCATACTCTGATCTAACTAGTTGAACTACAGCATCAGTTTGTTGTGCTTCTTTAATCTATTGTCTCAGAGTTGGTTTTATGTGCATCTCAGCTAACAACCCAGCTAACAATGATACTTTTAGCTGTACATTGTTTTGTCTCAAGGAGATAAACATATCCCTCTTAGAGCACACTAAGGAATTCAACTATGCTTTATCTAGGGCTGGTGTTGTTGATTTCCTACTTAGTGCATCAGCAACTACATTAGCCTTCCCTGGATGATAATCAATTGTACAGTCGTAATCTTTGATTAATTCCATCCAGCGGCGCTGTCTCATGTTCAGCTCATGATGTGAAAAGATATACTTTAAGTTCTTATGGTCTGTGAAAATATGGAATGTTTCTCCATAGAGATAATGTCTCCAGATCTTCAAGGCACAGACTACAGCAGCTAGTTTTAGATCGTGTGTCAGATAATTCTCCTCGTATTTCTTTAGCTGTCGAGAAGCAAAAGAAATCACTTATTTATCCTGCATCAACACACATCCTAGACCATTATTAGATGCATCACAGAAAACTACATACCCCTTTCCTTGTTCAGGTAACACCAACACAGGTGCACTTGTTAATCTTTCCTTCAGTAATTGGAAAGATTGTTGACACTTGTCATTCCAGACAAAAGGAATATCTTTATTGGTCAACTTGGTCAGGGGTAAAGCTATAGAACTGAAGTTCTTAATGAACCTCCTGTAATAACCTGCTAGTCTAAGAAAAGTATGAATCTCCATCGGTGTCCTCGGCTGTTCCCATTGCAAGATAGATTCTACCTTCTTAGGATCAACATGAATACCTGAGGTAGATATTACGTGTCCTAGAAAAGAAACTTCTGGTAACTAGAATTCACATTTGCTAAACTTAACATATAACTTATGCTCTCTTAGCAAAGTTAAAGCCTGACAGAGGTACTGCTCATGTTGTTGAGCATCTCTACTGTAGATAAAGATGTCATCTATAAAGATGACTACACATTGATCAAGAAAAGGTCGAAAGATTCTATTCATGAGTTCCATGAATGCAGCTGGTGCATTAGTTAGTCCAAATGACATAACTATGAACTCATAGTGACCATACATTGTCCTAAAGGCAGACTTAGGTATGTCACCCTCCTTAATACGCAACTGATGGTATCCCGACCTCAGATCTATCTTAGAAAAGACAGTTGCACCACGCAACTGATCAAACAAGTCATCTATCCTAGGCAAAGGATACTTATTCTTTATATTTACTTTATTTAACTATCTATAATCAATGCATAACTGCATCGATCCATCCTTCTTCTTAACAAAAAGAACTGGAGCACCCCATGGTGAAGTACTTGGTTGAATAAAACCTTTCTCAAGCAGCTCCTGAAGTTGTTTCTTGAGCTCTGCCGTTTCAGCAGGTGCCATCCTATACGGTGTTTGTCCTATAGGTTGCGTGCCCAGAATCAGATTAATCTCAAAATCAATCTCTCGGGGCATAGGAACTCCTGGAAGTTCTTCAGGAAATACATCCTCAAATTCCCTGACTATCGGAACTTCAGAAGGATTAGGACTCTCCATTTTAGTATCTAGCACATTTGCCAAGAATGCAAAGCATCCCTGTCTCATCAACTTCTCAGCTATCATATCTGACACAAGACAAGCTGGAAGAATCTTTCTATCTCCCTTAAAGATCCATGTGTCACTATCATCTGTAAACACAACTTGTTTGGACTCACAATCCAAGACAACCTTGTACTTTTCTAGGGTGTACATTCCAAGAATCATATCGAATCTGTGCATCTCAAGTGGTATAAGATCCACTTGAATGCGATGTTCAGAAAAGATAAGAGTGTAGGGAGAACACACCTCCCGCAACACTGCAGATCCTAACAAAGGGGTTTCTAGCATCAAACTATTTGCTCTATGACTGACAATCATGTTGCAGTCATATATCACTTCTTGAGTGATAAAGGAATGTGTAGAACCCGGATCAATTAAAACAGATACGAAGCAGGATGAATACATATCAGAATAAAATAGTTCCATCTGACCTGTCACAACTCGTGGATTAACCACTGCCTCAGGTTGAATCATTGCATAGAATCTCACTGTTGGCTGTGGATGGCCATGTGCTCTATTATTGGATGCAGAAGATCCTGCCTAGGACGCTTGTCCACATCCTCAGGTACCACTAGAAAATGGATATCTCTGAGAGCCTTGCTGACTCTGTCTCAGGGGTTGATTCACTACTACATTCCCCGTTGGGCAATCCCTTGCCAGATGTCCTACTAGTCCACATCGATGACAAGTTCTACTCTCTTTATGTGGTCTAGAGGGTCCAGTTACTGATGTTGATGCTTTCTAGGGGCTCTACTCAGAGGAAAACTATGCCCTCTTCCCCTACTTGACGTCCACTGTGTCTAGGTATTGAACCTCTGTGGTGCTGCCAGTGCAGAAAACCTTGGTTTCTTGAAACCCTTGGACCTTTGTCCATGAAACTGAGGATACACTTTCTTATTACTAGTTTGTCTCTTCTCAATCACAGACCTCTCTATCCGTCTTATATACTCCAAGAAGGTGGCAAAGCTCTCCCGGTTCTCTAAAGCAGACATCGGAGTGGTCAATTCAGCGTTCAACCCCTTTTCGAAATGTTGAATTCTATCCTCATCAGTAGATGCCATATGCAGACAAAACCACAAAAGTTCCATGAACTTAGCCTCATACTCACTAATGTTCATTTGTCCCTGCCTAATCCGCTCAAACTGAGTAATTTTCTCATCCAGAAAAGTCTTGGGAAAGTATCTACTGACGAATTCTCACTGAAACTCTTCCCAACCGATCTCAACACCTGGCCTCTTACCCTCTTCTATGGTCCACCAGTGACCAGCACTCCCTTTAAGGAGGTATACAGCATGCCTCACCTTCTCATCCTCAAGGATATTAAGGATCCTAAAGGCTTTCTCCAGCTCAGTCACCCATAAGTCTGCATCAGTTGGATCAGCTGTACCAGCATAATCTATGGCTCCCACCCGGCGAAGTCGTTCAAATGTCTTGTCGGCTCCCTATCCTTCATGGTGCGTAGGTGCCCTATGTGTAGGTAATGGCATCCTATCTGTCATATGAGTCATGGCTTCCATAAACTGTCCAAACATGGCTTGGAAGGCTGGGTTCCCCATATCAGCTTGATTGAACTGGGGTTGTTCTGGTACAGGCTCCTCCCTATCTTGGTCTCTTGCACCTCCTCCTGGTGCAGCAACGCTGCTCTCAGCAGCATGTTCATCATGTGATCCAGACATCTTTAGTTCTTCTTCTCCTCCTATATGAGCAGAACACACTATCAGACAACTAGAAGACACTAGAACATACTCAACAACCTTAATCCTATGTCTCTGTAGACTCAGCGAACCTAGAGCTCTGATACCACTAAATTGTGGCGCATGATTCACAAAAACAAGATTAACTAATGCGGAAGCGTATCATTAATAGTGGAATTACTAAAAATCACTAAAAATTAAAACCATTTTCAAAGAGATCCATTCTTGGGAAAACTCTTTAAATAAGAACCACAATATTATATTTACATACTAATTCACAAAGTACATTCTCTGTACTATCTCTTCTCCAGGAATATATATATATATATACATCATTGCTTTGCTAAAAAGCACAAGCAGCAAAATCCTCGAGGCATCATGCCAAAATCTCATATCAATTATAAAAACACTATCACTTACTCTTAGGATCTGAGAGTACAGAGACGACACATAGGACTCTATTTACATATATACAAGACTTGATAGCCAGTATCTCCACCTGAGGATTCATTGTTGTCCCTGTTACTACTACTGCTGCTTTTGTTCTTCCCTTTTTATGAGGTTTTCGTTTCTACCTCGTCCGCATCCACCTAAAAATATTGGATTCCACGGGGGTGATACAATTATAAAATTGCCCCAGCGAGAGATATAACTCTCTGCCAAAAACATTATTATTGTAGTTTAATAGAAATAAACTGAACAGTGGAATCATATATTCAACAGCATATAATCAATATTTATGCAGATTAAAGCAACATTTCTATTCAAGCATTTAAGTTATAGCTTGATAAAGCAGCATGTCTCTTATTAAATAAGGACTTGAAGAGTATATATAACATTTATGTATCTAGAACATGATAAGCAGAATAACATCAACCAGTGATTCTCGTATTTCAAACTTATGCAAATACGCTACACGGCTGATTACATTTTACAAACATTCTTGAGCTTATGCCCTGAGGAGATGAGATATACCACTCATACTCCAACCAACCACGATTACGTAAAGAATCGGTACCACACAAGGTCAATGGGAGAGCCGGATTCCATGACCTCATCTGTCTCGGTCAGTATGAGACTACTTTAACAGAGACATCATGTGTCAAACTGCAATTATCTTGCCAGGGTATATTCGCATCTTTGCTATAGAGTTATAGCCCGCAGCATATACTCTCTTTAGGGTTATGGCCCGTAGCCAATGCCTGGTATATATATTGAGGAGTCATGGCCCGTAGCCATACTCTTATTGGGGTATGGTCCGAAACCAGTCCCGTACATAGGACATAGCTCGTAGACATTCCTATGGGGCATAAGGATATATTTGCCCAGTTACCCCCACATATTCAAAAATATGGGTTCTGAGTAAAACTCGTTTCACCATCCAACTAATTCTGACGCTGATGGATCTGTGGTTAGGGCAACTACATTGTATGGTATCATTTTATTAGTTAAGTACATTATCATATTCTTTTAGCATCAGTCAAGTTTTCAAACATAACTTATTAGGAAAATTGCTATAAAGAAACATGTACTATTTTCATCAATTACTTCTTAGTCTTTATAAGACATTGGGATCTCAATCCCTTATTTCAATACTGGGAATTATCATCCCTTCACAATCTCAATACCATAATTATATGGATATGGGTATTCAAACCCTTAGCTCATCACTGAGCACTGTTACCACTTTTTTAGGTAATTATCTCCTTCACGTCATTTGACCAAGGTAAACATGATACTTGCTACACAAGCATCTCTTATGCACTTGAGGCCCATTAACTCTCTTGTTACCTCTTACTAGGCAACAAGGCATATTATGGCACACAAGGCCCAAGAAATAATTTCAATAAATAAAACATCATAGCTCATACCTGGCTATGTTCATCATCTCAGGATACCTGCATGGTTAACACACATGATAACAGATATATCAATCATATTTCAGTTTCATACTAATCAAGAGTAACACCACTATTCCCTTATAAGGGTTAGGGTTTCCCATTTCATGTTAATCAGGGTTAGTCATTTCCTTTGCACAACTAGGACCAATGATTCATCATTTCATCCAAGATTAGGGTTTCATGTTATATCGTATAATCCAGAATTAGGGTTTCACACATCTTCACCCTATTTAGAAATTAGGGTTTACTATTCATATCACATCACCCTATATTAGGTTTTATATTCAATAACCCACAAATAGGGTTTACTATTCACCCCAAATAGGGTTTATCATCAAAATACCCTGAATTAGGGTTACTCATGTCATTGCCCTAAATTCATATCACATCATCCTCCCAGTTTAGGGTTTCACTCAAACTTGCCCTAAATTAGGGTTTGCGTTCATTAATCGTCTCAATTAGGTTTTTATGATCTCTTTATTAAGGATCATGCCCTAATTGTATATCACATCATTTTGAATGTTTAGACTTAATTGCTACATGATATCATTCATGTATGAATCTTTCTCTCTCATCCTACTCAGGATGTCCACTACTCAATTCTTGATTAGATTGAGCCTAATCTTTATTCAAATACATGCATTTATGGTTAGCATGATGTATTGAATTATTACATCATTATGCATCAATGATTAATCCCCCTAAGGGTATCAATTATCTAAGTACATCAAGTCTCCAAATGGTTTAATCAATTGAACCTTTAATTATATGAGGGATCCAAAAGAATTGACCAATTAAACTTTCAATTACATTAGGTGATCAATTGGATTAACCAATTAAATCTTCAAATGCATTAGGTATCCAGATAGATTAACCATATTGGACCTTCAATTACATGAGATATCCAAATGGATTAACCATTTAGATCTTCAAAAGATTTAATTACTTAGACCCTAAACGGTCTTAGTTCTCATAATTCAATTGGTTGGAAACCATTTGGGCAAATTTCCCTTGAAACCGATTGGACAAGAAAGGTGTTGAAATCGATTGAACTTTGGGTCTCCAAACGGTTTGAGACCATTTGGTCCAAACCCTCTCAAAACCAAATGGACCAAAAAGTTCTTTCAACACTTAAACAATTCATGGTTTCAATAGATGAACTGATTATCAATTGAATCCTTAATTTCTTCATCAATTAAACTATTGAATCATTCTTCAATTGGACCATCAATTAGGGTTTTGAACCCAATTGATCTAGGATTTCTACTCAAGAAACCTTCAATTAGGGTTTTACAATCGAGGAACCATCAAAGATCAACATTGTGGAACTGATTCAATTGAAAACAATGAATCATCATCAAATTTTTGATATGACCTGACCCCAAACGGTCTTGAGGTCGTTTGGATGATCTCCAAACTGTCTTGAGACCATTTGCCCCATCCTATCCTTGAAATTTGTGAAATTCCATTAGGGTTTTGATCATTGGATTGATCATCAAATCAGCTATTAATTACATTTCAATTTGGTATCTTTGGACCTTCAATTACTCAACCATACTCTACCCTAGACCTCCAAACGGTCTTGACACCATTTGGGTGACCTCCAAACAGTCTTGAGACTGTTTGGGCTCAAACACGCAAAAATCTAAATCAACTAATTTGAATTTCAGCACTTAACCCAATTAGGGTTTGTTAATTGATTAACCTTCAACTGATGAACCCTTTGGAATTATTCAATCAAATTTGGTGGGTCATCAACCATCATTATTAGAATAAAAATTTCCAAATGGTCAACCATGGTCAACTCTCCCAAATGGTTTGAAACCATTTAGCTTCTAACGGTTTGATGAAACTGTTTCCTTTCAAACGGTTTTGTTGAAACCGAATGAGCAAGTTTGTTGAAACCGAATAAAATGCAATTTCTTTGGGAAATGTGTCCAATATGATGTCATCATCATCTACCTTCGTCCCTGTATCTTATAGTACTTCTAATTTCATGAATGTACCAATTACAACAAACAATTAATCAAGAAGATGAAGGAATCAACGAAATTGCAAGATTAATAGTTGGATAACAATGTAAAGGGGTTCAAGTTATAAAACCTACCTCCAATTGAGATTCAAAGCTTCAATATCACGTCAACAATTGTGGGTGCAACTCCTTTCACTATTCCAAGGCTCTTCCTCGTGTTTTGAGTGAAAAGGAATGGTTAGAATTGAAGATGGGATCGAGATAAGAAGAAATCATGCATTGTTTTGTGATTTCCACCATGAATTTAAGGTGAAAGGAAGTCAAAAAGCTTACCAACAGGTTGGGGGTCGTATTCCTGGTCCTTAAAAGCTTCCTTGGTCGTTTTGCAAGAAAAGGGTGGAAGTGGATTCGGAATTACCCTTTCATTCTATGGATAAAGGAGCATATATGTGAATTTTATTGAAAATTCATTTAAGAGAGAGAAAGTAGGAATTATCTCCTTCATTTCCTTGCCACTTGCCCCCCTTCCATTCCTTAGATACTAGGCTACCCTCCTTGCCTCTTATTCCTCTCAATTATCCATGTTTTAAAGAAAAGCAAATTAAGCACCTTAACCCTTATAATATTAATATCCTAAAGTTAGTGGATATTATTTTTCTTTATTTTATGTGAGTGAGTTATCTACTTGCTTTGAGATATTTCGTGGCCTAGAAAAGGCACAAGGGTGTTCACACTTGAGAAAATTCATCCATATCATTTTTTCGTTGAAGTCCCTTCAATTATTTTATTTATTTTTACATTAAATTGAAATAAAATTCCAATTATGCTTAAATCTTGATTATTTTAATATCAAGATTATCTCTCCTCCAAAGTAATTCAAATGAGGTGCCCCTCCAATTTTATTTTCTCTACATGATGCCAAGAAACATGAGGGACCCTCTAGAAGTGGTATTTTGCATATTGAACCCTAGGTTTTAGGTAAATTGCACATTACACCAAAACTAGGTTTTAATGCACAAACATTATTTAACCAGCTCTTTCTTGGTACCCAGACTTTTACTAGCCATACCTATACATCATCTTCATTCTCATGATGCTTCAACATATGAGGAACATATTATCATGTAACATTTGCAAATTAACCCCTCAATTTGGGTAAATTGCACTTTAGTCAACAACAAACAAAACATTGTTTCAACATCATTCAAAAAGGACTGAAATTGAAATATAAGTTCCTCTTGAGACTTAATTACTTTTATAAAGATAATATCAAGCATATAATTACATTTCTTAAACAAAACACCTAGGTTTAAATCATAACCCAAGTCAGGGATGTTACATAGATAGTCGTGAGTTGTGTGGTGAGCTCATGTACAGGTGGACCTGATGTCTTAAGATCATGTTGTTTAGTGGTAGTACATGTATATATAAAGTTTTTTGTTCAATATGTGATATAAAATGTTGTAAAAATTCATTTTGTAATTATATGTTGAATGGTGAACATTTGTTGTATGGTTTTATTATTGTTCATGTGCATGTGCTACTATGTTTCCTTATGACTTCCTCTTATTTTCTTCTTCTTACCCAAGTGTGGCGTGTTTAAATTATAGTCTGACTGAGGTGAGGTTTCAATTTGGATGTCACACATTATATTAAATTTTAGAAAATCTGGGGACAACACAACAACGATAAAGGACCTCCAATCTTTCATAATCCTCTAGTTCAAAGGATAAAGGCATTTTCAAATATTGCAATGAAATTGGTCATTATTCTAAATATTTTCCTTTTGAGAAAGCACCCAAAAGCAATAGGACTTGGGTTGCTAAGATAACCCTTTTGGATCCAAAAATATGATTGGGGACTGTTTCATCTTTCTTCTTATAGGTCACATGCAAATGGATTGACATGAGATATTAATTTGCAAATTTGTTTCTCAATCCATATGAGAGAAGAAACGTGAGATGTGTATGGGTTGGAAATAAGTGGAAAAGAAATGCATAAATAGAGGTAATGGTATTCTTGCTCATATCCAATCATAGTTCTTTTTGCCAAGTTTGTGTGCACTTTACATATGGTTTTTTAAGTCAAATTTCATATATTATGTTTCTCATCACTTTCTTGCTCAAAAACTACTCTGATGCTTTCATAGTGCATTACTAACTTACTTATACATGTTTGTATATTGTTCATATTTTTATGCCTCTAGATATGTTTTTCTAAAATATATGTGGTTTTTGGTGGCAGTTGTTGGTCGAGTTTTTCTTGAGGAAACTCGATCAACAAGCATCAATGGGGTTTGCCAACTATTTTTGTCGGCTGAGAAGATCAACTCAAAAACTCTACTAACAACATTGTGTATTGAATATGCATATGGCTTATTGAATGAGAATTTCACACTGAAGTAGACGTTCTCAACCAATAGCCTTATTTTATGGCACTCCTCTTGGTACCTCTATATGATATGCATATTTCCATGATTTAAATTGCCTATCTTGCATACATCTCTATCTTTATAATTACTATAAATTGGTATATCTATATCTTGCAATTACTTATCTTAAGTTGTTATGCATGTTTTGATGATGATCTTTTTGGATCTCATGGTTGTGATTAACTTTCTTCCATCATTCTCTAACTTGCTACATCCATCTAGTTGTATATCTTTTGATGCAACCTTGACTTTTTTAGTGGTAATCATCTTTTGGTAATGATGTATATTTTCTAGTGAGTTATATCCCTTCATGCTTCTGAAATTGCATATCTCTTTTTTTTATATTTATCTACATAAACTCATAGATTTTTCCTAACTTGTGCATCTTTGTTATGATATATATCTTACTAGTAGTCCTAATTTGTGATATTATCTACTACTAGTCCATCTAGATGTAGTTTGAGTCTTGTTCATCAATTGATATCTTACACATGAATTGGTATCCAACTATATGCTATGTTTGCTTCTTGTTTCATACATATTAAAGCTTGTTTCTTGACTTTCATATATACTATCTTGAGTTACTTTCTTGCATAGACTTACCATGATTTTTTTCTAGAACTGCATTTAGGGTTGTTCTAATGCATGTCTTGATTTGTTTTGTATAAATTACTTGGACAGGCCCCTAGTTTTTACTCTTTTACACTCCCTTTTCTAACAATTTATGTTTTATCTCTTCAACCTCCCTCACTTTTTGAAATGAAAATGAGGGATAATACATGTCTTATGCAAAGGGGAAAAGATATATATGAGAATACATATATGGGTAGAAGACATAGTCTTTATAAATGTTATGAAAACTAACCATGTAGGAGAAATAGCATCAATCGAGAGGGATTACATGAACTCCATTAACATAAATTGAGGGTGGCATATGATTTTAACCCCTATGTTTATTCAAAATATGATTTTACATAAATGCTTTCAATACATTTATGGATTGGTTTTTCATCTTCAAAAAGGGGGAGAATGTTGACTCAAGGTATATATTAACTATATCCTTGTTTTGATGATGACTAACCATTCCGCTCATTTGTGTCTAATGATTCTACTTGAGTGGTTTTGTATTAGATAGACACACTCCAAATGCATAAACTTGCGCATCCTAACATGGAGAAATCAATTCATACATGCATAAAGATCAATATTGAAGAATAGATAGTTTTCTCCATAGATCTTTGATGTAAATCACTTGTAATGATAGTTTGAATTGTAACCTAAGATTAATGAAAATTTATAGCACTTAAAAATTGAATATAAACACTCTTTAAAAAATCAAAAGTTATTATAGGTTGGCTTTTTGGTCGAGTTTGTCCTAGCAACTCAGGCGACAGCCAATCTGGCTCTTGGCAATACCCAAGGTTGGACGAGTTTGTCATGGTTGCAACTTTACTAACATCCTCCACTTTGAGTTGTCATATAGTGTTGTCGGTCAGGTTTCCCAAAAGGCAACTCAACCAAAAACATTGTATAGAAAAGTGCAAAAAAGTAGTTCTAGTTGTTGAAGTGTTGCAAAACTTGTAAATATATATGTTGGAACGCCCAAAATGGGTATAATTCAATCATAAGTGTCTCTACTATCTAGTAGGAAATCTCAGCTATAAATAGGAGCCTTGGGATTCATCCCATGGTTAGATAAGCACTATGAAGGTCCATATATTATAGTTGAGAGAGTTTTGCCTTCAAAAGCCGCCATTTACTCTCATGAGATTAATCACTTGCTACATCCATTAGAGTGAGTAGGAGATTTGTAGGAGAGCTAGTCCTACATGTATATCATGTGATGCTCTCACTTCATCCACCTTCCAATCTCTCTTTCTATCATGAATATGAAGATTTTATCTCTTAGATAAGAAAGGTGAAGAAGAAGGGAAGGAGTCCCTTGATGAAAAGCTTCTCCTTGGTGATGGTGGAGTCAAAGGTGGAAGATCCAAGTGAAGAGTGGGTAAATCCTTGAAGGTGGGAGACTTGTTCCAAGAGTGGGTAAGTCCTTACAGAATGCCAAAGATTCATTACAAGAGTAGGTAAGTCCTTAGTAAGGAAGAAGACTCTTGGTCATGGATAGGTAAGTCCTTTGTAAGGCTATTGTCTCCCTTGACCTTAAAGGGAAGGCTAGGTACCCTTAACTTTAAAAAGGGTGGTATAAGTCCTTAGTAAGGAAGAAGACTCTTGGTCATAGATAGGTAAGTCCTTTGTAAGGTTATTGTCTCCCTTGACCTTAAAGGGGAGTCTAGGTACCTTTAACCTTGAAAAGGGTGGTCTTATGTTGTAACTCTTATAATGTAATATAAGGAGTGAGACGTGGTTGAAAATCCTAAAGGTTGACCTCTATATGTAGAGGATGTACATCTCCTAATTTGGCGATTGGAACCTCTATAAATAACTTGTGTTATTTGGTGCTTTTTCATTATCACTTCCCCTTGCTATGCATGTTTGGTTGCACTCAAAGTTCATATTTGATATTATCTTAGAAATATCTTGAGGGTCTAATGAATTTTATTTAAGTGGTTTTATCTCTATTCACCCCCCTCTAGAGCCCATTATAGATCCAACAACAATTGTAAAACTACTTAAGCCAATAATTGTAGCAAAAAGAGATCTAAGAGGTACACATCTAAATGTAATCCTAGATCAGCCCTTTTAGGCTTTCTACTCATCATATCATGAAAGATAATCTACTAATCACAAGTCCCTGATTTGGCAGATTTTTGTGTTGTTTTAGATCCATCATCTTGTCTTGATCACGAACCCTCCAAGAACCATCCTCTTTGGATTAGGCTTCGAATCTTTTTATCCTCTCCACCATGGTACATCGGTGATGTTTTCACATCATCTTATTCTAATTGCATAATTAAATTACATGGAGAATGAATAGAGAGAGTCATGTCATGCAAACCATATGCATATTACATGATGTTCAATCAATAATAAAGACTTCGATATTACATGTTTTAGATCACACCCCAACGATCTATTTTCCATATTTTCATCCACCAAGCAAAACTAATTTCAATGCATCGCATATGCAGATGTAATGCTTATCATATCATATATGATATTAGGTGATTATAATGGGTACAAGTTTGCACATATTTCTCCAACAAATCCTTTGTAGTTTAAAACATAAACCAGTGTTACAAGTGTACAATGTTGGTTCTCGTACCATTGTTGGGTTTTTAGGAAGGAGCACAGCATAATAACAAAAGAAATCTTCTCATTATACCCAGTTGTCCAATTTGTCGTAGCTATAAGACATCAATTAACAAAAGACATAATTAAGGGATAAAGGTGATACCTTTATTCACACTAGTTTTCTAATAGCTAGACGCATCTTATGTTGGTGAAGAACATGATCTTCCAAATCTAGATCCATAACAGTGATCACAATCTAGATATATAAGATGAAGAAGATCTAGATTGGCCACCAAGTGGTTGCATGGTTGTCTTCATGTATAATAGATTCACCAAGCCTTCACATATGTTCCTTAGCCTCTACTTTGTCCATATGATAAAGAAGAATGTAGTGCACCACCTTTATCACCAGGTTGGAGAGGAATAGGAGTTGACAACGTGCTAGTCATACCAGAACTCCCTTTCTTCTCCTATCTTTAACAACAAGTTTAGGGTTTCTTTCTATCTCAAATCACTTTCCTAATCGCAATGCCAGAAACTATTCAATGTTAAATAACTCAGACTGGATTGTGATCCCTCTGTCACATTTCCAAATTGGTCGATCATAGTCCTTGATCGCACAATCATGACAATTCTGATTCAGATCTAAATTTCTTTCCGATTTTAGACTTTCTGTGTAACATTGAGTCGACCAATTAACAGTCAATTAATCCATTGATCTAATCATATGTCATCCAATAAGACATTTTGGTCACCTATTCAGAGGGTTAATTGCCATGTTTATGATTTAGAACTATTATAATCACATGTTTTATTGTGAACTTCAATTCCCTTATGCATCCTTATGTGTGTGACTAGGTAGGTTCCTAATTATGTTGGTAGCAATGTATAGAACAACACAAGGAAAGATTGGTCTCTAGACAAACATCATTACCACCCAAGTAATAGAAATGAGTTGGAGAACAACTACAACCTATAAAATGAACAATGTTGTCATGGCCACATAATCCCTTTGTCAGATATATCTAGATGAAATTGAGGTTTTGAAAGTCATTGTCCTAACATTCAATCTTGTTCATTGAACTAGATCAGACTATACAATATAATGTGAGCTCAATATCATATATTAACTCACATGAGCATGGCCATGCATTTCATAGTTGTGCTTATCAAGTGGTCAAGGATATCACTCCAAAGGATGGAAATTCCATCTAGATCACCCACAGTTAGCCCCATGTATCACAGTGTACCCAATCACCACCTTTTTGGCAACTTATATTTTGGAGCAAGTTGGGGTAGTGTCCAAGTACAAAGGATATTGTTAGGTTTATTCATAATATCAATATTGAAATAAACATAATAAGTGGAATGGCATTTTATTAATAATCAACTCGAGTATAAAATATCCCTTTGGCAACCATCACATGATGCTCTCAGAGTATATAACCAACCTAGTCATGTTATTAGTAAAATAATTGATATGGTTGGATTACCCTCTAAATCTAGCATTAGTGTTATTGCTTATACATCTTGTATTCACCCATACGGGTGTCAACATAGTAATCTTATGAAATTGTCATGGTCAAAAATATTTTCTTCTATTATGATGTTTTGGTATTTGAAAATAATGATTAAAAATATTGGATAATATTCCCATGAAAAATTATGGTGGTGTTTAGCATTGGGATTATTGCTTTTATTTGTTCGAATAAGGAATGGGTCCCTTTTGTGAGCATAACTCCTTACATTTATCAACTTGTACCCCGATATGTATTTCAACATGCACTTTCTATGCTTTTCTATGTCATGTCTAGTCTATATGTATGGTACTTTAATGTTGCCCTCCACTTTCTTTTTCTGAATTGAAAAGAGTTTTGGGGTAACTTTTCATTCATGTCTCAAAATGACACCATGATCTCGATTGAAAGTAATGTGGTGCCATGTGTCCATCTCTCACATTTTGCAAGACAAATGTGGTTTTGGTGAGTATGGCTTGGTTGGCACTTGTAAGTACATATTTGTTTGGTGCCTAGGTGTTCTTTTCAAAAAGGAAACTACATAGGGAGCATGTTCATATTTGGAGTAAATCTTATTGGCACCTAGATGAGGTATCCTTCTTAGAAGACTCCAAAAGAAGCACAAATGGTTTGGCACATCCAAGAACAAATCCCAATCAGTACCCTAATGATTGGGTCAAGTTTGATGTGGGTCTATGTCATCCAATAAGACATTTTGGTCACCTATTCAGAGGGTTAATTGCCATGTTTATGATTTAGAACTATTATAATCACTTGTTTTATTGTGAACTTCAATTCCCTTATGCATCCTTATGTGTGTGACTAGGTAGGTTCCTAATTATGTTGGTAGTAATGTATAGAACAACACAAGGAAAGATTGGTCTCTAGCCAAACATCATTACCACCCAAGTAATAGAAATGAGTTGGAGAACAACTACAACCTATAAAATGAATAATGTTGTCGTGGCCACATAATCCCTTTGTCAGATATATCTAGATGAAATTGAGGTTTTGAAAGTCATTGTCCTAACATTCAATCTTGTTCATTGAACTAGATCAGACTATACGATATAATGTGAGCTCAATATCATATATTAACTCACATGAGCATGGCCATGCATTTCATAGTTGTGCTTATCAAGTGGTCAAGGATATCACTCCAAAGGATGGAAATTCCATATAGATCACCCACAGTTAGCCACATGTATCACAGTGTACCCAATCACCACCTTTTTGGCAACTTATATTTTGGAGCAAGTTGGGGTAGTGTCCAAGTACAAAGGATATTGTTAGGTTTATTCATAATATCAATATTGAAATAAACATAATAAGTGGAATGGCATTCTATTAATAATCAACTCGAGTATAAAATATCCCTTTGGCAACCATCACATGATGGCTCTCAGAGTATATAACCAACCTAGTCATGTTATTAGTAAAATATAATTGATATGGTTGGATTACCCTCTACATCTAGCATTAGTGTTATTGCTTATACATCTTGTATTCACCCATACGGGTGTCAACATAGTAATCGTATGAAATTTTCATGGTCAAAAATATTTTCTTCTATTATGATGTTTTGGTATTTGAAAATAATGATTAACAATATTGGATAATATTCCCATGAAAAAGTATGGTGGTGTTTAGCATTGGGATTATTGCTTTTATTTGTTCGAATAAGGAATGGATCCCCTTTGTGAGCATAACTCCTTACAGTTATCAACTTGTACCCCGATATGTATTTCAACATACTCTTTCTATGCTTTTCTATGTCATGTCTAGTATATATTTATGGTACTTTAATGTTGCCCTCCACTTTCTTTTACTGAATTGAAAAGAGTTTTGGGGTAAATTTTCATTCATGTCTCAAAATGACACCACGATCTCAATTGAAAGTAATGTGGTGCCATGTGTCCATCTCTCACATTTTGCAAGACAAATGTGGTTTTGGTGAGTATGGCTTGGTTGGCACTTGCAAGTACATATTTGTTTGGTACCTACGTGTTCTTTTCAAAAAGGAAACTCCATAGGGAGAATGATCATATTTGGAGTAAATCTTATTGGCACCTAGATGGGGTATCCTTCTTAGAAGACTCTAAAAGAAGCACAAATGGTTTGGCACATCCAAGAACAAATCCCAATCAGTACCCTAATGATTGGGTCAAGTTTGATGTGGGTCTATATCATCCTCAATCTGGGTACAAAACTATTTTTCACCCAGAATAAGTCAAAATTTGTCTGCTAGGTCAACATTATACTTGTGTACAATAGGTCTGGATATGATTTGCACCCTAATTCGTAGGGTCAAATTTGAGTTGTTATATATTTCATCTATAATAATGAAAATGTATAAATTTTTCCTATAACGGTTCAAGATCCATGGGAAGAAAAATTTAATGTTTTTGTAAGTCTGATGTGGGACCAAATCTTACCTAAATTTGTTGCAAACTAGATCTGCACCCAGAATAATCCAAACTATGTATGGAGTCCCACACTAGATTTGTGTTGAACGGTGCATACATGATTTGCATCCAAATTCTTGGTGTCAATTACAGCTATTCCATATCTCACCTACATCCTAAAAGTCTCTAAATTTTGACTATAAGTGTAGGACCCGATGGAGACAAATTAGAGTTTCCTAAGTCTAATGTTGGCATATATTTTTCCTAAATTTGATGCAAACTAAATCTATGCACAGAAATAGCTAGAACGTGTTTGGTAGGCCTATATTTGACTCTTTTGTGTAGATTGAGATTTCACTCATTCTAGTCAAAAATGACTCAAGTGTAACAAATTGTTTGGGTTTGAAACATCCAAATATCAAGGATTTGTCAAATTATTGGGGACTAATATGAGTTGTAAACAAACTCATATGAGAATGTTCATGGATTTCATAGTATCCCTCATCAAGTGGTTGGGATATTACTCCACTAGGAGGGACAAATTACATATAAATTACTCAAAACAATCCATATGTGACATGATGCACCCATTCACCACTCGTATGATAACCCTTATTCAAGGTCACGATGAGTAGTGTTAAAGTATATTGAAAACATGTGATCATTGTAGTGAATCTAGGTCTAAGGATCACATTCACCATTATCATCATGAGATATGTGTTTTACTTCCATTACATGACTTACATGTACCATTCTCAAAATGTGCATTCTTGGTGCACTTGTTCACTAACAAGTACCTATGTGTTTGAATTGATATCCAATACAAGAATACTAACATGTAGTCTTGATGTCTTTTTTTTATTACTTTCTATGATAATATCAACTAGGGACTAGACAAGAACATATGCGCTTATCATACACATAATCTCATGTCTATGTCCTCAACCCAAAATCATACATCATTAAGTCAAACCTTCTTAAGAGATTATTATGGTTAATCATTGTACCATATAGAAACATGATAAATAGATTTACCTTTATTAATTTTAAGATCAAGTTCAAAGTATCTCACTACCTTTTTTGAGAACTTTTGATGTGTCAAATAAATCAAATACTAACTTGATTTTTTTTCACGTCATCCCCTAGGGTTACGGTGCAACTCGTTGCACGCGCATGAGTGGTGGTGGTACTGGCGACAGTGGAGGCCGTGGTGCAGGGTGTGGATCCTTCCACAACATTCATCGTGCTAGTCAGGGCTGGGTCAACGTCGAAGTGGATGATCCTTCATCGCCGCTGGACGACGCGGCGATCCCAGACGATGATAACCCCATGGATGAGGGTGATCATGCTGACGGGCATAGCCCTGGTCCGATCTCCTTCTGAGATGTCATCACAGGTGGAGCTAAGCAGCCAGCAATCAAGTTGGTCACCCCTGATGCCCTAAAAGCTAATGACGTCCATGTGGATAGAAGCAGAGTCCTTCCCAACATCTGAATCGACCCTAGTGTGCTGCCACCGCTGCTGGAACCCTGGAGGTTTGTTTTGGTGGTGAAGGTAGTCGGCATCAACGTCGGCTTCACAAAATTCGTTAATCGAATCATGTCCCTGTAACGTCCTAGGATTTGAGGCCTCGGATGTAATGATCTTATAAGGAATGATTAGACTACCCATATCACCAAGGTGCACCTCCTTTTATGGGAACCCATCACTAAAGAACTCCATAGTTAAGCGTGATCAGCTTGGAGTAGACTAGGATGGGTGACCAGTCAGGAAGTTGACCCTGGCTTGCATGTGAGTGAGAATAAAATACGCAGTTAAGGCTAGCGGTGGTCTGTGGGGCCAGTCGTCATTCCTGAAACTCTACTAGAGCCTAGGACAGTGGGCATGTGTGTTACAAATGGTATCAGAGCCATAACCCCTCCAGTAGCTGGGGCCCACATGGGCATGTGGTATGCCAGTCTTGAGCCGTACGGTCCAGGCATGTAGGAAAGGGCTATCCATGGTGATGTAGCCACCATTGCGCTGGTATTCCATGATCGGGAGTTGGGTGTCCATGGGCCATTCTGGGTCTGCACTGAAATGGGGCAATGTTATGAGGTCTTATAGTTGAACCTTGGTGAGGACATCAAGAGTCTAAGTGGGGGAGATTGTAACATCCCAGGATTTGAGGCCTCGGATATAATGAACTTATAAGGAATGATTAGACTACCCATATCACCAAGGTGCACCTCCTTTTTTGGGAGCCCATCACTAAAGAACTCCATAGTTAAGCGTGCTCAGCTTGGAGTAGTACTAGGATGGGTGACCAGTCGGGAAGTTGACCCTGGATTGTGCGTGAGTGAGAATAAAACATGTAGTTAAGGCTAGTGGTGGTATGTGGGGCCAGTCGTCATTCCTGAAACTCTACTAGAGCCTTGGGCAGTGGGCCCAGGCGTTATAGTCCATGTGGAAGCTTACCGAGCAGTTTTGTGTTATCGACTTGGAGATGGGGTATTTCATCATTCAACTCAACAATAAGGAGGCATTCGAGCGAGCCATGACTGAGGGTCCATGGACCATATTTGGAAACTACTTGTTAGTCCAATCATGGTCGGCTGATTTCCGCCCCGTTGATCACATCCCTAGAAAGCTTGTGGTTTGGCTACACATTCCCGAGCTTCCAGTCTATCTCTACCAATATCATCTCCTAGCAAGCATTGGCGATGTCGTTGGTAAAACGATCAAAGTCGACACCACCACGCTATCTGGCCATCGTGGAAAGTTTGTAAGGTTAGCAGTTGAGGTCAACACCCTCAAGCCTCTCCTATCGGCCATCAATCTCAATGGAGAACATTACCGACTGGAATATGAGAACCTTCCCTTTGTCTGCATGAAATGCGGTAGAGTCAGGCATCATGAAATAGCATGCACCTTTGTCAAGACCTTCTTTGACGTCGGGCCCCCCTCTCCTTAAAGAGGTGCAATACACGACCCAAATCCATGCTAAGAAGCTAGAGAAATGCATGCCTTCCAACAAGAAGGGGGCGCCACCACATACTGGAAACATGGTGCATGCAACATCGACCACTTTGGGGAACGATGAAACTATTGTCGAACAGCCTCCACAACCCACATCAGACGTTCAAGAAATATCTGAGGGTATTTCATCATTCAACTCAACAATAAGGAGGCATTTGAACGAGCCATGACTGAGGGTCCATGGACCATATTTGGCAACTACTTGTCAGTCCAATCATGGTTGGCTGATTTCCGCCTCGTTGATCACATCCCTAGAAAGTTTATGGTTTGGCTACGCATTCCCCAGCTTCCAGTCTATCTCTACCAATATCATCTTCTAGCAAGCATTGGCGATGTCATTGGTAAAATAATCAAAGTCGACACCACCACGCTATCCGACCATCGTGGAAAGTTTGCAAGGTTAGCAGTTGAGGTTGACACCCTCAAGCCTCTCCTACCGGCCATCAATCTCAATGAGAACATTACCAACTGGAATATGAGAACCTTCCCTCTATCTGCATGAAATGCGGTAGAGTTAGGCATGATGACACAGCGTGTACCTTTGTCAAGACCTTCTTGGATGTTGGGCCCCCCTCTCCTTAAGGAGGTGTAGTACATGACCCAAATCCACACTAAGAAGCCAGAGAAACGCCCGCCTTCCAACAAGAAGGGGGCGCCACCACAGAATGGAAACACGGCACACGCAACATCGACCACTCCGGGGAACGACGACACTATTATCGAACAGCTGCCACAACCCACATCAGAAGTTCAAGAAATGTCTGAAGAGGATTGGCAGACTGTCCAATCTAGGAAACAAAAAAGGAAGACAAAGGCAAAGCTTCAAACACATCCCGGTGTAGGGCAAGCCACACTGCCCAAGGCCTCATCGGCGGGTGGTGTCGACACCAACAACACAAGTGTCACACTATTGAATGATGACACCTGTGTGGGCAGAGCGACGGAGATGGGGGCTGACCCTCCGTTCCAATTTGCAGCCACAGACATTGTCCACGCCGACTCGCAGTGCCTATTTCAATGGGTGATAAAGGAGGAGCTAGTGGAGTCCTACTCAGAAATAGGAGGGTAGTTTACCATACTGTTAGCCCTGGCAGGGAAATAAAGGGAAGCTTGCCTAGTTAGTCGAAAACCTAGACCAAGGCTCAGATGCTAAGCATGCCATTGACTTCAATCAAGAATCAGTTCCACCTCCAAATGATGATATGGTCGGCGATGAGAATTTCGTCGGCCTCTGTGTGGTAATTGTTTAAGTTGCCCACAACCCTCTCTTTGTTTGTGTTTTAATGTTGAACATCCTCTGCTGGAACATTCAAGGTGCTTGTTTCAAGAAGAATATTTGCCTCCTTAAAGATCTCAAAAGAAGACATAGACTTCCCATTATGGCCATTATCGAACCACATATTAGTGGGTCCAAGGCTGATAGCATCATAAAGCAATTGGGTTTCCCCTCCTCTCACTGGGTTGAGGCCATTGGCTTTTCTGGTGGTATCTGGGTGCTATGGGATGATGCTTGCTTCTCCATCAACATCATTCATAATCACGACAATTCATCCACTACTACATTAACGATACTTGGTACCTGACGTTCGTCTGTGGTTCTCCTAACCCTTATAAGTGAGACCTTCTTTGGAATCATTTACAGGACATTTCTAATTCCATCTTTGGTTCGTGGGTAGTCCTTGGTGACTTCAACACCATGCTTGACATTTTTGAAAAACAAAATGGGTGTTCATTTGATCGTCGCTCTAGTAGGAAGTTCAACTCTCTTCTCATGTACACTGGCCTAGAAGACATCAAGGCTAATGTACCCTTATTCACCTTCAAGCGGCTTCAGTTGTTGGAAAGACTTGATAGAGTCATTGCCAATGACAATTGGCTTACCATGGCCAATAATGCTTCAGTTATCATGCTTCCAAGACTTTACAGTGACCATAGCCCGATCCTCATCCATGAGTCCTTGCACTGGCATGATCGCCCCAAGTCCTTCCGCACTAAAGACAGCTGGTCGCTGACCCCTGATTTCAAAGACACCGTTCTCAAATCCTGGGACTCGACTAAAAGTTTCCTTGATGCCCTCCCTGCCTTCCATGCTACTACAATTGCTTGGGACTCCAAACTCCAAGCTTCTAACAGAAAGCACAAGAACAAAGCCCTGCGCCAAATTAGCAACATCTAGGTATCTACCAACACTCTTTCCCATGTTACTTCTGACCTCACCATGGAACGTTTGCAAGATGAATACAGCAGCATCCTCCTATAAGAAGAGGCTTATTGGCATCAACAGGCTAACATAAATTAGCTCGGTCTTAGCGATGCAAATATTAAATTCTTCCATACATATGTCAAAGCCCGCCGCCTCTTCAACAAGATTACACGCCTTAAATATGTCACTGGTAACTGGGTGGAGGACCCAGCATTGTTGCAGTTGCATGTACACAGATTCTTCCTCGACCTGATGACTGTCTCGTTCCCCAGCACTCGCACCAGTGTTGTTGTCGCTAGTTTCATCGGCACCTTCAACCACCCGTCCGACGCCACACAATGTGCTCTTAGTTCTCTCCCCTCTGCTGATGAGATTAGGCGCACCATGTTCATGATGGCGCCCAACAAAGCTCCTGGATCCGATGGCATCTGCAACTCCTTTGTCCAGAAGCATTGGGACACTATTGGCCCATCCTTCATCTCTATAGTCCAGGATACCTTCTCTACGGGTTCCATTGAAGACCGCATTGCTGATTCATACATGTATCTGATCCCAAAGACCAGACAGCCCCAAAACTACAGCGACCTGTGTCCTATCTCACTCAACAACACATGCTTCAAGCTGATATCCAAAATCATTATGGAGCGCATAAAGCCTCTTCTGCAAGGCTAGATTTCTGAAACTCAGTCTAGTTTCCTCCTGGGCCGGTGCATCACTGATAACATCATTCTGGTACAGGAGGTTATTCACACCATGTGCATGAAGCACAACGGAAAGGCATTAGCTTACATTAAGTTAGACCTTGCTAATGCTTTTGATAAAATGAATTGGGAATTTATTCATGACACCATCAAGAGGATCGGTATCCCAGCGTTACTGGTTGACTTGATTATGCAAATCATTACTAAGGGGTGCACATCAATTCTTTGGGAAGGATGTCCCTTAGAATCATTTAAAACTTCACAAGGCGTCCGCCAAGGCGATCCCATCAACCCCTACATCTTTGTATAGTGCATGGAGAGACTCATCCAAGCCATCTCGTCTTCCATTTGTCAAGGTGACTGGAAGCCTATTCGCCTCTCACGGCATGGTCCACTTCTATCACATGTTTTCTTTGCTGATGACATCCTCTTGCTGGCTGAGGCTTCCTCCGGGCAAGCTAAAACTATTAACAAAGTTCTCCAAGCCTTTGCACGTGCATCTGGGCAAAGAGTCTCTACGGCCAAATCGTGTTGCTTCTTCTCGCCTAATACCTCACACCAAGTTTTTGACGCCTTCTGTAGGCACCTAGGCATTCAACACACCAGTGACTTGGGCCGCTACCTGGGAGTTCCCATCCTATATCATCGGGTTAATAGGTCTACTCATGCTGCGATTGTTGATACCCTGAAGGACCGCATGACGAGCTGGTTAGCACGACAGTTGTCCCTTGCAGGAAGGATCACCCTTGCAAAATCTACTCTTCAAGCTATCTCAGTTTGTTAGTGAGAGGTCCCAGGATCGAGCCCAGGCCACGGGATGAATAGAATGGCCAATTTTTTAAATTTAAAAAAAAAAAAAAAAAAAGCTATCCCCAGCTATACTATGCAGACGGTGCAGCTCTCCCCTGCCTTATGTGACGACATTAACAAGCATGTTAAGAACTTCCTGTAGTCTGGTAGTCAATCACACCACAGCCTCTCCTTGGTCTCGTGGAAAAAGGTCACCATGGCAAAATTGGATGGCGGCTTGGGCATCAAGGATGCACGTTCACAAAATCAAGCTCTTATGCTTGGCAATGTCTGGCGTTTCATGAACAATAGACAAGTCTTATGGGTCCGAGTGATGTGGGACAAATATATGCACAACGACACCCCTATAAAGAAATCTTGTTCTTCTGTGTGGGCCTTTATTAGAAAACACATGCCTTCCATCCAACAATCCTCATCAGTGACTATTAATAATGGTGAGTCTACATACGTATGGATTGGCAGATGGCTTCATGGCCATTCCATTGAAGAGCTTGCTCCCGCCTTTGTGCCACTGCCAGACCTTACTAGTCTCAAAGTCTCAGCTATGGGCATGGACGGTAATGACTGGGATTGGGACTTCATCCACATATATCTTCCTGCCAATTCATGGCCACACATTCATCACATCTACTCACCTGCCCCGACGTCGGGTCACCATATGCGCCAATGGCCCGGTTTGCCCTCTGGTCTTCTTACTACCAAGTCTGCCTACCAATGGCTCCGCAAAGACATTGCCTTGCCCTTTCCTAGAAAATGGGATACTATATGGAAGCTTCCCATTCCTCCTCATATTTGTACTTTTCTATCACTGCTGCACCACAGGGCGTTGCTCACCAACATAGAGAAATCCTGATGCCATATTCCTGTTAATGACACCTACCCGGTATGCTCTAACGCATGCGAGATGCTGGTGCACTCACTCCGTGACTGCAACTTTAGTAAGGAAGTTTGGGTCGCATGCAAAGTCGACCCTTCCTACTTTCTTATTCCTTAGGAAGACTGGATTTCTTATATTACTTCCTCTACGTGCACTGATCTTCCCTCCATACTGCCCGTGGTTGCTTGCTGGGCAATATGGTCACAAAGGAATGAGTTTATACATAACAGAAAGTAGCAACCTCTCCACAAGCGGGTCTCCTTCATCAAGGACAGAGCTTGCGCCATCATGGTGATCATGGCGCTGCTCTCGACGCCAACCGTAGTGTGTAGCCACGTCTGGAATCCCCCTATTCTTAGGGACGTTGTCATGTTTGTTGATGCTTCTTACAATGCTAACTCTTCCCGCGCCGGGATTGGCATTCATATTGTTGATAGCCATGGAAGATTTCTCCTGGGCCATGATCGCCCAGCCATGCCAGCTCGGCATTGGAAGCAGAGGTGCAAGGTATTATATGTGCCTTGGAACTTTGCAAAATCATAGGATGGCGTGCTCCCACCATTCTGTCTGATGCTACCACAGTGGTATCCATTACCACTGAGGATGCATCCGCAACAACCATGTTCTTTCCCCATGTGTGTCGGCTTTATAAGCTCCATGAAGACGTCGGATAGCCTTTCATTTCGCATATTCCTAGATTGCAAAATAATGTAGTTGACTACATTGCCCGCTTTTCCGTTCATGCTAGTACTACTTTTACTTTCCAAATTGATGTGCCCCAGTGACTCACCAGCAATCTAAATGTTAACTTTGCGAACATTTGGCCCGCAGTAGAAATCGGGATGAATACAATCTGATCTCTACGTTTCCCCCAAAAAAAAGTATCTCACTATAATGTTTTTTTTTGTCGGTCAAAAAAATGTGTTACTATAAAACCAAAAACTTTGGGCACAGAGTACCCCATTACATCACAAGGAGCTAAAAAGCTCAATCAAGGATCATATACCCCACGCAGGGGGTATTACACTAGACCTGAAGATAACAAGCTCTAAGAAGAGCAACAAACTAACCAGACTAAAACCGAGGTATTCCTTCCGGTAGAATGATATATTACAACCTGCAGAAACATGCAATAAGCCTACCCACAAAAAGTAACTACATACTACAACATGGCATCCACCAGAAAATCCTGCCTGGAAAAGCATCACTAGCTTCAGATCTTCTCAGATCACCAGTGCCATCACATTCGACCAATAGAGAAACTGCGAGCCTAAGATGTTCAAAAAAAACCTTTCATTCCTGGCACGGAACCAACTGTCTAATAGAAACACCCACAATATGTGATCCTATGCCAGTAATTAGAGGATTCAACTAACTTCCGAGACACACAACCAAATTGTTGATGTCCTGCAATAGGAACAGCAGCCAAATCTTACAAAGAGGCTGCTTGTTAAACACCTAATAGGTGTTCCTACGCCCAGCAAAGGAGGAGAAGTCAGACTAAAGGAGCCGACCCCAACAACTCCTTGATGTAGCCTTTACCAGGAGCAAGCTTGGAGGGTCATCAAGTTGGCCCGGATGCTCCTGTAGCACCAGAGCACTTTCGGATGTTCCCCTGCAGAGGATGAGCTCCATGGCGAGGAGCTCAAACCCAGCAGGAATGGCGCCGTCGGCATATAGCTATTGATGGCGAGAGTGACATAGTCGGCGGACCCAGGGAAGAAGGAACCCGAACTGCCCAGCAGTGCACCCAAGCTCACCTTATCACCGTAGCAGGTCCATGTTGATGGCGAGGGGCTATTGATGCCCTGGATGACCCAGGGCCATCTAGGGAGGAGGCAGACCAGGTGCCTGTGAAAGAAGGGCGAGAGCACCCTTCCTTCACCTGCGTCGACGATTTGGTAGCACAGAGAGCCAGATCTGTTAGGAATGAACCTCTCCATCTGTCATGCTTGAACGGGATGGAGTCGATGGGGTCGACAAGCCAAATCACAAGCAGGTCTGGACGCTGCACGGCCGAGCTCGTCTCCTCAACCACCCAACCGCCGAGATTCAACCCCGATGCTAGCAACAGGGAGCGTTGCTAACCAAATCCCTCCTCCTAAGGCTCGCTGGAGTCTTCAAACAAGGGAGTCATGTCGTGGTTGTTGGGGCCAAGGGGAGGACGGCGCCGATGACACATTCTCCCCTCAGTAATAGTCGTCGGGGGAAACCTAGAAGGAAGACGGAGTGGAATAAGCCGGTAAGCCGGATCACCCATATCCTGACAATCCATCCTAACGCGTCTTGGCCCATAGGAACCGAGACCGCACCAGTGCTAGAGATGACGACGGTGTCGTGAACCTGTAAACCAAGTCATAGCTTGGGGAGGAAGGTGGCACAGGTGCCAGGGTCGGAGGAGCAAAGGATGTGAGCGACAAAAGGGGAAGGCTCATCTCCACTCGTCTCACTTGAATGAGAAGGATTCGATGACTCGAAGGTGCCGACCTCGTCACACCGTAGCTCTCGCATCGCAGTCTGACTCGCATCTTCCAGGACCGAGAGGGCAACCGTCGGGGCAGCTGGATTGCAGCTCGATGCTTTTCCTCTAGTAGTAGATCGAAGCTTCAATCATCGTGGTTGATAAGCCAGGGGGAGGACGCGCCAGAGAAGATGCCCCCTCCTCCCAGCAGCGCCGCCGGGTAGAGAGAAGCGGGAGCAACCCTAGAGAGAGATAGAAAGGTGTCCCAAGTCATCTCACTATAATGTTGAACATGTTGTAGAACTATAGTAGGGTCACAACACTAATAAGAATGATATTTTCATTGTGGTGGTATGCTCTTTTAGTATCTAACAAAAGTTTGTGTTTTTGTTATCTAAGGAAGAATCTAGAGTCAATATACTAGCATACCAAAGTCAATTGTCCACTACAATGAGGGAATTAGAAACATTGAAAATGATTAAGTAAATAAAAAGGATAATCTAGGTACATGTATGGATAATCTTACTTGGGATAAATTATTAATCATTAAGAGTGTAAGAAACAACAAAGAGTTGGGATAATTATGTAGAGTCATAAATTTATCATGTAGTTACTCAATTGTACATGTATCCACAACCCAAATGTTTTAGGGTAGGACACAATTATCTCACCACAACATTACCTTTGTGTCCAACAAAATATTTAAGCAAGTCAAGATCCTCCGATTAAAGATGGAAATTTGTGATATGGACCCAACAATGTACAATGTTGACCCGACCCAAAATGACCCAAAATTGATTTTTGAATAGATTCTGTCTAAACCTTCAATTTCAAGACTTCTGAGCATCTATTCCTGATAACCTAATTGCCACCCCTATCTTCAAAAGACCCTAAGAAATCAAGGTTTGATCTAAATAGTCATGCCAAGTCCTATTTTCACAGCTAACCACTTTGTCATGATGGCTAATGGAATCATCATATACGGAAATAATACTCTATGTTATATACGGAATTAAAAAAACAAAATAGAAATAGAAGTTCAGACAAAGTTCAACTTGTTATCCATAATTGTGGCAAAATTTTCTTATTTCCAAGCACATAATGCTGATAGAGGTGAGAGGAGGCATGGGCTAATTTGGATTGAGATAACTATTGAATATGGAGGTTTTGGGATTCATATACTAAAGTATAGATACCAAGCCTTACATATGAAGGCCACTTGGGGAGTTCTAGAAGGAGAGTCCTTATGTGTCTTATTTGTTATGTCCAAGTACGATATAGATACACAGGATTGAGGAATAGAATATCATTGGTTTCTAGAAGTATTAATAGTGTTACTATACTAACTAGAGGAATGCATGTGGTGTTGTTTCAATGGTTATGAATAGCACAAGGTGGGAATAGGTAGGGATGACAGTCCTTATAGGGAAACAAAGTGGGATGAGGGTGGGGGATATGATGGAAGAGAAAGGACATAGAGGCAAACCCTAATTTGAAGGTAAAGGATATGCTAGAGTATGAAGGATTTTGAAAATGAGATATCATCTTCAACTAGTTGAGGAAGATTTCCTATTAGTTGGATAATAGAACCCAAGACTGACAAACTTGGTGTCCTACAGAGGAAAAATTCTTTCTTTGCAAGCAAAAGAATATACAGGTCCTCATGAAAGCAAAGGGTGGATGGGTTTAAGTTCCACCAAATGGACTTGGAATGGGGCCCTACTATTCAAATTTTATATATTTTCATTGAAATTGAGGAATGATCTCTATTTTATCATTGTATCAATAAGTTACCACAATTAGCAAGTGTCTACTTATGATGATACCAGGATAGACAACAATATATTCTGTACAATCCATAAAAATGGGCTATCGAAGCATGTGAAGAATGTATGGAGAGAGGCAATGGATAGTGCAAATGTTTACTTGCAACTGGAGAGGGGTCTTCTTCCTCTCACTATCATGTGGCGTGTCTAGGCCGTTAAGTGTACTAATAGGTATGAAGGGAGAAAGATGAATGATGGCCAAAAGGAGGATTCGGCAATGGTATGTCACATTTTGCGATCACAATGGAAGGGATACCATAATAGAGTTTAGTTGGTGATTACGAGTCAGAGGACATATGGATATTGAAGGGATGCCACCACACATTAGGATCAAGAGATATGTGTTAATATTGATGACACATAGGGGAGCCTGTTAGGGTGTGGAGGTTCAATATGGCGAGGTCTCTTAGAGACAAACTATGGAAGGTCATAGGGGAATAGGTATTGGGGGGTCCTTACATGTCATGATGGGACAGTAATGGTAGGGTTATGGGGTCCTAGCAAGGGTCAAAGCCACTTGGATTCCTTTGGAGGCATGGTTGGCTGTTTCTACTATGGAATGTTGCAACCATGTTTTGATAGTGTGATTGAGGTTAGCTAGGATTTTAAGTAGGTTGGAAACCCCTACTTTGACCTTTAAAACACAATTTAAGCAGCTCCAAAAATGGACGATAAGAGTTGGGATTATATCTTGTAATGAGATAGGCAAATTGAATGAAATGTGAGTTAATCGAGTATGGGCTAGCCTAATCAATGGTTGCATTTTCAGTAGTCTAGATGAATGTCACTGCTTGCTAGGACTATACGGGATGGAATGCTTGAAGGTTCCATACTTTAGGAAAGTAGTGGAATAGAGTATATGGTTAAACATACGGTACTTGAGTTCATCCATTTTTAAATGTAGGGATGCAACTTTTTGTACTGAGTTTTTTCTTGCCCACTAGAGGATGATATTCATATACTTTCCCTATTGTTTAACTTTAAAAAGAAAAAGCATGGATTATATATAGCGTATGGCAACAGCAAAATTGAAAGCATGTAACTTGATATATGCTCAAACATTCCTACTGATTTCAGTGATATCAAAGATATACAAGAGGACACATAAATTGGCTATTTACACGAGCACTGAAATCACTCAGAAATCACAAAATTGCTCCCACCCTTTCACCTCCTCTTTATATGACCATGTGGAACAACACGTCCTTGTTTTGTAGTTTTGTAGAGGAGCATTTGGCACCTAAGCGATGTACCCAATCTACCAAATTGAAGAGAAGGTGAACCGCAGAATGAGAAGCCTAATCTCCCGCCAATCGTTGTCACTTAAGCAACTTCGTGTCTGTGCTAGGCAATAGCTGTGATTTCTGAGGAGAGAACCAACAATCATGACACACTTCATACAAATACATATCTGAGATAAAAGCATTTATACATTATCCTCCGAGTCACCAGAACATTAAAGTGACGATACTGCAGGGTACCAAAACCGTTTCGACTAGATTAATTGGTTTGTTAACAAAAATGAAAGTGGACATAATGTTTGAAAATCAAATTCAGGGCCAGTTTGGCTGGATATAATTGAACTACAAATGTAAATACAACTTGGAAGTCACACTGACCACTACCCACCAAACAATGTGATACACTGCGGATTCAGCAAAAAGAACGTAAGTAATGCTTCTCTTTTCAAAATTTTCTTTTCAAGCAACGCAATGGATTCCACATTAAACATTGGACATGATTTGTCTTGCGGGGCTGGACCGGCCTACAAGTTTGCAATAGGACGATTTGTATGAATAGCCTACCGTGGGGTACAATCATGTATAATAAAAACAATTGCTTCCCTCCGACATGGTACTTTTCCCATTATTGAAGTTTATACAATACCAGATATATGACCCACTTGCTTGTCACAATACCAGATATATGACCCACTTGTTTGTCACGTAAGAAGTGCTCACATGACAAACATTTTGTTCCTATCCAGTTCCCCGAACCAACGAACAGAAGCAACCAAGGCTCTCCGTAAAAGAAATTAGACACATTTTAAAAACCAAATGGAGGCCAGGATAGAAGCTGGGTTACATGAATACTAGTCTCAGCAATAAGCTACATACGTTGGTCCGTGTTGATAGGTTCAAGTGGATAGCTCCTACTTCTGGGACTGAATCGGTTAAATTTATTTTGATTAATTTCATACAGTCACAATATCAAATGAAAGCACACGGTTAACTGTGATGACTTTATGTTAATTTGCACTCTCACACGAGAACCAACACCAGCAAGCTAGCCAAAATAGCTTTGATTTTAATAATCTCCGCTGGCACATGTTCAGAGTATATCCGTTTATGAATTGCAGGGCACTCAGGTAAAAATGCTTTGATTGCTATCTCGCTTATAGGAAGACGTAAGTCACGCAACATACTCCTTTCCCAACCAAGAAGCAAAACTGAACTCTCGATATAAATATCAAATGAAACGAGTTCAATTCCTTAGGCTGAATCAATTACGCGCGCAACTCCTCACCTACCGACTTGCCTTCACGCAAATGCTGGATACAGTAAGGCTGCCGACAGGCCTTGAAAGTAGAAATTGACTTCACAAGAGACCATCGTTATCAGGCTCAGGCACACCACCAAAAATAAAGAAGACACATGTGGAGAGGATCAAAAAAGAATCTTATTTTTCATTAAATATAACCCGCCGATTTTGACTAGATCATTTTGCTTGAGTTGCCTCAAACGAAAGTCATGGGAGAAGACTCAGCAACAAGCAGTTTGGTATGAATGTCAAAAATACAATCCAACCTGCCATCCGGTTTTCCCCTCTTCGTTCTTCAAAAGAAGCAAAATTAAGTATGACCATGACTCATGACTTCCCATGTGACCATAACTTCGTAGAAACTCAGCTTCCCACCCAGCCTTCTATGCACCTGTTTGTTTGTTTGTTTTTTCTGTAGGTTGACAAACCAGATATCTTTGATCGGGTTTGTAGGCTTATTTACCTCGGTATATCAACACTTGTGGGTATGTTTCTCACCTTTCAACATGGTTACAGTCTACCATGATGGTCAAGGGACAACTATTGAGCTCATTTGGTCAGGAGAGGCTCTAAAGCCAAACTTTACTGGCTTGTTCTCATCCTCATTCAGCGTGTGAACAATGACCAGCAGGCAGCATCAAGATCAGAGTCAATTGAGTTGAAGAACCTATCGCCGTCCGTTTGCCCAATTCCGGTTGTGACCTGTTGCTTTAGGGTGAGGAGGCCGGAAGTTAGGTGCTTGCTTGGGAAGGTCATGGATCTCCATTACTTGGATTGTCCTCTGCCTCTTAGCTGCAATTAGAAATAAGCAAGGAAACAGTTTAAAACAAAAGACACAAAAAATCTCTAGAAATCCAGTTTTCATGACTAGTTAAAGATTTACTTACCAGTTTCAGCTTGTTGGTATCCCTCATGGAGTTTCCTTTTAGCAATCTCTAGTTTGGCCCGGACAGAACCCTCATCCGAACAGTTTGCTTTCTGATATCAGTCAATAAACATCAGATCGGCAAAGTAAAGAGACAGAGACACTACAAGAAACGATGTTGTTTCAAGCTTACATCTTGCAAACCACTCACTGGCCTCCTTTGGAATTCAGCTCGTGCCGGCTGCTGAGCCATAGGCCGCACATCCCTGCCGCCTCTCTGTTCTCTATTTTGCATCTGAGCGGGCCTCGCCGCCCCTGAGCCCGAGTCCCTTCCACTGGGTCCTTTCGTCTGTTTTTGAAGGTAGTTCTGTGCCATCTCTAATCGGTTAGACTGGATCTTTGCTTTATTCTGTTCTTGTGGCGGCTGTCTCTTATCCTTATTCAATGACAATGATTCATTAGCCTGACCGGGTGGCCTATACTCCTCAGGTACATACTCCTCATGTGTACTCGGCAGTGGCTTTCTCCTCTGTGCGGTGCTGTTCTCAGGTACATACTCCTCGGGTGTACTCGGCAGTGGCTTTCTCCTCTGGGTGGTGTTTCTCTCTGGCATTGGTTTCTTTCCTTTCTCCACATCCTTGGTGAATTCATCAAAGAACTGAGGATCTGCAATTATACATACACATACCACATCAGCATGTGCCACTAAATGTGACAATAAAAGCGAGTGGATAGCTCAGAAAGATGCCGAAATCCCACTCACTTCCGTCGTCGTCCATGCCATCAAAGAACTTCGTTGTTGCAGGGTTTCGAGACATGAGGATGAGTGGCCGATTAGTTTCAGTTGAGACAGTATTTTAACGGCATTAGGAGAAGGGCTGAAAACTTGATCTACCTGGGAGAGTTCCATTGCGGTTGTTTGGGTTGTGAGAAAAGCTGCTTCATCCATAGGAGGTAAAGGAAGCCCGTCGTCTTCTTCGTCATCATCGTAGTTTACTTGAGGATTGGCTGACTCTGGTGTTGCTTCTGAATATGGAAAGGATGATAAGAGTAGTGCCAAACTGATCGGAAATATTTAATCAATGGCAAGCAACATATTATTCGACCGTAGAATAAAAATTACCTTGTACAACAGTTGTAGAACTGACCCACTCATCAACCATGACCTTCCAACCACTACAATCCAGAAGGCAAATGTCAGGGGCGATATAAAAAGTGGCAAAATGTTTCTCATGAGATTTGTTGATTATAACGGCGCTAGACTTTAGATGTCATGCCAAACAGCAATTAATACAGCTAGGGCAATGAAACAGTGAGCATCACAGGGAAATAGAACGTCTGCTCAAGAGTTGAGAAGAATTTCATCTACATGATGAAGCTTCAACTGAAGACTCATTAATGGTCAAATAAAAACATTGCAGGCCAAATTGGACATTGTTTCGAATTATAACATTGGGAATAAGTCTTGCATTTTCAAATACACTAGAACATCAAAATTCTATAACATAATAATTTTAAGTGAGGGGAAAAATAGGCTAGCAGCAATCCGATTGAATTAAAATCAGAATGACTTCCAGATGAGATTCATGTGTATATGCCATTGAGAGGTAAATGTCAAACAACAGCTAAATAAGTGTGGGTGGATAGTAGGGCTTGAGAGTATGAGCAAGGGGTGCACTGCAATCACCTACTCACTAATCAAGAATGACTTGCAGATAACATTCATATGCCATTAAGGGGAGAGTTGAACCCCTAGATTTTGAAATCTGTCGATGAAGTTCTTTAATGTTCAATTCAACTCTTTTATTGTGTGAATATGATTCCTATTTAAGAAGATGTGTTGTGCGCATCATATGCTTAGGAAGCAGTACTGCTCTTTCTCATATCCAATTCAAAAACAAGAGCAATACCATTTCAGAACATTGGTTTTGAGTTGAAGAGAAGTATAACCATCACATCCTAGTACAGATATATAAGTTAGAACTTTGGTTGGAATTGGACTTTAGTTTCGGGTCTCCCGGTGTACACAAAAAGACACTAGGTCTAGTTGGTAGCAGCTGGATTTCCAAACTGGGCATAGACTTGTCGATTCCTACTTTAACCTAGTGAACAGCTGAACAACCAGCTGTGTAGATGGCTGAACGAGAATGCCATTTAAAGAAACCAAATTTCAAAGAGAAATGAAATTCCCTATCTTCCACCACCATGGAGTAAATAATTAGAACACACCCCCGAGCAGTAATCAGATGGAATTTGCTTAAATAGTAAGGAAACCGATTAGAGCAATTGGTAGATGAAAAAGGGAAAGGCATTCATAAAGGAAGTGTGGACGCAGTCAAGCAAGTGTTACAACTAACCAAGCAAAAAAAAAAAACACAAGGCCATCAACTCCCACGGCCTACTCAAGCTTGCTGTAAGTAGCACAGTATTCCGGAGAAAGGAAGAAGGAAAATGGCAAAGGGCAATTTACTTGAGTAGGAAAAGACACAAGAGTTAAATGTGAAATTCCAGCGACTACCCCAACAAAACTTACTCAATTAGGGTCCTCGCTAGGTGACGGATCGGCTTTGATTTGTGCCTCTTGAGCCCATTGACTGCCTTGCCAATATTTGTGGCCTGTGAAAGTGTAAGACAGTGAGTAAGTTCGCTGTCAGTCACAAGCGCAAGCTGACGAGACCATAAAGAAGAAGACCACTCCCTCATGAAATGGAGAATAATTCCATACTGGATCTGAAGTATCTGAACTACAACATGAACTGATCGCGGAATTTGCGGACAAAAATTGCATGCAACAGCGCACTATGTATGCAGGGTTCTCACCTGGAGAGTCTCCACGGACAGCGCCATCAACTGGAGCCTTCTGAGGGAATCGAACAAGAGTGATTCAGACTGCAGGGAGGAAGTAATAGAGCTGAGTTAGAAACCAGTAGCTGAGCTGAGTCTGATGAGTTGATTAGATCAAAACGGGTAATTTCCATTTCGCCGGGAATCCCAGCTCTAGCTGGGAATTGTTGTGAACAATTCATAGCCCTAAGGGATAAAATGTTGCTTAGGGAAAAGAAAAACGAAGGCTTCATTCGCTCATCTGTGTATAATTAAATTTTAGTCTTGATGATGGCAGACGAACGATGATAGGCTCCGCATGCAAGGAAGCAGAAGGAATTAAGAAACGAAACATGCAGCGGCAATATTAAAACGGGATCTAATTTTATTGATCACCAAAATCCAGGATTGATTCGTCCAATCTAATGATCTACCTACCTTTTCCTCATGCTCAAGTAGCAGGTCCTTGATCCTGAGCACCTCTCCAGCGATCATATTCTCCTCCTCGATCTCCTCCGTGAGCGCCTCGGCCTCATCGTAACTGTAATTGCTGACGTTAAGCCCACCACCGCCGTTGCTGGCGCCGCCGGGCAGCCCATCATCATCACCATCATCGCAGCTGCTGTTGACGTTACTGCTCTTCCCAGCACACCCATCCGTGGTGACAGTCCCACCACCACCGGGTGTATCCTCATCCCCTACCCTCCTCTTGGACCCTTCCCCTTCCCTCTCCTCCCCTCTGCACGGCATCCTGAGCTCCATCCCGTCGCAACCCAGGCACCGCGCCGTGGACCGGCACGAGAAGAGGGTCTCCGCAATGCCATCCCTCCTGCTCAAGAACTCCTCGGGCCTGTCGGCGGCGGCAACGAGGATGGCCTTCTCGATGACCCCGAAGATGTCCGATGGTGCTCCGCCGAAGTAGTCCCGCCAGTAGTCCATATCTAGAATCCCGCCAACGCCTTCCCCGCCCATCTCCAGATTGGAGGCAAGGAGGGAAAAGGCCCGCCCGTCCGGATCGACCGGAGGAGAAGTCTGTCTGTCTTCTTTGATACACCAATACAGTAGATTACTGGATGAAGAAACCGGTGGGAGGTCGATGGGAATATAGATCAAAGTCGTGACTTTCTTTTTTTTTGGGTGTTGTTCGGTTTGTTTGTATTTTCGTCTCCGCCAGCTATCGGAGGTATGACAGTTACCAGATGGCAATCAGGTAATCGAAATCCCGTCGAGACAAGAAGGATCGGGAAGACGAAACTGTTTTTTTTTTGTCTGCAAAACACCTGCGGTGTTGATGATTGATTTTCCTCCAAACTCCGGCACCCCTTTTTGGGTCTGCCGTTTAGCCGCCTCCGCCACTCCCAAACAGCCGGCGGTTGCTCGGTCAAAGAAGGTGAGCGCTTGGGATGATGGTTGTTTGGACAGGGATCAAGGAAGGAAGAGATGGGATGGGGGTGTGTATCTGGCTGGTGAACCCAAGACGAGGGAGGCAAAGTAGGTGGAGGCTTGGCTTGGGTTTGGCTTATCCTTCTCCCATACAAAGCTCTAGACTTTTTTTCTAACTCCCCTCTCACCCCTTTTGCGGGCGTTGATGTCGCCCACAGACACCAATCTGGAAACAAACAGATGGAGAGCGCCCGACGACCGACCCAAGGGGGGAAAATGAAAACAAAGACAAGGGCGGTAAAAAGGGGGGAAAATCCAAAATCGTGGTGGGAAATAATTGAGTAGGAAAATCCGAAAGAGGACGTATATAACCGATTGGGAAGAAGTGAATTAATCAATCCCGAAAGAGGGGAATTGAGGCGGAGGAACGCCAACAAGGGAAATGGAGAAAGAGCCGGCACTGCAGGGGAGTGAGATTGGGATTAATACTGGATTCTGGAACAGAAAAAGGGGAAAGGAACACGAAGGGACGCGAATCAGTGAGATGAAAACGGCGGAAGAAATGCGCCCCCAGCCCCACCACCACACCCCACTTCTCTATCTATCTAATCCTCTTCCACCTTCCGCACCGCCCCCGACCTGCCTGCGATCGATCAATCGATCGGGCGATTCGATTCGGTTTTCTTTCTGTGATAGATTTGTTTTAGATAGGGATCAGCTCAAAGCGGAATGGGTTCGTTTCTGTTATTTTCCCCGATACCCCTCTCTCTCTCTGTGTCTTCCTGCTGAGAGATGAGCAACAGCTGATCTCGTCTGTTCTAGTTCGTCCACCTTTCTCTCCTCTCTACCGCCTCAGAGCCTCTTCAAGTCACCCCCACAAGCAACAGGTGGAAGAACTGTTCCAACTCCAACATGGGGAAGGGGGTCTCAGAAGGAAGACAGAGAGGGGGAAAGAGAAAGAGAAAGAGACAGGCACTGAGAGAGAGAGACAGTATGGGAAGGACAAGATGGAGGAAATTAAAAAACGAATAAAATAACCGGAAAGAAAACCTCACCGGAAAGGAGGTGGTCACACAACGCAACCGCGGAAGAAGAAAAACAATATTAGTAGGCTTATTCATAAAAAACACACGAGAATTTATAAAATAATATTGTACTCAGAAAAGGAAAGGTTTAGAATACGACGAATAATGGAGGGAGAAAGAATCCATGGTATCCACCCGCTTTTTTTTCCCCTGTTGCCCATTCCATACAGTCCGCACACCACACCTGGACCTGGAGGAGTGACTAACCTGCCTACCCTACCCTCATACCTCCCTGCCTTTTCCGCCCCGCAAACCACACCAGTGCTAGTCCGTCATCACGCGCATTGATTAAGATTACCTCATCTACTTCTGATTTTGCCGTGCTAGTTAGTGAGATAATTGGAAAGGTCGAAGACCGTGTCCTCTACGACCTTTCAAAATTAACTATATCCGCAGTCAAAAGCATACGAGCAATCTACTACGTATCAGACCTGACTGGTCAACGGTCAAAATCGTACCAATAGCTCAGAAATTGGATGAGAATTGGAACAAAGATGCGAATCCACATGCTGTTCACAAACGATTGAAACTGTGAATTTCCCTCCAACTTTCGAAGTAGTTTCCCTCCTACTCCAATGTTAGAGAGTGAGGAATAAATAGGGTGTGTGGTATAATTTCAAGGGTTCATAATCGGATAGTTTCTTTTGTTTTTTAGCAAAAAGTTCACCTCTTAGAACCAATGAGCATATTGAGCATTCAATGGTTGATAAATTTATTTCAATACCAATTACTTCAAAAATGTAGGTCAGATACCAACATGTATTAGGTAATCTCGATCCAACTTTAAGGTAACGACCCCACTCCCTGGTTTTTTTGAGCTATGGGAGAATAGGATGTGTGCAGTCATTTCAAGGGTTCACAATCAAAAGGCTTTCTTGTATTTAGAAAAATAAATTATCATGCATATTACTATGTGTGGATCGAACAGTCATTTAGTTGAGTCCGTAATTTTTTAGTTAAATCTATATTTGAGGTGTGTATGGAGGGAGTAAATGAAAAGGATTCTTTTCACCTCTACATAAGACCTTGCCTAAAACGAGGATTATAAATGTGTAACGCTTGTAATTTACCCTTCATATTCATTGGGTAAGTTAGATCCATGTCTCGGACACGGTAGGAAATAGAAAGTTGAAAATTGGGTTCGTTTCATGTCCGCTTATGAAAGAAACCTTACACCTAAAAGGATAATAAATGATCCTCATAAATTGATGGGATAGCGAATGATCCTCATAAATTGATGGGAAATTTAATGATCGTAAATCTTTTTTTCTTTTCAGTTATGTTTTTTATGCTTTCTAGCTTAATACCATATATTTCCATCTACATGGGAGGATTCAGTTATTATGTGGGGATCAAACAAACAATTAGTTGAGCTCTGCAGTTTTTCTTTTTTTTTTAATTATCATTGTGCTTGAGGCATGTGTGGACGGCTGCAAATGAGAAGGGTCATTTTCATCTCGATAGAAGACCTTACCCAACACAAGGATTATAATTGGGCCTCATATTTTGACAGGAAAATTATGACCTAAGTGTAACAATTATAATCTACCCATTTTATTGATTGGGTGAAGTTAGATCCATGTCTGGGACATGTGTGGGAATAGCATATGAAAATTGGGTTCATTTCATGTCCACACACAAAAAAAGAAAACCTTAACGCCTAAAAGGATAATAAGTGAACCTCATTAATTGAAGGGGAAATGTGACATGAAATTTGCATGATTGTAAATCTTTCTTTTCCACACATGGTTTTATGCATTCTGGCTCAGTTTCAGATGCTTTCCATCCACGTGGGAGGATTCAATTACTATGTGGGGGTTGACAACCATTTAACTAAGCTCTACCATTTTTCTAATTATCTTTGTGTTTGAAGCATGTGTGGAGGGTTGCAAATGATAAGGGTTCTTTTCATCTCAATAGAAGACCTTACCCGAACAAGGATTATAAGTGTCCCTCATAAATTGTAGCAAAATTATGACCTAAGTGTAATGATTTTATCTATCTATTATAATTGTTGGGTAAAGTTAGATCCATCTTAGGACACATACAAAAATAGATATCGGGAATATGGTTCACTTCATGTCCACACACAAAAAATTTACACCTAAACAGACAATAAACAAGCCTCATAAATTAATGGGAGAACTGTGGCATGAAATTAAATGATTGTAAATATTTCTTTCCTAGACAAGCTTTCAATCCATTATGGCTTCATTCCTACTACTTTCCATCCATCTGGGAGGATTATGTTACTATACAGGAGTCAATCAATCATTTAGTTGACTTTTACTTTTTTTCTAATTATCTATTTGTTTGAAGCATGTGTGGAGGGTTGCAAATGATAGGGTTATTTTCATCTCCATATAATACCTTGCCCAAAATAAGGATTATAAATGGGCCTCATAAACTAATAGGAACTTTGACCAAAGTGTAACAATTGTAATCTATCTATTATATTGATTTAGTAAAGTATTGTGTGTAAATAGGAAATAAAAAAGGGTTCATTTCATGTCGACACAAAAAAAAACTTACACCTAAAAGGATAATTAACGAGCCTCATAAATTAGTGGCAGAATTGTAGCATGTAATCTAATGGTTGTAAATGTATCTTTTGGAAACATGTTTCTTATGCATTTTATCTTGATTCTGGATGTTTTCCATCCATGTGAGAGAATTCAGTTACTATGTGGGGATCCATAAATCATTTATCCCAGCTTTGTAATTTTTCTAGTTAGCTATGTGTTTGAGGCACGTGTGGAGGGGATCAATTGAAAAGGGTTATTTTCATATCCACATAAGGCCATATCCAAAACAAGGTTTATAATATGGGCCTCATAAATTGGTAGGAAAATTATGTCCTACATGTAATGATAGCAATCTATCCTCCATATTTATTGGATAAAGATAGATCCATGTTTGGGACACATGTGGAAAAACTAAATGGAAAACCTGGCTCATTTCACATCCACATATAAAAAAGGAAACCTAACACTTAAAAGGATAATTAATGGGCCTCATAAATTAATGAATAATTGTGGCATGGAATTCAATGATGTAAATCTTATTTTCTAGGAGATGGTTGTTATGCATTCCGCCTCAATTCTGAATGCTTTCCATCCAAGTGGGAGGATTCGAGTACTGTGTGGGGAGCGATCAATGATCTAGTTGAGCTATGCAAAAAGTTTAGTTAGCTCCATGTTTGAGTCACGTGTGGGGGGTTGCAGATGAGAAGGAATCTTTTCATATATAGTTAAGATCCTATCCAAAACAAGGATTATAAATGGGTCTCATAAATTGGTAGAACAATTATGACCTCAGTGTGAAGATTATAATCTATCCTTTATTGTGATTGGGTATGCTTGGATCCATGTTTTGAGGACATGTGTAAATAACAAATTCAGAGCATGGTTCACTTCATGATCGTGCATAAAAGAAAAGCTTACATGTAAAATTATAATAAATGAGCCTCATAAACTGATGGGAGAATTGCAGCATGAAATTTAGTGATAGTAAATATACACTTTTAGGACATGTTTTGTGCATTATAGGTTGGTTCTGGTGCTTGCATTCTCATGGGAGGATTCAGAACTATGTGGGGGTCAAACAATCATTTAGTTGAGCTCTACTATTTTTCTAACTATCTCTGTTTTTTAGGCACGTATGAAAGGTTGCAAATGAAATGGGTTTTATTCATATCAATAGAAAACCTTACCCAAACAACATGAGGATTACAAATGGGCCTCATAAATTTGTAGGAAAATTACAACCTAAATATTATGATTGTAATATATCCTTTGTATAGGGTACATGTGAAAACATTGTATGAAAAATAGGGTCCATTTCACATATAGATAGTAAACAAAACCTATGAGTTGTAAAAATAGATTGCTTTCAGTAATTCAAATAAGAGTATTGGATCTCCTACATATAGGATCTAGGGAGTACATGGGCTAAATAGAAATAAGAGAAAATACAATGGTCTTAAGCCCAAGTAATCAAATATACAAAGACGCCACCTCAAGTTGGAGAGTAAACATTGTGAAGTCTCAAATTGATGCCCATATACTTGAATATAATAGGAGGAAGACGTTTGGTAAGGATATATACAACTTGATCAACTATTTTAATGAGAGGAGTGATGATCTACTTTGCCTTCTCCAGGTCCCGCATAAAATGGCAGTCAATTAAGTGTGTTTTATGCGCTCGTAGAAGATTGGATTATTAGTAATGTGTATAGTCGTCTGGTTGTCACAATATAAAGTAGTTGGAGTTTGAAAAGGAATTCCAAACTCAATCAAGATGGATCAGACCCACTATAGATTACAACATGCATGAGCCATTGCCCGATATTCTGCCTCGGCACTAGAGCGAGCTACCACATCCTATTTTTTACTCCTCTAAGAAACTAGGTGAGTATCAATCATGACACAAAAGCTGGAAGTAGAATGTCAGTATTTAGAGATTACCCTAGACTTAGTACATTTATAGAGCAATCCCCATCTTGGAGAACTCTTAAGATAGCAAAGAATGTGGTGAACATTGGACCATTGGGTCTAGAGTGGTGCACTCATGTGTTGATTGACTACCCCAACATCATTGGTAATATTTGGTCAAGTAATAGTCAAGTAAATCTTTTCCCAACTATACAATGATACTTCTCGAGATCAACAAAGAGTTCTCCTGCATGCATAGGCGTTGTATGATAGTCTATCAGAGTAGAACCTAGTTTGTCTTCTGCCATGTTGGACTCTTGAAGCAGGTCTGAGGCATAGCATCATTGCGACATGCTAATCCCTGAGGCTAAGCGGAGGACTTTGATCCCAAGGAAGTATCACAAGGTACTCAAGTATTTTGTGTGGAAATGTGCCTACAATGACTTCTTGAGCTGGGATATCCCCATCATATCATCGCCAGTGACGACAATGTCATCAACATAGACAACAACAAGAACATGGCCTTCAGAGGGGAGAAGAACAAGGAGTGGTCTGTGGATGATCTTTGAAACTTAAGTTGTGTAAGGATGTTACTTAACTTGTTGAACTAGGCCCATGGAGACTACTTGAGGATGTAGAGAGACCATTGGAGATGACACACTTTGTGAGAAGATGCCCCCTCAACAACAAACTTGGGCGGTTGTTGCATGTCAACTTCCTCTAGGTGTGAGAACCCATTACACTAAATGAGATTACTCAAAACATAAAACACAATCAATCACTAATTAATCACATACCCAAAAATATGGGTAAATTAAAACCAATTTCAACGTCAGCACCCACTCAGAAACATTTGCATAAGAGCCCAAAAGCTTTCTTATATTCATACTATGCCAAGAATTCAATACAAATTGTTCTATCATCTTAGCCACCACATTTATACACAAGAGAACAATATTCATATATGCCACACAAACAAGCATTAATATGCTAACAAAAGTCTGATTCGTTTGAAACATCATATACAAACTTTTTCTCGCCCAGACTTGAGAGTACAGGGACAACTCTAGGACACACTAGACATCTAATCAATTTTCTCATAGATTCATTACTATAGCTCCTATTTTCTTCCACAAGTTTGTTTTCATCACTTCAGATTACCTAAAAAGAAGTGGCGAACCACAAGGGTGAGACTCATATCCCAGTAAGAGATATAACCTCCAACAAAGATTATTGATTACAATATTTTTAAGTAATTAAACAGTTAAGCAGTTTAATTAGATATAATAAATAAGCTCAGCAGCACTGATGATTAAAAAAATACATAAAGGAGCAGATAATAACTATCATCATTAGCCAGACTATCATCCTTTATCTTGTTGACAATATAAGCAATTCAGTAACATATGCATATCTAGCATCATGAGCAAGTATAGTAACATAGAATCTCTATCATTATAAATAAGTCTAGCCAAATAAGCATAGCTAACAACATTAGCATGTCTAATAGGTTGAACATATCAACATCATAAAAAGAGCTAACAACATATGCACAATTACCTGGATAAGCATGATTAGCATTATATGCATATCTAGTTACAAAGGCATGGCTAGCATGCTAAACATAACTAACAATATGAGATAGCTAGCATCATGATTATAATCAGCAGTAGAAGTATAGTTATCAACATAATCATGGCTACTATATGTACGCATCTGTAATCTTAAGCATATCCACAACATAAGTATATCTACTATATCTTAATTGAACTAAGCATCATCTTTATGTAAAGAGAACAAACAAGGGTTATCATCCAATGTGAAGCGTCGTGTATAACCCTAAACATATATGTTATACGGTTGTATTACATCTTTTATTATGCCCTAAGGAATTTGAGGATACCACTCAAAATCCAACTGACCACTGCTAAGTCGAAATCAGTGCCATACAAGATCTAGGAAGAGCCAGACTCCTAAGATCTCTCCACCCCCAGCCAGTACGAGTCTGCCACAGTGACACATAAGGTCAAGCTACTAACAACCTAGTTCATCCTTGGTACAGGTCACGACACTAGTGAAAGGAGGTGGGTACGCATACCCTACCATATGAGGTACAACCGCAGTTGTCCTCCAATTTTATCACATATATAATCATTGATACACGACCGCAGTCGTTCTCAATCACATTAGATGTATGAGGCATGAATATAGCCAACCTCCACAATCTGCATTGTGGATGACAATGATATATCCTCAACTTGCCACCCCCACATATTCAACAGTATGCGCTCTGAGTTTCCCTTAGGAATACTTGTTTCACCATCTGGCAAATTCTGATACTCATATGGATCTATGGCACAAGGCACTACATGATTAGAGTTTCACTTGATTAGTTATGCCAATTGGGTGAATTAAGGTTGCATCAAACAAGTGGACATACAGACCCTAATTCACTTCTAACAATCACATAAATATCACAACTTCAAAACATATAAAATTTGTGAAACATAATTTCTCATCTCATCATCACATGGTACTATTCACTTGCCATTCATGAGACCACACTAGTCATCATACTATCACAAGATATAAATCCTTTTCACAATATCACAGGGTATCAACCCTTAGCAACACAAGAGGATTACACCTCATTTAGGGCTCAACCATGCCCAAAGGTCATTAAGACCATCATACTATCACAGGATATAAATCCTTTTCACAGGGTATCAACCCTTATCAACACAAGAGGATTACACCTCATTCAGGGCTCAACCATGCCCAAAGGTCATTAAGACCATCATACTATTCCCTGCAAGATCATCATTATCTTTCCATGCCTTATAACAAGGTTCAATAACATCACTTACATATAATACACCAGATCAGCACAATATTACATTAATGAGCTAGGACATATTCATAAATAATCATAGCAGGGTTATATTAACATTAAGAACATTCCTTTACTACATAAACATGCAAGGAATCTAGATATGATTAACACTCATCATATTCATAATGCATATGTTTAGCATAAGAAAGTATCAACCATGTGGCTATGATAACCACCAATTAACACATTAAGGTTATGATCATGTTAAGGAGGTTATTCCACCATCATTCCATCATATAAAATTTTTGAACATGAATACTCATCTTTATCTGTTTGCATTAGAGTTAGGTTCAACATGATAAATTATATCAATGTTACTAATCAGCACTTATACCCAAATCCTAACTCATGGCATCCCCATTGGATCATGGATGCATAAGGTGAAGCATCACCATCACATTCCATACTATTCTCAAGTATGAACCCACACATAAATCAAAGTGTAGCCATCGAGTTATAGCATACTAGGGTTTCAACAACAGTAACAGAGTATTCCATGATTGTATTAGTCACTCAAGGACTATTCATACCCAATTATCATCATTTAGTTATATTAAAGCTAGGTATAACAAGATATACCTCATTAGGGTTACATATCAACACAATATGATTATCATGCCTTCTATTAATATGAGTGAATAGGTAAGACTACCTTATTAAGGGTAACCCTCCATTTATTCCATCATCATTCAACCAATATCACTATACCACAATGTCACCCAGAATCATTGGATGTTTAAAAGGTAAGACCATTGGTTGTTTACATAAGTAAACACCTTGGATAAAACACCTATGAAGCCCTTGATTTGTGCTCTAGAAAGGGTCACCATCTAACCCTAGACATCCCTTGATTAACAACACAAAAAGTTCCATTGAGAGCAGGGTAAAACCCACAATCGATTGTTCAGTTAAAACAAGCCATCCATTGTCAACAAGTAAGCTCCTTAAGTTGATCATATAAAGGAAACCATCTAAATCACATTATTAGGACCAACATATTACATTATCCATCATTCCACTTTATTGGAGGAATAAACATTAGATCTTGACCATTGGGTCAAGTTCATATGTTAAAACCATCTATTACAGTATAGGTTCAAACATTGCATCAAGTGACCCAAGAAACTATTGATCTAAGGCTTAATTGATGCTACAACTATATGATTAACTCATCATAGATTTTGGATATCTGATACACCATCATTAGTGACCATTAAGTCACCATAGGTTGTTAGATCAGCACTATATTCATTAATCAACATCAAATATTAAGCTAATGTAATCATTGATTGATAACATCAGTAGGGTTGATGTGATGATTTTGAGTCACATTTATAGACTTGTTTTACTCGCATTTTATGTGTTTATTGGTCACTTTGGTGGTTAATATTGCATAATTCACTTATTTTAGTCTATGATCCCTCTCAGTGTCAAATCTCTCTTATTTTATTGTTTTGAGCATAAATGATTACAATAATAGGTTTTATCTCAGCTGATGTGGTTTTGTTTTGCAATTTCAGGAAAAATACATATCTGCAGCTGTCGATACCATCGACGGCAGTCGATACTATCGACACAGCCATAGGCAGGCACACTACAACAGAACCTACCTTTAGTGTCGGTTATTTAAAGCCTTTAGTGTCGGTTTCTAAGAGACACCTATGTGGGCGACACTAAAAGTCCACCCATTAGGCGTCGGTTCCAAAACCGACGCCCAAACACTTCGCGCGCCACCGAAAACGTGCCATCATAGGACTATAGGCGTCGGTTATTAGGTAAGAAACCGATGCCCAAACCCTTCGCGCCACAGAAAGGGCGCCATCTTGTGCACTATCAGTGTCGGTTATTTACAAATAACTGACGCCATATATCTTCACGCCACACGAAATAGACGCCGGTTATTTGTAAAAAAACTGACACTATAACATTATGTGTCGGTTATTTACAAATAACCGACGCCTATTGGGTTTTTTTTCTGTCAGTCTGCAGACCTGCTGTGGTTGGTCGCAGGATGAGGAACTTGTTCAGTTCAGTTATGAACTGCAGGTTTTACGACATCCATTGATATCAGCCGACAACAGGCCGCAAACCTGCAAAATTAACAATAAAAAAGTAGCACATGCATTTAGCAATGCAACCTGCAGTTCCATTTTATTTTCACACATTTATAAACATTCACACATGCTAGCAATCTGTAGTTCCATTCATTCACATTCACACATGTAGAAACATTCATATAGCAACCAACACTTTCATTCATTTTCACTCAGACACATGTAGAAATATCCATACATGTAGAAACATTCACACATATATTATAATTTAGAAATTCATTTACAAAGTATCATTGTTTAGTCATTATTCGCTATCAGGATCCCAATTATATTTCAAAGCCCCCACTAATTGTATGGATGTTGCCCATTCTTCTACTACTTCATTTAATTCTCCCATCGTATAGGGAGCATTAACATTTGGTAAGTCCTTTCCTGTAATGGGGTCAGGTTTAAACACCTGTAAAGAGAATGATGTATATATATAATTAATGAGCTATAAATAAGATTGATATATTTCGATCATATTATCTAATGAGACTATATAATACCTGAGCAATACATTCGATATCCAGTACGGCATGTTTGACAATCATGTGCATATATCACATGACATAGTATCCACATGCCCATCCGTTATCTTGTGTAGCACACTATAAATTCAAACATACAAAATATTAAAAAATACAACTAATTAAGCATTGTTCACATAAATAATATATACATATATTACAGTCGGGAACTTACTTTCACGTTCTTCCAAATTATTGGCTGGTTCTTTTTCGTGGGGACCTTTCCTCCAGCCTTTTTGTACTCCTCAAAACCCCTACATGTTAATGTAACACAGAACATTGCAATTAAATAGTAATGTAATAACATATGTTAACGGATATGAAAAATGAAATATTTCTCACCGAAATATTACCATTTTCATTATGTGTCCAAATCTTGTATTCAATTTACCCCCCTTAGGATCTAGATAATACACATTGAACGTCTCGGGGGCAATAACCAATAACTCCCAATGCCTACCCCTAGAGGAAAAAAAGTTAAAAATTAATAACTCAAAATCCACAATAAAATGTAATTTTCTTAAGTCCAAATTATAATAAGCAAAGTAAACTTACTCTACATTGAATGGAGCCATTATCACCATCTTCTTTTTTACAGCAAAATTTGAAAAAGCCTCACAGCAGTATTGTTGAACTGATGTAGGGTCTTTAGCTACTAGACTAATCAAGGATGGAATCAAAAACCCTACATGTTCGAATCCAAAATCTGCACATATGTTGTCTAAGTAGCTGCAAAATATGTATTAATTATGCATGCATTAATAAATAAGAAACCAGATCACCAGATCATACACAATGTATATGGATGTATAAAGAATATCTCACCTTATCCATAGCTCTATCACAGATGTATTTAGCCAATCATATCGAAACAACTCCAAAATATCTTGTATAAATAGTTTTGTTTTGTATGACTGACCTGTAGAATCTGAATTAGAAGAAACAGTTATAGGGGAGTTTATATCATGTTCCCCTAACCATACTGCCATACCCCTACAGTTAGGACCTAACGGGACAGGTAGGTCCTGTGGAACCCAACTAGGTAATGCACGAGGTGGAAGTGGAGTCCTAGATGCTGTGGGTGTCTTCTTTTTAACCTGTATATATATATAATAATTTCATATCAACTGCCAGCATATACACACACTAACAATTGAACGTAATGTAAATTTACCACACCTTTTTAGTAAAGAAGACATACACTTTTTCCCACAATATCACTCCGCCTACTGTCTCACTAAGCGTTTCACAATATGGGTGGGCATATGGCAGTGGAAGATCCATCCACTGGGGGAATATATGTATCGGGCTCACCCGAATCCAACCAGCTGGTATAGGAGACCCGTGACACGTTTCCCCTGGTAGGGATGGGTAAGTCGACACCTCTTCCACGACATATTCTTTACTTTTTAGACAACATGGATTCAACCCCTACAAATTTTTGTGTAAAGAATGTTATATACATATATATACATATCATCTTTTTTTGAAATGACTACAATTTCATATATACGTATCATCTTGAATTAAAAAACTAGTCACTATGTCATAAAAATACTTACAATGGATGTACTAGGTGGTGGTTCTACAGGATTACTCCCAACCTCTGCAGTAGGAGTAGGAGTAGAGTCTGCAATAGGTATTGTCTGGTAAGTGGCAGTCTGAGATGCCTGCCACTTTTTCATTGCTTCTTCGAGTTTTTCTTCGAGTTTCCTGTCAAATAGCTTATCCACCTATACATGGATAAAAGAAACGTCAAATTCTAATTTTTGAATTCTCTTTTACAGTAACATCTACAAGGAAAAAATATGTTACCTCTTCTTGTGAAAGTCCCGCTTTTGGGACATGTTTGTGCTGGGATGGCCCAAAAAAAGCTTTGATGCCCACACCAGCGCCTGTAGCCCTAACACGTCCAAGATGCTCTGGGTTACCCAGAGCAACTATCAATTCATCCCTTGTGCCCTCAGGGATGAACTTTCCTTGTTTCCTCAGCTCGTGCAGCTCCTGCTAATCGCCAAAACAAAAATTTGTACTTAAGTAAACAACACAAATAATCAATATTGAAATGATTGCTGTAAGAGTTGTATTTTACCATTTTTGCAGCCGCCTCAGCAGTTGCGACCTTAGTTAATTCTCCCTTCTTATTTTGCCTCCCAGCTATCCAGACATCATGGCGAGGCAGAGGTGTGCTACCTATGGTAGAGGACTCCTGAGTAGCAGCAGACTGAGTAGCAGTAGCCTCAGCCTGTAGTCTTTGGCAAATGCTTGCATACCCATTTGGACCCATTGTGTGGTCATGCACATTCAGTGCACGCCTTGATCTTTGTGCCTCACTGAGGGCCTAGTTAGTATGCAAATTAATGATTTGGTTAGTAACACTAAATGTTAATCTTGAATAAGTGAATACAACATATATTAATTAATGAGATTGAGACTGACGCCTAATACCTTGAATTCATCAGATTGTCTTGAAGCGACAAATGCGTCTCATTCTTCTTTGTCCAGGAAGTTCCACTGTTCAATGGCTGTCTTCTTCCTCTTGTCGGCTTCTTTTATGTATTCTCTGGTGAGATTTGTCCTATAGTTCCTTAGGACTCTCCTACAGCGTTGCATCACGCATTTACGATGCAGCTTTTCATCCAATTCAAATATACTCTGCAAAATAGAATTGCTATTAACTAGTATCCAAAAATTTAGTAATCTACAAAATAGAATTGCAAATTAATAATAACTCACGCATAAATCCCTCCATATTAAATCTTTCTTCTCCTTATAAATGTTATGCCAAGAATATAAGCAACAACCGCAATGGCTACGAGTAACAAACCCAAGATATGAAATAAATGAATTGCGATTCACACCACATGCATTTCCTGCATTATCGAAATCCACAACAAGTTTGGGTCCATTGCCCTTTTGCGCAATTAACTTCTTCATCATAGTGATTCCCCTTCTCTTGTTAACTTTTTGGTGATGTTGATCAAGTGCCTCAAGTGCTTCAGATGGTACTTGTGCATCATCAACCTAAAATTTGACAAAATAATTCACATTTACAAGATATAACTATAAATGGACATATAGATATAAATATATGATATATTTTTAAAACTTACATTGTGAGGCGACGCATTGATGTCCTCACCCTCACGGTAGTCATCAGCACGGTCATCAGGAGAATGGTCAGCCATCTGCAAATTCACATTCAAATTGTAAAGTTCACATTGTAAAGTAGTAATTCAAAGTGTAAAGCTCACATTGTAAAGTAATTCAAATTGTAAAGCTCACATTGTAAAGTAATTCAAATTGTAAAGCTCACATTGTAAAGTTCAAATTCACATTCAAATTGTAAAGATCACATTGTAAAGTAATTCAAATTGTAAAGTTCACATTATAAAGTAATTCAAATTCTAAAGCTCACATTGTAAAGTTCTAACAGAGGAAGAAGAAGAAGGCAGGGCGGGCACCTTGTAAAGTAACTCAAATTCTAAAGCTCACATTGTAAAGTTCTAGAAGAGGAAGAAGAAGAAGGTAGGGCGGGCACCTTGTAAAGTAACTCAAATTCTAAAGCTCAAATTCTAAAGCTCACAGTAGAACCTATCTCCAGGTTGTTTCCTATGTTCCTCGACAAATCTAATAAACTGGTCAAGACCAGAAATAAACTCTGGGGTGCAGCGATTGCGAATGGACATCCATGATCTATCCATTCTATGATCAAAGAGAAAACAAGTATATATTAGGACAAGATTAGGGTCTAGGGTTAACAAATACATGTGATGTCATTATTATATATAATAAATGTGTACCACCTATCCCATTCTTGAATACCAAATCTCACTAGTAAGTGTATAATGTGTATTGGGTTTTCAAGAAAATTTCGGCAGCATTTCCCCGCTGTTCTCCAAGTACATATGTACTTAGAGAACAAACGGGGAAATGTTGTGGAAATTTTCTTGAAAACCCAACACACATTATATACACTTACATCCTAAGCGAGATTAGGTGTTCAAGAACAGTCCCAAACTGGGGACTATCCAAGATTTACTCCTAATGAGTAAATCTTGGATGGGTTTCTAGGCCAACAAATAATGTGTTGTCATTCTTATACCTAAAATCCTAGTTCTTCAAGTTAGGGTGATTATTGATGTCTTTAAAAGCATGATTGGCAATATATTTAGGGAAAAGTTCATCATTTACATTCCAAGCATGTGTGCATTACAGTTCATCATTAAGCAAAAGAAGGGTGATTAGGATTGTCACTAAGAATATAGCTAAACTATTAAAAAATGATTATAGCTAAACTATTAAACAATAGACTTGCCACACATAAAACACCCTATACAACTATAAAACAAAAAAGTATTAAGTATATATGCATGATACAATAACTATTTTGCATCACATTACAACAGACTTATCATTGATACCTTACTAACTTATTGCTACATTTACATATCATCACTTGATCAAAAATTACAGCAGTACATTTAACCAAAGTATGCATTCTAAAATCTATGTCATGATTAGTTACATGTAATTTACTTGGATATACAGCAGTACCCGATTACTATGTTTTACATACAAAGTATGCATATTAAATTAACTAAGGCTTATCATAGAACATGTATTGTATAGACAATAGAGGATTCAGCTCAGTAGAAGCACAAAATCAGTACCTAAACCCTAAAATCACACCTTTTTAGCATTTATTCTAACAGGTTTATGTACATCAATATGTGTATGAGCAGGCAGACACCTTGAGAGAAGTAAATAAATAAATAAATAAATGCCCAACAGCAGGGCAGATAGCTTGAGAGAAGAGGAGCAGAGGAAGAAGAAGAAGAAGGCAGGGCATGCACCTTGAGGAAAGAGGAGCAGCGGTCGGAGCAAGTCCTAGCAGCTGCCGGCGGCGAGGAGAGGAGCGGCAGAGAGGGCGGTGAGGCTAGGAGACCTAGCTGCTACCGGCGACGACGGAGAGGGCGGCCAGCGGGCGGGCGGGCGGCGACTGCTTCTTGCAGCGACAGCGACGACGGGCGAGCACATAGGAAGGAGCGGCGGCGACGGGCGTTGGAGCACGAACGGCAGGGAGGGGCAGCAACAGAAGGGAACAAGAAATCGCCGAAGGTTAGGGAAATCGGGAATGAAATAGGGAAAGGGAAGAATCGGTCGGGCAGGTGAGCTATTAAGTTGACAATAAGTGTCGGTTATTTAAAAAAACCGACAACTAAACCTATAGTGTCAGTTATTTAGTTATGAACTGACACCTATACTAAGTGTCGGTTATTTAAAAAAACCGACAACTAAACCTATAGTGTCAGTTATTTAGTTATGAACCGACGCCATATGTAAATTTTAGAGCCAATTTTTTCGTTGGAATTTTGGGTTTGGCGGTTGAGTTTAGGTGTTGGTTGTTTATTAATTAACCGACACCTAATAAAAGCGGTACCCGTGTCTGGTCAACCTTCGTAGATTGGATGTCGGTTTATGTTATAAACCAACATTGTAGAGTTTAGGTGTCGGTTTTTGTATACAACCGACACCTTAAAAAGTGACTTTATAAGCCATTTCTGTAGTAGTGGCAGCCGTAAGGAGCAGCGCAGAGTCGATACCATCGACCGGGAAGTCAATGGTATCGAGTTACTATCAGGTTTCCAGCGACCAGCCAGTCGATACTATCGACCCCAAAGTCGATACTATCGACACGTGTAGCTTCAGCGATGGAAAAGGGATGAAATCGATGCCTAAGGGTGTCGATACCATCGACCCGCGTCGATGGTATCGAGCCAACATCAGGCGCAACGACAGAAAAGAAGGAAGGCTTGCCGATATCACGAGGGGTCGATACCATCGACCCGCGTCGATGGTATTGACGCCATCAGATTAAAGTTTGTTTCAGATCGACTCTAATCCAACGGTGGTGATATTTTTGCAACCTAACTTGGTGATTATACCTAATGATGGTGGCCAAGAGGAGGGGATCACATCATTAGCCGCTGCACACGTCCTGAGAAGGTGTGGAGAGAAGAACGGAGCCCAGAAGCACGCCCCAGCCATTCCAGAAGCCGAAGAAGATGTTTTCCACCGCCGAAAGGCTGTAGATCGTGCATTCTATGCCAAGGAATGATTGGATCTTCTCCGTTCAGGGGTTTCATCACTTATTCACGTTTTTCTCCATGTTTCCCCTTTCTTCAACCATGTCTTTCTCTGAAATGAACATACAGGGCTGATCCCCTTTATCTTTAGGACCGGGAGTAGCCCGGGGAAGCATTGTATGACGTTTTTATCATAGTAATTCATAATTGGTCTCTTAAATCTATGGTATGATTTCGTTTTCTCAATTATATTGTTAAGCTTGATCACCATAATGATAATATAATGCTTTTAATTACTTTGAAAGAAGAATTAATGGTTGAAAAGAGAAGAAATTCACATTATTTAATAAATCCCTTGAACAAGGTGATGTACGGTTAATGATGGAAACCCAAAGGTCGATTCTAATGCACCTAGTTTAGGGTATAGGTTACTACGAAGGTGGAACTGACCTCAACTTAGGTAGTGAATTGTACCACGATAGTGGACAATTCTGACTACAGGCCACTACCCAGATTGAGAGATGAACGTGTTTAACTATGTGGAAATTCATACAATGAGAACCCGCGGTGAAACCTCAACCCTAAAGACCTCCATTTGAATTGATTAAACTAAACACTTAATCGATTGCTTTACTTTATTTTATATTTTTTTATTTCACAACAACTCTCATAACCTTTTTATTGGTCTAGCTGATTGCGAGTAGTTAGTAGTAGTCTACTGATAATTTAGTGTCCCTGAATTCGACTCGGGCCTCACAAGGGCCTATACTACATTGACGCATGCACTTGCGTTATACGCATGGTAAAATCGTGTCAGGTTTTTGGCGCCGTTGTCGGGGACACGGCAATTGTCGGCACTACGAGTGCTGCAAGCGGTCACTCTAGGCCACATTTTTATTTTTATTATTTTATTATCATTTTTAAATTCATCGTTTATCTTTCATATTTAGAAATCGTCTAGCACGGTGCTGAACCTCAATTATTATTTTGCAGGTACTAGTGCATGGTGAGGACGCGTAGCACAGACTACATGCAGCTATCACCAGAGGTTCCACTATTGGGACCAGACGACGAGGAGAGCAACATTCAAAACCGACCTGAAGATATAGATTCAGACTCTGAACCAGAAGCCATGGCAGAAGAGCAGACGATATGGGAGAAGATCAAGGCGTCTTCTACATCTGCATCTAAAGGGTCGATCAAGAGGTGGGCTATTAACATTCCCAACTATAAGATCGATCCAGGCCTAATAAATTTGGTCAAATCAAATGCATTTCACGGGCTCAAAAATGAAGACCTGGTGACTCACATTAGCCAGTTCGTGGAGAACTGTGACATGATCAAGATAGATAGGTTTCCACAGGAGACATTGTACTTGAAGTTGTTCCCCAACTCTCTGGCAGGAAATGCATGAGAATGGCTACATAATCTTGATGATGAGTATGTGGAATCGTGGGATCATATGGTCGAGGTGTTCTTTCCGCCCGAGAAGACCAACGATTTGGTCTGGAAGATCCATAATTTTAGCCAGAAGGCAGGGGAGACTTACTCCGAGACTTGGGAACGGTTTCAGATCATGCTAAGGAGGTGCCCGCATCATGGGATCGACAAGGAGAAGCAGGTCAAAATCTTCTATTTTTCTCTTTTCGAGCATGATAGAAGTAAATTAGATTCCGCAGGTTCAGGTTTCTTCTTAAACAACACAGGCACGAGGTGTTGGGAAATTTTGAATAACATGGCTAAGAAGCAATCTTGGGGCGACAGAGACGCCGTAGAGCATGTTCGGGCTGTGGGTGAGTCAAAGGCCATCAAAGAGCTAAATGAGAAGATGGACCTTCTCGCCAAGAAACTACTTGCAAAAGAAGATACTAAATCTGAGAATGAAGCTCAAGTAAAATTCATGTGCCAACAACAGGGGTACAGAAACAACGACTACTCATGGAGGAAAGATAAGAAATTCTCCTGTAAGGACCCAAATAATTTCTTACAGGACCCTAACGCAAAACCCCAACCGACGCTAGAGGATAAGAGCAATGAGTTTCTCAACCAAGTGATCAAGCAGAATCAAGAACTAATGAGCACGTTTGGTCAGCAGATCAAGCAACAAGGGGAATTCATGAATCAATTTAGACAGACCCTACAAAGCCATGGGGCTCAGATGAGGACGATAGAGACATCTTTGGCGCAGATGACAACTGAAATAGCAAATTTGAAGAAGCCAGTGCAGCAAGGCTTTCCAGGTAATACAAACATTCCAGGAGGAAACCAACAGGCTAAGGCAATTTTTCTACGGAGCGGTAAGAAGATTTTAAACCCCAGGGCCGATGAACCAAGCAAACCCCAGTCAGAAACCACAGGTGAGGCCACAGAGGAGGTTTTGATTCCAATCACCGAGCCGGTAGAGGATGTGGTAGAGGATGTTGCAATAGAACCCGTCATTGTTGAGGAGGAGACACAGAAGAGGACGCCATATGTGCCGCCACATCAGAGGGCACAGAATGTCCCGGTCTCATATCCCAATAGCGTGAAAGCCAAGAAAGTGGACGCTCAGTTTAAGAAGTTTCTAGATAGTTTTAGAAAGCTTTCTGTCAACATTCCATTATTAGAGGCAATAGAGCAGATTCCCTCTTACGGCAAGTTTTTAAAAGACATAATCACAAAGAAGAGGAAAATCCCAGATACCGAGGTCGTGGTTCTTAAGGAACAGGTGAGTGTTTTCATCATGGACACATTTCCACCTAAAAGGCAGGATCTAGGCTTTTTCAACATTTCATGTTACATTGGTAAAGTGAAATTTGGTGAAGCACTGTGTGATTATGGGGCAAGTATAAATCTGATGCCTCTCTCTACGTTCAAGAAGTTGGGATTGAAAGAATCAAGGCCGAGCAATATGACAATTCAGTTAGCGGACAATTCCGTGGTGAAGCCATACAACATTTGTGAGGACGTGTTGGTGAAAGTTGATCGGTTTGTATTTCCAGCATACTTTGTTGTAATGGAAATGCAGGACGAGCAAGGAAATGAGTTACTCCTTGGACGACCCTTCCAAGCCACTGCAGATATGATACTTGAGATGGGAAGAGGCCGTTTGACCTTGGGTATCGCTGATGATTGGTTTGAAATGGTCATTGCCTCAAGCACAACACAATCTAAAGCAAAGGAGCAATGCCGCATGATGAAGCACTTTGATCACAATATTTCTATTTGTCTAGGGAAGCCATTTCTAGACATGGCTCATGTAATGACTAAGGTGGAAAAGGGGACACTGGTTGTAGACATTATGGAGCAGACCAAAGTTGTTTCTCTTAGCAAGGCCGTGGGTTTTCCGAATGATGAAGAGGAGGACATCCCTCCTTCTACTGAAGATGAGGCCATAGCAAGTTCTGTCTTCAATGCATATCCAAAACTACCTCTTGAAGCTTGCCTAGTTAATATAACACATGACTGGATGATAAGCAAGTCACTACAAGAATGTGTCAAGATGCTTCAGGTGCTTCCGTGCTTTTATGCTAGGTACTATGAAGATCTTGGAGAACTCCCACCACCGCTTCAGTCATCCTTGATCATTCTGCCAGAGTTAGAATTGAAGCCACTTCCGCCTCACTTGAAATATGCATTTCTAGCGGAGGGTGAAAAGCTACCAGTGATTATCTCGGCATATCTGAGTGTCGAGGAGCAGGATCAACTGCTGATCATGCTGAAGAACCACTAAGGTACATTCGGGTGGTCAGTCACAGATATTAAGGGGATCTCCCCTACATTGTGCCAGCACAAGATTTGACTCGAGGAAGGAGCCAAACCCATAATCCAGCCACAACGCAGACTAAATCCTAGTATGATGGAGGTCGTCAAGAAGGAGGTGATCAAACTCCTGTATGTAGGCATCATTTATGCTATATCCGACTCTACGGATGGAGTGTTGCGCAGGTGCGTACCGGAGGTTGAGTATGAGAGCGTACTTCATCATTGTCATACTTTACCAACGGGTGGCCATCATGCAAGTTCCAGAACCGTGGCCAAGGTACTTGAGAGCAGCCTTTACTGGCCTACATTGTTTCGAGACGCATATGATTATGTGCGGCGATGCGATTCCTGCCAATAGGCAGGTAACATTTCAAAGCGACAGGAGATGCCCCTCAATGTATTTCAAGAGGTCGAGGTGTTTGATTTGTGGGGTATTGATTTCATGGGACCCTTTGTGTCCTCAAACTCTAACTTGTACATTTTATTGGTTGTTGACTATGTATCGAAGTGGGTAGAGGCAATACCCAATAGGACTAATGATGTTGTTGTAGTGTGCAGGTTTATCAAGGACTATATTTTCTACAGATTTGGTGTACCAAGGATGATTATCAGTGATGGAGGTACCCATTTTAGAAACCAGAAGTTCATTGCATTGTTGAGAAAGTACAGGGTAAGGCACAACATTGGTAACCCGTACCACCCACAGACACAGGGGCAAGTCAAAGTCTCCAATAGGGAAATTAAGAAAATCATGGAGCGTACAGTGGCTTCGACACGGAAGAACTGGAGTACTCTGCTACCAGACGCTTTATGGGCATATCGGACGGCATATAAGACACCTATAGGCACTACGCCTTTTAGGTTGTCTTATGAGCGGGCTTGCCATTTGCCGGTGGAATTGGAGCATAGGGCGCACTGGGTGCTAAGGAAGCTGAACTTGAACTATGATGAAGCAGGAAAGAAACGCTTGTTAGAGCTAAATGAACTCGACGAGATGAGGATGAATGCATATGAAAGCTCGCGGATTTACAAGGAGCGAACAAAGCTGATTCACGATCGACACATTCAGATGTATGTCTTCAAGAAGGGTGATTGTGTGCTTTTGTTCAACTCAAGGTTGAAGATGCATCTCGGGAAATTGAAATCCCAATGGAGTGGACCTTTCACTATAGAGGAGGTTAGGCCACATGGAGAAATCATGGTGCATGATGGCGAGACAACATTTTTGGTTAATGGATAGTGATTGAAGTTGTACTTCGGTGAGGATTACACGAGGAAAGTGCATGAGGTCATACTCATTGCACTTACAGATGCATGAGGAGCTTGATTTTGTCTAGCCTAAGACATTAAATAAGGGCGCTTATTGGGAGGCAACCTAGCCATTGGTAGTTTCGTTTAGTTTCTTTGACATTTGTAAGTTAGTTTGATTTGATTTTGTTTTTAGTGTAAAAATGATACCATGATCATTTGTTCAGTGTGTAGGCCTGAGGCAGGGTTGATACCATCGACCCATGCGTCGACGGTATCGACATGGGTACAGTTAGATGACTGTAGAAATTTTTCTAAGTCGATACCATCGACGGCCTCATTGATGGTATCGACCTACCATCAGTAGTGCTGAAGAAATTGCCAGAACAAGGTCGATAGTATCGACATGACTGTCGATACTCACGAGATCCCTGAAGATATTCAGACAAAATTTGTCTCAGTGAAGTCGATACCATCGACGGGCCTATCGATGGTATCGACCCGGTAAAGGAAGAAAGCGGCGGTCGGGCCTCGCGAGGGTGTTTTCCCTAAGAAGAGTCGATACTATCGACCCACGTCAATGGTATCGACGCGACATGTCACCAATCCGCGAGGAGGAATCAACGGTGATCGCTACATCAAGAGAATCGATCTGTGGGATGGGTCGATACCATCGACCCTCGTCGATGGTATCAACACGTCATCGATCCGGGCCCCCACATCAGGCTATCGACAGCCGTCGATACTAGCGGAAGACCAGATTGTGCTACAGGTGTCGATACCATCGACTCGCGTCGATGGTATCAACGGGTGCACAACAGTGACGACCACAGTTATAAAAGGGAGGGATGGTTGTCATATGACGTCACACCTTCATAGTTTTTCCCCCTACTTGTGCTTTGTGCTGTGTTGTGCGACCGGAGGCCTGCCACGAGCATCCAAGGAGCATGATCTTCACCGAGTCTTCACCGAGCGGAGATTGTCTTCTCTGAGATCGGCTTCACCGAGCTCCGTCTTCTATTCCTTCTTTCTCAACGACAATGGTGCATACCGCAGGAGCATCTTCTTCACAGGCGGTACCCAATGAGATTCCTGAGTTCATTCCTCCACGACCCACATCGATTCCTCTTCCGAGGATAGTCCACCCTTCTATAGAGACCTGGATGGTCTACGAGGAGCTTTTGAAGAGAAAGATTGAGCCCATGTGCTACGTCGACCGGGTCATGGTTCGTTACCTCGGGTTTGAGCCCAATATCGCTTACGTCTTGAAGGGGCAGGCGAGACACACAACCAGGAGGCCCGACAAGCTGGAGTACCATGCCGAAGGCCAGCCATTCTTCGACGAGTGGCCGACTTACAAGGAACTCGTGGCGGAGTTCATGGCGTCATTGGATATCAATGTGTTGCCCAATGACTTGATCGCCACCGAAAGAGAGTGGAAGAAAGGGTGGGTGTCATTCAGACTCTTCAACAACAACTACACCATTACCCTCGCCCAGTTCAATTTAGTGTACAACTGGTTTCATGATGCTTACCAGCACCGGAGGCCAGACAATAGGACGGACTACGATGATATCTTCACCCAGCTCATGACTGCACCCCCAGGCAAATCCGTCAGCTACCACAACGCTGCAGTTGCTGACTTTGAGCATCCATTTGTGCGGATTCTGCACTGCATGCTCTGCACCACGCTATTTGCTCGTTGTGACTTGTCTCTTAGCAAATTCCAAGAGACGGATTTGTTCTTCCTGCACAAACTACTGAAGCGCGAGGAGTGCAATTGGGGCGCGTTCTTCTTAATGCGCTTGTTGGCCGTAAAGAGGAGTACGCGGAAGGCTCCTATCCACTTTGGAGGGCTAATCACACCATTCACTATCTATCTTGGGTTGGATATCTCGCAGCTTACTCCCCTTTCCAACAGGAGCAAGGTCAACCTCCAACATCTGCACCGCTCCAACCTCCTCCTGCTTCGTGATGGCTTGGCATATGCACATTGCCATGTTAATCACGAATATCAAGAGTGTTCTCTTCCCGACCCCGTCTTCAACATCGAGGGCGCTCAACATTTCAGGTGGCCCATCATAGCCATTGATGACTCGAATGAAGACGACGACAATGACGACAATGATAATGACGGCGATGAGCATGAAGAGAAAGAGGAGGTTTTCACTCCTCTTCGGGCACGAGTAGCACCCCAGAAGCGTCCCCGCTTCCACCCGGGTGAATCTTCATCTTCACAGCCTCCACCACCTCCGCCCTCTCATCAAGGAGAGGATGCCTACTGTAACGACCCCGCCTCCCGGTAACCCCCAATTAAGGGAGACCCAAAGGTCAGAGCCGTTATTCAATTTAACAGGATCAAAGGTTCGACAAATAATCAATAACAATTAATAAAATTTACCAACTAAACTGAAAACTAGTATAAAATAAAACTTCTCTTACCTTGGAAAAACTGGGATTTCGAAACTTCTATCTATGAAGATGCTAAACTAACTAATCCTCCTCTGCACGTTATTTCTCAATTAATTCTACATCTGTCACTTTACTGTTTGTTCTTTTCATTTGTACCTAAAACGCCGACAAACAAAACGTCGGTCAGCAAGAAGCTGGTATGTGGGGGAAACAATAATCGTGCAACTATAGTAACAAAGTAATTAGCCAATTATCATTTAGCATCCAAGATTACATTTTAAACCATACTACTCAATCCTTTCCTATCTCCTATCTCTGTGTTGTCCCTGCAGTGGACTGAGATCCCACCTCTCTCTAGGTAGATCCTTATTAAACCCCGCATGATCCTACCTAGCAGGTAGATCAATATCTAGGGTTGAGTCGCATGGCACTACCCATAGGTAGTCCAATCTCTAACTCAATGTGACTTGATGGACCTACCCCATTGGTAGCCATTTACTAAGTCATCCAATGACCTGATGGGCCTACCCCATTGGTATCCATTTACTAGGTCAACCCATTAAGCTACAGAGGGGACTAGGATCTGAGCTAGTAGGTATATATCTCATGTGATAGTCATATTCACATTATACTTTGCATGAATTAAATACATCCAACAGGTTAATTCAAGCCACGATGGAAACATCGACAAAACCCCCGAAAAACTAATTCGGATAGTCATAAGCGTAACCACATACCTGTTATGCAGACTTGAATGCAGAAAAACTCAATCAACCAGGAATCAAGCAAGTACACACACACAATTTGTTCCTAAAAAAGGCATTCAATTTCTATATTATTAATCATGTCATCATGACTCATTAATTCTAATTGTTTCCTAGGTTATTTGCCCTTTTTAGGGTTTTGGGCATAATTAGGGTTTCACTCTATTTTTATTACTTTAAACCCTAATTTTACCATATCTCTTGCAAACCCTAATTTGTTCATCTTTCTTTCACAAAAGGTTCTAATTTCATATTTTAGCAACAGGAAACCCTAATTTCAGATTATAAGCACTTTTTCTTTCTTTTTCCCTAAGTTAGGGTTTCTAAACATATTAGTCAACATACTAGGTTAAAAACCCTAAACCTTGCAATTCTTTCAACAGAATAGGTTAAAAACTATCTTTATCTTTAATCAAGTTAACCATGCATGAATTAACCTAATTGCAAGATTAAATATATCCTTGATTAATAATTAGGGTTTTCTAATTACAAATTAACACTTTTCCATCAAAATATGTACTTTTGCAAAAATATACAGATTTAGACGTCCAAACCAATTTTAATGCATTCCTCATATTTTTCTGATAATTTTTCATGTATTAATTTTCTTCATCCGAGTTTTCTATTGAAAGATACGATTTTTAAAAGAAAACTCCTTTTATTCGATTAAAAGAAAATTCCAGAAAAACGTGGATCGTCTGATCCATGGTCCGCGGTCCACTGAGGATCCAACGGCCATGGATGTGCGCGCCTTACTTTAATTTAGGTTGTGAAGGACGGAAATGTCCTTACCGTGATAAACACGGACAAGAGGGCACTTGAGTAATTTTGTAGGGTCATCTTCTTCATCAATCTCACGATGAATACCTGCTCGCGAGCCAACCTCTGGGAGCGGTCAACTCGAGTGTTTACTTTGAGTTTCTGGCTGCTCCAACATCTGGAGAAGATCCCGCACCCTCTGCCACTCCTTTCCAAAATCGAAGGCATCCTTGATTGCTCCGTTCCTTGCTCAACTCGCCCCGATGGCAGAGCTCTTCTCCGGCGAGAAGGGCGGCATGCTCATTGTTCAGGTCGGGATGCGTTCCGCAATCGGTTGCTCCCATCGATTCCCCTCATCAGCGCGGACTCACGAGCATTCTCTGGGGCTATTCACATGGGGTGTAGCCTCCCCCCTTATATAGAGGTCCTTCTATGGCCGTCGAGAAGTCTTGAATTGGGCAATTTGCCTAAAGGCAGCGAAACACATGGAAACTAGGGATGTTTCCCTTCGATTTCCTTCCTTAAGTTCAACGGAGTCATCAACCATCTAATACATCCAGAGAAACATGAGAAATCCAAGAGGGAAAGTCCCTCTGTAAACCGTGGAATTACAGTCCCAGCGGGACTTGGACGATGACCGTCCCACGTTGGATCAAGATCCAACGGCCTTCGTTGCCCGCGATCAAAAGAAAATTCCTTTTTCTTTCTATTTGTCAAATTAATGTCTTAATTTGGAGGATTCTTGTGAAATTAATATCTCCCAAACGATAACTCCTTTTTGGCTCAAATTTTAAGGGAAGGTTTGTCTTAGAATTATCTAGCTTTGTATGAAATTTGGGAAACAAATTCTAAGGGATGAGAAGGCTTCCTCCTATCCTAAGTTATTCATTAACTTATTTAAAATTAATTGTTATTTCCTTTCCCTTTGCCATTATCTTGTTATTTTGGGTCCCTTGGACCTTAGGAAATTCCAAAGGCACGGATTCCCATATTGGGGAAAATCTATTTGCCTTTATCTTCTTTTGAAAGTCAATTTCTCATATTCCCTTTTATTAATCAATTTCTTTTCCTTTTTAATTCTCTTTTTAAGGATTTCTCTTTATCTATCCTTTATTTTCCTATTGGAATTTCTTTTAACATTAGGAATCCTTGGGATATGAAAATCCACTAAGGATAACTCAAATATACCTCTTTTCACTTATTTTCCACATTTTATCATTATTTCCAATTTCTTTCTTAATAAAGAAATACTCAATTGATCTCTTCTTTTCTTATTGCTCTATTTATGCAACTTTGGACTCCTTGGTACCCAAGGAACCCATGTGGCACGAAATCCACCTTTGGATTATATTATTTTGCCTTCTAGAGGTTTCTACATCTTTCTTTTCTCAAATAATCAATTATTCATTCACTAATTAAATTTTCTTGTTATTTGGGCCCAATAGCCAATAAAGCCCACCACACAATCATCAAGGCTATTGTAAACGAAATCCACTTATTCCAAACAAAATATATCATTTGTTGTTCAAATATCTTTAATATGAGAAATTACATTTCTCACCAAAAGAACCCAAAATTGGGGTTGTAACATCCTTCCCCTCTTATAGGAATTTTGCCCTCAAAATTCCATCAAGCAAACAAACAGCTCAGGATAAGCCTTTCATACGTCCATCAGGGCTTCCATGTGGCATCACCCTTTCCATGGTGCTTCCCAAGAACCTTCATCATCTCATATTCTTCCATCTGAGTTCTTTCTTACCTTGGTATATAATACCCTCATAGGTGACTCAGGACATTTCAGCCTCTCAAAAGCTAAATCGGTTCAGGGCTCAACACATGGCTTGGGTACCTCACATAGTGCTCTAGATCGGACTCATGTAACACATTACTCATCATGTTATCCTGAGGGGCAAGGCTAAACACAACCATCTCCACCAATCCATCTCAAATGGACCCATATATCGGGGACTCAGCTTTCTCAGCTGTAACTTAGAGGGGTCGGATTTTCACATTATATCCCCCACAGTGAACTGCATGTCAGTCTGCTTTGCATCAGCTCGTGACTCATGTCACCCTTGGGCTCTTTCTCAGCCATTACACGATCAAGCGACTTCTTCTGCACACACTGTGGTTCTTTTATGACCTTCACGAGGCCTCCTTCACCAACATCATCTTAATGAAGTGACCGACACTACCTCATTATGGAACTTCTTGCATCCTGATAAAGGCTATGGTGGTTAACATCACATCTTAAGAACTGTCTCTATGTATCACCCTGAATGAGCACATGTGCTCTCATCAGACCCTCTAGTCTAGATCATACTGTCCATTAGTATGGGGTGATAAACTTTACTATCATCGAGTTCTTCATGTATCCACTTCCACCTCATGGAAGTGAACCTTGGTCATACCCAAGAACTTTTGAACTCGCATCATGGTGTAGTTGAACCATCTCTCTCTCTCTTCTGTAGTTCAAAAGAATATATCTCTTAACAATACTCCTTTCTTCTCATGTTATCTAGGTAAGGTGATTTACCATAACCCATATTGTATCTTGACCTTCTGGTTCAAAGGGAGACTTACCACAACATCCATAGTGATGAACTCCCATTCCCTCTCAGGGACTCTTTTATACTCAATACACTGGGTTACTAGTGTTCGTCTTTCACCTCCTGGCTTGCATGGCCACATGCAACTTTGTTTTAAGCATCCAGAGTGCTACCCACACATACTATCCTTGTAGTACCAAGGTATATCATGACCTCCTGTATTGTTATGATTCCTCAAGCTTGATTGTGGGCTCCGATCTCCAAAACCACGATATAAACACGATTTAAACTTAGCGGAAACATTCGATTAGTTGCGGAATATGAAAAATTACTGGAAATTAAAATTTCTGAGACAAGATCTGGAAATTATAAAATTCCTTTTTATAAGAAACCAAGTAAATAGTTTACATCTCTGTTAAACCACTTCTTGAGTAGTTATGTACAACATGATTCAAAATTCTCAGGAGCCAACACCAAAAACTCAAACCACTGATTCCTAGAACCTGAGAGTACAGAGACGCATAGGACTATCTAACTACATAACTCAGCAGTCAGTATCTCCACCTGAGATTCACTGCTGCCCCTGGTACTGTTGTTGTCGTTGTTGCTCATTCTTAAACGGTCTCCTTCGTCTTTGGCGACCACCTAAAAAGAGTTAAAATCTACAGAGTGAGACAATATACAAATTGTCCCAGCGAGAGTTATAACTCTCAACTAGAAGCTTTATTATAACATTAAGGAATATCATAGACGAGATATCATAAATCATACAACAACAGGTTTAATAACAAGTGAAGCAACTTCTACTTAAGCAGTCATGTCTTTAAAGCATATAAAGGACATGTATACAAAATATCTGAACAGATCACTAATGTAAACAATGTAACACCAAACATTGTTCCTCGTAGTTCAACCTAAGCAGATATACTACGTGGTTGATTATGTTTTACAAACATTATTATGCCCTGTGGAGATGAGGCATACCACTCATACTCCAACTGATCGCTAAGAAGTCACATCAGTATCATACAGAGGTCATTAAAAGAGCCGGATTCTTAAGACCTCATCTTCCTCAGTCAGTTAGAGGATTGTTTGTTAGACATCTGGTAGGACGTCTTTTGTCATAGCTTACCAGGGTAAACTGGTCCTTCGCTATTTTAGAGTTACAGTGGCGTTCTGTACTCTCTTCGTCATCGGAAGATTTCTTGTTTATCTCTCACCGATGCGGTGTTTGTGTTTTCTTTGGGAGACTTGTGATACATCTGACTGTTTGGTTTTGTAGTGAAGGATTGACGGTATCAATTCCTACACTAGGATGTAAGGATTTACGCATCCATTTCCCCCACATACTCAAGAGTATGTGATCCAGGAGTTCCCTTGGGAAAACCTGTTTCACCATCATTTGGTCTCTGACAATGATGGATCTATGATCAGGGCTCTACATTTCACTTGATTAGTTAGGTACATTCAGTATTCTTTCAACATCATACATTGTTCTTCAAACAATAACATTGGCATAACAACTATAAAATGAGAATACTAAATGTAACAAGCCTAACTCTTATCAATCATCATTTCTCAATACATTCATCACAAGTCATCTCTAAAGCGTGACCTTGATGGTATTTATGGCTCTCACAGCCCATTTAATTCATAGGTTGCCATTGACAAGGCAACATGATATATCACTATTCATAAAGCTAAAGCATGCTTTCAATGAATATAGTTTCATAACCCATACCTGGATATGATCATCATCTCATAACAACCTGCATGGTTAATTCAACTGATAATAGTAAACAATTCATTCTAGAGGTTATACCTTCAAACTCATAGAAGAATCAGTTTCCCCAATTTTCATCAATTAGGGTTATTCATTTCCTTTACTTTTGATTAGGAGTATTGTTTCCTCATCTCATACTTCAAACATGAGGATTCATGCTTAAAAGCACAACTGGAAATAGGGTTTCACCCTATACAAATTAAGGTTATTGAAATCTCTTTTTCTTATATGACATCATATTTGTTAACTTGTTCTCAAGGTTTCATACCTAAAAGCATGACACAGGACTAAGGTTAACATGCCCCATCCTTCATTGATAATATTTCCTTTTTGGATTATTAGTCCAATTCTAGTATGCAACTCTACCATCCTTGGAAGCATACCAGGGTATGGTGAGTATTTGCCTTAAATACAACATTTATTGAACATCATAATGATTATCAATTCAAGGTATGAATTCACTTCTCAATCTCATCATGGTGTGAACACATCATACTCATTGATTTGACTATACTTTATTTAAAGGTATTACCTTATAAACATCTCCATAAATTAGGGTTTACTAATCACATCACATGTCATTACCCTAAATTTAGGGTTTACTATTCACCTCATGGTGAATTGAACTCATAACATCATCATGTATGAGAAACTTCATCATTAAAGCTCTTAGATAAGATTAAGATTCACTAAACATCATAATTAGGGTTTCCATGATCTCACATAGGTGGATCATACCCTAATCATGCACATTTATGTGTATTGAAGATATCTTACTTGAGTTTCCACCATAAAAGGGTACTTTCTCTCTCTTACTAGTAGATGGTGATAACACCACTCTAGATTAAGTTGGGTTAAGTCCTCATTGACTAGCATAAGCCAAAACATCACTATCATGTGATTAGGGTTTGACTAGAACAAGGTATTACCCAATTAAACCCCTCAAGGGTATTTTGGTAATTTACCTCATGGTCACCATCATGGGTCAACTCATTAATCACTTAGTCCCTTAATGACTTAGGTTACCATTAGGGTTTAGATTGGATCACCATTGAACCAATTACACCACCAATTGATTAAGTACCAACCACCTTGAAAACCTTCAAACGGTTTCAACCTTCAACCACCAAACGGTCTTGAGACCGTTTGCCCTCAAACGGTCTTGAGACCGTTTGGGTGTGTTGACCGTTTTGACTTTCAAACCGTTTGAAGCTCATGCGGTTTGAAACCGTTTGATCAAAGTGCCTTGAGATCGATTGGTCCAAACGACCTTGAGATCGTTTGAGCCCAAACGGTCTTGGGACCGTTTGGTCCCAAATGGTCTTGAGACCGTTTGGCCTCAAACGGTCTTGAGACCGTTTGTCCTCAAACGGTCTTGAGACCGTTTGGTCCAAATGGGCTCAAACCGTTTGGACCTCCAAAGTGGTTCAAAAGTTACAATTGGTCATGGATATGTATGTTGAATCCCTCAATTAACCAAATCCATGATAACCACTTATAAATTGAGTTAACTAAGATTAGCCTTAATCATTTGTACATCAAATTGACCCTCAATTGAAAGCCAATTAGGGTTTATTCTAATTCAATTAGGGTTTCAAATCGGATGGTCATCAATATTCAACAATGTGAATCAATTCAAGGTTGAACCTATCAATTGACCTCCAATTGGGCCCAAACTTGGCCCAAACGGTCTTGAGATCATTTGGACATCATCCAAACGGTCTTGAGACCGTTTGCCCAAAGTTTGACCAAAAACCAAGTCGGTTGGACTAGGAATGAACTCCAATTAGGTCTAAAATCAGCATTTTTATCAATTCATCAACTTATTGTAATTGGACATTCAAACCATTAGATTATCTCAACCCTAGACCTCCAAACGGTCTTGGGTTGTGCCCAAACGGTCTTGAGACCGTTTGGAGGAACCCCCAAATGGTCTTGAGACCGTTTGGGTCCCTCAACCCAAAACTCAACAAGATCTATACTTAGAAAACAACAATGTGATTATTTCAATAACCCACTGTAATTGGGCCCTCAATTGATCAAATTACCTTAACCCTAGACCTCCAAACGGTCTTGGGTTGACACCAAACGGTCTTGAGACCGTTTGGATGAGTTCCAAACGGTCTTGAGACCGTTTGCCCATCCATCCTTTGGACTCTAGTGAAAATTCATCAAGGTTTGATCTATTGAGTTGATCATCACATCAATACTTAATTGCAATATGATTTGGTACCTTTGGACCTTAAATTGATCAACTATACTTGACCCCAGACCTCCAAACGGTCTTGGGGTGGCCCCCAAACGGTCTTGAGACCGTTTGGGTGATTCCCAAACGGTCTTGAAACCGTTTGGGCTAATCAACCCAAAATCTCAACTTAACTCATTGGAGATTCAACACTAATTTCAATTAGGGTTTGCCCTATTAATCATCCTTCGACTCATGACTCATTTGGAATTAATCCCTCAAATTTGGTGAGTCGTTAATTAACATCATTATGAACAGTAATCCCAAACGGTCAACGTTTGGTCAACCATCTTAAACGGTCTTGAGACCGTTTGCCCAAAAAGGGCAAATTAAACAGATTGAAAATCAGAACTTAATTCAATTGGTTTTGCTAATTGATTTACTTATATCTCACGATTCCTTTGGAGTTAATCTCTAAAATTTTGTGGGTGATTAACCTACATAATTATGAACAAGATTCCCATACGGTCTTTGCTTGGTCAACGGGACCAAATGGTCTTGAAGACCGTTTGCCCTCACACGACCCTGAAACCGTTTGCCCACCAAACGGTTTGAAACCGTTTGAGCAATTGGTGGAGGTCGTTTGATAAAGTGGAAATCCGTGTATAAGCATAGGAATTAATGCCCTTATCTTCTAGCTTGAGAACAGTATCAGTTCTTCACGATTTTTCTTGCAAGGATGCAAGGAAAGATAGGGAAGAAGAAGAACTAGCAACTATATGCATAGAAAAGATGTATAATCAAAGCATAAAGTTTAGAGTTATAAAACCCGCCTAAAGCTTGCTCCTTGAGATCCAAGCTTTCGAGCTCCAAGACTTTAATGGCGTTCTAGAAGCTCCACAGGTCGGCCAAGGTGAATCCTCCAAGGAAAGTTGAGAAGAGATGGCTAGAAAGATAGAGCTAAGTGAGCTAGCCATGAATTTGACCTTGAATTCGAGTTTCATCCAAGAATTTAAGCAAAAGGAAGGATCCAAACCTACCTTGCACTCCCCTGGTCGTCCTCCTGAGCTCCAGAGCTCTCCTTAGTCAGTTTGAGCAAGGGGAAAAGAAATGAAAGGGAGAGGGTCGTTTCCTTGCTTAGTGGAAAAGTTGTATATATACTTAGGTGAATTTTCAACATAAGGACATATGTTTTCCTCATTTCTCATCTAAGTCCTTCCTTTCTTCCTTGCACGTCCCCACATTTTATTTCTAAGGACAAACTCTTTCTAAGGTCAAGAATTGAAGGCAAAGAGGATCAACCCATCACTAAAGCATACACATAAAAGGGCTATTATACATACACCTTGATTATTTAATCACAAATGTGTTCTTTATTATATGATTTTTCACATGAAGTGACCTTTTCATCATTTCTCTTCTAAATGATGCCAAGAGTCATAAAAGATGTTTTAGATGATGTATTTTACAAGTTGCACCCCTCAAATTGGGTAAATTGCATTTTACACCAATTTAGGGTTTTCAAGTACATGGGTTGCTTCCACAGCTGCACCTTGGTGCTCAAGCTTGGGAAATCCCTCAAACCTCATCATATTCATTCTTATGTTGTCTCAACATTGAAGGAACATATAAACATGTGAAATTTGCAGTTTAACCCCTCTTATTGGGAAAATTGCACATAGGTCCCTGTATTGCAACCAATACTTCAACATTGGTTTATAAGGGACAGAAAGGGAAACTTACGTTCCATAGAAACTTTAATTATATATATTAAAGGATAATTACAAACTTTTAATTTCATATTTAGGTAAAACACCTAGGGTTAGCTTATAACCCAGGTCAGGGGTGTTACATTGATGCCTCGGAAACCCTAAACCATTCTCAAAAGGGTTTTATTACCTTCCTATCCAAAGGAATATATCTGAGGTTCTATCACCATCCTGTTACTATATCAAGGACTAAACTGGCTAACCAAACAACCATTAACTTGTTCAACATATCTTGTTTCATTTGTGTGTTAGGCAAAACACATCCTCTTTCCAAACATAGGGTTAGTCGAACAACCTCAACTTCTTCTAGCTTCCAGCTAAACTAGGCAGCTATATCTCAACCAGAGCATTCATTACCACTTCTTATCCTTAGGTGTTAGGTAATGTCGAAGACATACTCCTCCAAGCATTACACTTATAATCTCATCTCAAACTCTAAGTTTGTCTTCGTCAAGAAACTCTAAGATCATACTAATGGTGATCAAACTCAACCTTGTATCACTTGCAAAATTCACATAGCTCATGCTAAAGACATCCTTATAAGATGACTACCTTATCTCTTGTAGTGTTTGTAAACCATCCATGTATTATTCCTTCCACAAAGGTATGTTATCATCTCTATCCTCATACCTTGTAGCAACGTTCCAACTTACATCATCTTTATCCTTGGTGTATGGCATGCGTACTGTCCTATCTCTCACTCCCATAATAAGAAGAAATAAGCATTTGGCGGCCGTCCAAATACAGAGTTCTTCCCATTCCAGGAGTAGAGATGGTACATCCCACCTTGCCAGTACACCTTTAAAACTAAGTTGAAATGTGCAACTTATGTCTCTACTTCTCAGTCATCTTGATATCAAAGTTAGTTTCATGGAAAACTGGTCTCGAACCTACTTAGGTCACTGCACAATCCTTGGTCATCTCCTCTAGGTATGTAGGGTGTCGGCACTTTTGGGGTCATCCCTTTTCCCTTATGCATCCAGAGAGTGCCCTACTCATCTGCCATTTGGGTCCCATGAGTTCATGAAGGTGATCAATCTCCTAACCCATGGCCCTCAGACAATGATAGTTGTTACATCCTGACCCTATGGTCATGTGCATCTAGGGAATTAGGTAACTCCTTCTTCCATCGGTCTTATCCCTTCCTGACCCTAGGACAGACTTAGGATTCTCTTATAGTACATGTTCAACTTAGAACCTTACCCAAGCATTCATCATCTCTCTCCGCATTCTCGACTAACTTTCATCCCTTCATAGGGGTCAAGGCAACCTGCCTACCTTGGTCAGGCCCCATACTGGTTACCTCCATGGTAACACATCCACATGCACTTAGAGATGGTTATCTATGGGCCTATAGGTTCATTCTCATTCCATGTACTTTTCACTTAGCTTCTCAAGATCCTATGGGACTTCTTTAGGTTACCTCAAAACCAGCAAAACCGGTATACACCCTACCAAAGGGTCCCTCTCCCAGGATGGGAGGAAACTACAACTCTTGACAACAAGGTCACAACCGTCCCTAGGGTTTACATTCACATGAACATGCCTAACCCAACAGCTACCAAGGCACAAGCAGATCACCTATTAAACCATGCTAGGTCACTCTTGTTCTCATCCTTAACATTAGACCAACTTAGTTGTGAGGGGTTCATCAAACCTACCTTCAACTTAAGGGGTTTCCTTTTCCTCTATACATGAAGAGTACCATGCTCGAATCTATAGAGACTCAAATCTCAACATGAGTATCAGATATACTGCTTCCCCTCTTAGGTCTAGGAGCCCTATGTTCACCTTTGGGTATCCAACTGTATGTTCAATCTCTTAACCATGAATCAAGCATGTCCAAGATATGTCATGTACTTCCATGATCCTTCTACTCGAGCAACACTTCGGAGTTGAGTCCTCCTCAAGGACAACCAACAAGGTACAAGGCCCCACAACCTGGTTACCTAAACCTCCTCAGGGTCTAAGGCACTCTTTGTCTCATCTCAGCAGGTAAACACTTATACCATAGGCACATAGGTACTAAAAGGATCATTCTCTCTTTAGGGTTTGGTTCCTCTCAGGACAACCAAGACATCACTAGCCTCCAAGGGTCAAGCATATGGCAACCATTATCATCCACTTAGTTCGCAGCATCCTCAACCTTCCGTTGTTCCTCATGTCCCGGAATCTAAGCTTCCAACCCTCTTACTTGAGTCCTGCTTTCTCTCTCTAGAGCTAACTCCACATCCAGCCATACTACTAGAGGTTCTCTTTCCATGAAGGATCAAGCTCACAGGCATACCTCTATGTGGTGAATCCTATGTTCATGCTTATGTTTACTCAAGGTTATCCAGTATTCCTTATGCTTATCTCATAAGCCATGCATACTGGTCAGGGTTTCAACCTACTATCGTCCGCTGACGTACTCTACCCTACCTGCATAAGCCCATAGGGTTCTATAGGTTCTTCTCTAACTTCATCCAAGAAGGAGCTATCCTTCGCTCAAACCTGCACGACCCTTCCCAGGGTTGGATTGCCAAAAGTGCTAGGTCATCAACTTCTCATGGCTCATATGGCATCCAAAACACCTGGTCTAAACTCATCATGCCATCTCTCTCTCTAACCTTCACTTAGGGTTAGGGTTACCATCATCCTCAAAGGATGTGCTAGGTCTCTACCTTTAATGGAGGTCTCTCCCTCTCTACTCATCCTCCTAACAAGAGGTCTATCCTCAGGCCTCTCCTGAGGGCGATGACAACTTGTGTCATACGACCTAAGCATGCATCTATCCTTTTACGCTTACTCTATTAAGCTTATGTCCATGACATCTTATTTACATGCTTTTATTAATTTGGTGGAGGATTCCTTAATCCTTATCAACCTTACCCATACCTCAAGAGGGTGAGGAGAAGAGAGGAAACCCTAATCCTTAAGGTCCTTATCAGAATTTGAGTTGTGAAGGGATGAACAAGATGAGAGAGTCCTAAAGGTATCTTATTTCGAGTCATACCCTAAGACATCGGCCAGGCAGTCACACAATCCAAGAGTCCTCATATTCCGACTAGCGGTGCGGAGGAAAATATTGCCAGCCCCCAGACGTGATCCTTTTCTAGACACAGTCTTTCGGACAATCCTCTAATAACTCCCTTGGTTTCTACAAAATTTGTAAAATTTAATAATTATTAAAGATTAATTGAGGAACCTATGCTCTGATACCAATTGTAACGACCCCGCCTCCCGGTAACCCCCAATTAAGGGAGACCCGAAGGTCAGAGCCGTTATTCAATTTAACAGGATCAAAGGTTCGACAAATAATCAATAACAATTAATAAACTTTACCAACTAAACTGAAAACTGGTATAAAATAAAACTTCTCTTACCTTGGAAAAACTGGGATTTCTAAACTTCTATCCATGAAGATGCTAAACTAACTATTCCTCCTCTGCACGTTATTTCTCAATTAATTCTACATCTGTCACTTTACTGTTTGTTCTTTTCATTTGTACCTAAAACGCCGACAAACAAAACGTCGGTCAGCAAGAAGCTGGTATGTGGGGGAAACAATAATCGTGCAATTATAGTAACAAAGTAATTAGACAATTATCATTTAGCAGCCAAGATTACATTTTAAACCATACTACTCAATCCTTTCCTATCCCCTATCTCTGTGCTGTCCCTGCAGCGGACTGAGATCCCACCTCTCTCTAGGTAGATCCTTATTAAACCCCGCATGATCCTACATAGTAGGTAGATCAATATCTAGGGTTGAGTCGCATGGCACTACCCATAGGTAGTCCAATCTCTAACTCAATGTGACTTGATGGACCTACCCCATTGGTAGCCATTTACTAAGTCATCCAATGACCTGATGGGCCTACCCCATTGGTAGCCATTTACTAGGTCAACCCGTTAAGCTACAGAGGGGACTAGGATCTGAGATAGTAGGTATATATATCTCATGTGATAGTCATATTCACATTATACTTTGCATGAATTAAATACATCCAACAGGTTAATTCAAGCCACGATGGAAACATCGACAAAACCCTCAAAAAACTAATTCGGATAGTCATAAGCGTAACCACATACCTGTTATGCAGACTTGAATGCAGAAAAACTCAATCAACCAGGAATCAAGCAAGTACACACACACAATTTGTTCCTAAAAAAGGCATTCAATTTCTATATTATTAATCATGTCATCATGACTCATTAATTCTAATTGTTTCCAAGGTTATTTTCCCTTTTTAGGATTTTGGGCATAATTAGGGTTTCACTCTATTTTTATTACTTTAAACCCTAATTTTACCATATCTCTTGCAAACCCTAATTTGTTCATCTTTCTTTCACAAAAGGTTCTAATTTCATATTTTAGCAACAGGAAACCCTAATTTCAGATTATAAGCACTTTTCCTTTCTTTTACCCTAAGTTAGGGTTTCTAAACATATTAGTCAACATACTAGGTTAAAAACCCTAAACCTTGCAATTCTTTCAACAGAATAGGTTAAAAACTATCTTTATCTTTAATCAAGTTAACCATGCATGAATTAACCTAATTGCAAGATTAAATATATCCTTGATTAATAATTAGGGTTTTCTAATTACAAATTAACACTTTTCCATCAAAATATGTACTTTTGCAAAAATATACAGATTTAGACGTCCAAACCAATTTTAATGCATTCCTCATATTTTTATGATAATTTTTCATGTATTAATTTTCTTCATCCGAGTTTTCTATTAAAAGATACAATTTTTAAAAGAAAACTCCTTTTATTCGATTAAAAGCAAATTCCACAAAAACGTGGATCGTCTGATCCATGGTCCGCGGTTCACTGAGGATCCAACGACCATGGATGTGCGCGCCTTACTTTAATTTAGGTTGCGAAGGACGGAAATGTCCTTGCCGTGATAAACACGGACAGGAGGGCACTTGTGTAATTTTGCAGGGTCATCTTCTTCATCAATCTCGCGATGAATACCTGCTCGCGAGCCAACCTCTGGGAGCAGTCAACTCGAGTGTTGACTTTGAGTTTCTGGCTGCCCCAACATCTGGAGAAGATCCTGCACCCTCTGCCACTCCTTTCCGAACTCAAAGGCATCCTTTATTGCTCCGTTCCTTGCTCAACTCGCCCCAATGGCAGAGCTCTTCTCCACGAGAAGGGCGGCCTGTTCATGGTTCAGGTCGGGATGCGTTCTGCAATCGGTTGCTCCCATCGATTCCCCTCATCAGCGCAGAATCACGAGCATTCTCTGGGGCTATGCACATGGGGTGTAGCCTCCTCCTTATATAGAGGTCCTCCTATGGCCGTCGAGAAGTCCTGAATTGGGCAATTCGCCTAAAGGCAGCGAAACACATGGAAACCAGGGATGTTTCCCTTCGGTTTCCTTCCTTAAGTTCAACGGAGTCATCAGCCATCTAATACATCCAGAGAAACATGAGAAATCCAAGAGGGAAAGTCCCTCTGTAAACCGTGGAATTACAGTCCCAGCGGGACTTGGACGATGACCGTCCCACGTTGGATCAAGATCCAACAGCCTTCGTTGCCCACGATCAAAAGAAAATTCCTTTTTCTTTCTATTTGTCAAATTAATGTCTTAATTTAGAGGATTCTTGTGAAATTAATATCTCCCAAACGATAACTTCTTTTTGGCTCAAATTTTAAGGGAAGGTTTGTCTTAGAATTATCTAGCTTTGTACAAAATTTGGGAAATTCCAAGGGATGAGAAAGCTTCCTCCTCTCCTAAGTTATTCATTACCTTATTTGAAATTAATTGTTATTTCCTTTCCCTTTGCCATTATCTTGTTATTTTGGGTCCCTTGGACCTTAGGAAATTCCAAAGGCACGGATTCCCATATTGGGGAAAATCTATTTGCCTTTATCTTCTTTTGAAAGTCAATTTTTCATATTCCCTTTTATTAATCAATTTCTTTTCCTTTTTAATTCTCTTTTTAAGGATTTCTCTTTATCCATCATTTATTTTCCTATTGGAATTCCTTTTAACATTAGGAATCCTTGGGATATGAAAATCCACTAAGGATAACTCAAATATACCTCTGTTCACTTATTTTCCACATTTTATCATTATTTCCAATTTCTTTCTTAATAAAGAAATACTCAATTGATCTCTTCTTTTCTTATTGCTCTATTTATGCAACTTTGGACTCCTTGGTACCCAAGGAACCCATGTGGCACGAAATCCACCTTTGGATTATATTATTTTTCCTTCTAGAGGTTTCTACATCTTTCTTTTCTCAAATATTCAATTATTCATTCACTAATTGAATTTTCTTGTTATTTGGGCCCAATAGCCAATAAAGCCCACCAAACAATCATCAAGGCTATTGTAAACTAAATTCACTTATTCCAAACAAAATATATCATTTGTTGTTCAAATATATTTAATATGAGAAATTACATTTCTCACCAAAAGAACCCAAAATTGGGGTTGTAACACCTACTCCATGCAAGGGATGTACTCGATGCTGCAGGAGATTCATCAGACCCAGTAGCAGCATAAAGCTTCATACATCGATATTCAGGATACAACGAACCGACTGTTAGATAACCAGAGGGCCATTTTCGAGAATGAGCACCTCCTCCTCAAAAACCAACAAAACATCCACGACAGGTTGCACATGATGGAGATGCAGCAGCAGCCCTTCTACGACAATTACTGGAGCCAGAATTATTTTGGGGGGTATCCACAACCTCCATCAATGCCCGAGTATGATCCGAGCTTCCAGGGGCAGTACCCATCATGGGACCCGACGGCTCCGCAGTACTCACCTCCACCTGCAGAATGATCGGTATCATTGTTCCACCTTTTAAGGTTGTTTTTGACTATGAGGCCATAGTCGAATTCAAGCTTAGGGGGGGAGTTGGAACAGTTTCTATACTTTATTTTTCCTATTTTTAGTTTTTATTGCTTTGTCTTTTGTCATTTATTTCTTTTAATTATTAGTTGTTTGTAGGATCCACACTCTATCTAGTGTAATTGTGGATGTCTAATGTCATGTGTCATCTCATTTCTTGTACATGGAAATTAGGGGTAAATTTGAAAATTTTCAGTGCTTTTGCAAGCTTGTGTTGTTTAACTTTGAGCACATAACTTAAGGAAATAATTGGGTTTGTCAACTCTAAAATAGGAAATCACAACTGTACATTCCTATGGTTCATGAAAAGTGGACGGAACTGGTTGTTTGAGCCTAAGCTGACGAAATGATAATGAGACCTTAATTTGAAATAAGAGAGAGAAACCTCTTAATTACTACACAGGTCAGTAAGGAGGGACACATAATATTTTCCAAAGGTTCAGTCAATTAATCTTGTGATCTATCCACTCTATTGTTTTCATACCCCACCATAAGAACTGGAAGCACATTACGGTTTTCACCTCTTTGATTTCATACCATGTAGATAGGTCTTGCATTGCAACTATTTTCACATATTTTTGCATGAAAATAAAAAAAATGATTAGTTTTACATGCACATTATCCTTAAGTTCATGTCATTTAGTTGCATAATTATCATTTTGTAGCTGCATTCACATTTTTTTATGCATAGAGTACATCAGGCATCTTATGTCTTCTGAACATAAAAGGTGATGAACTTGTTCCATATCTTCTGAATGCTTCAAATGTATAAGTTATGCAGCAATAAGTGAGCCTGTCTAATAATTCCTTGTCAGCTATGAAAATAAAAGCTTGAAAAAAAAGTTAAAAAAAAAGAGAAAAAAAAGTATTGAGAAGTAAGTAGGAATGAGAGGGAGAAAGGAACCTATTCTCACTTGCATACTAAGAAGAATAAGCACATGGTGTAGTTTCTTAGATATTCCATCTCACCATGAGACAGAATGATAGTGCATGCATCATTCCACCCAAATGTAGGCATTAGGGCATTTTCATTTGCATATGCATCATTTAGGTCATTATGGTTTTTGTGCATTTTTAAACCATATAATGCTTCCATTTATTCCACAAGCCACCCATTCCATCCACCCGTTGCTCAAATTGGTAGGCCACTGTGATTTTCTCCTCACTTATTAAGACCAGGAGAGTTCCATGTAGATGGTAGTTAGGGCGAGCAACGTAGATAGGAGATCACAAGATGCATCGAGTCTGGACTGGCGAATTTTATTATGTTAACTGCCTTATGTGATAGTGTTCATCAATTTTGAGGTGGATATCTTTTATGGATGATTATTGTTGCCTTTAGGGTAATTATCATTCTGTGGTTAGTAAGGGCCGGAATGTGAATGTCTGGCGGGGATCATATGGTGCAGTATGTTGTGATAATCTGTTCTTTAGTTGACCCTCACAATTTTATTCTAGAGTTTTGTTGCTCGAGGACGAGCAATGTTCAAGCTTAGGGGAGTTTGATGCGATGATTTTGAGTCGCATTTATAGACTTGTTTTACTCGCGTTTTATGCATTTATTGGTCACTTTGGTGGTTAATATTGCATAATTCACTTATTTTAGTCTATGATCCCTCTCAGTGTCAAATCTCTCTTATTTTATTATTTTGAGCATAAATGATTACAATAATAGGTTTTATCTCGGCTGATGTGGTTTTGTTTTGCAATTTTAGGAAAAACACATATCTACAGCTGTCGATACCATCGACGACACTCGATACTATCGACACAGCCACATGGCAGCGCAGAGTCGATACCATCGACCGGGAAGTCGATGGTATCGAGTTACCATCGACTGGGAAGTCGATGGTATCGAGTTACCATCAGGTTGCCAGTGACCAGCCAGTCGATACTATCAACCCCAAAGTCGATACTATCGACACGTGTAGCTTCAGCGTCAGAAAAGGGATGAAACTGACGCCTAAGGGTGTCGATACCATCGAACCGCGTCAATGGTATCGAGCCAGCATCAGGCGCAACAACAGAAAAGAAAGAAGGCTTGCCGATATCACGAGGGGTCGATACCATCGACCCACGTCGATGGTATCGACGCCGTCAGATTAAAGTTTGTTTCAGATCGACTCTAATCCAACGGTGGTGATATTTTTGCAACCTAACTCAGTGATTATACCTAATGACGGTGGCCAAGAGGAAGGGATCACATCATTAGCCGCTGCACATGTACTGAGAAGGTGTGGAGAGAAGAACAGAGCCCAGAAGCACGCCATAGCCCTTCCGGAAGCCAAAGAAAATGTTTTCCACCGCCGAAAGGCTGTAGATCGTGCATTCTACGCCAAGGAATGATTGGATCTTCTCCGTTCAGGGGTTTCATCACTTATTCACGTTTTTCTCCATGTTTCCCCTTTCTTCAACCATGTCTTGCTCTGAGATGAACATGCAGGGCTAATCCCCTTTATCTTTAGGATCGGGAGTAGCCCGGGGAAGCATTGTATGATGTTTTTATCATAGTAATTCATAATTTGTCTCTTAAATCCGTGGTATGATTTTGTTTTTTCAATTATATTGTTATGCTTGATCATCATAATGATAATCTAATGCCTTTAATTACTTTGAAAGAAGAATTAACGGTTGAAAAGAGACGAAATTCACATTAATTAATAAATCCCTTGAATAAGGTGATGTACGGTTAATGGTGGAAACCCAGAGGTCGATTCTAATGCACCTAGTTTAGGGTATAGGTTACCACGACGGTGGAACCAACCTAGACTTAGGTAGTGAATTGTACCTCGACAGTGGACAATTCTGAATACAGGTCACTACCCAAATTGAGAGATGAACATGTTTAACTATGTGGAAATTCATACAATGAGAACCCACGGTGAAACTGCAACCCTGAAGATCACCATTTGAATTGATTAAACTAAACACTTAATCGATTGCTTTGCTTTATTTTATTTTATTTTATTTCACAACAACTCTTATAACCTTTTTATTGGTCTAGCTGATTGCAAGTAGTTAGTAGTAGTCTACCGATAATTTAGTGTCCCTGAGTTTGACTCGGGCCTCACAAGGGCCTATACTACATTGACGTGTGCACTTGCATTATACGCACGGTAAAATCGTGTCAAGGGTACTTAATGATTGATCATTGAACTTCTAATTGATCCAAAACCTGACCTAAGGGGGTGACCATAGGTTTTCACCATCATCTGACACCCTTTATCATGACCATTAGTTATCATGAAGACAACACCATAGGGTTGTTGCAATGGTACCATTATCGGGTCATGGGTTTATAGAAGAAATCAACTTTAAACCCTAAAATTGACCATTGGTTGATAGGTGCTTAGCACCATAGGTTGTCAAACAAACCTGATCCAAGTCATATTATACCTTAGGAATAATATACAAATGATCACAGGTTCATCTAGAAATGAAATCATAACATGGAACATTATAAAAATTGAGATCCAAGTCAAGCATAGCTTTTTAGTGCATGAATCATCATTTTCAAGCAAGAACATGAGCTAGCAAGCTTATGGTAAGCAATAAATGTGAAGAAAGTTATAAAACTTACCTCTAATGAGAATATGAAACCCCACACAGAAGAAATCTCGAGCAGTTAGGGTAGAAAATCCAAGAATAAGCTATGAATTCGTCCATCTAGCACCTTTCTTCATCAAATGACCAAACCCTAAGCATAAGGAGCAAGAAAGGTAGGGTTTTAGAGCTCTAGAGCAATTTCTACCATGGAACAGCAAGGTTCTGACCTGGAGAAAGCTAGGAGGAAGGATAACAAAGAAATAAATGGAGGAAAGAAGGGAATTCTTACTCTTTTAGGTCAAGATCACTAGAAGGAAGCTTTTTCAACTCTAAAATGAAGTCAATTGCAACCCTAGATCCTTTTTCCAAGAAAATCCCCACTTTCTTCTTCCTTGGACAGAAAAATTCATAGAAACATAGAGGGAGAACGAGTTTGGGAGAAGGAGGGAAGTTGTGAAGAGAAAATGGCTCATTTTGGTGCTTGGGGATAAGTATATGAAACTTTAAGATAAAGAAAAAGAAAAAGTTGAAGTTCTAGTATCTATCCAAGTGTCCATGACCTTAATTTATTAAGAATATACAAGAAAAAATACAAGAAGCTCCCCCAACATGTATATAGACCTACTTAGCTTTCCTTTGTCTAATTTCCCAGCCAATCAAATAATTCATTAGTTGATAGCTACTAAAGGTAACTCATCCGTGAACGGGTAAACCCTAAAATACCCTCGGAGAAAACACCTTCAAACAAAGGTTTAAATAGGTTCCCCATGGCTCAAAAATCTCAAGAATGATGAGAGAATATCAAAGGAACATAATAAAAGTGATAAATTGCAAAGAAAACTCTCAATTTGGTAAATTGCATAAAAGTCCAAAATGTACATACAATTGCATAACTTGCTCAAACAGTGTCCAAATTGGACCAAATTTGAAACTTAAGCTTTTATTATGATTTCAAAGCATATCACAAGGTTATATTAGGGTTATAAGCATTCAATTATTATAAATAAGCTTGTTCAACGCATTAAGCAAGTTTAGGGGCCTTACACTAGGAGACTTTTATGAATGAATGCACCTTGATGTTGATCTGCTAAAGAGGCCAATCAAGATGAGATGCAAGGTGTATGGAGGCAATCCTTGTCATTTGAGAGAATGTCTCAAAGTAATCCATGCCAAAGGTTTGGGTGAATCCTTTGGCAACCAGGTGTGCCTTGAGTCATTCAACGGAGCCATCTGACTTATGCTTTATAGAGAAAATTCATTGGCAACCTATAATATTTTGCTTACTGATGGGTTTAAAAGATACCATGTCTTGTTGTTGTGGATATCCCGCATTTCTTCCATCATGGCAACTTTCCATCCAGGATGACTCAGAGAATTTGTTGGAAACTTAGGGACATATGTTGTGTAACATGATGATCTTTAGAACCTAGATAAGTATATGGTAAAGATTTTCATGAAACTTTGTGTGGTTGAGTATGTTATAAGGGCCCAAGTACAAAGTATTTAACCTAAATTTGATCCCATATTGGAGTCCTTTAATGCACACCTAAAGTCTAAGGGTATTTTTTATAAGTTGACCATAATGGGATGTTCACATCAAGGTTATGGTTGGTTAATATGATGAGGACATGGTTGATTTGAAGTTTGAAAACATTCTGATAATATGAGGACAAGTTGTGCTCCCAAAATTAATTTGGGTGCCTAGATAAAGTAGGACATGTAATACATAAATTGGCAAAATTGTGAATTTGTTTATCTAGATTATGATATGATCAAGTATTGGGTTGATTTTCAAGATGTTTAGAGTAGTTTTGATATTTAACATTAAAATGACATAACAATGATGATAAGGGGAAATGGGTTCATATTTGAGGATAATAAAATGGGGAATGATCTGGTCATAAGTGGAGAAGTATGAGTGTTATAGGTTTCACATTTGGAAGATTACTTATATTGATGAAATAGAATTTGAGAATTTGTTCATAATTTGATGAGATTTTTTTTGTTAAGCTTATACTTGAATGGATGATTCAATTTGTAATCAAGATCATGGGATGCATGAAATCTCATACACTATAGTGGTTCAAGTAGTTAATTAGGTATTGAGGATCTTTGACTAGAAAATAATAGTTGTATGGAGTTTTATCAAAATTTGGGATCAATCGGGTACCAGGAATAGTCTATAAGAATTTCAAAAAAATAGGAAGAATGTAGCATTTTAAGGCTATTTGAACACTAAACCAAAGAATGGGAAACTGAACCATCGGTTTGTAGCCAACCCACTAGTTTATTTGAACATGTGTCGGTTCAGAAAAGGGCGAACACAAAAAAAGGATGAAGATATAGAGCATCTCACAGAATGTTGTTCTTCCCAAACAGGGACTCAACCAAAATCCCAATTGGGGCAGATCTCATTATGAGATTATGATAGGATGTAGGCTATAAAGCCTCAAACAGTGGATCATAAATGCTTGACAAAATCAATTAGGGTTCTTCCCTAGGAAAATATAGAGAGGAAGGTATAAAAAAAGAAGGGAGGTGTGATGCTACTGGGCAAATTTGGGGTTTTAACACCTCCCAAGACTCACGACCACGTCTAGGGAACAAGGGAAATGAGTAGTGGAACTAGAGAATTCAAGAGTTGACTTTGGCATTCTCCAATGTTGAGAACGAGGGTCAGAGTGGCATCAATGGATGTTGTGAAGGTTGTGCCCTACCCTATTTTGATCTAGAAGTAGGGTAGCATTGCCTCACACTTTGGAAGGAGAGAGAGGCTCATGCATACAATATTCTGATTGGGACAATGATGATGAGCATGGTCGATGAAGAAGAGCCAAATTTGAGGGCATGAGCCAAACTTTGGCGGGTCAAGCACTATTTCGGCTCAAGCCACCCTGCTGGAAGCGTCAATGTTCTAAGAAGGGATTACACCCTATTTTTGCTTCTAAGAAGGAGAATACCATAGTTGGGCCAACCCATGTGTGTGCATATCAAGCCACTAGTAGGCTATGGTCTTAGTAGCACTTGGCCCAGTCATCCTGAACAAAACATGAGGTTAGTTAATTGATAGTTACAATTTTGATTGTACTCTTCTTAGAAAGATCAAAGGATTCACCTTAGTCGTCGGAATAACATGTGTAATGGCTTGTTGTAAATATTGAGAGATGATGAACATACTGGAAAAGACATTAGACCATGGTAAGTATCTGAGGATGTAATTATAATGACCTATTTTCATATTAATCATCTAATTAGGGTTTACTTGGATGACTGCATGCTTATCTAGATTGATCACTGTTTAGAGCTTGATTAATGATGATACTCTAATTTGTGATGATTTAAACTTAATGAGAAACTATAAAATATGCTTTTATTTCAAATAAATAGAGTTTGAGAATTCAAAACCCTAATAAGCCAAAATTAGGGTTTTGGTAGCATATGAAGACATAATTTGATAAATATAGTGGTCTATTAAATGATTTTTAGTACTATATTTACAACTATGATTTACGTGAAATTTGGATACAATTTGAAGAACCAAGATGTAAGTATTCTTGAGAAACATCAAAAAATTTAATGTTTTATGACCAATTTGTCCGTCAAGTTACACCAAGACAAATTCAACCGACTATGTTTTCATAATAAAATATAGCAGTCTAGTATTTGAATTTTATCTTTTTATTGGTATATCTAAATTGATTTGAATTTTAAGTGTTGTTGGGAAACTCCATTTTAGATATCATGTTATATTTTCAAAATTTTTTGATGATGCTAGACAGATCCAGAGAGGGGTGTCGATCGAGTTTCTCCAGGATAAACTCAATCGACCATGCATTCTGGTTGAATTATAGTAGTCTTGTATGTGAATTTTATTTATTTATTGGCAACTCTGATTGATTTGAAACTTTATTGAAACTCTAAAATATTGTTTCAAACAATATATCATTTTTTTATAATTTTTGGAGGACATTTTACCTATTCGGTAAATGATTTTCAGTAACATTTGTATGACAGAAAAATCTGATAAAATAAAAGAAAGTGTAAGGTTGGGACAATTTGCAATTGATCCAAGCATCTTATTTGATCTATATCAAAAACTAATAACATCCAAATTGAGGCATTTTTACTAAGTATTTATCTATAGTCATGTACTAGTAAAAATGTGCCCAAAGTAACTCTAGATTCTTATCTTTCTATAATTTATATCTTTTTGGAGATAGAGTTTCTCAACTAGCCTATTTTGGGACTTGCGTGCACCGAACTCAAGAAGACATCAATTTTCCAGATTTTGCCCCATCAAGCATTGCATTATGTGCACCGTCTTAGAAGACGGTGGTCCCCCAAGAAATTTTTGATATTTGGACCCAAATTTCGATGTCCAATCCCTTCATAGGTGAGCATCCTCATTGGTCAGAAGTTTCATCGACACAAGCCCGTTGACCTATAGTAATAGCGCCCCCTGGGTGGGTTTGTTCCTAAAAAGCATCACCTTCGACCGCCATTCTACAAACTTAGCTAACGTTGAGAATTAGTGATCTCAACAACCACTGAGAAATCTAAAAAACCAGTGACCAACAACCTCAGTGACTGTTGGGACCATATCTCAGTGACCGTCGAGATTGTCCACATCAATGATCACCTAGAACCCAGAAGGTCAACAACCTCTGAGAACCCAGTAATCCCATCGACTGTTGGGCATCATCAGTGACCACTAGTACATAACCGACCTTTAGTTTCGGTTATTTAATGCCTTTAGTGTCGGTTTCTAAGCGACACCTATGTGGGCGACGCTAAAAGCCCAGCCGTTACGCGTCGGTTAAAAAACCGACGCCATAACCCTTCACGCGCCACCAAAAATGCGCCAGCAGGGCACTATAGGCGTCGGTTATTAGATACAAAACCGACGCCATATACCTTCGCGCCACAGAAAGGGCGCCATCTTGGGCACTATAGGCGTCGGTTATTAGATAAGAAACTGACGCCATATACCTTCGCGCCACAGAAGGGCGCCATATTGGGCACGATCAGCGTTGGTTATTAGATAAGAAACCGATGCCATATGCCTTCGCGCCACAGGAAATAGACTCCGGTTATTTATATAAAACTGACACTATAACTATGTGTGTCGGTTTTATACAAATAACCGACGCCTATTTTTTGTTTTTTTTTCTGTCAGTCTGCAGACCTGCTGTATGGCTGGTCGCAGGATGAGAAACCTACAGTTCAGTTATGAACTGTAGGTTTTACGACATCCATTGATATCAGCCAACAACAGGCCACAAACCTGCAAAATTAAGAACAAAAGTATTCACACATTTAGCAATGCAACCTGCAGTTCCATTTGATTTTCACACATTTAGAAACATTCATGTAGCTAGCAATCTGTAGTTCCATTCATTTTCACATTCACACATATAGAAACATTCATATAGCAACCAACAGTTTCATTCATTTTCACTCAGACACATGTAGAAACATCCAGACATGTAGAAACATTCACATATATTATAATTCAGAAATTCATTTACAAAATATCATTCTTTAGTCATTATTCGCTATCAACATCCTAATTATATCTTAAATCCCCCACTACTTGTATGGCTGTTGCCCATTCTTCTCTTACTTCATTTAATTCTCCCATCGTATAGGGAGCATGTACATCTGGTAAGGCCGTTCCTGTAGTGTGGTCAGTTTTAAATACCTGTAAAGAGAATGATGTATATATATAATTAATGAGCTATAAATAAGATTGATATATTTCATATGATATATCTAATGAGACTATATAATACCTCATCAATACAATCGATGTCCATTGCGGCATATTTGATAATCATGTGCATAAATCACATCACATAGTATCCACATGCCCATCCGTTGTCTTGTGTAGCACACTATAAATTCAAACATACAAAATATTAAAAAATACAACTAATTAAGCACTGTTCACATAAATAATATATACATATATTGCAGTCGGGAACTTACTTTCACGTTCTTCCAAATTATTGGCTGGTTCTTTTTCATGGGGACCTTTCCTCCAACCTTTTTGAACTCATCAAAACCCCTACATGTTAATGTAACACAATACATTGCATAATTAAATAGTAATGTAATAACATATGTTAACGGATATGAAAATGAAATATTTCTCACCGGAATAATGCCATTTTCATTATGTGTCCATATTTTGTATTCAATTTACTCCTCTTAGGATCTAGATAATAGACAGTGAACGTCTCGGGGACAATAACCAGTAACTCCCAATGCATACCACTAGAGGTTAAAAAGTTAAAAATTAATAACTCAAAATCCACAATAAAAATGTAATTTTCTTAAGTCCAAATTATAATAAGCAAAGTAAACTTACTCCGCATTGAATGGAGCCATTATCATCATCTTCTTTTTTTGAGAAAAAATTGAAAAAGCCTCACAGCAATATTGTTGAACTGACGGAGGGTCTTTAGCTACTAGACTAATCAAAGATGGAATAAAAAATCCTACATGTTCGAATGCAAAATCTGCACATATCTTGTCTAAGTAGCTGCAAAACATGTATTACGTATGCATTAATAAATAAGAAACCAGATCACCAGATCCTACACAAGGTATATGGATGTATAAAGAAGATCTCACCTTATCCATAGCTCTATCACAGATGTATTCAACCAATCATATCGAAACAACTCCAAAATATCTTGTATAAATAGTTTGCTTTTGTATGATTGACCTGCAGCATCTGCATCAATAGAAACAGTTATAGGGCAATTTATATCATGTTCGCCTAACCATATTGCCATACCCCTACAGTTAGGACCTAACGGGATAGTTAGGTCCTGTGGAACCCAACTGGGTAATGTAGGAGGTGGAAGTGGAGGCCTAGATGTTGTGGGTGTCTTCTTTTTAACATGTATATATATATATAATAATTTCAGATCAACTGACATCATATACACACACTAACAATTTAACGTAATTTAAATTTACCATACAATTTCAGTAAAGAGGACATCCGCTTTTAGCCACAATATCACTCCGCCTTCTGCCTCACTAAGCATTTCACAATCTGGGTGGGCATATGGCAATGGAAGATCCATCCACTTGGGGAATATATGTACCGGGCTCACACGAATCCAACCAGCTGGTAATGGAGACCCGTGAAACATTTCCCCTGGTAGGGATGGATAAGCCGACGCCTCTGCAATGACATATTCATTAACTTTTAGACGACATGGCTTCAACCCCTACAAATTTTTGTGTAAAGAATGTTATATACATATATACATATCATCTTGAAAACATATCATCTTGAATTAAAAAAACTAGTTACTATGTCATAAAAATACTTACAGCGGATGTGCTAGGTGGTGGGTCTACAAGATTACTCCCAACCTCTGCAGTAGGAGTAGTGCGAGACGCCATAGGTACTGTCTGGTAAGTGGCAGTCTGAGATGCCTGCCACTTTTTCGTTGCTTCTTCTAGTTTCCTATCAACTAGCTTATCTACCTATACATGGATAAAAGAAACGTTAGCTTCTAATTATTGAATTCTCTTTTACAGTAACATTATAAAGAAAGAATATGTTACATCCTCTTGTGAAAGTCCCACTTTTGGGACATGTTTGCGCTGGGATGGCCCAAAAAAAGCTTTGATGCCCACACCAGCGCCTGCAGCCCTAACACGTCCAGGATGCTCTGGGTTACCCAGAGCAACTGTCAATTCATCCCTTATGCCCTCAGGGATGAACTTGCCTTGTTTCCTCAGCTCGTGCAGCTCCCGCTAATTGCCAAAACAAAATTTTTTAATTAAGTAAACACCACAAATAATCAATATTCGAACGATTGCTGTAAGAGTTGTATTTTACCATTTTTGCAGCCGCCTCAACAGTTGCGGGCTTCCTTATTTCTCCCTTCTTATTTTGCCTCCCAGCTATCCAGACATCATGGCGAGGCAGAGGTGTGCTACCTATAGTGGAGGACTCCTGAGTAGCAGCAGACTGAGCAGTAGCCTCAGACTGTAGTCTTTGGCGAATGGCTGCATACCCCTTTGGACCCATTGTGTGGTCATGCACATTCAGTGCACGCCTTGATCTTTGTGCCTCACTGAGGGCCTAATTAGTATGCACATTAATGATTTGGTGCAGAAAGTGAAGGGAGATTCAGAACGTGCTGATCTGTTAGGCAGTAGTTCTATCCCCTCTACCCCTATCCCAGTTTTCCCTAATACATCTCCTGGAGTTAATGCAAACTCTGGAGTTATCATCTTAGAAATGGATGGTCGCGCAAAAGGTCCTCCAATCTGTCAAGCCAAATCAACTGGAGGATTATACCATAGAGTTGTTAATTCAGTATTCTCGCCGTTACCTAAACAAATTGGAGGGTTAGAAAGCATAAACGAAGAAACTGAGGCTGTCAGTTCAACAGCCCAAGTGGATAAATGAATCCCTACCTTAATATATCATCTTGGAACGTCAGGGGAATTTCTAATAAAGCCCTGAGTGTCCAAGATGAGGTTAGAAGGTCCCACAGTAATATTTTTATTCTGAATGAAACTAAACTGAGAAGTAGTAGGATCTCTTCGTTTATGAATAAGTTCTTTCCAGATTATAGTTGGATTTCGAATCATGATTCCCATGTGCTTGGAAGGGTGGTGGTTCTTTGGAAGGGTAATGATTGTCAGATTCAGAAGATTCAGGAGTGTGATCAGGCTATTCACTTCAAAGTTTCGTATGATGATAAGAATATGCTTGTCACTGCCATTTACGGTCATAATGATGATTATGATAGGGAAAATCTTTGGAGGTTTCTCACTAATATTGAATCCATGGTTGTAGAGCCGTGGGCTATCATAGGCGATTTCAATGCAGTGAGAAAGGAGGATGAAAAGATTGGGAGATAGCCTCCAACTAAGAAATCTATGGAAGATTTTAACCAATTCATGTTGGATTCTAGTCTATATGAGATGGATTTGGGGGGCCCTTTCTTTACTTGGGATAACCACCAAGATGGTGAGGATTTTGTTACTTCCAAGATTGATAAAGTTTTGTACAATGATAATTTTTTGACCATGATTGAGCATTTTACTGGGGAATGCATTTCCAATACTATTAGTGATCATAGGAGAATTTGTGTAACTATTGGAAATCAAAGAAAAGTTTATTCGCCTTTTAGGTTTATTAATGCTTGGGTTGATCTACCGGGTTTCTATGAGCTGCTTGAAGATGTTTGGAATACTAAAGTGGATGGATACGCCATGTTTAGGCTGTATAAGAAGTTGTTTGAGCTGAAAACCAGACTTAAGAGTTGGAATAAAGAGAAAGTTGGGGATCTTATTGATAATGCTAAAGTGGCTAAGCTGAAAGCTCTAGAATTTCAAAAGGTTGCTGATTTGAACCCCATGGATAATGATGCTCTTGCTACTGCTAAAATCATGAAGATTGAAGCTAAGAAAGCTATGGACATTAAAGAGTCTTTTATTAGGCAAAAGTCAATGGTCCAATGGTTGAAAGAAGGAAACATGAATACGAAATTTTTTACTCCTCTTTGAGAACTAGAAGGAATAGGAATAATATCAACTATCTTATGGTGAATGGTGAGAAGATCAATGATCAGGATGGGCTTAAAGATTCTGTTTATAACTTTTATTCTAACTTGTTTAGTAAAGAAAAGAGTATGAAGAATGTTTGGGAAGGAGAATGGAAGGGTCCTACTCTTACTGCAACTCAAAAGGCTAATCTGAAAATGAAAGTTACTCGTAAAGAGATTGAAGATGTTGTCTTTGATATGAAGGATGATAAAGCTCCGGGACCAGATGGATTCAATGGGTTTTTTTTTATAAAAAAGCTTGGAAGGTTATTGGGGATGATGTTGTTAGTGCTGTGATGGAGTTTTTTGATAATAGCTGTTTGCTGAAGGAAGCTAATAAAACTTTCATTACTTTACTTCCTAAGAGATAGGATAGATCTTGTCTTACAAATTGGAGGCCTATATCGTTGTGCAACAATTTCTATAAGATTATTTATAAGATCTTGGCTAATAGATTGCAGCTTGTCCTCCATTCTATCATTGACAACAATCAATGTGCTTTTATCAAGAACAGGAGCATAAGAGATGCCATCTTAGTTTCTAATGAGATCATTAGTGAGTTCAAGAAGAATTCTGGTTCCTATATGTGTATCCAAGCGGATATCACTAAGGCTTATGACTATGTAGAGTGGAAGTTTCTGTTTTCTATCCTTTATAGGATGGGTTTTCCCCTTATTTGGATTCGATGGATTGATGGTATCTTTCAGTCGATTTCTTATCAGGTGCTTGTGAATGGAGAACCCTCGAAGGTTATCATCCCTAGAAATGGTATTAGGCAAGGAGATCCCATAGCTCCTTACCTTTTTGTCATTGTTATGCAAGGTTTTTCTGAATTGATGAAAAGAAGCATTGTTGATAAAAACTTGGTTCCTATTAAAGCCTCTCATAGTTTGAGCTGTTCGCATCTTATCTTTGCGGATGATCTTATGGTCTTTGCTAAGGCTGAGGAGAATAGTGCTAGAGCTATAAAGAGTATTTTTGATGAGTTTGGCAAGGGATCTGGTCTTAAAGTTAATCTTATGAAGAGTTCTATTTTGGTGAGTAAGAAATCTGATGGAAAGAGAATGTCGGATATCCTTGGCATTGGCATTAGTTCTATTGAAAACACTAAATATTTGGGGATTCCTGTGTTCTCTGGGAAGATCACTAAGAAACACTGCTGCTCTCTAGTGGATAGGATTAAGAAAAGATTAGAGAGTTGGAAAGCTAATCTTTTGACCTTGGCTGGTAGAGTGGAGCTTGTCAAATCTACTCTCTCTTCTATGTACCTCCATTGGGTGTTTGCCTTCCCTATCCCTAGTGCCACTCTTGATGACATTGATCGGATTTGTAGGGATTTTCTTTGGGGTCAGTCTGAGAAGAAGAGAAATATGCATATGATTAAGTGGGATATTGTCACCCTTCCCAAGAAGGAGGGAGGGTTGGGTATAAGGAAGAGTAAAGACACTGCTAAAGCTTGTTTACTGCTGAACACTTGGAATATTGCAAGTAAGAAGGACTCACTTTGGATTAAATGGATCAATGGTAAATACTTAAAGAAGGAATCTTTCTGGTCTATTAAGGAATCTCATAACTTTTCATGGCTATTTAACTCTCTTCTTAGGATGAGAAAGGAGCTTATTTCTTATATTACGTTCAACATTGGTTCTGGCCATGGGTTTAGGATTTGGCAAGATCCTTGGGCTAACTCTAAGTTTCTTGGTGAGGTTTTGGATAAGAAGATGGTTATTTGTTTGGGTTTGCCTACTGATGCTGGGCTTAACACCATTATTAAAGATGGTAGCTGGAATATTCCTAACTGTAGAGGGGTTGATGTCTTGTTGAATGTTCTGAATCGGGTTAATCTTATTGGTTATGGCAGAGATTATATTACTTTCAAAGGGAAGATGGACATTACTATCAAGGATACATGGGAAGTTGTGAGAAATAGAAACCATGAGGATCCCAGTTTTGATTGGATCTGGAATTGTAAAAGTTCACAGAACTGTAAGATTCATTTGTGGAAGGTTAGGCATAATAAGATACCGACCTCTGATTACTTAAGGAGAAGAGGTATTCAGCTTGCATCTATTTGTGTTCTTTGTATGGAGGGTTATGAGGATACACACCATATCATGTTTGAGTGTTCTTTTACTAAATTCATGTGGCAAATGGCTTTAACTGAAAACAAGATTAGGTTCATTCCTAGTTCTTGGGATGATGTGGTCAAGATGAATTCTATTTCAGAGAAAGTTGTTTATCCCATCATTAGCTATCATTGCTGGCATGAAAGGAATAGCAGAATGCATCAGAATAAAAAGTTGGATGAGAGGGCTGTTTGGAAGAGGATCCTGTTGGATTATGAGGTGTTTATATAATGGGTTGTTTTTCTTTTTCTCCTGTGTATGATCAGGGGTCGTAGTCTCTGCTATTTCTCTTTTTGGGCTTGGCTGATGATCTTATCCGTAAGGAGTGGCAGAGATCTGGCTGGTCTTTTGGCTGTTGACCTTATCCTTCGGGAGTGGCAGAGGTCAGGCCAGTTGAAGAGTGAGCCTATCCTTTGAGGAGTGGCAGGGCTCTCTTCCTTTTCTGGCCTTTCTGATGATCTTTTCTGGTTGGTGTGGTAGTTTTCTGGAGTTGTTCTTGCTTTTTGTGTTTGGAAGGTTGGTTTGCTTTGTTGGATGTGCTCTTGGTTGGCTGGAGGCTGCGTGGTCTGGATGGGCTTTTCTTTTGGCTGTTGACCTTATCCTTAGGGAGTGGCAGAGGTCAAGCCAATTGTTTCTTGGATGTTCTTGGTTTTTGAAGGTTGTTTGTTGCCATGTTTAAGCATGCTGAAGTGTTGCGATTTTCCTGGAGAGCTGCTGCTGTTTTTCTGCTGCATAATTCTATCTTTTGGTGGCCTTCTCGGCTGGAGTAGCTGTGATTCTTTGGCTCTGCTTTTGGTGTGCTGTTGGGTGCTGATGTTTTTTCTTCTACATGCACGATGAGATGTTTGTTAAAGATCTCTCAGTGGTTCTGGCAGTGGTCTTTTTTCTTCAACTGCTCACCTTTTTGTTAGATCTGTGATGCTGCCTAGTGGCTTCTTGGTTCGCCCTTGTGAGGGTGGTGGATCTATTGTTCATGTTGTTGACCTTTTGGTTTTTGAGCCTTGGACTGTGCCTGAGGTTCTGAGTCCTCTGTATGAGTCTTCCAAGATTGTAGCTCAGAAAATGGCTTCTGCTGCCTTTCTTCATATCAGGCAGATCGCTCAAGAAACTAGTGGGGAGGTCGTTTATCCCTTGGGTAGGCAGCCTGCAGTACTGAGTATGTGATTATAACTTTGAACTCATCAAAATGTATTGGTAGCCTCACTGGTTCTGTTAATGGCCTTGGTGTACCTGCTGGTGTCCTCTGTGCAAAGGCATCTATGCTGCTACAGGATGTACCTCCTGCTCTTCTTATCGCTTCCTCAGAGAGCATCGGTCTGAATGGGCTGTTTACAACATAGATGCTTATGCTGCTGGCTTCTTAAAAAGTGGGTCTAATTCATTTCTTGGTATGAGGTCCACTAAGTTTTCTGGAAATCAAATCATATTGCCGCTTGCTCTGGCTGTTGAGAATGTGGAGTCTCTTGATTTCGTTAGACTTGTAGGTCAGACTTTTTCTCATGATGATGCTATTATGTCAAAGGACGTACATCTTCTGCAGCTTTGTTATGGAGTGGATGAACATGCTGTGGGGGCCTTCTTCCAGCTTGTATTTGCTCCTATTGATGAGATTTTTCCTGATGATGCTCCATTGTTACCTTCTGGTTTTCGAGCTATTCCGCTGGAATCTAAACCAGTGCAGGTTGTTTGCTGCTATGTTTAAGCTTGCTGATGTGTTGCGGTACCTGGAGAGCTGCTGCTGTTTTCTGCTGCATATTTCTATCTTTTGGTGGCCTTCTTTGCTGGAGTAGCTGTGTTTCTTTGGCTCTGCTTTTGGTGTGATGTTGGGTGCTGATGTTATTTCTTCTGCAAGCACGATGAGATGTTGGTTTCTTGCTATCCTCTTCATTTTGGTGGTTGCAGCTGGTTTGGAGTTTTCTGTTCTGGCTTGAGTGGGAGAATTTATCCTACAGGAGTGGCAGAATTCTATCAAGCTGGGTTTTTGTGCTTCCTGTTTTTGCTGGAGTTATGGTTTATCTTTTGATGCTCTTTCTTTGTTGGTGGATGGTGGAGGGTTTCTTGAAGGCTCTGCTTTTCTTTTGTTTTGGTTCCCTTCTGTAGTCTCCTATCCATGTGTGAGCTTATTGTCTATCTTTGTTTGATGTAAAGATAGTTTTTTTTCTTTCTTTCTTTTTGAGTTGGTTCCACTTTGGAATCAACAAAGTTTTGTACAGACACAAATTGGAAAAATGAAAAAAAGCAACAGGAGTTTTGGCCGACCAAAAAAATAAGTGAATACAACATATATTAATGAGATTGGGACTGACGCCTAATACCTTGAATTCATCAGTTTGTCTTGAAGCAACAAACGCATCCCATTCTTCTTTATCCAGGAAGTTCCACTGTTCTGTGGTTGTCTTCTTCCTCTTGTCAGCTTCTTTTATGTATTCTTGGGTGAGATTTGTCCTATAGTTCCTTAGGACTCTCCCACAGTGTTGCATCACGCATTTACGATGTAGCTTTTCATCCAATTCAAATATACTCTGCAAAATAGAATTCCTATTAACTAGTATCCAAAAAATTAGTAATCTACAAAATAGAATTGCAAATTAATAATAACTCACGCATAAATCCTTCCATATTATGTCTTTCTTCTCCTTAGAAACCTTATGTCAAGAATCTATCTTACAACCGCAATGGCTACGAGTAACATACCCAAGATATGAAACAAATGAATTGTGATTCACACCAGATGCATTTCTTGCATTATCAAAATCCACAACAAGTTTGGGTCCATTGCCCTTTTGCGCTATTAACTTCTTCATCATAGTGATGCCCCTTCTCTTGTCAAATTTTTGGTGTTGCTGATCAAGTGCCTCAAGTGCTTCAGATGGTACATGTGCATCATCAACCTAAAATTTGACAAAATAAACACATTTACAAGATATAACTATAAATGGACATATAGATATAAATATATGATATATTTTTAAAACTTACATTGTGAGGCGGCACATTGATGTCCTCACCCTCACGGTAATCATCATCACGGTCATCAGGAGAATGCTCAGCCATCTGAAAATTCACATTCACATTGTAAATTTCACATTGTAAAGTAATTCAAATTGTAAAGCTCACATTGTAAAGTTCACATTCACATTGTAAAGTAATTCACATTGTAAAGTTCAGATTATAAAGTAATTAACATTGTAAAATTCACATCGTAAAGTTCACATTCACATTGTAAAGCTCACATTGTAAAGTTCACATTCACATTGTAAAGTAATTCACATTGTAAAGTTCACATTATAAAGTAATTCACATTGTAAAATTCACATTGTAAAATTCACATTGTAAAGTTCACATTCACATTGTAAAGTTCACATTCAGAAAAATAAAACATATAAAAAAATATAAACATGCCTCTAATATTGCGATTTTTTATCAATTAACAATCCTTAATTGTGATCTCCGCGCACATACAAGTCATCATTAGCTTCAATATTTGCTGGTGTTGGCAACCCAACTGAGAATGGACTGGAGTCATCATACTTATCATAGTACTGTTCTTCATCTATATGATCTTCAATGAACTATCTTTTACCATGAAGAACAGCCGACCATTTATCATTTGCAGGATCATCGATATAAAATACTTGTTTCACATGTGATGCCAATATGAACGGTTCATCCTTCTCGCCAATCTTTTCAAAGTTCACTAAAGTGAAACCCAATTCATCCACTATAATTCCTTTGGTGTTATCAACCCAATTACATTTGAAGAGCGGAATTCTGAAATCTATGTAGTCAAACTCCCATATGTCTTCAATGACATCGTAATATGACATTTTATCTTCACGTGGACTCTTATCCTTTGCACTTGCAAAAAACATAGTCGATGCTTGAAGGGTGACCCCACTGTTTTGGACGACACTCTTATCATCTTGGCGCTTTGTGTAATATGTGAATCCATTAATGTCATACCCTTCATAAGACATAACAGTCAATTTTGGTTTAAAGGCGAGGCATTTGATAGTTTCAGTAATATCATCTGGTGTTTGAGATAGTTGATGTAAGACTTTATTTTCAAACCACTTAATAAATGTCTTGTTATGCTCTCTAGCAAGCCACATTGTATTGGCTCAAGGATATTGTCTCTTGATGAAATTGGTATGTTCCTCGATATAAACGTTCACTTCGTCCATGTTGTGTAAAATATACAAGTGACCTTGTTCCAACTGCTCACGGCTGATTACTTTCACACGTGATCCCAAAATTCCTTTGCCAAATTGCTCGTCAATATTCTTGTCATTATCAGGAGTGTCATTACCACTGAGAAAGTCATTGCAAAAATCCATAACCTCTCTCGCCACATAACCCTCGATAATACTCCCTTCAGTCTGATAACGGTTTCAAACATCACTTTTAAAAACGCTCATGTATCGTTCAAAGGGATACATCCAATGCAAGAAAATTGGTCCCAACATTTTCACTTCCCTAGTCAAGTGGACAACAAGATGTTCCATGATATCAAAGAACGACGGAGGAAAATACATCTCAAGCTGACATAGGGTAACAACCACTTCTCTTTGCAATTTATCGAGAGTATCAGGGTCAATAACTTTGCTGCACAGACTATTGAAAAAGAAACAAAGTCTGGTGATTGCAAACCTTACATGCTTCGACAATATAGATCTAATTGCCACAGGCAATATTTGTTGCATTAGAGTGTGACAATCATGAGATTTAAGACCTATCAACTTCAGATCTTTCATTGATACCAATCTACGGATGTTGGATGAGTAACCATGTGGCACCTTAACATTTACCAAACATTCACAAAAAGCTTTCTTCTCCTTTCTAGACAATGTGTAACAAGCGGGAGGTAAGTATGTTCTCCGATTTCCCATTTCATGAAATTTTGTTAATTCTGACTTTATTCCCATTTCACGTAGGTCCAGTCTGGATTTTATCCCATCTTTAGTCTTACCTGGTATATTCAACAAAGTACCAATGACACTATCACAGACATTTTTCTCAACATGCATGACATCGATACAATGCCTGACTGTCAAAGAACTCCAATAAGGAAGATCCCAAAATATTGACTTCTTCTTGAATAAAGATTTGTCACTCCGTGTGGCCATAGTACATTGTGATCTCTTACCAAATTCATTGACAAAGTCTTTTACTCTTTCATAAACAACCTCCCCTGGTATAGGTTTAGGTGCACTCCGTTCCTCATTCAATCCATTGAATGCTTTGCGCTTCCTATGATACGGATGGAATTTTGGAAGAAACCTTCGATGATCGAGATATACAGTCTTACCGCCATGTTTTAGTCTTGTTGAATCAGTGTTCTCTTCACATATAGGACACACTTTAGCTCCTTTGACACTATATCCAGACAAATTCCCATATGCTGGAAAGTCATTAATAGTGCAAAACAACATAGCATGCAAACGAAATGTCTCTCTTCGTGAAGCATCATAGGTCGTCACATCTTCACCCCAAAGTTTCTTTAAGTCATCAATCAGAGGTTCAAGATAAACATCGATGTCATTTCCAGGTTGTTTAGGGCCCGATATCAACAACGACAGCATTACGTACTTATTTTTCATACACATCCAGGGAGGAAGATTGTATATAACAAGCATGACTGGCCAAGTGCTATGTTGGCTGCTCAATGTCCCGTACGGATTCATCCCGTCTGTACAAAGCCCAAGTCTTAGATTCCTGACTTCTTCACCAAATTCAGGGTACAATAGATCAATCTTCTTCCACTGTGGGGAATCAGACGCATGTCATAGGATCCCATCATTATTTTTCTTAACATCTGCATGCCACCTTAAATTCTTCGCATCTATCGGATTGGCAAACAAGCGTTGAAACCGTGATATTATAGGTAGATACCACATCACCTTGGCAGGAGAACCAGTTTTGGACTCCCCTGAAGTCGTCAATTTATACCGTGACACACCACATTTTGGACAATCTTTCAAATCCACATAGTCCTTTTGAAATAATACACAATCATTCGGGCATGCGTGTATCTTCTTGGCATCCATTCCCATTGGGCACAACAATTTCTTTACCTGGTATGTTGAGATTGGCAGCTCGTTTCCTTCAGGAAGCATTTCTTTCAACAAAGACAACAATGACGTGAAGCTTTTGTCGCTCCATCTATTGTTAGCTTTCAGCTTATACAATCTCAACACAGCGCTAAGCTTCGTAAACTTAGTACAACCTGTGTATAATGGTATCTCAGCATCATGCACAATGTTTCTAAAAATGGGAGGTGGATCGGTGTGCTCTACCCCACAACTATCCAACATCGCATCAACAATGTCTACTGGAACTGGTTCATTCACATCTACGTCATCGTAGGCAATTTCTTCTTCCACACAAGCACTGCTATCGACATCCACTGGTTTCAGGTTTGAAATCTCTCCGTGCCAGTGCCATTCTGTATAGCCTTGTATAATCCCATTGCACATGACATGACTTTTGATTTCGTCACCAGTGTTGACTTTCAAGTTGTTACCGCAATGCCTACATAGACAATAGAACCTATCTCCAGGTTGTTTCCTATGTTCCTCGACAAATCTAATAAACTGGTCAAGACCAGAAATAAACTCTGGGGTGCAGCGATTGCGACTGGACATCCATGATCTATCCATTCTATGATCAAAGAGAAAACAAGTATATATTACAACAATATTAGGGTCTAGGGTTAACAAATACATGTGATGTCATTATTATATATAATAAATGTGTACCACCTATCCCATTCTTGAACACCTAATCTCACCAGTAAGTGTATAATGTGTATTGGGTTTTCAAGAAAATTTCGGCAGCATTTCCCCGCTGTTCTCCAAGTACATATGTACTTAGAGAACAAACGGAAAAATGCTACCGAAATTTTCTTGAAAACCCAATACACATTATACACTTACATCCTAAGTGAGATTAGGTGTTCAAGAACAGTCCCAAACCGGGGACTATCCAAGATTTACTCCTAATGAGTAAATCTTGGATGGGTTTCTAGGCCAACAAATAATGTGTTGTCATTCTTATACCTAAAATCCTAGTTCTTCAAGTTAGGGTGATTATTGATGTCTTTAAAAGCATGATTGGCAATTTAGGGAAAAGTTCATCATTTACATTCAAAGCATGTCACATGTGTGCATTACAGTTCATCATTAAGCAAGAAGGGTGATTAGGATTCTCACCAAGAACGGGTTTTGATTTTCTATACAATTTTATAAAAAAATGCACATGTATGCATATATATACTATACTTTTTGGAACCTTTATACATATCTGAACACCCTAAATAACCATAATAAACACCCAAATACTTTATAACACAACTATAAAACAATGATTATAGATAAACTATTAAACAATAGACTTGTCACACATAAAACACCCTATACAACTATAAAACAAAAAAGTATTAAGATATGCATGATACAATAACTATTTTGCATCACATTACAGCAGACTTATCATTGATACCTTACTAACTTATTGCTACATTTACATATCATCACTTGATCAAAAATTACAACAGTACATTTAACCAAAGTATGCATTCTAAAATCTATGTCATGATTAGTTACATGTAATTTACTTGGATATACAGCAATACCCGATTACTATGTCTTACATACAAAGTATGCATATTAAATTAACTAAGGCTTATCATAGAACATGTATTGTATATAAGTTCAATATATTACAATCAATAATTATTTTACTTTCAAAAATTACTTAATGTTACAGGCTTGCAACTCTAATATAAAGAGTGATCAACTAAGGCATTGCCATAGATCAGTGTATATGAGTTATTTATCAAGTTACCAATAAGTAAATAACTTAAAAAAAAATAAAAAATTCCCAACAACAGTCTGGGCGTGCATTGGCACTGCCCAAGCAGCCACCTAGGTGGAGGAAGGAAGGAGGAAGAAGGCAGTACCTGCCCTGGAGCACGGAGGGCCGACGAGCACAGAGGGCCGGCGACCAGAGACCAGAGAGGGAGAGGGAGAGGGCCTTCTGACGAGCACGGCCACCGGTGAGCACAGAGGGCCGACGAGAAGAGAGAAAAAGCACCGGTGAGCACAGAGAGCACAGAGGGCCGCCAGTGAGCATGGAGGGCAGGGAGCGGCGTGCCGGCAGAGCACGGAGCAGCGGCGGCAGAGCACGAGGCAGCGGCGGGCACGAGCACGGAGCAGCGGCGGGCGGCAGAGCACGGAGCAGCAGCGCCGGGTAGCAAATCGCCAGACCTATTTTTGCGGGGGCGATGAAACAGAGAAAGGGGAACAGTCGGCTTCGTGCGGGGCTATTAGCTGTACCATAGGCGTCGGTTCTTCAATACAAACCGACACATAAAAATAAGGTGTCGATTCCCACGAAAACCGACACCTATTCTGACCATAGTCGTCGGTGTCTTCCTTAAACTGACGATTAAAGGGTGTGAAAAATTCCCCACGGGCAGCGCGGGAAAACTCATAAGCGTCGGTCAATGTAAAAAAACTGACGACCAAAAGGTAATTTTTCGCTGGAAATTTTGGATTTGGCGGTTAATTTTAGGTGTCGGTTTTTTAATAAGTAACCGACACTTAATAAAAGCGGTACCCGTGTCTGGTCTCCCTTCATAGATTGGATGTCGGTTTATGTTATCAACCGACACTGTAGAGTTTAGGTGTCGGTTTATTTATACAACCGACACCTTGAAAAGTGACTTTATAAGCCATTTCTGTAGTAGTGGACTTTTGAAGACCTCAAAGACTTTAGAAACTCCGCCCACTCATGTATATAGTCACCCCCACTACCTGACAAAAGGTTCAGACAGTTCCATCTTTTTGGGTCCAATTCAAAACTTTTAGCGACCATCGGTTCCCAGTGCTTTGTAGGGGAGTTCTAAAGTCTGAAAGGGTTGAAGAGCACACCCTACATTCACCCCTTCAGTTTGCCTCCATCCACTATCATCTACCCACTTCCATCCATTCTTATCCACCTTCAACCTCCACACATCCATCAAAGCTTCTATTTGGGGCAAAACAAGGAGAAAGGATGCCAAGGATTCTTGAAGATCAAGGAGGAGGACCCAAGGATGAAATTTAGGCTTCTCAGAGGCTAAGGAGCAAGAGCCACCTCTCCTCTTAGGGTTAAATCTCTTCTTCGACCTCTTTTTTCTATTTTTCTCCTTAGCTTTTGTATAAATGTTGTTCTTCCATCTTTGTTTGGTGCCATTTATGCTTGTCCGTGGTTATTTGAGATCCTTCTTGGCTGTGTAGCCCATTCTAGGCATGCTTTTGTACTTTTTCCTTAAGAAAGTAATTCTATTGTAGATCTAGCATCTTATCATATTTATTTTATATTCTCCTTTTGGTTATTATTGTTGGTTTATTTGATCACTTTCTTGGTTGAACCTATGTTTCAACCTAGATCAAAAGATTAGTTGTAGAAATGGGTAAGAGGAGGTAGTTTGGATCAAGTCTAAGAAGAGGACGTGCAAGAGATCATGACATAGAACACCTATCAAAGAAGATCTGACCTGAACCTTGGACCCAGTCAGTTTCATCTCAACCTTCCTGGGTTCACGATCTGTATTCTGGAAAATTCTCTATTGATCCTAACATCTTTGAATATTCTAGACCTGAGAGGGTATTTGGGATATTCAAAGGTGTTAATATGTTACCCTTGAGAGAGGTTTTAGATCATTTATGGGGTTTTAGTCACACTGCATGAGAGTGAGTAGGATGACCCTCATAGGAGAATCTATCACAATACATGTTGTGTTTGTATGTTAGACGCTTTCTAGGGTTTTCGAGGATTGTCTACACTCGAGAATGGGTTCACAGACTACCCAACCTAAGGTTACATAGTCATGAACTCCTTCTCCTAATTAATAGGATTAGACATAAATTATTTTCTTTACTCTAATTTTTTTTATTCTGTATCGTTTTGCTAGACTCGTTATAGTTCTTCACATATATCAACTACCGGTTTTGCTTAACTGACATAAGAACGGGATCTTAAGCATCCTAAACATCCAACATCCATGTGTTCAACCTCGTATATCTACTTTGACCCCTACAGAGTTGCAGGGGGCTTTGAAGGTTTTGGGTTATAAATCTAAAAGTCTGATTCACCTTTGGATCACACTTGTACTTTTCATACGTGCTTTCAGAGTCGATCTGGAACCTAGCACCCAACGAGATCTCATATATTATAATTCATTACAGAGAAATGAAATCCTAGTGAGAGAGGGAGAGTTAAGGTTTTAAGAGGAGAAAGTGGAGAGTTAAGGTTTTGAGAGGAGAAAGTGGTGGAATTGATGATCTAAGGTTTTATCATATGAGAAATGATGAAATCAAGTATGCTTTAGCTTCTTTGCATAGTATTTCACGGTGAATCTTGTCTCACATGTCAATATTATGTCCCTCCTCTAATTTGATTTGAAATTATATCAAATACCCCTCTTTTCTAACTCTTTCTCTTATAGTCTCCATTTATATGACTTCCAAGTTGAGAGGTGGAAGAAATGGATTCAATAGCTAGAACCTTGGTAGATTTCTAAAAATTTAGAGTTTGACCTACGTTTTTAAGGTGCTTGTCACCTTAGGTGAATGTTTCTCTCCCTATTAAGCTTTTTAATCATGTTAAAAGCTTAATTACATCCTACTAAAATAACCAAGATCATTGCTAGCATTTGTCTACAATTGCGTAATTAATTGGGATGATTTTGGGAAATAAGTTCTACTGATTTAGATACTTTTTCATTTATTAATATTTGTCTTTATCGATCTATTTAATTACGTTATATGAATAATCCTATGGACATAGGATTATGTTGCCTTTTATGAATATTTCCTAGAACCACCAAATAGTGAATGATATCCTTGGAAATTGAGTTGACATGCATAGGATCATCTTTGAATTGTATTATAATGAATACCACAAGTGTAATATTAAATCTTACTAAAATTGAATATGATATGTACATAAGGATCATTATGAGGTGGTGATATTCCATGGTTAGGGTTTATGTTGGGGAATTGAATCAAATAAGTCAGTGAATCAATATATACTTACGATTAATGAATGAAATATGTGGAAATGGAAACTAGGGTTTCCATCTATGTGAATAGCCCTAATGAACCCTTGTGCACCATGATGAAATTACTGAATGATGTGATTCCTATGATGTATTGAACTAAGGATGAGTTTTGAAAACTCTAGAAGTTTAGTATGAAGATGAGTATGAGTGATAAAGCTAGAGCTTGTATATAATGTTGTAAATGTGATGAAATGTTGAATTGTAGGTGTTAATATTTCAATTGAAGATGGTAAGTCTTAATAATATGATCTAAGGATAATGCTTCTATTTTATCATGACTTATGAAATTATGAGTAAGCTTATGGGGATCCAAATGTTGCACCAACAAAAACACTAAGGGAATTTACCCTTAGGTTTAACCAAAAGTTGTGCACTAATTCCCCAGTCCACATGAATGGAAGCCTTATTGCAGTATACTTAAGTATCAAACCCAAAGAACAACCTCTTTAAGTAGTTATATATATTCAAAATAATTTAGGAGTAATATTGAGAAAATTGATTTATTGATTAAACTAAATTGTTGTCGAAAAGCAACAAAGATTATGGAAGTAATTAAAAGATGATAAAAGGAATAGGGCACGGAGTTTCGCTTAAAAAAGCCTACATAATTATCCTAGCAAGTTCTAACTCTTAAATAATAGTTTACTAAATAGAGGATTAGCTACTTCACCCTCACGGGATAGAGATCATTGCATGGATCAAACTCCCTTGGAACTGACTAGACTCGGTACCCAAGTTCCTAGTTCACTCGATTGAACTCCCTAACTACAGATGACCACTTTGGCACATTAGCATATCATAAACCAATCACCCCACCATCCATTTATGACACTTGAATGGGATAATAAGATCATTTTTAATTTCTTATCATGATTACAACAACCTACACATCAGCAATTATAACATACATGCAAAGCAAGTGATCAATTCACAAAGCAAGTAGATAAGCAGAACGATATTATATTTATCAATAACATTGATGAGTTTAGTTACAAGATCAGATAAAATATGGGTTGTTGGGGCTGGTCACTATGCCCCCACACAAATGTCTACTTGCTCATGGCAAAAGACAACAATGTAAAAATAGAAAGAATGATAGAGGGGGCTATGACACCTAGTGCATGAAGACTAATATCTCCACTACGGTCGTTGCCTCCTTACTCCTAACTAGGGTTTGTGCTGTGAAGATGTGGCCTCTAATAATCAATTAGAGACCCTTAGAATGGATGACAAGGGTTCCTTCTATAGATTCATTCCTTGCTATTGAAACCCTAATGTCAGATACTTGTGGTTGAAGGTAGCTAATTGCATGGCCCACACTCAGTCTAACAGTTGACTCAAATGGGATACTGATATAGCCCTATTTTAGGGCTTCATTGTGTGTCTTATTGCATCTAATCACATTTATACATGTTATATTATATTTTATTTTCCTCAATATGCATATTTCTATCAAATGCACTGATGAAGGCTTTTGGCATGTTTTATAAGTACTTTTTCCACTACTTGATGGAAGGGAGAGAAGGAGCAAAATCTAAGGTTTCTTCACCCTTTTACGGGCCTAAAGAGAGTCCAAGAGCTTCCACAAGCTACCCCAAGTGGTCAACACTCAACCCAAAGCAAGGAGCATCAAAGATGAGAAAGTTGAAGGTAAAAGTGCAAGGAAGAAGCTCCAACACGTCTGTGGTACATGGCCATGGTTGTAGCACAAATGCCCCATATTACAGTGAGGTGCAATTTTGAAGCTGCTTTCCACCACCCTAGTGGTAATCAGGCTTCACCACCCCAGCAGCGAACCACCACCCCAGTGGTGATTAGGCTTCACCACCCCACCACCCCAGTGGTGATCAGGCTTCACCACCCCAATGGTGAACAACCACCCTTGTGGTGACCAAGCTCCACCATTGCCCCAGTGATCACCACGGTCGTGGCATTTCATGTACATATTTGACCAATTCCTTATGATCTTTAGCCATTTTTCACCTCGCGCGTGCCCATACACCACGACCATGTTCCCCTACAACCACCACCCCCATGTTGGGCATCAACCCTATCCTATTTTTGCAATGCTTTACCCATTTTGCCCCCCACTTAACCCTAGACCCCTATATAAACCTTGGGGGCAGCTAGAGCTTGAAGTTGGCCACCCTTAGATACCTTCGACCACCTCCTATCTCCCCATTTTCGCATTCCATCCATTCCACTCAGTTTCCACCTCAATTCCACTCCATTTCACCATTTCCACCACTAAAACCCTAGTTTCCTAGTGTTTTGACCCTATTACACCATCATCCCATGTCCATTGCACCTTTAAAGAGAGAGGAGGATGTTTTACAACAGATGCAGAGGAGGATTGCTCCATCTACACCAAGCTCCATGGCTTCTTATACCTCTTTCTCATAGTTTTTTTGTTTTGCATTCCCATGAGTAGCTAGGCCTCTTGGGTGGGCTGTGTGGGGTCAAAAATGTTACTTTGATACCGTGTTGGGGGGGAAATGATATGTAAACATTGTAACCTCATTTTCTAATGATTATGTTCTATTTCTATCTCATTATCCATGAATTTCTTGTTGGTTTGTGCTTGGAATCACCTAGGAATTTAGGAAAGTTGCTTATATGTGTGAATTTTGGGATTTGCTCCTAGGTCTAATTCTAGGATTCCTAGCTAGCCACCCATCCTCCTACATGCTAATAAACTCTCCTAACCCTAGTTTAGAGATCTAATTAGCTAGTTTAGATGAATTTGGTGTGCTAAGCATGGAGCTTTCTCAAGGTTAGAATGTGGGTGATGGGAGGCCTAAAACCTCACTTCCACTCCCATGACTAGCCTCAGCCCCTAATCATCCTAAGATCGTCTAACCTAGAAACCTAAGCTTGTTTAGACTCTAATTGAATTACACCTAAACCCTAACCCAATTGATCCTCACAAGGGTAGTAAGGGGTGTTAGGGACCAGTTCCCCTATACACAACCTAGCATATCCATGGCCAGTTAGTAGTTTAGGATAATTCATTAGACTCTGGCTTGTTGTTTGGTTTGAAAATCTAAATTAAATTATTATGTTCACATGTCACCCCCTACCTAATCGATAAGTGCATCCCCCAAATAGCCCACATTTCCCTTAATTGCTTTAAAATTCTAACTGCCTTCTTGCTTAGCTAGTGTTAGCTTAGTTAGCTTCTTGCCTTCTTCTTGTTTTTCTCTTGCTAGTTTAGATCTTTAATTCCTCTTTTGCCCTATTTGCTAGCTTAGTGTAGTGTAGATCTATCCTTGCTTGCCTTAGTGTAGATTGTTTTTTTCTTGCCTTTCCTTGTCTTTTCTTACTTAGTAGAATTAACTGTCTAGGGTTAACTTAGGTTTTAATCTTGTTTGCTTTCCTTTAATTGCTTTCATGCTCAAACCTAGTGTAGTCAATCAAAACAACCTTCAAACCCTTAACCCTAGACTTCGCAGTAGGAACCTAGCCCAAAAACTATCCTAGATCTAGTTCCCCCTTTTCTCCCTGTGGATCGACCCTATACTTGCCACCTTACCTATACTATGACACGACCCTATGTGCTTGCAGGTTAGCATTTTAGTAGAAGTAGGTTGTCTATGTAGGTCCTTATAAATTTTGAAAGTGATACCACCATGTGTTTTTGTTCGTGGGGTTGCATCTATTCAAACTACAATTGCATAGTGTGTACCACCATTTGCAGGAACACACCAAGCTTTCTGGTGTCCTTGCCAGGGAGAAAGGCACTCAGCCTAGCTAGTTAGTTTTGCTTTGACTTTTCCTACTTCCCTCATCATTGCTATTATTTATTATTTATTCTTTGTTTTTTTTTTTGCATATTGGTTAGCTAACTTGTTCTCTTTTGTTTGATTGTGCTTTGTGCATGTGAAAATCCACTCTGGGAAGACAAGATGGAAGGCCAAAATGCACCTCACAAGACATTTCAAGATTACTTCATGCCTAGAAACTACAAATAGCCAATTTCTAGCAGAGTTGATCAAATTCCAAAGGAGAAATTCTCCATCCCTCTAGCTTTTCTTGGGCTCCTTCCCACCTTCTACGGCTTGAAGAGTGAGAACCCCTACAAGCACTTGGACTCATTTCTTGAAGTATGATCCACCTTCAGGACATTGACGACTAGTGATGACACAATCTGATTGACCTTGTTCTCTTTCTCCCTCAAAGACAAAGCCAAAGATTGGTATGATTCAAGGAGGGACATCATGAGTTGGGAAGCGATGAAGAATGCATTTTTAAGGCAATTCTACTCTATAGCAAGGTTGACACAAATGTGTCGTACCATAGTGAGTTTTAGACAATTGGGTAATGAATAACTTCACGATGCTTGAGAGAGATTTAGGAAGATGTTGAGAGAGTGCCTGCACCATGAGGTTCCTTTGTGGTAGCTAGTTCAATCATGCTACTCTGATCTATCTCTAAAGGATCAATCTACAATAGATTATTCTTGTGGAGGAGTTTTCATGGCTAGGCCACCTAAGGAGATATGGCCATTATATGAGCAACTAGCAGAAGGTTCAAGAATTCAAGCTTCTAGCATGATGCATGATGCATGATGGTGGCCATTCCTTTGGTGTGATATCTTCGACTCATAATGACTCAATCCCGCAAGTGATGAAGATTCTTGCTGACATGGTGAGCTTCATGAAGAACCTAGTGATGAACGTTCCTTGCAACTTGGTCAATTTTATTGAGTTCTATGGTGAAGAAAAGAAGACACCTCACTCTTATAGCTACCAGGAACCACAAAGTTCAAGATATATGTCAAGGTTTGAAGAAGATGTTCTCTCTAGGTTGAAGAGCTTTGATGACATACAAATTAATGTGATAAGACCTGAGGAAAGGATAGATCACCTATCTTCCATAATTGCTCTCTAAGAATAAAAATTGTCTTCAAGTGGACCAATGCTTTATTCAAAAGTTTTCTATAGTCTACCTCCCATGCAAGTGCAACCCATGTACCACTTCCAAGACCATCCAAGTCCTTATAAACCACTACCCCTCCATCTCTACAACTTTCTCAACAATTCACTTTCCAACCTCAATTCTCCCCTCCACCTCAATTTCAATACCAAGTACCACCTCCACCTCCTCCACAACCACAACTATCTCCCCCTCTCCAACATGAGCAAGATAGTGTTGTGATAGTTCTAAGGGATGGGAATCTCTTGAGCATCCCACAAGCCAAAGAAAGGTTGATAAAACAAATCAAAGGCAACCAAGTTGTGATATTGTGATTGAGATTGTCGATTATGATTCTATGATATCTCATATTGATTTTAGGATACCATGCACTCCACCTCACACTCCATTTGTAGATCCCACCATCCCTAGTGTTCCATCTCATGTTGATGCAAGCAAGGGCAAATCAAGTGAGCCATCATTCATTGAAGCATTAGATGAGCCACAGGAAGTAAGGAGGAGACAAAATAACAATGTTGACATTCTTGAGGTGTTTTGCCAAGTGAAGGTCGACATTACATTATTGGATGCTATCAAGCATATCCCATCATATACCAAGTTTATTAAGAACTTATGCACTGTGAAGAGAAGGTCAACGGGGAGAGTACCAAAGAGAGTCAAGTTGATTGAATAGGTGAGCTTAATCCTCCGACACTCACTTCTCATGAAGAGGAAAGATCTAGGAGCCCCAATAATACCTAGCTACATTGGAGGACATTGCATAGACAAATCCCTACTTGATTTGGGATCTAGTGTGAATTTTATGCCATATAGTGTCTATGTTGAGCTGGGTCTAGGCAAGTTGAAACTAGCACATTGCAATCTCTAATTGGTATATCGCTCCATCAAAGTGCCTAGAGGATGAGTGTATGATGTCTTGGTGATGATTAACAAGGAAAGAGGAGCAGTATTCCCGACTGATTTCATTGTTCTTGACATGGGGTCGGATGATAGGAAGATCCCCATCATCTTGGGAAGACCATTCTTATCTACAGCTGATGCCAAGATACATGTTTGCAACATCATAATGATAGTCTCTTTCATGGACATGAAGATAAAGATCAACATATGCAATTCCTCAAACCGATGAGTTTGAGATGAGGATATTGGATATGGTAACTTAAAGAGTCTGATTGATCATTTGAGAGGAGGAGGTTTAGATGAAATATTTTGTGGCATCCAACTCACAAAAACAAGATTTACTTAAGCGGAAGTGAATCGTTTGCAGTGGATTACAGAAAATCACTAAAAATTAAAACTTTTTGCAAAGAGATCCACACATAGAAAACCTCTTTCATAAAGAACCAAAGTATACATTTACATCATGGTTCATAAGTACATAACGTATCATTTCTTCTCGAGGATTACAACATCAGCTGCCCTAGTAACATTATATACAGACAACATAAGAACCTCGAGGCATCAAGCCAAAATCTCAGATCGATTCATTAAAACACTAACTATAAACTTCGAGGACCTGAGAGTATAGAGACAACACATAGGACTACTATCTATATAGCCAGTGCCTCCACCTGAGTTACCACTGTTGTCCCTATTTTTGATGCTGCTTTTCCCTTGCTATAGGGTTCCTGCTTCTTCTTCTGCGTTTACCTAAAAAGTTGGATCCCACGGGGGTGAGACAATTGTAAATTGCCCCAGCGGGAGATATAACTCTCCGCCAAAACATTGTTATAGTAGTTTATTATAATAAAACTGAGCAGGAGTTCTTATATTTGAAGAACAATATTAATCATTGAATAAACAAAGTAACATAATCTCCTTTCCTAAGGAGAGCATTGCATTTATCCATGATAGAATCATAATTCATCTATCTACTTGTAATGAGTATAAAGAGATATGAAAAACATCTATCAACTAGAGATGTAAAAAAGGAATGTAACATCAGCCAATGAATTTCCATATTCAGTCCTTAAACAAACATGCTAAACGGATGATTACATTTTACAATCACACTTATGCCCTGAGGAGATGAGGTATACCGCTCATACTCCAACCGACCATTGCAAAGTTGAAATCGGTACCATACAAGGTCAATGGTAGAGACGGCTACCAAGACCTCCCTTATCTCAGTCAGTATGAGATCAAATGCAGGATATCTTGTGTCTCTGCTAAATAGCTTTCCAGGGTATACTGGCAACTTCGCTATTAGAGTTACAGTGGCGTTCTGCACTCTCTTTGCAATCATGAGATTTCTTGTCTATCTCCATCGATCCGGCATTAATATTATTGGGAGATGTGTACTGCATCTATCCCAATCATCGAGAGATTCGTGGTACATCCATCCCGATACAGTAATGAAGGATTGAGAGGTTTAATGTTTACCTTTCCTCAATTCCCTCATTGGGACATCAGGATACATTCGCCCATTGCCCCCACATATTCAAAATATGCATTTCAGGTTTTGCCGCGGAGCACCCGTTTCACCATCTAGTAAGTTCTGACACTGATGGTTATATGGCCATGGCTCTACATGATATGATTTCACTTGATTAATTAAGTACATTATCATATTCTTTTAGTATCAGTCAAGTTCTCAAACAAGAATTATTATGACAGTTACTACAAAGAAACATGTAAGCTCTTATCTATAACTTCACCAGAACTTATAATGCATTGGGATCTTAATCCCTTATCTCATTACTTGAAAGTTCACATCTCACAGCAACATCACTATCTTACATATCAAAACTGGGCATTCCTACCCTCAGTTCATTACTAATCACTGTTACCACTTATTAGGTAACTATTACCTCCAAGTCCTCAGACCGAGGTATACATGATACTTGTTACACAAGATCTCACATGGCTCACAAGGCCATAAATTATCTTGTCACCTCTCTCTAGGCAACATCTTATTCATAAGACTCATAAAGCCCATGTTCATTCTGTTACTTTTACTAAGCAACAACCACATTAAGGCACATAAGGCCAATCAACATTTTTATTATATGAATGTCATAGCCCAGGTCTGGCTATGTTCATCATCTCATGATGTCTACATGATTAATAGTTATGATAACAATCATGTAAATCATTTGTCACATCATATGAAATATCAGTAACACCACCATCCTTTATCAGGATTAGGGTTATCTGTCAATTAGGGCTTTTCATTCCCTTTACCCAAAATTAGGGTTAGTGTTTCCCATCTTACATTAATTAGGGCTTCATGCTCACATTATTAGTTCAACTCTAATATGTTGCTCCACTCCTCTAGGAGCATCCCAAAATATTATAAGTATATGCTTATGATCATTATTCTCAACATATTTCATTAATGATCATCAATTCAAGGTATGAGTTCATTTCTCATCCTTATCATGGTATGATTACATCATACTCATTGATTTGGCTTAGCCCCATTCTCAAGGTATATTAGTCAATATTTATCAAAAGTACATTGAGTTATTACAACTTTATTGTAACAATTGCATATCACACACTCCATGTGTTTCTTATCCAAGGATATTGGATTAGAGGCTCATCAAGGTATGTCTATACTGAAAATGCTGAATGTGATATCTATCATGCCTTGATGTATCACTTTCTTCTCATATCCTTCTTACTTAAACAATTCAACTATCTTTGTATTAAGGTATTTTCCCTCTTAATACTCTATCCACTAACTTGTCACTTTCATCATATGGTACGTTGGTCACATATTAGAATTGTCCAACCATCTTTAGTGATATGGACTTATCCCATGATTAGGCATTGTTGATATAGAATAAATCATTATCAACTATTTTAGGTATGTAAACTCTTAGGTTGTTATTCACTCCATTATATAATATTGCATACTTCACTCCTAAGAGTTTCATACCCTCATCATTGTAAGATGTATAGGATTGTTACACGTACATGAAATTAGATATATAATGTTCTAGGCATCATCTTGTCCTTTAGACCCTTATTCATTAGGGTATCAACACTATCATTCATATAGTTCATCAACTTTACCCTTCATGGTTATAACATCCTCATCTTACTTGATTGTAATAACCACATCCTACTTTAGTGTATTGGCCATTATACCATTACTATGGTTGCACATATTATCATATGGCATCATCCTGGATTCAAGTCTCACTTCACATCATTCTTCAAGGTTTCCATAATATTATTCTTAATTAAGGCTTCACATGACATTACCCTAGATTAAGGTTTCTCATAACATTAATCTCAATTAAGGATTCTCATAACATCACCCTCAATTAGGATTTCTCATGGATTCACCCTCAATTAGGATTTCTCACGGATTCATCCTCAATTAGGATTTCTCATGGATTCACCCTCAATTAGGGTTTCACATGGAATCACCCTCAATTAGGGTTTCACATGGAATCACCCTCAATTAGGGTTTATATTCAATAACCCACGATTAGGATTTACTATTCACATCACTTCACCCTAGATTAGGGTTTATCCTTAAAATACCCTGAATTAGGGTTTCCAATATCATTTCCCTAAATTAGGATCATACTATCATCATGGATTAGGATTACACCTATCATTGGTCTTAATTAGGGTTAGGATTCATTAGCCTTCATAATTAGGGTTTCATGATCTCACTATAAAGGATCATACCCTAATTAGACATTCATACATAATAAAAGTGTTAAAACTTGACCATTCATGGTCATCATTCATGTAGGAAGTCTTCTCTCTCATCTTCTATAAGATGATGTTTAATTCAACCTTGATTAGGATAAGTCAACTCACTTGAAAGAAGAATCGACACCATGAGTTATGCCATTACCACCATGATCATTAAAGCTTAATTATTCAAAGGGTACTAATCACCCTATCTCATTAAGGGTACCATTATTATAATCACCCTTGGTTTGCATCATGCAATTGTTCACTTAAATAATTAACTTTTTATCCACTTTGAGTGTTCATACAATTTGATTGATTACCTTTCAAATGATCTTGGTCTCTTAGACCTCAAATGGTCTTGACCAATAAGACCTCAAATAGTCTTGACCAAACCATTGAAACCGTTTGGTAAAGGTGAACCCTTGAGACCATTTTCTAAAGGTGACCCTTGAAACCGTTTGCTAAAGGTGACCCTTGAAACCGTTTGCTAAAGGTGACCCTTGAAACTGTTTGCTAAAGGTGACCCTTGAAACTGTTTGCTAAAGGTGACCCTTGAAACCGTTTGCTAACGGTGACCCTTGAAACCATTTGCTAAAGTACAATTTTGAAATCGCATGAGACTCAACTGGTTTGGGATCATTCGGTCCCAAATGGTCTTGAGACCGTTCGGACTCAAATGGTCTTGAGACCGTTTGGTCCAAACCTCCTCAAAACCGCATGGACCAAAGATGGTCTCAACTACTCCAATCGGTTTAAGGTTCTCAATGTTGATTTCTTCAACCATTATATTCATATAATCATTCATCAATTGGGCCTATCACCATACTTGAATTGGGCTCAATAGATCATCCTTCAACTGATTTATCCCTTAATTGATCATCAATTAGGGTTTTGAATCAATTGGATTAGGGATTGAAACCATTGAACCTTCAATGTTAGTCAATATGTTATCAATTACTTTGAAACTATTGGACCTTCATTAAAATTGGACATGACCTGACCTCAAATGGTCTTGAGGTCATTTAGATGACCTCCAAACGGTCTTGAGACCGTTTTCCCATCATATCATCAAAATCCATGACAACCAATTAGAGTTCGAGTCATTGGATTGATCATCAAATCAACATTTGATTGCAAATCAACTTGGTATCTTTAGATCTTCAAACACCCAACCATACTCAACCCTAGACCTACAAACGGTCTTGGGTGACCCCCAAACGGTCTTGAGACCGTTTGGGTGATCCCCAAATGGTTTTGAAATTGTTTGGGTCAATCAACCCAAGTTTCCAACTTAATCAAATTAGAAATCAGCACTTGACCCGATTAGGGTTTGGTGATTGATTGTCCTTCAACTCATGAACCAATTGAAACTAATCAATTATAATTAATGGGTCATTAACCATCAACATTGTCAATACTTCTCCGAATGGTCAAACATGGTCAAAGCCCTCAAATGGTTTTCAAACCATTTGCTTTCATGCGGTTTGATGAAACCGTTTCCTTTCAAACAGTTTGAAAACCGTTTGCTCACAAACGGTTTGTGAAACCGATTGAGCACTTGAGTTGAAACTATTTGGTCTTGATATTTGAAGAGGTGTGTGCTTATGATGATGTCATCATCATCAAGCTCTAAACTCATGAAACCTGCTGTGGTTTCCATGGTGATTGCATCAATCAACCAAATCAAATTCCGGAAATGCAAAAAGGATCATCAAGTGATAAGGAATTGATTGAAATAACAATATTAAGGGTTTAAGTTATAAAACCCGCCTCCAATTGAGCTCCAAAGCTCCAAGATCACGGCAAAAATGGTGGATGAAGCTTTTGCAACCCCACCTTAGGCTCGTCCTCAAGCTTTTGGTTGAAAAGATTGGCTAGGGTTGAAGAGGAGATCGAAATAAGAAGAAATCAATGATTTATTTTTGATTTCCACCATGGAATCAAGGTAAAAAGGGTCAATAATCTTACCAACAGGTTGGGGGTCATCCTATAGGTCCTCCCTAGATCCCTTGGTCAGTTTCCAAGCAAAGCGAAGAAGTGGAAATGGAAAAGCCTTTCATTTGTCTTGGAAAGGGTCTTTTTATAAGAAATTCAATGAGAGAGAAAATACTTTATAAAAGTCTTTTAATTCCAAAATTGTTGCCACCATCTCCCCCTTGGTTTCTTGTATGAAAAGTAATCTCTATCCCCACAAAGCTCCCTTCCATTATCTAAGAATAAAGGGAAAAGAAATTAAGCACCTTAACCCTTATAATATTAATATCCATTTTTGAGTGGAATTTCTTTTTCTTATAATAATGGTGAGTGGAATTTCACCTCCTTAGGATATGCTCGTGCCTTTGCAAGGCTTAAGGATGTACACACACATCTGAATCCAACCATATTAATTTCGGTTGAAGGTCCTTCAAATTATTTTATTTATTTTTGCATTAAATTGAATTAGGGTTTCAATTAGGCTTAAATCTTGATTATTTTAATATCAAGATTCTCTCTCCTCCAACTTGATTCAAATGAGGCGCCCCTCTCATTTTCTTTGCTCTAAATGATGCCAAGAAATATTAGGAACCTTATTGAAGTGGTAATTTTCATATTGAACCCTAGGTTTTGGGTAAATTGCACTTTACACCAAAACTGGGTTTTAATGCATTAACATTGTTTTATCAGCTCTTTCTTGATACTCAGGCTTTCACAAGCCATTACTTTGCATCATCTTCATTCCTATGATGCTTCAACATATTAGGAACATATTATTATGTAACATTTGCAAGTTAACCCCTCAACTTGGGTAATTTGCACATTAGTCCAAAATAGGCAAACATTGCTTCAACATTATTCAAACAAGACCAAAATTGAAACATAAGCTCCTCTTAAGCCTTAATTACTTTTCACAAGATAAGATTAAGCTTATAATAATCTTTCTTAATCAAAACACCTAGGGTTAAAGCATAACCCAGGTCAGGGATGTTACAGATTTGATGATAGTTTTGTGATCAAAGCGATGAGGAGCATATGTTAAGTGCAGTTGAGAGATACATTTATTGCAATAATGGACACATGAGGATGCCAAATGGATGAATGATGCATGAATTTCCAAGAAGCCTAGCTGAAGGCATGAAACTTAGCGCTTGTGGGAGGCATCCCACCTAGGTTTGGGGAGTTTTTCACCCAACCTTTCATTTTTGACACTTTTCTATTATTTTTACACTTTTCCAAGAAAACACACACACACACATTATACATGATGGTTTTTGTTGTTTGTGAATCATGTTAGGATAGGTACATTGAAAGGAGTATGATGCATGGATTAATTCATCAAGGAGAAGATCGAAATTGAAGAGAAAATTGCAAATCAGTATAAAAGCTATATGAAGGAGATCAACACAACCATGTCACACAACACGGTCATGGTGGAGGTAATACAAAACAGTCGTGGTGGACACCATGGCCGTGGTGGATATACCCTACTTGTAATGACCCGACATCAAATCAAGTCATCACCAGTAATAATTGCGGAATAACCATAAGAAGCAGATTAACAAAATCACTTAAGATTAAAACCATTTTGTAAAGAGATCCATTTCCAGGAAACCCTTAAGGAAAGAACCAAAACTTTATATACATCATGGTTCACATTGTACATACATTGTACCATCTCATCTCGAGGATAACATATACCAGTTGCTTTGCCTAAGCATATACATAAGCAACATAAAACCTCGAGTCAATCAAGACAAATCTCAGATCATTCATAAAACCCCTACGTACTATCTCCCAAGGACCTGAGAGTACAAAGACGATACATAGAACTCCTATCTATAAGACATGATAGACAGTACACTCAACCTGAGTTGTTACTATTGTCCCAGTTGTTGTTGTCCTTCCTCTGCAGTACTGTATCTACCTCCTCGTGCACGTCCACATAAAATTTATGGAATCCACGGGGTGAGACAATTGTCCCAGTGAGAGGTATAACTTTCCGCCAACAATATTATTATCATAGGTAAACAATATAATTTAAGAAGAGGATTTTTTTATGTAAATAAGCATGTATAATCATTATTTAATTGCAGTGCAAAGCAATTGCATTGTTTAAATAGATCAACTATTCATAACAGAGCTATAGATCATCTATTTGCTTCATAAGGAATATGAAGAACATGTATAACATCTATCAACTAATATGTATAAAAGTAATGTAGCATCAACCAATGTTTTCGTATTCAATTCTTAAGTAAATACACTACACGATTGATTACATATTTAAAATCACACTTTTGCCCAGAGGAGATGAGGTATACCGCTCATGCTCCAACCGACCATTTCTACGTAAAGCATTGGTACCATACAAGGTCAAAGGAAGAGTCAGCTTCCAAGACCTCACCTGTGTCGGTCAGTACGAGACTACTGGCAGGACATCTTGTGTCAACTGCAATTAGCTTACTAGGGTATATTGGTATCTTCACTATAGATCTACAACCACAACATGCACTCTCTTCAGGATGATCACAAAGCTCTCCCAGTTTACTTTTCATCGGGAAGATCACAAAGCTTTCCTAATTTACTTTTCATCGGGAAGATCACAAAGCTTTCCTGATTTATTTGGGGAGTTCACTAAGAAACCCCTATACAAATAAGATTCATATTCAAAAATATGCATACCGAGTTAAACTCATTTCACCATTCAACAAATCCTGACACTGAATGGATCTATGGCATGGGAAACTACATGATAAGGTTCCACTTGCTTAATTAGGTGTATTATAGTGCATCAACCAAGTTACAAGCAAGAATTATAACAGATGCTACAAAGAAAGGTGTAAGACATTTATCCAGTACTTTCACGATCTTTGAAACACATATAACACTAAGGATCTCAATCCCTTATCACATTATTGGGAATTCTCATCCCTTAACATTATCAACATTATGATTGCTAGATCTGGGTACTCAAACCCTTATCTCAACACTGAACACTATTACCACTTATCAGGTAACCATTACCTCTAGGTCATCACACCAATGTATGCATTATACTTGTTGCACAAGTATTCACATAGCTCACAAAGCCCATTCAAATCTATATTATATGAAACATCATAGCTCATACCTGTCTATGCTCATCATCTCATGATACCTGCATGGTTAGTATTTCATGATAACAACAATGTCAAATACATATCATCACCATGCAATTTAAGAGAAATACAACCTTCTCATTAATAGGGATAGGGTTTCCCTTCCTTACCGTTTAGGGTTTCAAGTGAATACCATCACCCATTATTAGGGTTAGGTTTTTTCCCAAATTCAACCGATTAGAGTTTCAAATCATATCATCACCCCTTAATTAGGGTTAGGGTTTCCCCTATCTAACCGATTAGGGTTTCAATTCATATTATCAAGAATCAAACCCTAAATTCATACTCCACTCATATTATGAGTATCAACATATGCTCATAACATGATTATCACACAAGTATAAGTTTCTCTTTCATCCTCACTAGGGTATTTGATTGCATCATAATTTATTAAATTGACTCAACCCTTTCTTCAAGGTACATTGTCCTACTTATAAAAATGCATTGAACTCTATACATCTTAATGTATCATTTAACATAACACACTTCATATGTTACTCCATAAAGTACATTGAATTGAGGTGCTTCCACCATATCAGAATAGAGGTGTGTATTTGACACCATATCATGCTTCCCTATCGTGCTTGAGGTGTATCCTCATCATCACATCATGCTACCATATCGGGTTGCTTCATGATTTGGGTTTGCATATCGGGTTAGACCCTTATGCCCATATCCCATCAAATATTCATAGTATCATCCTACCCTTCATCATGTGATAAGTTATAGGCTAGATATCAAGTTAGTCTAAACCAAACCCGATGTACAAACCAATATGGTTTGAAGTTCTAATGTATATCGGGTTCCATATTATTATGCTGGGTTTCAACTCCATATCAGGTTAGAGTATATCCTTGACTCCATGTCGTGCATAGGGTATATGCTTGACCTCATATCATGCACATAGTGTATGCTTTACACCATATCGCGTACAAGGTATACACTTCATCATCATATCGTGCACAAGGTATATATATATTTCATCATTGTATCATGCTATTGGTATGTTCACCTCACCATATTGGGTTAGAGGTACTTCAACCCTATATCGGGTTGGGCCCTAATGATGTCATCATCATCAACCTATAGAATCTTTTTCTTACTATCCTATTTAATGGAAAATAGTCCTAAATAACTTTTAGAACTCACATGATCATCAATTATTCAAGAGAGTTCAAAATTGAAAGTAGATCAACAAGTATAATAGAATGGAAGGTGAATAATAACATAATTGGGCTCAAGTTATATAACCTATCTCAAGAACAAATTCAAAGCTCCAGGCTCCAAAGATTCATGCTCCCAAGGTTTAAGATGAGTGTCACAACTCCTCTATATGTAAAGAATCACCATGGATAAGTATTTGGTGAAGAAGAAAAGAAAGGAAGATCACAACCCTAGATCCATGCTTTAATCCAAGGTTGAAGGTGATCATGGCTTCACCTTAGGGTTAAGACTTGAGATCCTTCTTGCTCCTTAGCACCATACACAATGTCTCACCACTTGTGGCTGATATCCCTCACTTGTGTCCGATATCCCTTTACTTGTGGCCGATATCACTTCATTATGGCCGATATCATTTCACTATGGCCGATATCACCTTGATATGGCTGATATCACCTTGCTATGGCTAATACCAAGGCTGTATGCACAATTAGCTTTCACCTATGCATGATATCTAAGAGAAAGAGGGTGGTAAGATTCGAAAATTTTCACTAGTAGGTGAAAGTAATGGTATACATAGTTTTTTTTGGAAAATTTGGGTAAATATATTCCAAAACCCCTAAACGGGGACAAAGTTACAAATCACATCCATACATGTGATTAGGTGAGAACATAACAGCGAAAGAAAATTACATCAGTTCCCAATTCTTAGCAACTACAGGGGATACATCAAGCTTTGACTTGTGAATTTGATAGTGATATTTAATCTCCCTAGCAAGCTGTGAGAAGATGGCAGTGTATTCTGACATTCCACCATTTTGTAGTCTTTTGTTCCTTTCAGCCCAAAGCATATGAACAATGCCAGTGATAGCACAAAGTTGTAAGGCTCCGTTGTACTTGGATATGGTACAAACTTTAGCAAGGCAAGCATGCAACGAGAAAGGATAATTGATATTGAGCTTCAATTGGGCACGTCCCCAAATATAAAGCCAGAATTTGCATTCTTCAAAAAAATGATTAACTGAGTCCGTACCATGATTGCAGAGCAAGCAAGGAGGTACAAGATTACCATACCATGAGCTGATTCTTTCATGAGTAGGAAGGAGATTTATGAGCGCTAGAGACTCCATCTAGGGTAGTATTTCCATCTCCACAGATTACCGTAGGCTATATCTATGGGTAGCTTCTGTCTAATGCTGTCCGAAATAGCAGTGTCATCTGCATTATAGAAGTAATGCCAAAGAAGAGACATACATCTATAGATTGTAGAACTGATGATATAACGAGCAGCAAGAGATGCAAGGAGACTGCCATACCTTCTGGACATCCAAGACGACCAGATGCTTTGTGAAGTAGTGAGTTTTTTAATCCTTTTCATCATGTAATAATCAGCTAGCTCATGCAGATTTTTTAGCCGAAGTCCTCCCTTATCAGTAGAAAATGCAATCTTTCGCCAACTAGATGGATGTGTAGAGCTGCCCCAAAGGAAGTCTGATAAAAGAATTTCCATTCTCCTAAGAACAGTAGGAGGGATCTCACCCATTCTCATCCAGTAACAAATCAGCCCCATAGCACAATGTTTGATGAGCATAAGACGACTAGCCATGGAAATTTTGGAACCTGACCATCTTTGTATCATGTCCCTAAGTTTGTCAATACATTCGTGAAAGTTTTGCCTTCTAAGATTGCCACCAGCCATATGAAATCTCAAATATTTCATGGGCCAAGAACCTCTTTGAACATTCATGCAATTATAGAGAAACTCCTTGTTGTGACATGAAGAGGAAATATAGAGATGGGTTTTGCTCGGATTACACTTCATACCTGAGGTATTGCCAAATTCCAAAAGAAGATGTTGAAGTTGAATAAGGCTATGAGAATGACCTTCAGTGAATATAAGAACATCATCCGCAAATAATAGATGACTGAGTGCTCTTGTTCTGTTTATGGGATAGGAACGAATAATCTTCTTGCTATGAGCTTCTTCAATGCATTTTCTTAGACCTTCCATGCATATTGCAAAGAGTAGGGGTGATAAAGGATCGCCCTGCCGAAGACCATTGGAGCTTCTAAAGAAACCAACAGAAGAACCGTTATGCATAAGAGAGAATGAGGGAGTTTTAACACATTGCTTAATAAGAGAAATCCACTTGTCACAGAAGCCAAGGACCGATAGACAATCCCATAGACAATCCCATTTAACAGAATCAAAAGCTTTTGTAATATCTAGCTTCACACAAGCTGAAGGAGGGCTCATCTTTTGATTATATTTGAGCGTGAATTTTGAAAACTACTAGAGGGGGGGGGTGAATAGAGTTTTCTAGATAATTTAACAATTATTGAACTCAAACAACCACAATGAAAATGTTGGACAAAGAGACACAAGGTTTAGAGTGGTTCCAACTATAGCAAATACTATAGCCGTCAATCCACTACCCGGTTGCTTACCCAACCGGGATTTGAAAAGAAATTTATTTTATTACCTCTTCCAGGAATTTACATAAAATACAATCTCTTTTCCTAAACCCTTCAAGCAGCCTTCACCTAGAAGTAATCGCCAACCTTGAAGCAGCCTTCCCTTGAAGTAGATGCACCAACTCCCGTTGCACCAGCCTTCTGAAGTAGCTTCCCTTGCGATAGCCTTCTTGAAGTAGCTTGAAGTCCCCTTCTCCACCTGAGAAGTCAACCCTCTCCAATCCGCAGCCTCCAACCCTAGGAGTAGCAAGGAGAGTACAAAAGATAAAAAGGAACAAGAAAGAAAAAGGAAATTACAACTTATCCTTTAAGCCCGAGGCTTGATATGCCTAGATCAAGCGTAAGATCTCCTAGCCAAGTATGTGAACTTGTGATTGCTGTGGGTAGGAGAATCTAGCCTATAGGACACGAGATTGAGCTAAGAAGAAAGTAGGCCAATGATCACAGTGCTCAAATTGCTTGCAAAAGATTGCTCAAGTATGCTCAAGTGTATTCTCAAGTGTAACAAGTGAATTCTAGTGTCCTATGGCTTGTCCTATTTATAGGAATGGCCTAAGTATGCTTAAGGATGTTCTAGACAACTTCTAGGGGTTTCTAAGTGCTTAACTAGCCGTTAGGTACAAAGTTGTTGCTTTAACAACGGCTAATTAATTTATTCTGCAGTTGCTGTCAGAGACCATCTCGGTCGACAAATGGTCGACCGAGACACCTACTCGGTCGAACTTTTGTCGACCAACAGGCTCTCTGGAACAAGTGATTTGCAACGTCTTTCTTCAACTACCAACTAACTTGTTTGTTGTGTCTAACGGCTACTTTGGATCTTTCTCGGTCGAGAAGATTGTCGACCGAGAGTGTCTCGGTCGAGGAGTTTGTCGACCGAGAAAGATCCTGTTTCAAGGTTTCAATTTAAGCATTAATTATATGTGTGAGTGTGCAAAGGTGATCCTAATTAAATGGGATGACATGTCTAACTATGGTGTTTGGCTAGGGAAAATCTAACGCTTGATTTACATGCAATTCTAAGTACTTGTACATTATATATTTGTACAAGTTTTTACAACAATGATTACATTGCATGAAAATATAAACATTTTAGCTTGTGGATTTTCCCTAGTTGCTTTGCCATCCATCTTAGTCCTGCACACTCAAGTAGCTCGTTAGATTAATAAGAATGAAATGTTTGTCATCATCGAAACAAAGGGATTTTTAGATGTCCATTTAGCCAACAATCTCCCCCTTTTTGAAGATGACAAACATTTCCAAAATATGAAATAAGGAAATATAAAGCATGTGAGTTTCATACCTGAAAATTACCTTTTGTAGCCATATAAAGCATGTTATGAAACTCATTTATATTTTTGATTTTTATATTCTTTCTCCCCCTTTGTCATTTCAAAAAGATATCCAAGTTGAATATTTTATTTTTCTTCTCCCCCTTAATATTATGCTCCCCCTTAAATAGATATCCATGGATTTTTGTCTAATTTATCCATACTTTGTTTCTCAATCATTTGCAAAGGATGTTAAGCCTTGAAATGATATGAGATTCCCTTAAGATCCTCTAATCTTAGAGTACATAAAAATGTCTCCATCCAAATGCAAGGGATGTTAAGCCCTGTTTTGGGTAGAGAATTCCTTCAAGTACAAGGTACCATTTTCAATAAATGCATAAATTTCTTTATAATCAATGAAAGTTTTCAGCTACACATGGTGATTACAATGTTTTTGTAAGCTTCTTCAATCAAATGGTCAAAGTTGTTTTTATGATCTCCCCCTTAGTCTTATGCTTTGCTCCCCCTTAGATAGATATCTCAAATGAAGGTTTGAGTACTAAGTAAATATATAAAATGTTGTAGATGATATCCATGATTTAACAAAGATGTATGCAATTTTATGTCAGTCTGGAAAACAGAAACCCGGTCGGTCGACAATTGCTCGACCGACAGTGTTCTCGGTCGACTAGTTGCTCGACCGAGGATGTTTCTGGAGAACTATTTTGTCATTTTTCAATTTAGCCACAATTTTAATCGTTGCCTGTTTTAATTATTACTCCCCTTATTTGTTATGCTCTACAATAATGAACTTATAATCCATATTTTTTGAAGATGTCTCATATGCTTAAAAAAATAACCATTTGAATCAAGCAAAGATGGCAAACTTCATTCAATAGCTTGGAAAATATTACAATCATATAGAAATGACCAATTTATTACAATCACTGTCATTACAACTAGTACAACTTCAACACTTCACTGGAAAGATTTAAGAATTACATCGATGTCCGGATCTTTCCCAAGGAATGGCTCGACTCCATAATATTTGACCAGAGTTTGCCAATCCAAAGCACCTGTCGTAGTTAACGCATATGCTTCCAGAAATGTGGGAACTCGGTCAAATCGGAAGTGAGCAGCTATATCTTGCAATTGTATGGAGGAAAATTGAGTATGTGCAAGATCCATTGATGGTGGAGTTTGATAGTAGTTGTATGAAGGGTTAAATGGGTTGAGCATGCCAGGATTTAAGGAATGCGGATATTCATCGGTTTGACTCGGAGAAAGATTTTGCATTCTTTGATTTAAGTATGTCATGGCATGGTGGGTATAGTTGAGTTGGTTACTAAGATGATATTGGGAGCCGACAAGATAAGTGAGAGTATTTTGAATGGGATCAACAGAAAGATTAGTAGGAGGAGGGGGTGGTGGTATATCTTGATGTGATGATTCTCCTTCTACTCTTGCCCTTTTATGACCAAAGTCAATCCCCATCTTTTCTACGGTGTTCTTACTTATCTTTGGTGGTCGACGCTCCCATGTATACCCCATATCTTCAATTTGTAACTTAAGACAATGTTGAGTGATCTGGCATACAAAATCGGCATACGGTGGATTGCCAGAAAACTCAAGCATGTTTTTAAGTATTATGCGAATGAAGTTTATAGGAATTTCTTTTATGATAGCATAAATTAGACACATGCGGAAAATAGGGACCTCAGATTTATTGGCTCTAGGATGTATGTTTGTGGAAACAATGAGGTTTACTATCCTACATGCAGGTTTCAGGTTTATTGCATAATAGGTTCCCCTATCTTCATGACAAGTGGTATTGGTTTGAAATATGGCTCTTTTTATATCACTAAGGCTAGTGGAGTGGTCATCATGGGATAATAAATTTAGTGGATTGCCGGTGGTAAGGTCAAGGAAATCTTGGTATTCATCTATATCAATTTCTAGCATATCAAGAATATCCCCTTCGGTAAATTTAAAACTACGCCCATTGACCATGGTGTAGAAGAATGTGGTTTCATTTTCGGTGTGGGATAAGAGATTGGCATAGAATTCATTGACTACCTTAGTGGAATAGAAAGGAAAAGAAGGATTGACGAAGTCCTTCAGCTTTTGCACTCTAAAGAGATTCTCCAGATCGACTATGTTGATGAAGTCCATAGCTTCGACCGGGCGTCGGGGAAGAGGAGCTTTAGAGGAAAGCCGTAGATATCGATCTCCAGCATCTCCGTCGACGAAGGCGATGTCGTTGATGATCGTCAGTGGCGGAGTGGCTTCCCGATCTTCTCTTCTTTTTCTTCCAGCGACTTTCTTCTTCCCACGGACAACTGAGGATGAGGCCATTTGTGTTTCTTGAGTGTGGAGAAGAAGCAAGGAAGATTGGAGGATAAGAATGCTGAAGGGTTGCACGAAAATACACTAGAGATGGACTATGGAGGCAAGGAAATGCAAGTGTGAGTAAATGTCTCGTTTTTGCTCCTATTTATAGCATTCCAGCGACCTGGTCGGTCGACGATTCGTCGACCGAGCGTCCGCAACGGTCGAGTTGCAGACGCGCCACTTGGTTCCCCAATGGTCAAAAACGGTCATAACGGTCAGTTTACAACGGTCGTTTCCAACGGCTATTTCTCGGTCGAGCACTTGTCGACCGACGTTGTCTCGGTCGAGCATTTGTCGACCGACAGTTCGTCCGATATTGAGTCTGTTTAGCATTTGTCGGTCGAGAGGGATGGGCTGACCGAGAGGTTCTCGGTCGACGAATTCGTCGACCGACAGACTTACTGAGTACATCTTTTAGAGCTGATTTTTAAATGCAAATGGTAGATCATTTTTGTAGAGCATATATATGGATATTCTAAGGGAGTAATATTGTTTTCTTATTTTTGAAATAATTTAAGGCTTCTAAGATTAATTACAATAAAATGATATCCAAATAAGCAATTTTTTGTCGAAGCTTATTTTAGGTCGCCCTTGACTACGACCATGGCGCCCCTTAGTCAAGTTTTATTTTGACCAAGAGGCAAATTTTGCAAATTTTTTTTAGATTGAATATATTGAGTCTAATATCTGCATAAAATTTAAATATCAAATTGAAGCACACTACTTAATTGGAGACACAATTTAATTATTTCAAAGATACTGAGTTAGAGATTTTGTTGCAAGCAATAACATATAACTAATAAGTTATTTTGCTTGTTTGCATACAATTTTCTATGCGCACCCAATGATGAAAGCATGGTATAAAGCATACAATGATAATTCCATTATAATTAGTATATGAATAGACCAGAAAATATTTTTACGAAAAATTATATGAAAATAGGAATTTTCTTTTCATTTGTCTTAGACTTTAAATCATCTAGGGAACAAACTAATATTAATTTCATTTATATTTGTAATTATGTAAAGTTGAGATAGACATAGAAATATGCAACTAATGTTATTGGTCATATCTCAACTTTGATTTTGTTCATTTAGTTTGGAGGTTTTGGAACCCAAACTAACTCTACATCTTTTCTCTTATAAGGACATGAAAATGAATAGTGACCAAGGCGCAAACAGTAATGACAACATATTGAGTCAACTTCATATCTTTTTCTATGGTTGTGTCCTATGTTGTCATTGGGTGAGGATGTCCTTTTAGGTATATATATAGATTGGGTTTGTGACTTTCTCTGACTAGGTTGTTGATGAGATTTTCCTTTAGGCTTGTAACCTAGTCCCCTTCTCCCAATTTGTTGATAGGGATTATCTAGAATTTGATCAAGAATGCCATGGTTATTTAAACTACGAACTTGTTGTTGTAACTTGGCAATCTCATCTATTCTCTTCTTGATATCTAGTTTTGCTTGGTCTAGATGAGATGATAAAGAATTTCTTTCTTTCACTATATTGTCATAATCTACATGGGTGCACAATATAGGTTGTTTTTGAAGATCATTTACTTGAGTCTGCAGATTAGTCTTTTCAAGGGAAAGAAGATTGCAGTTAGCTTCTACTGATTTCAATTTAAGATCACAGTCTTCAATTGCCCTTTTTAGATCTTCATTTTCAGATTCAAGAGCAAGAAGTTTAGTATTTAAATCATCATTTACTTTATTTGATTTCTTCAATTTCTTCTTGCACTCAATGTATTTTTCATGCATTTCTTCTAGACTAGCAATTAGATCTTCTTTTGATAAATCTAAAAGACTTACCTCTTCCTCTTCTTCTTCATTGATTGTAGCAATGAGACACTCTTTATGTGCATCTTCCTTCTTTGACCTCCATGGACAGCAATACGTCGTGTGCCTTGTTCCTAAGCACCAATTGCAACTTGTTGAAGATTTGTCCATGCTTTTCTTTTCCTTGAGGTTGTTGACACTATCACCCTCCTTTCTTCAAGACCTTGTTAGGGCTCCTTGAAGCCTGCTCTGATAACAATTGAAAACTACTAGAGGGGGGGTGAATAGAGTTTTCTAGATAATTTAACAATTATTGAACTCAAACAACCACAATGAAAATGTTGGACAAAGAGACACAAGGTTTAGAGTGGTTCCAACTATAGCAAATACTATAGCCGTCAATCCACTACCCGGTTGCTTACCCAACCGGGATTTGAAAAGAAATTTATTTTATTACCTCTTCCAGGAATTTACATAAAATACAATCTCTTTTCCTAAACCCTTCAAGCAGCCTTCACCTAGAAGTAATCGCCAACCTTGAAGCAGCCTTCCCTTGAAGTAGATGCACCAACTCCCATTGCACCAGCCTTCTGAAGTAGCTTCCCTTGCGATAGCCTTCTTGAAGTAGCTTGAAGTCCCCTTCTCCACCTAAGAAGTCAACCCTCTCCAATCCGCAGCCTCCAACCCTAGGAGTAGCAAGGAGAGTACAAAAGATAAAAAGGAACAAGAAAGAAAAAGGAAATTACAACTTATCCTTTAAGCCCGAGGCTTGATATGCCTAGATCAAGCGTAAGATCTCCTAGCCAAGTATGTGAACTTGTGATTGCTGTGGGTAGGAGAATCTAGCCTATAGGACACGAGATTGAGCTAAGAAGAAAGTAGGCCAATGATCACAGTGCTCAAATTGCTTGCAAAAGATTGCTCAAGTATGCTCAAGTGTATTCTCAAGTGTAACAAGTGAATTCTAGTGTCCTATGGCTTGTCCTATTTATAGGAATGGCCTAAGTATGCTTAAGGACGTTCTAGACAACTTCTAGGGGTTTCTAAGTGCTTAACTAGCCGTTAGGTACAAAGTTGTTGCTTTAACAACGGCTAATTAATTTATTCTGCAGTTGCTGTCAGAGACCATCTCGGTCGACAAATGGTCGACCGAGACACCTACTCGGTCGAACTTTTGTCGACCGACAGGCTCTCTGGAACAAGTGATTTGCAACGTCTTTCTTCAACTACCAACTAACTTGTTTGTTGTGTCTAACGACTACTTTGGATCTTTCTCGGTCGAGAAGATTGTCGACCGAGAGTGTCTCGGTCGAGGAGTTTGTCGACCGAGAAAGATCCTGTTTCAAGGTTTCAATTTAAGCATTAATTATATGTGTGAGTGTGCAAAGGTGATCCTAATTAAATGGGATGACATGTCTAACTATGGTGTTTGGCTAGGGAAAATCTAACGCTTGATTTACATGCAATTCTAAGTACTTGTACATTATATATTTGTACAAGTTTTTACAACAATGATTACATTGCATGAAAATATAAACATTTTAGCTTGTGGATTTTCCCTAGTTTCTTTGCCATCCATCTTAGTCCTGCACACTCAAGTAGCTCGTTAGATTAATAAGAATGAAATGTTTGTCATCATCGAAACAAAGGGATTTTTAGATGTCCATTTAGCCAACAAATTTCGCAGCCAGAAGAGAACAATCTTCTATACTTCTTCCTTGAATAAAGGCGCCTTGATGAGGTGAGATGATTTTATGCATAATGGTAGCGAGCCTTCTTGATATGACTTTAGTGATGATTTTATATAGCATGGAGCAGCATGAGATCAGGCGATAATCAGTAGGAGAAGAAACAATGTCTTTCTTCAGAATGAGAGCAAGAAATACATGGTTAACTTGCCTAACCATGTTACCACATTTAAAGAACCAATGTACAACATTCATCAAATCATTACAGATGACTACCCAATTTTCTCTGTAAAAGAAACCATTGAAGCCATCCGGACCCATACTTTTATTAGTCCCAATGCTCCAAATGGCTTCTTTAATTTCTTTCATGTCAGGCTTAGTGCATAACATATTGTTGTCTTCTTTATTAACCAAGGGAGTCCAGTCGGGAAAGGATGAGGAAGGAGAAGAAACTGACTGTCCTTGGTTATAAAGCTGCTCAAAGAATTGAGTAGTATCATTAGAAATAACATCATCATCTCTTTTACCTTGTGAATCGAATAACTTTGTGATAGAGTTTATGTCCTCTCTCTATTTGACTATAGTATGATAGACATTGGTGTTGCGATCCCCATTTTTGAGCCACTCCATCCTACTATGTTGCCAGTAATATGATTCCTCGGCTTTAAGAAGAAGATTAATCTTATCAAGTGTCATCTTCTTGGCATCAATAAGATCAACATCAAGTGGATTTCTTCTAAGAGCTGCTGCAATATCATTTAGTTTGAATCTTTCCTTAGCAATAAGATTGTTTAGATTGACATATTGATTGGACCATGATTTCAACTTCTCCTTGACGTTTTTGAGTTTTTGACAGAAATAGAATAAGGGATTGCCAATAACAGTAGTTTCCCAAGCCTTGTTTCTAATATCTCGACAACCTTCCCATTGCATCCAAAAATTGAGAAACCTAAACGGTTTATTTTTGAAAATAATCTTCCTCATGTTGATGTTAAGAGCTGAGTGATCCGAATAGGTACATGTGATGAATTTAGTTTTTGAACCAGGAAATTTATTCAACCACGCATCATTGGCAAAAGCGCGATCAAGTTTAGAAGCAATTCTTTTAGCTACGCCTTGTTTATTATGCCATGAAAACACCTCTTTACCAATGGTAGGAAGTTTGGTAATTCCGGCATGATCTATAGCTGTATTGAAAGAACTCAAGATAGACGAAGGAACTTCCCTGCCACCAGCTTTCTCCTCCAACTTCCTAATATTGTTGAAATCACCAGTGATAAGCCATGGTTCATCAATAATGTAAGCAAGACATTTAAGAGTGCTCCAAAGGATAGATCGTTCAGAGATAGAGTTCCTAGCATAGACAACAGTAAGAATGATAACCAGACCACCTTTATTGATGCAATGAATAGTGATTTGTTGGTCATCCATTTCCTTGACTGAAGTAACCCAACAGTTTGGTTTCCAGCCAACATAAACACGACCATTAGGATCATGCATATGATTAGAAACCCATAGCCAGCCTTTAGGAAAATCTTATTTGACGTATGAACCATATACCTTTTGATTTTAGATTCAACTAGTACAATAACAGTAGCTTTACTTTCAAGAATAGTTCTTCATACCTCCCTCTTCTTCTGCGGCTTCCTTGAACCGCGAACATTAGTCATTATAAAGGTCATTAATGACCTCTACAAGTAGATCGGGTCTTACGTGACCCATCCCCTCTCACAGACTTAGGAGTCTTGGCTGGCATTGTTTTATCAGAAGCTTTAGTAACCACGACAAACACAGACACATCCACTGATGAATCGCCTCTGGAGCCATTGTTTTCCACAGAACTTTCCTCAGTAGGTTTCTCACCAGAAGCAACTTCATCGTAGGTCTTATCAAAAGCTCCTTCATCAGACTTTGTGTTATCATTCGAAGTAGAGAGCATGGATGAGTCTCCACCGCCTGAGTCATAGACACCATCACCACCAGAGAAAACTGAACCACCACAGTTACCACCAGAAGCGCCACCATCACCGCCGGAGGCGCCATTACTACCGATCAAGTCTGCATCTCATTCACCTCCCTCAGCACTTGAAGTGCCGCTGCCTGAGGCTTCACCATGGCCAACACCCGAAGAGGATTCACGACCGTCTAGGTCAATCAACACCTCAAAGTCATTGCTCATGTACACAACCTTATCGTGCAAGGCATCATATAGTTTCTCTGTGTTAACATCTTCAACATCAACTGCCTTCCCCTTCTTACCCACAACCTTCCAGATCTGAGAAGATTTAGGAGCATGGGTATCCTCCATAGCCTTGGGATTGAGTGGATAGTCTTTGGAGTCATGCCCAAAGACCTTACAATCCAAGCACCTCTTAGGGATGTACTCATAGTGTATCTTGACTGGGACAGGATCACAACGCGGCATGTTAACCCAGATTTCCTCCGACGGTTCCTCGTCAGCTTCAACCTCAACAAGGGCTCTCGCCTCTCCCAATGATTCAAGACTAATAGACTTATAGTCGATTCTCAGAAGCTTGCCGATGCCGCTGGCAACAATCCCAACTACTCTCGACGACCAATTCTGACCCATGCTAGGGATGCTGATCCATAGAGGGATGGAGCTGAAGAAATCCTTATAAAGTTCATCGCCTATCTTGTAGTCTTTGACGACTGTGAGTCTGTTGTCGAACCATCTTGGACCACCATTAATGATGTTCTTTTTGTCCTCTCCAGAGTTAAATCTTAGGAGAAAGAATCAGTCAGGCTTGGAATAGAGATCAAACCCACCCTTGGGTTTCCATACTCGTCGGATCCATGCGAGGAGATGGTAGTAATATGGTCATTTTCCCATGACGTACATGATAGCGGTGTGCTCCCAACAGTTCTCCATTGCTTCATACGTGGGATCATCAATAGTCACTAAGCATTTCCCCTTGATCTTCTTCAGTGGATTATAGTTGTGCTCTTCAAAGGTTGCATCACCACCAAGGACTTGGTTCCAAGCTTTCTTGGCGATGGTCCTAGTCTGGTTGCCTTCGGTTGCCTCCATTGTGGCCATGGGTGCCGTAGAGAGGGGAGTATCTCCCTTCTCTGATGAGGTCAGAGACGATCATCCCCATGATAGCCAGAGATGTGGTGCAAACCCTAGGGGTTTAGACGCGGCCAACAGATTATTCGTAATGGTATATATTGTTGTGGTTCATGAAAAAGAGTAGTTATGAGATGTCATCGTTTTACACTACTAGGTGCCACGTGTCCATGCGTGGTTGACATGTATCCCTGCATGAATATTTATTTTGACATGTAAAACACTTGAGGACAATCTAGGGATAAGATTTTGGCCCTTAGTTATCTTGTTGAGCAAGATATTTCAACTCAACATCACTTTATTCACAAACCGATACACTTTTTCTAAGAAAAGTTACAAACCATTACACATCACCTCCTTGAGGTTCTTAGCCCATCATGGATAAATCCAAGAGTTCACAAACCGATATGAGACTCCATCTATGGCTCCTCAGCCTATAGGCACTCTCATAACAAGTCTACAACTTGATACAAACTCATATAAGGACTTCACATTCACCCCTTTCTTGGTCTTTTCAACACCAAGAGTACCATCACTCAAATATGATTCAAACATGGTGCCTCCTACTTTCTATATACTCTTGATGATACTAGGAGGGAGTAGGGACACTCTAGAAGTGGTAATTTTCATATCAACCCTACATTTTGGGTAAATTGTAATTTGTACCAAAATTGGTGCACAAGGCACACGCATTATTCAAACAAGTTTCAATATGAAATTAGGATTTCCACAAGCTACCCCTTAGAATCATTATCTCTCTTATGATGCTAAAACACATGAGTTACATTCAAAATATGACATTTTGTAATATAACCCCTCATCTTTGGGTAAATTACACTTTACACCCAAATTATCATATAATGCACAAATAGTTTGCAAATAAGCTCAAACTTGAAAATTAAACTCTAGGAGAGTATTAATTACTTTTCAAAAGACTAAAAAAAGTTTATAAACAACTTACTTAAGAAAACTTCTAGGTTTAGGCCATAACCCTGGTCAGGGATGTTACAATAATCAATCCCTAAAAGGGATTTTGTCCCCGAAATCTCACGAGAAAAGAGAAGGGTACTTCCTCCTCATTTCTTCCTCTAACTCCCATGTGGATTCTTCAATGCTACAATGATGCCAGAGAACTTTCACAAGAACGATATCTTTCTTTTTCAACTTCTTGATTCTTCTATCCAGAATCATCATTGGACCTTCCACATAGGATATATCTTCATTCAATTCTACCTCTATACACCAATTTTGTATCTGGATGACACTTTCTCAGCATAGTCTGTACTGTCACTGGGTAAGGTCCCATAAATCTAGGAGCTAACTTACCCTTTTTCCCAAATCTAAGAACACCTTTCCAAGGAGAGACCTTGAGATACACTCTGTCTCCAACTTGGAATTCTAAAGGTCTATGACATTTATCAACATATGACTTCTGTCTATCCTGTGCAACCTTCAACTATTGTTGTATTAATTTAATCTTTTCAGTTGTCTGTTGCACAAATTCAGGACCCAGAAGTTGGTATTCTCCTATCTCATACCAGCATAATGGATATCGACAACATCTACCATATGATGCTTCATATGGTGCCATATCAATACTAGTCTGATAGCTATTGTTGTAGGCAAACTCTATTAAGCTCACGTGTAAGTCCCAACTTCCTACAAATTGAAGAACACATGCCATAAGCAAGTCTTCCAAAGTCTGTATAGTCCTTTCATATTGTCCATCTATCTGAGGGTGGAAAGCTGTGCTAAAATTTAATTGTGGAAATAAGGGGATTCTTACTCTTTTAGGTCAAGATCACTAGAAGGATAACAAAGAAATAAATGGAGGAAATAAGGGGATTCTTACTCTTTTAGGTCAAGATCACTAGAAGGAAGCTTTTCAAACCCTAAAAGGAAGTCAATTGCAATCCTAGATTCTTTTTCCAAGAAGATCCCCTATTTCTTCTTCCTTGGATAGGAAATTTGCATAAGAATAGAGGGAGAACGAGGTTCATAGAAGGAGGGAATTGGTAGAGAGAAAATGGCTCGTTTGGGTGCTTAGGGATAAGTATGTGGAACTTTAAGATAAAGAAAAAGAAAAAGTTGAAGTTCTAGTATCTTTCCAAGTGTCCATGGCCTTAAACTATTAAGAATATACAAGCACACACACAAGAATCTCCTCAAAAATCTATATAGACCTTCTTAGATTTCCTTTGTCGAAATTCCAAGCCAATCAAATAATTCATTAGTTGATGGCTACTAAAGGTAGCTCATCCATGAAGGGGTAAACCCTAAAATACCCTTGAGGAAAACACCTTCAAACCAAGGTTTAAATAGGAGAACCATGGATAAACAAGCTCAATAATGATGAGAGAATATCCAAGGAACATAGTACAAGTGATAAATTGTAAAAAAAAACCCTCTCAATTGGGTGAATTGCAGAAAAGTCCAAAATGTGCATAAAATTGCATAACTTGCTCAAACAATGTCCAAATTGGACCAAATTTGAAACTTAATCTTGTATTATAATTTAAAGCATATAACAAGGTTATATTAAGGTTATAATAATTAAATTATGATAATTGTGCTTATTAAACTCATTAAGCAAGTTTAGGGGCCTTACACCTTTCTTCCTTTTGTGTGCCCATGGAGTTAGGAAAAATCAAACCTAGATCATTTTGCCCTTTTTTGCAGCCACATGGGTTACTTAGTGTGGATGGTCATATGAGATCGAATGCACAAATGTAAAATCGAAAAATAGTCATTTTTGACCTTTGATACCATGAAACGGTTTACCCGGAGTGATATGACAACCATATGGACTGATTGTATTATCTATGCTCTATATTTGAAGTTTGTAGGATCAGTTCTTTAATCATGATTGGTTTGTGAAAGAGGAGAGGAGAGAGGTGGAATGAATGTACCTAGTCATCTATGATCCCATTTAGTCAATATTCATCTATTTTAATGGAGTTGTTATTTCTTGATTATGGAAAAATTGTAGAGAGATTGAGTTGGAGCATACTTGAGGACAAGTATGTTTTAAGTTTAGGGTGGTGATGCAACCATATTTGAGGGATTCATCTTGTGTCTTATTGAACTTTAATCACATCTATACCTGTTAGATTACATGTTATTTCCCTCAATATGCATATTTCTATCAAATGACTATTGGAGGTTTTTTTGCATGTTTTATAGGTACTCTGGGCACTACTTGATGGAAGGGAGAGAAGGAGGAGAACATAAGGGTTTCTTCACCCTTGTAGGGGCCTAAAGAGAGTACAAGAGCTTCCCCAACCCATCCCAAGTGTTCAAGAGTCAACCCAAAGCAAGGAGCATCAAAGATGAGAAAGTTGAAGGTCAAAGTGCAAGGAAGAAGCTCCAACACAGCCGTGGTACATGGCCATGGCCATGGCACAAAAGCCCCATGTTATAGTAAAATGCAAGTTTGAAGCTACATTCCACCACCCCAGTGGTGATCAGGCTTCACTACCCATGTGGTGAACCACCACCCAGGTGGCGATCAGACTCCACCACCCCAGTGGTGATCAGGTTTCACCACCCCAGTGGTGAACCACCACCCCTGTGGTGATCAAGCTCCACCATGGCTGTGGCATTTCATGTACAGATTTGACCAATTCCCTATGATATTTAGCCATTTTTCACCTCACTCGTTCCCATGCACTATGACCATGTTCCCCTACAACCACCACGGCCGTGGTGACTCACCACCCCCGTGGTGGGCATCAACCCTAGCCTATTTTTACACTTCTTTACCCATTTTGCCCCCACTTAATCCTAGACCCCTATATAAACCCTAGGGGTGGATTGATCTTGAAGTTTGCCACCCTTAGCTACCTTCTACCACCTCCTAGATCCCCATTTTATCATTCCACCCATTCCACTCCATTTCTACTGCCATTCCTCTCCATTTCACCATTTCCACCACTAAAACCCTAGTTTCCTAGTGTTTTGACCCTATTCCACCATCATCCCATGCCCATTGCACCTTGGAGGAGAGAGGAGGACGTCTTGCAGTAGCTGAATAGGAGGATTTCTCCATCTACACCAAACTCCATGGATTCTTCCACCTCTTTCTCCATTCTTTTTGTATTTTACATTTCCATGAGTAGCTAGGCCCCTTGGGTGGGTTGTTTGGGGTCAAAAATGTTACTTTGTTACCATGTTGGGGGAAAATGATATGTAAACATTGTAATTTCATTTGATAATGATTATGTTGTATTTATATCTCATTCTCCATGAATTTCTTGTTGGTTTGTGCTTGAAATCACCTACGAATTTAGGGAAATTGCTTATATGTGTGCGTTTTGGGATTTGCTCCTTGCTCATGAGTCCAATTCTTGGATCCCTAGCTAGCCACCCATCCTCCTACATGATAATCAATTCTCCTAACCCTAGTTGAGAGATAAGTATCTAGTTTAGATGAATTTGGTGTGCTTAGCATGAAGCTTTCTCAAGGTTAGAATGTGGGTGATGGGAGGCCTAAAACCTCACTTCCACTCCCATTACTAACCTCAGCCCCTAATCATCCTATGATCATCTAACTTATAAACCTAGGCTTGTTTAGACTCTAATTGAATTACACCTAAACCCTAATCCAATTGAGCCTCACAAGGGTAGTAAGGGGTGTTAGGGACCAGTTCCCCTATACACAACCTAGCATATCCATGGCCAGTTAGTAGTTTAGGATAATTCATTAGACTCTAGCTTGTTTTTTTGGTTTGATAAGCTAAATGAAATCATTATGTTCACATGTCACTCCCTACCTAATTGATAAGTGCATCCCCCAAACAACCCACATTTCCCTTAATTGCTTTAAAACCCTAATTGCCTTCTTGCTTAGCTAGTGTTAGCTTAGTTAGCTCTTTACTTGCTTAGTTAGCTTCTTTCCATGTTCTTTCTTTGCTCTTGCTAGTTTAGATCTTAATTTCTCTTTTGCCCTGTTTTCTAGCTTAGTGTAGTGTAGATCTGTCCTTGCTTGCGTTAGTGTAGATTGTTCTTTTCTTGCCTTTCCTTGTTTTTTCTTGCTTAGTAGAATTAACTATCTAGGGTTAACTTAGGTTTTAATCTTGTTTGCTTTCCTTTAATTACTTTTCTACTCAAACCTTAGTGTAATCAATCAAAACAACCTTCAAACCCTTAACCCTAGACTCCACAGTAGGAACCTCACTAAAAAAATAATGTAGCTCTAGTGCCCCCTTTTCTCCCGGTGGATTGACCCTATACTTTCCACCTTACTTGTACTACAACACGACCACGTGCGCTTGTGGGTTAGGATTTTAGTAGATGTAGGTCCTTATAATTTTTGAAAGTGATCCCACTATTTCTATTTGTGGGGTTGCATATATTCAAACTCCAATTAAGTAGTATGTAACACCATTAGCAGGAATACACCAAGATTTTTGGTGCCATTTCCAGGGATAGAAAGCACCATAGATACCTAGTAGTTGTGGTGTTGACTCTCCCCTTTGGCACCGTATTTTGCCAATTTGTTTTGTTTGCGTTTGAGAAGCACACCAGTTACTCAATATGGACCTCGTAACTAGTTCTCTGGAAAACTAGTTCAGGTTGAATCAGAGTAGGATGGATGCGGAGAGCGCGAGTCAGTACATAAGAATCTACATGACTTCGGGTAGAGAGTGGCTCGACTTGGGTGACTAGTAATGTTGATCTCCTGATTGGGTGATTGGAAGGTGAACATTGGAATGCTTCTGGTTCCTTCCTTCCCTTAAGGAATGATATCTTGAGAGCTTGATCATCATTCTAGGCAATGAAGTGTATATTTAGCTATTCCTGCTTAAAAAGTATACATAATGTAGGAAAGTCTAGAAAAGGGAAGATAACTGCATTTAAGTAAATCTAAGACTAAAACTAAGGAATAAAAACACAACAACCCCTAAAAGGTAGATAGAACTATATGCAAAGATGAATATAAATATACTCTTCAAAATACCTCGTACTTAGATCATTGCCCGCCTGAGTAAAGAAAAAATAAAAGGGAGACAAACAATTGATACTAATATCCAAGCTTCCTCTTCCAACTGAGCACACTTTGTGAATCCCCTTCCACCAAATCTGATCAAATGACCCAGTCCTTTGGGGTCACATAGCTACACTTGGATATCCCCTGATTGGGGCTTGTTCCTCCATTTTCTAGACTCCAGAACCTGCAAAGAGCTGATTTCATCTCAATAATACTCTTGATCCATCCACACAAGATGGAAGAGAGCACATGTCAAGGATGATTGGCTATTTTTAGGGAGAGTTTTCATAAGTCCCCTGGGTATAAAATTTGGATGAGAGGGAGAGAAGAAGGCATGGAATAAATATGTTTCCTTGGTCTCTCCTCTATTTGACTCAAGACATTATTTGAGATTCAATTGTTTTATTTGTCTCTCCTCTATTTGACTCAAGACTTTTATTGGTTGTAGCTACATTGACCGCATGATTTCTTTGGGATCTTTGGCCTCTTTTATTTATGCCATGTCTATAGAAGAAGAATGAAGAAGATTTTTTTCTTTGCTTTTGAGGGAAGGTATGCTACCCCAAACTTAGGGATTGGCATACAATGGATTCATATTTTTTTTCTTTCAGATGGAAAAAAGATATGGAATGGTGGAATAAAAGTAGAAATAAAAGATTGACTTGTGCTTCTTCGATTTATTGCTGCATTGGATTCATATCATCATATTATATCAGTTATTTTAGTTAATGCAAGGTAGAGAAGTGTTTACAAATTATGTTGCAAATCATATCAGGGGTGCGTGCGACTTGATCTTTTGGACTCTTTCTGCTTATCATCATTTCCAAGGGGAAAGGATGCTTAATTGTTGTCCTTGGAGCTTAGATCTATTCAAGACATGTGTGCTTCTTAAATTTTTTATTTTTATACATGTTAGATAAATAAAAAAAGGATATTTCCACTTATATGTTTTTAATTTGCTTGCAACTAAGTGGATGACTAGATAAAAGCCACAACTTACATAAAATAGAACATTTGAAAAGGCATAAATAAACAGAAGCAGTAGGGGAAAACAAGACAGATGTAAATAAAAGATAGAAAGAAGGTGGTTGAGGATGAGAAAGGGAAAAATTAGAGTTGGGAGTTGTGCAGACAATGTACCATCCACTCCCTCCCCAACTTTAAAATTCTATCTATCCCAAAGTAGAACCGAGTTGGAGATGGATGGAAATTGAGATCCCTAAGGAAACCCTAGGGATATTTCACCCTCCCATTTATTAAGCCTTCTTCAAATCGTCGTTGGGTCCACCACTTGCCATGGTCCTTGTTTGGTGGGGGCAAGGTTGGGCATGGTCGCACACCCCATTCTCCACATCTTGCATCCAGCCAATGCCTAATATCAAGGGAGATAGCTTGCTAATAATACAACTAGTTGATGATTGGATCTAGATTGCATAGCGGATGGCCACGACAGTGTGTCAGGTGCATGAAGAGGGCCTCCTAGGGGACATAGGTGTCCTGGGAGTAGTAGAGTTGGAGTTCATGGTCGAATGGCCATGGTGTCTCTTCGGTCTCCCGAGGGACAACTTGTGAACGTTGAAGTTCACCGTTGTAATTGCCAAAGGTGGATGCCATTGGTGTGTGATCATAGAGGAGAAAGAAGGTATTATTGGTCATTCAAATCTCCAAGGTGAATATGGTTGTGGGTTCTGGCCCTTATGCCTCGTTTCGTTTATAGTTACTAAAGTGAGGCTTTAGAGTGACTTGAAGAGTTGGCGGTTATGATCCATGCATGCGTTAGATGCGTCGATAGGCTCTTCGAGATCACACATTGAGTCCCTATAAAGTCTCAATCACATCGAGAGATCATGGTAGTGAATATTAATGATATGAATTGGAATAAAAGAGGATGGAATTCCCAAGTTACGAAGCTTCTCGTGAAAGATAAAGATGGAATTATCGAAAGGAAAAATCTATTGTAGGACCCCTAACCTTTCTTAAAATGTTTAAAAATCTTAATTATCATTATTGAGTGTCCTAAACCTCAATCAAACCTTGATATATTCTTTCATATCATGTGACAAGCTTACATTCCTAGTTTGGTCCAATTTGGGCATTGTTTGAGCAATTTATGCAATTTTATGCACAATTTTTGGACTTTTCTACAATTTACCCACATGTTAGGTTTAACTTGTAATTTTTCACATGAATTATGTTCCTTAGATGTTTTATTATCATACTTGAGCTTGTTGATCCATGGGGCGATTAATCTCAGTTTCATGGTGATTTTCTTCTATGGTCAATTAGGTTTTACCCCTTCATGGATGAGCTACCTTTAGGAGCGATCAACCGATGGTCCCCATGTTTGGTTGACATACGATGGTCACCAATAGGTGATAAAAACTGATAGTCATCCTAGAAGTCATTAGGTATATGGTTTTCTGGTCTTAGTTCACTTGGACTGGTGGTTCACTTAAAAAGGATGATCAAACGATGGTTCATCACCTAGTAAGCTAGGGTTTCGAGAACCGATGGCTTCCCATGCATAAAAAATGATGGTTGGCATAGATATCCAACAAATGATGGGCTAAAAGGTCTCCACAACTAATGGAGCTTCTGCTTCTATCCTTGGAATCTCTTAGCCATGGATACATGGAGAGCTACTAGGATACCTCAAGCTTCTTTCCTTATCCTTAAGCTTTATATACATATCCTTAAGCCCACAAATGAAACCTTTGGTCCATTTTCTCTTATCTCCTCTCTAGATCTCATATTTTGGTGTTGGAGTATGTACCCAAGGTAGAAGAAGACATCCAGTCTTCTTGCTGGAGCTTCTAGGGTTTGAATCTACCCTCATCTAGGGTTTATGGAGCTCTCTTTTGGTGATCTTGACCTAAACTAGTAAGTATCTCATTCTCTCCTTCATTTATTTTTATATTATTATTCCTACTACCTTCTTCTTGGATTTTCCATGGTAAAGCTTGCTCTATTAAATAACCTACCTTTCTTTCTCCTAGCTAGGGTTTGCTTCTTTTGTGGAGAAAGGTGTTAGTTGGCTGAGTTCAGAGCTTATGCTAGGGTTTTCTACCCTACTTGCTTCAGTTTTCTAGCTCTTTGGGATCTGGTCTTCTTCCTAGGGGTGAGTTTTATAGACCTCTTCTCATTTATTGTTTACTGTAAGCTTTCTTACTCATGCTCTTGCTTTAAAATGAAGATCTAAGCACTTAGAAGCTATCTTTTTTGTCAGAAAGATAGCGATCTTTGCTTAGGATTTTGATTTTTATGGTGTTTCTTGCTTAGTTTCCATATATATATGAACCTTAAATGATGTTCATGATCTTCCTAAGGTATAGGATGACTTAGATCTGGTTGGCATGGCAACTGATGGTGCTAAGTACCTACCAAATGATGGCCTATACTTAGGGTTTTTAGGTCGCTTTCCACTCTACACAAGAACCGATTGTAATACCTTTATGATAACCGATGGTGATGACCAATGTTGACAACTGATGGTCACACCTTAGGTCAAGTTTTAGACTCTTTTGGAAGACCGATGATTGATGGTGTAGTGCCTAATGATGGTATCAACCGATGGTGATATTAGCTCAACATCCGATGGTGTCAAATGATGACAGTGCTGATATTATCAACTGATGGTGACACAATGGGTCACAACTGATGGTGTTTCAGATTACCACAACTGATGGTGAGTCAACGTATTAAATTTTGCTTCATTTAAGCCCTATATCGATGGTTTTTGGATAACATTATTCAAGGGTTAAACCTACGCTCTAATTGATTGTTTTGAATGGTAAACCTGATCCAATGATTGAGATTGGATGCTTCAAAATCCAATGGATTAGAATAATTCATGTAGTGATATTCCTTGATTAGGGTTTGTGTTGGGGGATTAAATCAAATAAGTCAATGAATCAATATATAATTAGGATTGATGATGAATGAAATATGTGGAACAAAAAATTAGGGTTTCCATGTGTATGAATAGCTCTAATGAACCCATGTACACCATGATAACATTACTGAATGATGTGAGTTTTATGATGTGTTGAACTAAGGATGACTTCTTTAAAACCCTAGAAGTTTAGTATTAAATCAAGTATGAGTGATAAATATAGAACTTGTATATAATGTTGTAAATGTGACGAGATGTTGAACTATAGGTATTAATATTTCAATTGAAGGTGGTGAGTCTTACTAATATGATCTGACCCTAATGCATCTAGTTTATCATGGCTTATGAAATCATGAGTAAAATATCACATGAACGTGGATCCTTTTATACAATATACATAACAATGAATTGGGAAGGATGATTAGAGATTATGAGGTAAGACAATGTAACATAATCCATTCTTTTAACCTATACGTGAGTAGTATTATAAGGAATAAAGTGATTTTTATTAATTATGAGAATGCCATTGGAGGTCAATGACATGGAACACTTATCTAATTACAAGAAAGGAAATGTACAAGAATGAACTAAATATGACAAGTTAAGAATGAAATTCATGAAATGGGTATGATAAAGTATATAATATATTTATTTTAATTGCATGTGGGTTGACCTAAACTGAATGAAGTGCATTAAAATCATATTATACATGAATTCAATGAGAGAGAGACTTATGCATTTAGTAAATTTAGAATGTTTTGATTCCAGGAGTAATAGTTAGAATGATATCAAATAAGTTATGACTAGTGACTATGAAATTAAGGAAACATGAAGAAAGGTAATAATTGGATCTAAGAACCTAACCCTAACCATAACCCTAATGTGATGAAATAAATGATAATAATGGATAGTATTCTTAGAGGAGGGATTGGAGAATGTAGATGAGTATAGTTTAGTTCAACTACAACATGAAGCCCAAGGATGTAACTGATTCATAAAAATACATGTTTGGAATGCAGTTGTATGTTAGAATACTTTTACTTTGAGAATGACCTTCTCTCACGGATTTTAAATGGGATCACTTATTTGTTGAATATTATCCTGACTGAACAATGGTAAATAGTAAGAGAGAAGTATTAAGAGTGTAATGTATGTTTATGCTTTGATATCTATTCATATGCATAGAAATTGAATGTAATAAGTATATGTTGTGTTAAAATATTGCTCTGAGCATGATGAAAGACATGATATATTTATTTGTTTATATTGTTGCTAGTTCTAATGTCTCTATTAATACTTGATGAGAACTTTGATATGAAATAAATGGATAAGAAAAATGTTGAGATTGATTTAACATGCAATGATTACTTTTGAGAAACCATGTTTAGGGTAAATGATGGACAAGGAGATTATGTCTCAGATTGAAGACCCAATGATGTCTATTTTTATGATGTGATGTCAAAATGTAAAGAATCATATGTGTTGAGAAATTACATACTATTGTGATTCTTGTTTTAGTATTTTTCTCTTTTGATAAGCTTAATCTTTTTATGTCATTGTAGTTGTGTGAAAATACACACATATTATGAATGATGTTTTAAAATTATTGAAGACAACTAAAATGGATTAATTACAACTGAAATGATGACACATCTAGTTACGTTCCCTGAACACCATGGGTTTCCCCTGAGTGCCACACTGGAGAAATGAAACAGATCTTCTTGTATTAATCGTAGAATTATGAGAAGGATTTCTAGAGTGTGGATCAAGACCTTCAAGGCTAGACCACTATGATTTAGGAGTGAGTAATTTGGAGATGGATCTCACCCTAAATCCTTATTGTGATAGTCTTACAACCCGTTCCTAGCTTTGCTGATAATCCTAGAGCTTTAAGATAATCTTAATGCTGGGAATACTTTTGTTAGTAATATTCTATGTTGTGCTTTATCATAACTTTAGTAACCTTAAATACTTATTTGGGTAACTCATAATCATAACTTAAGTATACTATAATGATCTTAGTTGAGGTTAAGATAACATTAACCCATACATGTGTGCAAGAAGAGAGTTAATGACATTGGAGGAAATAATTAATAAATAATTTTTCATTTGAACATTATGTCAAAATAATATTATATAATTGTATAGAATTCAATTACAAATCCAACAAAAAAATGAACAAAATCGGAGTTAAAATGAGAGAGTTATGTCCTTTTTAGTAAATATGTATTGAGGACCGCGACCGACGCTGCGTCGACACCGCGACAGCGACGCTGCGTCGACACCGCGACCGCGATCGACGCCGCCCATGACAACGAATTGTAGAACGATCTTATCTCGAGCTATGCTTATCCATTTTCAATGAAACAAAGTGCGTTGGAACCGTGATTCGATCCTCTATAATCCTAGACATCTTTCTCTGTGAGGGGGAGACCTAGAGAGTGATTTCTGGGGCGATTTTTGGGGAAGAACGTGAAGAACAACAGAAATCAAAAGGGGTTGCTATAAAATTCAGCTTGGTAAGTAGTTTTAACCGTGGATTCCTTCTTCTCTTCACTTACCCTTGACCAAAACCCTTGATCCAACAATTTAGAGGTTTGGTTTAACCTCTAATCTCATCTTCTACCTACAGCAGACCCCATTTAGGGTTGAAAGGAAGAAGAAATCACAGATTTTTTCTAGGATCTTGATATGGATTCGAGATCTTCAAAGATGGGCTAGGTTTTTAGGATGTTTTCACACCTTAGGGTGAGTGGGTACTTCCTTTAAACTGTAGATTGCATAAAAATGAGTTAAATCATCAATAATCTTTAATTGCTTTGTATGCGTGTACAAAATGTAAATGGTCTTTTGACCTGGCTTTTTGCAAGTTGATATGAAATTACTGATTTATATATTGTGATGAATTTCATATGTTGAAATCATATTAGAAATGAGTACAATTCATATAAATGATAATTCTTAAAGTATTTGCAGAGGTTATAAAATTAAATTGAAATTTAAGATTTTTGGCTATGACTGAAATTGTTGTATAATTGGATAAAGAAGTTACCTAGTTGAATCTCCTTGGTTATGAATGATTGTTTTATTTGTATGCATGTTTTATATATATCAGATAAGATATTTCATTTCATTTGGCATGGAAACCCTAGTTCAGTTTATTATAGGGTTTCATATATATATATATATTTGATTATATGTGAACTGCTGAGAGCAATTTGTATGGAATGATGTTATGATGTATTCAATCCTCATGCAAGTTATGTGATAAGTGAATGAGGTAAATGAAACCCTAATGATAGGGTGTTCAGTGAAAAAAGTATTGTGATTTCAGTGTTTCTCATCTTGAGATGTGGTGATGCTTAACATTTCAGGTGTGGTATATGTTATCATATGGTTTATGAAATAAACAGTTTACAAAGCTGAATAAAGATACGTTGATGTGATGATTGAATTGTGAATTTAAAGTGTGAATTAGACATGTAGATGCCCCGAACACTGTAGAATCCTCACATGATGAGGCCTGCACTGTGAAGAGGAAACAGTTTCCCAACTGGAGGTAGTCCAGATCGAGGTAAGCCGGAGCACACCAATAGGGTGCGGGGGTCTTGACTAGTAGGATAGACTCCTTATAGTTGTGTGGTACCCAAAACCAACCGGGGATGCCGGTGGTACCTATGTTACATGTTGAGTGATCAGTGGTTAGTAGGTCCACTGATGCACAATAAGCCTGAGGGCTTTGACTCACCTCCTGAGTACCCAGGTTGAGAGGTGGAGTCTGAGATATCTGACCTCTCTTATTAGCCACCAAGAGGAAGACATGCAGAGGCCCGCTACAGACGGGGTCTTACTCAAGATATAGGGTTAGGAACCCGGGCATGCTTCTAAGCCTTTTATAGTGAGATCGTAGCTTGATGCGATTATTTCACATGTTGTGGTATACCTCGTGTGGGTTCAGGGCATAATAAGATGAATGAGAGGTTAAAAAAGTGTGTGTATTTATTCAATTATTCATTTTATGTTTCTAAATTATTAGTTCTCTTTATGATCAATCAAGCATATTCATATATGGGTTCACTCATAGAGAGGCACGCTTAATGATAAAAAATATATATGGGTTCACTCTTGTAGATATCTAGAGTATCCTACAATATCTATAATTGACAATGATTAGACTCTTTAAAGCTTACTGTTGTTATAATTGATATCAGTTGCTCGACAATAGATCTGTAATTATATAAGTTCTTTAAACTATTTCTTTTGAAGTACTCATTCACTGAGCGAGTAGGCTCACCCCTCTACTCACAATGTTTAGGGAAACCACATAGACTTGAAGAAGGTCAAAGCATCAGAGTAGGTCTACATCAAGAGTTAAGTATGGGATTAGTTAAGTTCAGTTGGTCCCTGTCACTCTAGGTCCTTGTATAGATGTGAGAGAGTTTTAAATGATGTTTTGTATCTTTGTTTTCTTAATAAGAGAGAATGTATCTGATTGTCATGTCATATGTACATGGAAGCGTGAGAAACAAAATGAATGTATGGATGTGTATCATTATGTTGAGATCATATTAGAGTAATAAAAGTTTAATTCTCTTGTAAAGATTATTTATGTGATTGAATGTGATAAAACAAAGAGTTTGAAACAAAAAAATTGGGAGTGAACTTTGTATTAAGTATAATTCTCAACTCATGCCCTAATCTCATGATTGGTGGTAATCGTGGGATGTGGGCGTGACAATCTTTTGGTATCAGAGCTTAGGCTGAGTCGTCAGGGACCACTAGGATATAAAGTCAAAGTAATAAGTGTGGCAGTTAGGAGGTGATGTGTCTTTAGCTTTGGGAAGTCTGGGTATTTGGTCACCCTGGCCTGGTATCTGGATACTTAGGTTGACTAGTATCAAGCTACTCTGTCTATTCTTCTCTGGATGCCTTGGACAGGTATGTAGAGGAAGGATGGGCTAGAGAAAAACCTAGAAATCTTAGGGTTAGAAGACTAGAAAGTAATGAAGGAGTAAGAGATTAAATATAGAATTTGATACAACTCTTGATTTATATTTCTTCTTTGATTGGAGATCAATAGAAATGCTCTTATATGTATGAATTCATATTATTAGTTTGTAGAATATGTATGGTTCTTTTAAATTTTTGTGTATCATGAAGTTTATTCAGTTATTCTTTGTATCAAGTAGACCAAAAGTTATGTTTAAATGAGTTTTCCCTAAGTGGATATTCTTTCCACATGTTTGAGATTAATAGGATTCAGTTAATATTGAGTAGCTCTTGGCTTCAGGACTGCAGGTTTGGCCCGGTCTGGCTGACATGATGCGCTACTGGGATCTAATGACTCCTATTAAAAATATAATAAGAGTAGACTGTGGATAAATTAGACCGACATCATAGTGAGAATTTTGATACACTAAGATGTTGAAACATATGGGAAATATTAGAATAGCTAAGAATAAGTTGGAACTGATATATATGAGATCCAACTTTGGGGACTCATATGAGAAACCCTTAATTGGGAATAAAGGAACACAATATAAGGTTCATATTAAGTTATGATTAGTATTATATGAACTCTAAATATGAAATATGGAAAAAATATGAGAAAAGTATGTAAGGGACAAGAGAGTAAGAATCAATCATGAGGAATGGATCATATAATTGAGTACAATGCTTTTATGTACTCCAAAGTAAAGGCAAAATAGAAGAAAAGATTTAAGTATACGATAAGTACATAGAAGTGAAGTTCAGAGGAATGAAAATGTAGAGAACTAGATAAACATGTAAATCATAAGACTAGGATAAGAAACTTAGATGAAACAAAGAGAAATGTTGGAAATAATGAGCTTAATTAAGGAATAAGGGTTACGTGATATAATTGAGAGTATGGAATGTATACCTTTATTATAAAGTTTAATGCATTCATCCTTACTACCTTTGGATTTCCAACTCTCTATAGAACAACAAACTAGTTTCTAAAAGAAGAACAAAAGTGTAGCTTAACAAATGAATAAGTCATACAAAGGTAGACTATATTCAGGAAGGAAAAACTTGATTGAAAGAGAAACTAAGTTTGACCCATGCATGAGATGTTTGATTTAAAATGAATCATATGTAATCTATTAAACATGAGGTGAAACTAGTAGAGAGAATATTGACTTATAATTTCAACTTCACATTAGTAGAAGGATAAATAGAAATATATGCAACATGGTATACATGATCATACACATGAATAAGTAACATGATCATAAGAGAAAAGTAGAAGTTAAAGATGACATGTGGAAAAGTAGTATATGGTAAGAAAATTATGGAAAGTAAGGAAGGGTTTAAAACATCATGGAGTAATATAGATTATAAAAGAAAGAGGTTGGGAGATTCAAGAAAGTTCTAATTAGTCAAGTATCCTTGTTGATAACCAATTAAACCTACATACAAGAAATGTATTAAGGGAATGTCTGAAGATAAGAATTCTAAGTCTTAGAATCATCTTCTCTTTCATGTCTTCCTTAATGAGAGCAATGTGGAATGAAGTGATAAGAAAATGAATCATATATGATGCATAACCACCATGGTAGAGACATCCAGTGAATGTAATAATGACACACAATATGATGATGAAACCCTAGCAAGGTAAATTGAGAATGTAATATATCTAAATGTCCAAGTAAGAGAAAGGAAATTCAAGTGATAAGATAAGGAATACTTTAGTAAAACTTGTGAGATCCAAAGTTTGAATTTCAAATTAAGGGAGTAAAGTCACATCACAATAATATCATGCTACTGATAAGGACCAAACCCTAGAATGTTTAGAGTTGTAGTATTTCAAGGGATGTCACTAGTGATTTGACCTTGAATACTAGCATCTCCATAAAACAAGAACATGTGATTTGCACTATGAGAAGTAAACTAGCACTGATAGTAATCCTAGATAATCTGAAAGGTTGATGAAAAATATGAAAATGATTCAGAGCAAAGGGTAAGAAATAAATTTTAAATGTAACAAGTGTGTTTTGAACAAAAGAAAAAGTGCAAGATGAGCAAAGTGTAATCTAAAACAAATTCTTGTAGCGATATCAAGAATGATGAATAGTCTATTCTTACCTTGTATGTTTCAATTTTAGGGATGTTTATTCTATATGATCAAAGTGAGAAGGATAAGTAACAAGAAGTAAGTAGTAATGAATGAGGAGATAGGAGAAAACAATGGCTTTCAGTAATATGTGAATTTGTTTTTAGAAGTGCAATTTTTTGAAGGTATAATGAGGGATGTAAATTAGTTCTACGTATGATTTCAGTGTACATGTGCAAGCAATATGTTAATTTCAGGTGTCTGATAGTTGTAGTCATTGATACCAGTAATCCATCTTAGTATTGTACAATTGTGGTATGGTGATATGGGTCAAATGATGATGGAACAAATGGAGGGTTACATTGAATAAGGTAGTCTTACCTATTCCCTCATATGAATAGAAGGGATGATAACCATATTGTATTGATATGTAACCCTAATGAGGTATAACTTGTTATACCTAGATTTAATATAACTAAGTGATGGTAATTGGGTATGAATAATCCTTGAATGGCTAATACAATCATGGATTACTCTGTTACTGTTGTTGAAACCCTAGTATGCTATAACACGATGGTTACACCTTGATTTATTTGTGGGTTCATACTTGAGAATAGTATGGATTGTGATGGTGATGCTTCACCTTATGCATCCATGATCCAATGGGGATGCCATGAGTAAAGGTTTGGGTATAAGTGATGATTAGTAACATTAATATACTTTATCTTGTTGAACCTAACTCTAATACAAATAGATAAAGATGAGTATTCATGTTTAACATTCTTATGTGATGGAATGATGGTAGAATAACCTCCTTAATATGATCATAATCTTAATATGTTAATTGGTGTTTATCATAGCCACATGGTTGATGCTTTCTTATACTAAACCTGTGCATTATGTATATGATGAGGGTTAATAATATCTAAATTCCTTACATGTTGATGTGATAAAGGTTCTTAATGTTAATATAACCCTGCTATGATTGTTTATGAATATCTCCTAGCTCATTAATGCAATATTGTGTTGATTCGGTGTATTATATGTAAGTGATGTTTTTGAGCCTTGTTATAAGGCATGCAAAGATAATTATGATCTTGCAGGGAATAATATAATGGTCTTAATGACATTTGGGCATGGTTGAGCCCCGGATGAGGTGTAATCCTCTTGCGTTGATAAGGGTTGATACCCTGTGATTTTGTGAAAAGGATTTATATCTTGTGATAGTATGATGACTAGTGTGGTCTCATGAATGGCAAGTGATAGTACCATGTGATGATGATATGAGAAATTATGTTTCACACATTTTACATCTTTTAAAAGTTGTGATTTGAAGAAGAACAAATAACTCAATGTTGAAAAAAAAATCTAGACCATAGTATTTGAAAGCTTAAAAGGAGAGAGATACCCCTAGTAAAGGTTTTTTTTAGAGGAATCATGTATAGAAGAATTTACTTGGAAAGTAGAATTGGAGATTTTTAACAAATATCTTTTCCTCTTTTAGAAATTTCGAGATGAAATTTTTATTAGAGGGGGAGAATTTTTATAACCCGTTCCTAGCTTTGCTGGTAATCCTAGAGCTATAAGATAATCTTAATGCTTGGCATACTTTTGTTAGTAATATTATATGTTGTGATTTATCTTACCTTTGGTAACCTTAAATACTTGTTTGGATAACTCATAATCATAACTTAAGCATACTATAAATATCTGAGTTGGGGTTAAGATAACATTAACCCATACATGTGTGCAAAAAGAGAGTTAATGACATCGGAGAAAATAATTAATAAATGATTTTTCGTTGATAATTATATCAAAATACTATTGTTTTATTGTAGAGAATTCAATTACTAATCCAACAAAAAAGAATGAACCAAATCAGAGTTAAAATGAGAGAGTTATGCCCTTTTTAGTAAGCATGTATTGAGGACCGCGATCGACGCTGCGTCGACACCGCGATTGCAACGCTGTGTCGACACCGTGACCCGCGATCTATACCGCAACCATGACACTGCGTCGATACCGTGACTGTGACGCTGTGTCGACACCGCGACTGTGATCGACGCCGCCAGGACAACAAATCATAGAATGATCTTATCTCGAGCTATGGTTATCCATTTTCAATGAAACGAAGTGCGTTGGAACCACGATTTGATCCTATATCATCCCAGACATCTTGCTCTGTGAGGGGGCGACTTGGAGGGCAATTGCTGGGGCATTTTTTGGAGAAGAACGTGAAGAATAGTAGAAATCAACAGGGTTGCTATAAATTTGACTTGGTAAGTAGTTTTAACTGGGAATTCCTTCTTCTCTTCACTTCCCCTTGATCGAAACCCTTGATCCAGTGATTTGGAGGTTTGGTTTAACCTCTACTCTCGTCTTCTACCTACAGTAGACCCCGTTTACGGTTGAAAGGAAGAAGAAATCACATATTTTTCTAGGATCTTGATATGGATTCGAGATCTTCAAAGATGGGCTACATTTTTGGGGTGTTTTCACACCTTAGGGTGAGTGGGTACTTCCTTTAAATATCAAATTGCATGAAAATGAGTTAAATCATCAATAATCATCAATTGCTTTGTATGCGTGTACAAAATGTAAATGGTCTTTTGATCTGACTTTTTGCAAGTTGATATGAAATGGATGATTTATCTATTATGATGAGTTTCAGATGTTAAAATCATATTAGAAATGGGTACAATCCATCTAAATGATAATTCTTAAAGTATTTTTAGAGGTTATAAAATTAAACTAAAATTTAAGATTTTCGGCTATGACTGAAATTGTTGTATAATTGGATAAAGAAGTTACCTAGTTGAATCTCCTTGGTTATGAATGATTGTTTTATTTGTATGCGTGTTTTATATATGTCAGATAAGATCTTGCATTTCATTTGGCATGGAAACCCTAGTTCAGTTTATTATAGGATTTCATATATATATATATGATTATATGTGAACTACTGAGAGCAATTCTTATGGAATGATGTTATGATGTATTCAATGCTTATGCGAGTTATGTGATAAGTGAATGAGGTAAATGAAACCCTAATGATAGGGTGTTCAATGAAACAAGTATTGTGATTTTAGTGTTTCTCATCTAGAGATGTGGTGATGCTTAACAGTTCAGTTGTGGTATATGTTATCAGATGGTTTATGAAATGAACAGTTTACAAAGCTGAACAAAGATACATTGATGTGATGATTGAATTGTGAATTTAAAGAGTGAATTATACATGTAGATGCCCTAAACACTATAGAATCCTTACATGATGAGGCTTGCACTGTGAGGAGGAAACAATTTCCCGACTAGAGGTAGTCCAGATTGAGGTAAATCAGAGCGCATCGACTGGGCGTGACAGATAATCTATGTCCATGAGGAATACACTATGTTGAAATGAAATGTGAAAGAATATATGTATTGAACTGATTCATTTAGATTATATGATTCATATATATAGGAGCAAGGGAGAAACCCTGAGACTTGAGACTTAAGTAATCTAAATGGGACGAGATACTAAATGCCCACTAACTAATTAACCTGTTAACTAAATAGGCTAATATATACTCTTTAACACTCCCCCTAAACCTGGATCATGGGTGAAACACATGTCCAAGCTTGTAGTTATATGACTCGATAAAAGAAAAGTTAGAAATGATAAAAGATAAATATCACTCCCCATACAAAAGATTGATACGCCCCATTAAACAAAACTCCCCCTAAATCATATGATGACGCCTCTATTCTTTACTTGTATTCTGCATGTTGGAAATTCTCAAGCTTTAAAGATGGTCCTGTGGAGTGCTTCTGGAATGAAGAACATTTGAAATACAACCTGAATACTACACCAGTAATTTGCCACTTGGAGCAGATGATCATCAATACCACAAATACGACAACTTCACTAGAAGATCAAGCTTCCTTCCCAGTTCTTCCCAGAATTTGGAATACTTTATGATACACCCAGTACCAGTAATAGAACTCAACTGTCTCATGATGTTCTAAACCCAACTCTTATCAGATTTCACCAACCCAACTACCAAACCACCCAAACTCGTACATCTGTAACTTAAATCGCGTATCTCCTTCACTTGTGGTCATTTATCGGTACAAAACACTCATGCTTTAGCACTTGGTACAAAGGTGTCCCTCTTCTTGCACCCTTGAATCCAGAAGCCCATCCGGAACAATACCTCCCGTTTGTGTTTCTATAGTTTTTACTCATACTTAATGTGGCACGAACATGGATACACAGTGTCAATGTAATAGTAGCAGAATCTTCAAATTGTTAGAAAAAATGTGCATAATGTGTCACAAACACGAACATATGATATGCTGGTGATATGATGCAGGTACCATAACTCTATCATGTGAACCTTTGGGGCTTGAAAGGAAAAGAGATATCATCCATCAAGGAAAGTCCCAAAAAGATCAGTAGTAGGCAATGGTAATATAGCAGATGAAACTCAGAGAAGACGCGATGAAGGAACTCGGTGAAGATAAATCTGGATGAATCAACCTTACAAATGTAGACTTGTCAGGATAGAAATTGCTGAACTTCTAAGAAGTCTGAAGAAGCATCTATTTGTCTCTCAAGAATGCAACAAGAGTGATAATGTTATCTGAAAGTGGAGAACAAGTGTGCTGACCAAAGCTCCATGAAGATAACCTAGAATATGTAGATTGAATAAATATATCATCTCTTCTCATACTCTCTCTCAGACATATTCTCTCACACACTCTCTCTTCTCATCTCTTCCTCTCCTTTCTATCTCCCCACACACCAAATATGACGAGAGTGAGTGTTTGGTGTGGAGAAATGGATATATGACCCCCGTACGTGGAAAAAGAGATACACACATGCTGGGTGGGTGGGTGGGAAAGGAATTGGTGGATTTGAGAGGAATTTGTGATATGAAGATGTGTAATACGTGGAGAATGAAACCAATTACCAGTGAGAATATGCTAAATAGGTCAATGTAAGATCCGGGTAGAAAATTAAATGGATAAAATCCAATTAGGCTTAAAATTGGAATTGATTAGCCAAAGATAGATCCGAGTAAGGATCCAAATATCATAAGTATTGAAGGACGTCAACAACTTGGGAGAATATGGAACAATTAGGGGTAATGAAGCATCTTTGTAAGAAAAATCAAGGCGACAACAATAGATAGAGATAATGGGTGATGATTGTGAGATAAATAGCAGTAGGACATCAATGTGGAGTAGTGACCTATGGGCATGGATGGTGGTGATGACGCCTGTAGAGTGTGATCGTCGGCTGGGGATACAATTGTTGGATAATGAGGAAGGAAATCAACAATGGACAGACACAAACGATGGTGATGATTATGTCGCTTGGCTGATGTAGCACTTGGCCGCAACAAAGGAGATGATCCCAATCTCCTACACAACTCTAGAGATATTGCATGACATAGGATGCATGTAGAGTCAAGTGCGGAGCCTCTCGATGTGAGGCAGAGAAGGATGGTGCTGAGGACATTAGGGTGATGCAGCGACAACGGCGATGGCTGCAATTGCAATGGCATTGATTGCTACTCGTGGGATTGGTGGCGGTTGCAGCTGGTGGCTACTTGCTATTGGATACATGTGGTGGTAGTGTAGATAGTCGTGCACTGGCAGCACAGGGCGTAGGGCCGACATTCATCAACGGTGTATGAGCAGGCAGTAGCGGCTACTGGCCTGGCTGAAGGTGCTAATTGATGCGACTGGCAGCAGTGGCGCTGCTGCTTGTGGCTGACGACTACTTGATGCAACGACAGGAATGATGCAGCGGCAGATGTATGGATAGATAGGAGATAGCCGGGAAGGATGATGTCAGCATACGTAAAGAAGATAAGATCAATTAAGAAAGATGAGGATGAGCCATGGAGGCTGGGATCTGCCTGGTGGGCGGTCGACCTAAGCCATGGATAAGGCGACAACCACCCGCAGGTGGAGGTGCCCACTATGTTGCGCTCTCTAGGAGTTACTGTTCACGATGTATGGTTCATGTAAGAATTACTATTAACACCACATACTATTCATGCCAGAGTCACTGTTCATGCCAGGGTTACTGTTCATACTGGAATAACTATTCACCACTCTGATATCGTGTGAAAGAATATATGTATTGAACTAATTCGATTAGATTAGATAATTAAAAGAGGTACAACCCTGTCCTAAATATTGGAGCAAGGGAGAAACCAGGAGACTTGGGACTTAAGTAATCTAAACATGCCTAGATACTAAAGGCCCACTAACTAATTAACCTATTAACTAAATAGGTTAATATATACTCTTTAACATGAAATATGTGAAATATGAAGATATGAGAAATGTTGTGATATGTGATATATTGTTTTGTTGGTTCCTATCTTGTGTACCTAAGATGAGGAAGTGGGCCTCTTTAGGTAACTCCAAGGTGGACCAGGGTCTATTGTTGATATATTAGGGTGGTCGACAAAACCCTAAGATAGTGACAGTGGGTCATTTGCATGAGAATTAGGTGTGATGACTTTTACTTGGCAAGGTACAAGCCAAGTAGTTTTAAGGTAAATGAATAAAAGATGACAGGATGTGTAGATTATGATTTGAATGTTTGTTACATTCCTTGTACTACTAGATGGTAATTTACCATTGTTGATTATGTTTCCTTTTGTAGAAAAGAATCAATATGTTATAGAGATTATCTGTTTCATATTTTAACTATCAGGTTTAGAAATCTGATCTTAAATGTTGATAAGTAGTTGTTGCTGGGATTTATATATACTCCGAATATTACTTGGATTACTTGCTATTTGATAGTACTATTTGGTAGACATTTCTTATGTGTACTTTAACTTCAAGACTGTAGGTTGTGTTCCTGGTCTATCTGGTGGGGTGTCACAAAGATGATGTTATTATTATATATTGACTTTAAATGTTTAGATCTTTACTTGCTGCATATATTAAAGGATTGTCATTTTGAATAAAATAACATCTATTGATATGTTCATATCTAAAAGATGTTTTGTTGTTGTATTTGGTCTAAGTGATTAACTTATATATTTGATTAGATTATTTTAAATTGGATTTTACTAAATGCTAGATCTAAGTACTAAACTTTTCAATATTTTCAAGTTATTTTAAGTTCATTATACTTAACCTAATACTGATGCATTCACTCAACTAGAGTGGGAGGTATCCACTCACTATGGCTCTATATTAGGCTCATGAGGTTCTTTCAAATGTTTTTAGGTATAATGCTATCTAGTAGAGAGGTTGTGACAAAGAAGATGTAAATAGAACAATCTAGATAGAATAGAATGTCCATGTACTCTCTCCTTCCCGGGATGGGTTGTAGGTCGAGTTTGTTCGTTCATATTCATGCATTTGATGTAAACCGAATCACATCTGAGAAATAAGTCTTGATTCTGGTTTTAATGGAGTTGAATACTATTTGTGGTGATTAAATATGTTGTCATTGAGATGACATTGTTATGATGATTTATGAGTAAGAAAATGGAAAAATTATCTATGTTCTTCATATATTGTGTTAACTGTGTTTTATGAGCATTAGTTGTTTTGTTTCATAATCTAGGTTTATGTTTAGGGATTTTCTCTAATGGTTGGAATTAATGCTAATCAAAAGAGAGGTTCCTACAATAATTATATTGAGGAGAATGTAATATGTGTTAATGTTTTGTTAATTTAATGTGATTGCTAATGAAATCCATATTTGAGCAACATAAGTATACATTTGGGACATCTATAAGGTAAGATAAATGAATACTTGGTATTTTGAGATTTAAGTTAATATTTCATGATACTATGAGGATATGATCATTACTTGAATTAATTACTGAGGCAAGTCACTAATTCTGTGTGTTGTTGTGTGGAAACACCCATGCATTAGGTTGATGATTAAAATAGGGCATGTTTTGAGTAAGTGTGATAGATACCAAATCATAATAGAAACTCTACAGAGTTATATGATAGACCTAAATGCTTATAATTTGAGGTGAGCATTGTTAAGAACCTAATAAGATGCTAGTAACATGATGACTTGGGTATATTTGTTTATATGCCATAAGATTATGTAAGGGTTTCTTATTTGGTCAAAATAAGATAAGGAGATACCCAAGTACAGGAATAGATAAGACAAATCCTAAAATTGAACTAGAGTCTAGTTGTTGGATGATATGATAAAGTAATAAAGATGGATTATAATGATAAGAAATGTCTTTTTAGGATTCGTACTTGACCATAGGATCACAAGGCAAGCATTTAATTATCTAAAACAAAGGTAGGTAGGCCATGTCCATTAAATTTCACTATTTTTATGATTCAACCTATACATTCCTATAAAGTAACTTAGGGATTAAGTTACTTTCAGACTTCAATAATTCATATTCTGTCATACTATGAGAAATTAGATTTTGCTCAATTTGAGTTATGTTGCCAGAATTTCACATTTCAAGTATTTGAGATTTATATAACTTTTAGATACTCAGTATTTCTATGCTCAATTATTTTATTTTTTTAAGCCTTTAGAATTAGATGCCATAATCTGATATCAAAATTTAATCAAGCTACTATATTAAATCTAAGATTTAGATTAAGATTTATTCAGATAATAAGAATACCATATTTCAGAGATAATGGATTAAGATTTAGAGATAAGAAATTAAGAACAAGGATATAAAATGAGATCTGAACATTAACTATATACATGATAGGATAAGTCCTCACCAGAGAGTTCATGACAATTTAGAGGGCATATTGTTCTAGACACTACGAGTGTAAGAGGGCACATTGTGCCAACAAAGGGTGTGTTGCACCATAGAGGACACTTCGGTGTCTACAGAGGGTGCGTTGTACCATAGAGGACACTTCAACATTAATAGAGAGCACATTGTGCCAATAGAGGGTGTGTTGCACCATAGAGGAAACTTTGGTGTCAACAGAGGGCACGTTGTGCCAACAGAGGGTGCATTGCACCATAAGGACACTTCACTGTCACAGAGGATGACTTATAATATAATGGTGCCCACAAATAGATAAAAGACATAAATAAAATAAACATCGATTCAGTATAAGTTTACAACTTTTACATATTAGTTTAGCTTTCAATTATAGTATATTCATGTTTATCTTATTAGAAATTCAATGCCACTTACTCTAATAATAGTTTTTTGTATTTGTGCATGGATGGGAATGAGATGTCTACAACTATGAAACTTTAGGATATAGTCATGACATGACAATGAAACATCAACTTTAGGAGGTTTTCTTGGTGGGGTGCTATCTACACGGTCCCAAATTTGAGATGAAATTTGTATAAAGTAGTATCATGGTATTAAGTTTATTTTGTATATGATGATGTAATAGAGTTTCTTTCCTATAAATTTATGAGAATGCATTTTTACACTAGTATGTATTGTTTCTTGTCTGTTATTGTTATGTATATCATGTTTGTGACACTGCCAAGTAAAAAAATTAGCTTCCGTTCACATTACATGAAAATCAAGGTGTTATAATGTGGTATCATAGAAATAATGTAGATGACCATCCGACAAATTCTCATCTTCTTAGTTTAGATTGCCAGTAGGAGCCAAGTGAAACCAGAGGTATAGATTTAGAAAGACATTTAGTAATCTCAATTATAATATAAGTGAGTGAAAGATAGTAGAATCTTTGTTAGAGGTTTAGTTAGGCAATAAAAGTTGAGATATGTATTAGGGTTAGTGTCTAGTTGCTTTTGACTTTTTATGTTGACTTTAGATTTTTGTATATCATGCCCTCTCTTTTTTCCCACATGTTTGTGGTATGAGACACACACTTATGGGGTTCTATAAGGGGATGTTGTATGCATAACTATATACTTATTATGCTTGTCACACTCTTTCTAGTGCATATGGTATGTTGGTATGTGTATTGTCAGATGAAATAAGCATGATAATACATGACAACTTCATATGTATGACCGACCAACATGCATCGTGAGGTGACAAAAAAAGTTGACACAAAAAGTTTGAGGTAAATGGTCACCTAAACTTAATCGCACACATGTTAGAACCCTAGAATGCACACCAAAGGTAGATATTTGGAAATAGATGAGTGACTTGGCTTTAAACTTGGACAATGAGTGGAGGGATATGTGGTATTTTCCTACTATACTTGATTAAAATTTGAGAACTCTTGATATCCTTAGGACCTTCATTCCAATAAGGAATTGCATTCACAAGTAAAATCATGATGGTTGTAAGGAAAATACTTGAAGATATTCCAATTTATGTTATGAACCGAGTTTAAGCTTAAGGCATAATGATTTCTAGAGGTGACTAAAAGTCTTTAAGGCTATACAGGGGGATGCTTTAAGCATATGGTGATACATATAATATTGGGTTTTAAGTGATTTTCACATGAGATAGAACCTAGAGAGGTTGTTGATGCGTGTAAACTACACATATGAAACTCAAGTGCACATATTGCATAATATAGTCCTATGAGGCTTGAGTGTCAAACTCAGGGAAACATTATCCAGAGACAACTACTAACTATGACTTGATCAGCTAGACCTAGTAAAGAGGTGGTTGATTGATTAATTAACTAATTGCAAGAACTAAAACTAAATTAGTTGATTTGTGATCACATATGGATGGATTCCTTAAGATTATGATTTTACCACGGTTCACACTATAATTAACATCATTTATTTATAGTTGTTTCTCCTAACCTTGGATCAAGGGAACTATAGCAAGCTCGTTCTCATACTGTAATTCACTACCTATTCTAATATAAATCCCTCTCTTGTAGCAATTTAACTATTAGCAAGGTTCTTGGACAAATCCTCTGAGTTATACCCTTCACAGCCATAAGCCATCTCTTGAGGCACAATATAGACTGTGTAATTCTATGACTTATCTAATGCTAAATCTCTCTCTCAAAGCAATTAATGGTCTGAGAAATTAGCTATGTTGATCAGGTATAGTCAATGCATCATGCAATCATAGAATTATATCCAAAAATTAGGAATATATATATATAAATTCATAACGTCAATTACAATGCAAAACTAGGCTACTCTCATGTCCTAAGGAACTAGCGGATTAGCCCCACATGATTTCTATCATTGTAATAGATGGAAGAAGAGAAAATAAGAGAAACATTAGATAACTAGGGAAAAACCATGGAGAAGGTGATTCAGATGACTCCCTATTACAAACATTGCAATCTGCTATGTTTTGGATGCAAGTCCACTCCCCGGAGGTGCCTGAGTCACCCAAGATGTGTCAGTCTCCTTATCTTTCTCCTCACCCGTCTCTGTGCTCTCAGGCAATGGAATAGAATGGTCATAATAGGTCTGTCCAAACTCCTCTGAGATCATAAGAGAGTCTCCATCTGTCATTAAGTCATGACTGTCAGATCAATTACTATCTTTAATCTCACATGAACGCACAAAGTTGGTACCACCAAAAACAAATCAGTGGCACCGAGTCCTATTATGGATTCACGACCCCATGTATGTGTCGGTAATACCAACAAAGATTTTGATAGCTCCGAGTTGGCTGTCATTAAAGTTCTAACAATTTCTATCTCTAATCTCTCTAACAATTTCCTCATTTAAAGGTCGGTACCATCGACTTGGCTATCAGTGGCACTGAGATGCTTTGGTGCTGGTCTGTCCCAAAAGTCGATACTACCGATCAAGCGGTCGATAACATCAAAAGTCTTCGATTCAGGTACATCCTTTTTCTCCAAAGGTTATTACCACCGACATAGCCGTCGATAGCGCTGAACTGACACAGAACTACTCAAATTTCCTAAAACATAGAAATATAGAACATAAGTCCAATTAAATATGATAAAAAATACAATATAATGAAAATAGGTAATATTTGATGCAATAATATTTCACAAAGTAAATATGATAAATAATGCTTTATTAATATCAAAATGAGCAATTATGCATGAAATATATAACAAAATATCATGTGAAATGTAGATAATATCCACTGTATCAAAATACCCTAAGCTTAAATGTTTCTCTCCCTCGAGCAACACTACCCTTGGATCTATTTGAGACAAATTAGAAAGAGGACAAACTATATGAACTACATTACTCAACATCCCCACCTAGCGGTCCCAAACTGACCCTTACCAACCACTGAACAAATAACTACTCTACAGTGACAATATATGTTCATTGAAGACGTCCACCCTTAGATCAATGAAACATTACTATTAATATAGATCAGTTATATCATAGTCAATAGGGCATTGCCTTCGTGCATCATGTGATTCTACATTGCCATTTTCTACCTACCAAACTAATTGGAAGAAGTTCCCCTTATAAGAGTGAATGAGGGGATCAATCAAGTATGTGGCCTACCATAAAGAGCAATGGGTGGAATGAAGTAGGTGGCTATGAAAATAATCACAAGTAGCATCCAAACAGTTTATGAAAAATAAATATGAAGAACCTATTATATGAAAGAAGTAAGAAATACATGAATCCTAATTTTGGTGTAATGATGTATGCACTGAAAGTCTCATATGATTGATGAGAGTGGAATAAAAGAATACAACATGTAGCTTTTTTCATCTCTTCATGAAGAAAAATTCAAAGGTGAGTTTAGGACATCCTTTTCTCCCTCATTAACTATTATTATTTTTTCAATTTTCTTTGTCATACTATTTTTGCATAGTTGAAGAGTATGCTCGAGCTTCACTGCAATAACTCATTATTTTTAAAGAGGGATATGGATGTGTATGCTTTCACTTTATTTTTAGAGTAAACAACATTGGTACACGACGAAAGAATGATGCAACAAGAATACACAATCTACATGAAATTTTATTATGAAACTAATTGATATGCAAATATTTTTTTTTCTAACTGATGTGATAAAAAATAGCTATCATGCTACCTAGAATTCTATGACATGCAATGAAGATGAAACAATTTGGATTACTTGATCATCTTAAGGTGGTGGAGGGATTTAATAAAAGGTGGGTAGAATCACATGATTAAGAGACTATGTCTGTCTTAAGCTATGATATGTCCCTCTTCTATAATTCTATGTATAGGGTAACCTTAGAGTTTATTTCTAAAGAAATACCATTTAAGGTCTCATTATTTGTTTGGTTGGTTCAGGCTCAAACACTATCATCATTTTCAATTCTTGGATAAGTTAAGACTTTTCATTCATATTAAATGTCCTCCAACTGACTAATCCATACACTTATTCTAGGTGGTTCTACCTTTAGACTTTGCAATTGTGCTTTCAAAGATATGATAAATTTTAAGATTGTTCCAATTTTCTCAAATTTCATTGCAAAATCACATACTAGATGGTAATATAACTCATGACAATTATGCTCTACTATTACACTAGATATATGTGGATCCTACAAATTCAAAATAATGTAAAAGCTAAAACAACTAAAGAAAAACATAAAAGTAAAGTTGTTCTAGAACCCCCTAACCTTGAACTTTACTTTGTCCTTATAGTCAGAATCCAACCATAGAGGTGGAATAGAAGTACCCAAACTAGAATGGTGGTGATGGCATGTTCACATTTGGGGGGTAGAATGTGCTAGTAAAACTAGGTGGCTGAGTAGGCATCTCTGGCTGTTGGGGGTAATTGGCAAGTGACCCTAACTCCAATAGTGATCATAGAGCGACTACTAGTAATGCTCAATACTCTGCAAGTGAGTATGCATGTTCTCCTAGTTGGTTAGGAGAAGGCGCTCATTATCATAAACGACCTACTGCTGCTAAAGAGGCCACCCTTGAACGTATGGATCTCTTCTAAGGTTTTTGATTGTTGTTGCTACCCCTTTTAAATTGATTGCAACATCCTACACATACCTTCCATGGAAAAAGTGTCATCCGGTTGGGTAGGTGGTGGAGTGGAGGAGCTAGATGCTGCATATCTCCTTGAAGACTGGTTGATAAACTACTACTGAGTGAATGACATCATCTCCTCATCATTGTTGGCTTCCCCAGACAGCTCTAGATCAAGGGTCATCTTGCTCCTCGGGTACTGGTTTTGCATCCTCCACAGGCCATCTCAATAAGTGCACCCCTCATAGAAAAAAGATGGGGTCAGGGAGAGCCCTTTCCTACAGATGATTGTCCATCGTGCAATAGGAAAACACCTTGCTGTCACACTTGCTCATGAGGTGGGACCTCCTGAAATGGTTAACGTATGACTTGGAGAGGTCCTCAAGGTGTTGGAGGTGGAGAGGTCTAGGTTTAGGTGTAGTGCCAATGGTGTAATGAGACCACCAAAGTGAATTGAAGACTTTCGTTGCACTTGATGCTTTACTGCCAACATATGTTGCAAGAAGGAGTCAAGGTCTACCTTCTATAATGAACCGAAACTTAGCCTCTTAACCCCGATCTTATGCCTTTAAGGATAGGAAGTTTAGTTCTTTGGGCTTAGCCAAACAAGGATGAGGATATACCTAATAGTGATAATTGTAACCCTAATATGCAATACATGATTATATTACCCTAACATATATGTGTGAAAACAATTATGACCTGATTCTCTCATTATAATCTTTAGACTAATAAAATATGTCACATGTGATAATGTTGATTAAGGTACAAGGTTAAGAGAAGCAACGTGCATAGAAGGACTAGGTGTCCATAATTGAGGATATTGATACATAATTCAAATAAATAAAGAATTGATGAGCTTAATGAGTTTACTAATAAACATAATGATTTTGAATAATAATATATAATCCTTTTTGGTTGTAATGTAAAGATGTGGGATACAATTAGAAGAATGATAATAATGATGGTGAAATAATATGTTAACTAAAATAAGAATGGGCTAGAAATGTTAATTATGTAAAACTTATAAAATGAAGACTAATTGGATAATAATAGCTTTAGATTCTTTTTTTTGGATATGTTTTGGCTTGGAGGCCAAGTTTCACAATTTTGAGATAATAAAAACTATATCTATTTTATTTAGAAAAGAAAAGGGCAATTTCCTCCAAAAGATGAAATAAAACATTTAATGACTCCAAAAAAAAATCTTAGATTCATAATCTACACATTAAAAGTTGCCTTGAATTTTCAACTAATTTGGACAATCTTTAATGTTCAAACGTGTTTAGGAGAGAGAAAGTGTAATTAAAGCCCAAAATATTAAATAATGATAAATATAACCCCAAAGGATAAAATTAATGGCAAATTCATGTCTAACATGCTTAACTTTGCTTGAGGGTGAAGTTTCACATTAATTGGGTAATTCTAGAAATATCTAATGTGATAAGAAATAGAAAATATGAACTTATTTAAAAGAATTAAATAAAATATTTAGAGTCTACAAAAGTGAAAAATAGTGCAATATTTAGATTCGAAATGTCCTAAATAGTCTAGGTTTCAAATTTCATTAAACTTGGAATTCATTTGCACCCTCAATTGAAGAGAGAGAAAATGAGAAATTAATGTGATCACACTTTAGTCAGAATCATAGTCACATTGGATATATATGCCACAAAAAAAATTTAGTAGGTTTATGAATGCTCGAATTAGGATCATTGATTTTTGGATTGGATGACAGAGAAGTCGTCACCTAGATCGCACATACAAGGAAAGCAGGCGTTAGTTATTCACAAATTTCAGATCCCAATTTCTCTCTCCATACTCGACTTTTGCTCAAGATTCTTTCTCCACAAGTTTCTCCTCTCAATTCTACATCTAAGTGTTTACTTGTGACATATAATGGAGTAATACAAAAACACCCAAATTTCATGGCACAAGCTTCTCACGACCACCTTACTTACACCTTATTACCCAACTCTATAAATAGGCAACCATATCCCTAGTTCCACCACCTCCCGCTCTACCCTTCTCCCCTCTCAATTTCTTTTGAGGTCTCGTGTGCTATTGTTGAGGACTCAAGATGCAGCAGACCGACCTAGTCTCATCTTAATTTGTGACTAGTTTCCTTGCTTCTTCACCTGAATTGCAACCAGGGTTTAGTTTCTAGACCTTTGTTCTTCATTTTTGTGGCTTCAAATCTTTGTTTGGTCTTGCTCACGAATTCGACCAAATCTCGCATTGAGCAAGCAACTTGCCACTACTGTTCATGGCATAAGTGAAGGAGAAGCAGTCTCCTCGGTGATTTTGTAGTCCTATCCTCCTCGTTTCTTCTTTTCTTACTTTTCCTCACAAGGGGCAATTCTATCTTTTAGCCCCTTGATTTCTTTACTTTGGGGAAGGTCAAACAGACCCTTGACTGAGTGACTTGGCCGCATGCTATTGGGCCAAGTCAGCTGGGCTGGTCTCTCTCTCCCCTTCTTGCGGTTTCTCGCTACTGATTTTTATTTTCTAATGTTGTGATTGGTTGGTTTTGTACAATTCATATCTTTTAGTCTAGTCCAAAAATTAAGTAAGAATATGTTTTGGAATTGAAAGTGTGATCTTTCTAATAAAAATAGTTTGAGAGTTTATTTCCATGTTTTGGATGGGTGATTTTTGAGAATCTAATAAATGATATAAAAAGCCCTAAAAATTGTAACTTTATCATATAAACTCCAAATTTGATAAATAAATATGTTTTCTTGATCAGAACATAAGGAATCGATTGGTTTAGGTTTTGTGTCAAAAAATCAATGTTTTCTAAAAGGTCTAAAATTATGATTTTCTTCATACATATATGAATTCTAACCCTATATAACATCCCTGACCTGGGTTATGCTTTAACCCTAGGTGTTTTGATTAAGAAAGATGGTTATATTCCTAATTTTATTTGGTGAAAAGTAATTAAGGCTCAAGAGGAGCTTATGTTTCAATTTTGGTCCTGTTTGAATCTTGTTGAAGCAATGTTTGCTTATTTAGGACTAATATGCAAATTACCGAAGTTGAGGGGTTAACTTGAAAATGTTACATAATAATATGTTACTCAAGAAGTTTGGCAGAATGAGAATGAATATAATGTAGAGGAATGACTTATGAAAGCCTGAGTACCAAGAAAGAACTAATTAGATAATGTTTGTCCATTAAAACCCTATTTTGGTGTGATGTGCAATTTACACAAAACTTAGGGTTCAATATGCAAATTACCACTTCAATAAGGTCCCTAATATTTCTTGGCATCATGTAGAGAAAAGGAAATGAGAGGGGTGCCTCATTTGAATTAAGTTGAAGGAGAGAGAATCTTGATATTAAAATAATCAAGATTTAAGCCTAATTGAAACCCTAATTCAATTTAATGCAAAAATAAATAAAATAATTTGAAGGGCCTTCAAACAAAATTAATATGGTTGGATTCAGATGTGTTTGGACGAGCTTAAGCCTTGAAAAGGAACGAGTATATCCTAAGGAGGTGAAAACTCCACTCACCATTATTATAAGAAAAAGAATTTCCACTCATATATGGATATTACTATTATAAGGGTTAAGGTGCTTAATTCCCTTTCTTTTATTTCTTGGATAATGAAGAGGTTTTCCAAGGAGATGAATATGTCTTAGTGTCCAAGGATTTGTGGGGGAGTTGTGGAAATAATTTTGGGAATTAAAGGAAATAATCCCATTTTCTCTTTCATTGGGATTTTCTTATACATATCCCTTTTTCCACTCACTTAAGGACTTCTTTTCGGATTTACTTTCTTTCTTTGCCTTGTCCGAACACAAGAGGAGCTCAGGAGAAGGAGGATGACGACCCCCAACCTGTTGGTAAGGTTCTTGACCCTTTTCACCTTGATTCCATGGTGTAAATCGAAAATAAATCATTGATTTCTTCTTAATTCGATCTCCTCTTCAACCCTAGCCAAACCTTTCAACCAAAAGCTTGAGGACGAGCCTAGGGGGAGTTGCAAAAGCTTCATCCACCATTGTTGGCGTGATCTTGGAGATTTGGAGCTCAATTGGAGGTGGGTTTTATAACTTGAACCCTTAATATTGTTATTTCAATCAATTCCTGATCAAATAATGATCCTTTTTACATTTCCGAACTATGCTTTGGTTGATTGATGAAATCACCATGGAAACCACAACAAGTTTCATGAGTTTATAGCTTGATTATGATGGCATCATAATAAACACACACCTCCCCAAATATCAAGACCAAATATTTTCAATTCAAGTGCTCAATCGGTTTCACAAACCGTTTGTGAGCAAACGGTTTCAAACCATTTGAAGGGAAATAGTTTCATCAAACCGCATGAGGGCAAATGGTTTCAAACCGTTTGGTGATGTTGACCAGGGTTGACCATTTGGTGATTTGTTCATAATGTTATTGGTTAATGATCCACTAATTATAATTGATTAGTTCCAAATAGTTCATGGGTTGAAGGTCAATCAATCACCAAACCCTAATCGGGTTAAGTGCTGATTTCTAAATTGATTAAGTTGGAAACTTGGGTTGATTGACCCAAACGGTTTCAAAATCATTTGGGGATCACCCAAACGGTCTCAATACCGTTTGGTGATCACCCAAGACCATTTGGAGGTCTAGGGTTAAGTATGGTTGAGAAATTGAAGATCCAAAGATACTAGGTTGAAGTATAATCAATTGCTGATTTGGTGATCAACCCTATGATCCAAACCCTAATTCAATGATATGGTTTATGATGAAGTGATGGGAAAACGGTCTCAAGACCATTTGGATGTCATCCAAACGACCTCAATACCGTTTTGGGTCAGGTCATGCCCAATTTGGATGGTAATCCAGTGGTTTCAAAGTAATTAGTTCAACAATGATAACATTGATGGATCATCAATTCCAAACCCTAATCCAATTGATTCAAACCCTAATTGAAGATCAATTGAGGGTCAAATTAGTTGAAGGATGACCTATTTAACTCAATTGAGGTATGGTGATAGGACCAATTGATGACTGAATATATGAATTCAATTGTTGAGGGAATCAACATTGGAAACCCTAAATCGATTGGAGTAGTTGAGACCAACCTTGGTCCATTCGATTTTGAGGAGGTTTGGACCAAACAATCTCAAGACCGTTTGGGACCAAACGATCCCAAACCGATAGAGTTCATGCGGTTTCAAAATTGCACTTTAGCAAATGGTTTCAAGGGTCACCTTTAGCAAACAGTTTTAGGGGTCACCTTTAGCAAACGGTTTCAAGGGTCACCTTTAGCAAACGGTCTCAAGGGTCACCTTTGCCAAACGGTTTCAATGGTTTGGTCAAGACCGTTTGAGGTCTGAGAGACTAAGATCATTTGGAAGGTAATCAACCAAATTGTATGAACACTTAAAGTGAATAAAGGTCAATGGTTTAAGTGAACAATTACATGATGTAAACCAATGGTGATTATAATAATGGTACCTTTAATGAGATAGGGTGATTAGTACCCTTTTGAATAATTAAGATTTAATGATCATGGTGGTAATGACGTAACTCATGGTGTCAATTCTTCTTTAAAAGTTGAATTGACTTAGTCTAATCAAGGCTAAAGTAAGCATCATCCTATAGAAGATGAGAGAGAAGACTTCTTATATGAATGATAACCATTTAATGGTTAAGTCTTAATACTTTTACTATGGATGAATGTCCAATGAGGGTATTGATAGGTGAAATCCTAATACATGATGATGGTATGATCTTAATCCATAGTGATGATTTTTGAAACCCTAATTCAGGGTATTTTGATGATCATTCCTACTTGGGGTGAATAGTAAACCCTAATTGTGGGTTGTTGATTATAAACCCTAATCAAGGAATTTGTTAAGCCCTAACCTAAATCTAGGGCAATATCATATGTAACCCAAATCAAGGGTAAAGTTGTGACTCTAAGTCGGGATGATGTTATGAGAAACCCTAATTGAGGGTGAATCCATGAGAAACCTTAATTAAGGGTGATGTTATGAAAAACCCTAATCTAGGGTATTGTGATGTGAATAAGTAAACCCTAATTGTGGGTTATCGAATGAGGAACCCTGATCTAGAATAATACCATATGAAGCCCTAAATTAGAATGATGTCATATGGAATACCTGATGGAATGATGTGATGTAAGACTCAATCATGGATGATGTCATGTAATAATATTATGATTTGTGAAACTCTAGTAAGGATATAATAACCAATATACTAAAGTGGGGTGTGGCTAATATAATCAAGTAAGATGAGAATGTTATAACTATGTAGGGTAAGGTTGATGAACCATATGAATAGTAATGTGGTTATTCTAATGAATAAGGGTCTAAGAGACAAGATGATGCCTAGATCCTTATATATCTAATTCTACACATGTATAACAGCCTATACACCTTACAATGATGAGGACATGAAATCTTAGGAATGATGTATGCTATACTAAATAATGATGTGGATAATATCCTAAGAGTTGAACGACCTAAAGTGGTTGATAATGATTTAGTCTATAGCAACAATGCCTAATCATGGGATAAGTCCATATCATTAAAGATGGTTGGACAATTCTAATATGTGACCTATGTACCATATGATGAAAGTGACAAGTTAGTGGATAAAGTATTAAGAGGGGAAATACCTTAATACAAAGATAGTTGATTAACTTAAGGAAGATGGAAATGAAAAGAAAGTGATACATTAAGGCATGATAGATATCACATTCTGCATTACAGTGTAGACTTACCTTGATGAACCTCTAATTCAATATCCTTGGATAAGAAACACATGGAGTGTGTGATATGTAATTATTACAATAAAGATGTAATGAACTCAATGTAATTTGATAAATGTTGATTAATAAACCTTGAGAATGGGACTAAGCCAAATCAATGAGTATGATGTAATCATACCATGACAAGGATGAGAAATGAACTCATACCTTGAATTGATAATCATTAATGATATATGATGAGAATAGTAATCATAAGCAAATACTTATGATATCCTTAATTACTCCCAAAGGTGTGGAGCAATATATTAGGGTTGAACTAATAATGTGAGCATGAAACCCTAATTAATGTAAGATGGGAAACACTAACCCTAATTTTGGGTAAAGGGAATGAAAAGCCCTATTTGATAGATAACCCTAATCCTGATAAAGGATGGTGGTGTTACTAATGTTTCATATGATGTGACAAATGACTTACACGACTGTTATCATGTCTAATAGTCATGTAGGCATCATGAGATGATGAACATAGCTAGATATGAGCTATGACTTTCACATAATAAACATGTTGAATGGCCTTATGTGCCTAATGTTGTTGTTACTTAGTAAAAGTAACAAAATGTGCATGGACCTTATGAGTTCCATGAATAAGTTGTTGTCTAGAGAAAGGTGACAAAACACTTAATAGGCCTTATGAGCCATGTGAGATACTTGTATAACAAGTATTATGTATACCTCGGTCTGAGAACCTGGAGGTAATAGTTACCTAATAAGTGGGAACAATGATAGTGATGAATTGAGGGTATGAATACCCAGACTTGTTAAGTATGATAATGATGACATTGAGAGATGTGAACTTTCAAAGAAATGAAATGAGGGATTGAGATCCCAATGTCTTAAAGATTGAGAAGTGATTAATGAAAACAATACATATTTATTTATAGTACTTGTTTGAATAAGTTATGTTTGAGAACTTGACTGATGCTAAAAGAATATGCTAATGTACTTAATTAATCAAGTAAAATCATATCATGTAGAGCCCTGACCATATATCCATCATCGTCAGCAAATTGGTGATGGTGAAACGGGTTGCTCCGCGGCAAAATCCCGGAGGGCATACTTTTGAGTATGTGGGGGTTATGGGCGCGAATATCCTTATGCGCTAATGGAGGAATTGATACGAGATAAACATTAAATCTCTCAATCCTTCATTACTTGCACTGGGATGGATGTATCATGAATCCCCCGAAGATTGGGACAGATGCAGTACACATCTCCCAATAATGTTAATGCCAGATCGATGAAGATAAACATGAAATCTCACGATTACGAAGAGAGTACAACATGCCACTGTAACTCTAATAGTGAAGTTGCCAGTATACCCTGGAAAGCTATATATAGCAGAGACACAAGATGTCCTGCATGTAATCTCATGCTCACTGATATATGGGAGGTCTTGGTAGTTGGCTCTACCATTGAACTTGTATTGTACCGATTTTGACTTCGCAATGGTCGGTTGGAGTATGAGCGGTATACCTCATCTCCTCAGGGCATAAATGTGATTGTAAAATGTAATCAGCCGAATAACATGTTTGCTTAAGGATTGAATACAAAAATTCATTGGCTGATGTTATATTTCTTTTATGCATCTCTAATTGATAAATGATATTTATATCTCTTTCTATTTATTTCAAGTAGATGGATGAACTATGATTCTATCATGGATAGATGCAATGCTCTCCTTGGGAAAGAAGATTACTTTACTCTATTTATTCAATAATTAATAATGCTATTAATATATATAAGAACTGCTGCTCAGTTTTATTATAATAAATTGCTATAATAATGTTTTGGCGGAGAGTTATATCTCTCGTTGGGACAATTTACAATTGCTGTGGGATCCAATGTTTTTAGGTAAACGCAGAAGAAGAAGCAGGAACCCTATAGCAAGGGAAAGACTACAGCACTATCAGAGACAACGGTGATGACTCAGGTGGAGGCACTGGCTGCCATGTTTTGTATAGATAGTAGTCCTATGTGTCGTCTCTGTACTCTCAGGTCCTCAGAGTCAGTAGTCAGTGTTTTAATGAATCAATCCGAGATTTTGGCTTGATGCCTCGAGGTATTTATGCTGTCTGTATATAATGTTATAGGGCAATTGAAGTTGTAATCTTCAAGAAGAGATAGTACAGGTCATGTACTTTTGAACCAAGATGTAAATGTTGTACTATGGTTCTTGTTGTAAGAGTTTCCTATGTTTGGATCTCTTTGCAAAAAGTTTTAATTTTTAGTGGTTTTCAGTAATCCGCTGCAAATGATTCACTTCTGCTAGTTAATCTTGTGTTTTATAAGTTGGATGCCACACCCTAATACATGTGAATAATTCATAATTAGGCAAAGGTGATCTTAGAAACAACTAGATTTGTGAAGAGTGTTTCTAGGACTCTCGTTTAAGGTATGTTTTCATCTCCTATTATTCACATTGAGCAATTGGCCTACTTTTATGTCTCTCTTGGTCCTATGGACAATAGCCTACAAAGTATCTCCTTTTCTTTTGAGAATATGATTTCATGTGAAATACTTATGTTTACTCTATTCTTGTGACCATCCTATTTTGATGGATACTCTTTTGGACTCAATCTTATACTTGGTTCATGTTGGAACTTATACATGGTGACATGTGCTACTTTTACCCACTTATGCGGTGGATGTTTATATTGTCCATTTATGTGATGGCAATCTTGTTTATTCTGACCGTACTTTTTACTTGCCTCTACATTAAGCATGTTATATGATTCAATAGCCCTAAAGTAGTGTAATTTCTTTGGTTTTTGGGTTATGTGGCCTAATTATACTTTTAGGATGGAGGTTATGTGCCCCATACCCATGTTTTATGCCTGTACTTTATATATTGGGAAGTTTGGTTATGTGCCATTCTCTATCAGGTTTCAAGTTTATGAGGCTTGTCCACCATTATCTTTATATTGTTCTAGTGCTATACTTATCTCACATGTATGTAGGTTGATGTTATTGATGATGGGTTATGTGCCTAATTTCATGATATGTGCTTATATGGCACAAATTTATTGTTTGTTTATGGCAAGTATCTCCTTTATTATCTCTTATTTGCAAATCATCTCTCTTGATGATCACTTGGGTAGTCATTTCATTTTTACATGGGAAGCCTTTTATTAGACATCCTTTACTTCTTAATATTGCTCAAAAATCCATATTTAGTATGCACATTCTAGCCTTTTACTGACATGTCTACTTTTATCCTTTTGTTGGGGTATGCTTCCAACCCCCACGTGTAGGTAAAGGAGAATATGGCTTTCAATATGAACTTACCTTAAGGAGTTGAATCTTGGATACAAACTTGATATGGTTTAGATTTCCCTCTACTAGATCCTTTTGATGCAATATCCATGTAAACCCTTTATGGGAGATGATGGTGTATTTTTATAAAAATTGATTATAGTCAAGAAAAACTTTGGTCTTTTGTATACCATTAGTTAAGATCTAAAAATTTTACACCTATTCCATCATACCTTTTGAGTGTGTTTGGAATGGTTGTTTTATTCTTCAAATTTTAGTAGGGAGTGGATCCCCTATCAGGTCTCACTCCTTACATCTTATCTTGCCATTGAGAAAAGAATGCCCAAAGGATGAAGAGATCGTCTTGATGCACTTTACCCTTATGTAGATCTAGCAAAGATGGTGTTTATCAGATAGCAATGCAGAATCTGAGAAAATGGATGCTTGATATGCATAATTGATGACTGATTCCATTTGATTGTAGACCCTCATGCAAGTATGTCATAATATCCATGCTCAGGTGAAGTCAAATTCACTGGGGTGAAACACGTGTTCCCTGATAGACACCCATAGATTACATTGAATTCCACCAGTGTGAGGTGATGTATAGTGTTGTAGAGGCAAAAGTTCTCCCGTCCTTCCTCCCAACCTTCCCCATGCTTGAGGATGTAACAAACTTCCAAGAATGCCAGGAACTCACAAAACATATCATGGTAGGTGGGCCAATCACCAAAGAAAGGTTGATCACCCACCATGCCTTGTCCAACATAGACTTGACAATGACTCTCAATGAAGCCTGCATCGTTGAGGAAGGATCAATCACCATACTATGTGGGTATGATTTCTCTCTTCATCATTCTTGAGAACAACTTATTTTATCCTCATTAACGAAGGCCATGCATTCTGGCTTTGGCACCATCAGGTTGGCTCCACCCGCTGATGAAGCTGACCTCTGTGAAGCCATAGATTCAATGAGAGAATAGAGATTAAGAAGAGAGCTTGGGGAAGACTCTGGGCATCGTACAACACTGGTGGCCTTTGAATATGCATGGGGGTTTATGTGAGTGTGTTTGAATAACACCCACACCTCCCCTTTTATAGCCCGTGATTTGGCCTAACATGCCATTTTGGTACCATCGACATGGTCATAAGTGACACTAATTTTTCCCCCAATCCATGTGTGTCAGTATCAGTCATTGATACTAATTGCTCATGACCGTTGATGTATCAATAGATGGATAGCTCCTTATCAGTAGTACCGACAGCGTGTCAGTGGTACCGACATCTGGTATGATTCATTGGATCAGTGTCAATGAGATTTTGATATAGAAGTGACCTGACTCATCGATACTGATATCCAAGGATTATGTGTTTTCTTGTGTTGGCACCACCAACATGGTCGTCGGTGGTACTGAGTTGTATCTTGGTCGTTCCTGTAAAAAGTGCATCTTCCACCAAATTTTAGGGTCAGTGGTATCAAATCAGTCGGTTCTTTGGTGGTCTCGAATGCCCCCTCGGTATCTCAAATGTAGAGCTTCTCAAACTTTCGGTGCTACTGACGGTGGTGTTGGTGGTATCGACTTTGCACAACAATTCTGACTTTTGTCTTTGCAAGGAATCAATGCCACTGACTGGGGTGTTAGTGGTACCGAGCCATTGGCTCATGTCACTGTGACTTTTGGTGCAAACTTAATGCCACTGACTTTTGTGTTGATGGTACCGAGATGTTCACAAATTTTATAGTTCAATTGCACATCACCCTCGGTGCCATCAACAAGTGTGTCGGTGGTACCGATTTTTCTACTGCATGCACACCAAATATAAATAATGAACGTACCCTTTTCATATCAAGATACTTCTAATAAATTGAATATAAACTTTAAATAATGAAAACTCTTAAAAAGAATCTAATAGACAACAACAAAAATAAAATAAAATAGGGTTGCCTCCCAACAAGCGCCCTTGTTTTATGTCCTAGGCTCGACGATCATATCATGCAGAATCCTAATGAAGCTCAAGGAGCTTCAATTACTCTTCCTCATGGACTAACTCTCCTCCATAGTAATGTTTTAAATGTTGTCCATATACTAGAAATGACTCATCCACATCACTAATATCTACTGCTTCATGAGGGAAATCCTTAACCACCACATAATGGCCACTCCATGTAGATCTTAATTTTCCTAGATACAATTTATCCTAGAATTGAAAAAAATCACCATTTGTCCTGGAGTAAACACCCTATGTAGTATGTGATGGTCATGCACTTTCTTAGTCCTATCCTTATATATGCTAGAGATTTCCTAGGCATGTAGCCTAATGTCATCCAATTTATTTAGTTCTAACATGTGCTTCTTCCCTCCACTATCAAGATTAAAACTCAAGTTTCTCAAAGCCCACTTGGCTTTATCTTCCTACTCCACATGTAAATGACAAGATCTCCCATAGACAAGCCTAAAAGCGGTTGTTCCTATAGGTGTCTTATATGATGTTCTGTATGCTTAGAGAGCATCATTCAACTTCATGCTCCAATTGGTCATGCTCATTGAAACGGTCTTCTCTAAAATCTTCTTAATCTCTCTACTATACACCTCAACTTGACCTTAGATCTAGGGATGGTATGTGGTTCCTACCCTATGTCTCACTCCATACTTACTCAATAAAGCTCCAAATTTTCTATTTGTGAAGTGAGACCCCCATCACTAGTGATAACTCTTGGCACCCCAAAACTGTAGAAAATGTGGTCTTTTACAAATTTACGATCTACTTGTACATCATCAGTGTGGGTTGGAATTACTTCCACCCACTTAGGCACACAGTCCAATACAAGCATAGTATATATGTTAGAATTTGAAGACACAAAGGGTCCCATAAAATCAATCCCCATAAGTCAAAAACCTATATATCCTAAAAGGTATTCAAGGGCATTTCATGTCTCCTAGATATATTCCCTGCTCACTGGCATGCATCACACTGTTGTACATAATTATAAGCATCTTTAAATAGCAACGACCATTCAAAGCCACTTTCTAAGACTTTAGCCACCGTACTTGAACTAGCATGGTGTCCCTTAATAGGTAAGGAGTGGATATGTGCCAATATGATCTCAAACTCACATTCTAGAAGACACTTCCTCAGAATTGCATGCCTACATTGTTTGAGTAAAATGGGTCATCCTACACATAGAATCTCAAGGAGTGGAAAAGTTTCTTTTTATCCTGATACCCCAATCCTTTGGTATCTCTCCACATGCCAAGTAGTTCACTATGTTCACAAACCAGGGGTCTTTGTTTTGTAAAACAAATAGTTGTTCATCTGGGAACTCCTCAACAATGGGTATTACTAAATATATCTCATCCACTCTTTCCAACCTAGACAAATGATCAACTACCACACTTTCTACCCCGACCTTATCCTTGATTTCTATATCAAATTCCTACAGTAGAAAAATCCACCTTACCAATATAGGTTTGACATCTTTCTTCTGCAAAATATACTTAATAGCCATGTGGTCAGTTCAAACTATCACCTTGGCCCCTATTAAGTATTTTTTTTTCAAAAGCAAATACCACAGCTAAAAGTACTTTTTCATTTGTAGTGTAATTGAGTTGAGCATCATTAAGGGTTTCCGACACATAATATAAGACAACATGGTTTTGTCTTTGTGTTACCCCAAAAAAACCCCTACCACATAGTATGATGCATCACACATTAGTTGAAATGGTTGGCTCCAATCTAGATCCTGTACCACAAGTGCATAGACTAATTTCTCCTTCCACACCTCAAAATCCTTCAAGCATCACTCATCAAAATTAAACTCAACATCTTTCTCGAGTAGTTTTGAAAGTGGTTTGGCGATCTTCAAAAAATATTTTATAAACCATCGATAAAAACCGACGTGTCCTAAGAACCTCCTAAACCCTTTCAATGATGAGGGTAGAGGGATCTTAGAGATCACCTCTATCTTAACATGACCAACTTCCATTCCCTTATTGGACACCTTGTATCCCAAAACTATCCCCTCACTCACCGTCATGTGGCATTTTTCCCAATTTAAAATGAGGTGAGTGTCCTGACACCTTTGTAAAACCTTATCAAGACTATCAAGGCAGTCCTCAAATGATTCTCCATAAACTAAAAAAAATCCATAAAAACCTCAAGACAATGCTCTAGCATGTCTGAAAAAATAGCGAGCATACATCTCTGAAACACAGTTGGTGCATTACAAAGGCCAAAAGGCATCCGACAATAAGCAAAAGTTCCATAGAGGCAAGAAAAGTTGGACTTCCTTTGATCCCTTTGTTCAATGGAAATTTGATTGTACCCAGAATACCCATCAAAAGAAAAAAATAAGAGTGATTGACAAGCCTCTCAAGGATATGGTCAATAAAAGGAAGTGGAAAATGATCTTTTAGCATGGCAACATTAAATCAGTGATGATCGATACACACACGCCATCCCATCTCTAGCCTAGTTCAAATTAATTCACTTGCTGAATTTGTGGTGACTATTATCCTCCCTTTATTAGGAACTACTTGGGTTGGGATAACCTAGTTAGAATCATAAATAGTATAAATTATACCTTCTAATAGGAGCTTCACTACCTCTTTCTTGACTACCACATTCATTATGGGATTGAGACATTGTTGAGGTTGTACTATCGGTTTAGGCCCTTCTTGAATTCTGATCTTGTGTTGACAAAAGCTAGGAGGTATCCCCTTAATGTCCACAATAGACCACCCAAATGCTGCCCGATGGTTCTTTAACACAACAAGAGATTGCTCCTCCTCATGCATGTTCAATGAAAATGAAATGATAATGGGGAGATTCTTGTCTATTTCCAAGAAAATATACTTCAAATGTGGAGGAAGTGACTTCGGATCAAGCTCATGGGGGCACTGCAACAATAGGATCAACGGTGGTTGAGGTGGTCGCATATCTTCATAGTGCCTAGAGTACAAGCATGTAAATGCTTTCAGAAAAAGGGCCTACTCCTCAAGAGAACGATAGAGAGTGTAATCATCCACTAAGAGCATGATATATGCTTATGATGGTATTTGTGGATATGCTTGTGTGAGAGCGGAATATGCTGCCTCTTCAATTGTCATATGGTATCCTTCTTCTTCTAAATCATTGGGATACTTCACTACCTTCATCAAGGAAACCTACTTAGTATGCTCCATGATGTCTAGTCCCAACGTTCCTTTTTGCACTTTCATCATGACGTGAGCCATATCTAGAAATGGCTTCCCCAGAAATAAGAACACCTCACTGTTCAGTTGATGTAGCATGTGGCACTATGCCTTTTCACCGATTTTTGGTTGAAAGTCCAACATCTTTATTTCAATGCAGTCGTCGAAAGTCAGTCTTCCTCTATCCATCTCCAAGATCATGTCTATTGTATCCTAGAATGGCCTCCCTTAGAGTAGCTCATTACCATGGTCATTCTACATTTCTATCACTACAAAATCTACTGGAAAATGAATTTGTCAACATTCACTAATATATTTTCACAGATACCTATAGGTCTAACCACTGAATTATTTGCCAATTTTATGGTCATGTTTCTCTTCCTAGATTCCTCAGCCCAAATTTCTTAAATGTTGTCAAAGACATGAAAGTTATTCTTACCCCAGAGTCACATAAAGCTTCACCAAATTTAACTTTACTGATGTAACATAATATATTAAAATAGCCCGGATCTTACTTCCTTTGTGTCAATCTCATATGTATAAGTGCACTGACCTATTCCTTCGACACCACTACATCCAAATTAGATATCCTCCTTTTCTTTTTGATTATGTCTTTAAAAAATTTGCCATATGACGGAATCTGTTCTATTGCATCTATAAGAGGTATCTTGACATTAAGTTTTCTAAAAGTGTCTAGAAACTTCTTAAACTGTCAGTCAACCTTCTCTGCCTTCAAAATGTTAGGGAATGGTATTAAGTCACCATCTTACTCTGGTGAGGTGAAACATAAGACTCCTTCCTAACTTCAGTTGGTTCTTTAGCTTCCTCTACCGATTCCTTCTCCTGTGGTGTGGTCTCCTGCTCAAGGGGATCACTAGCTGACATTGCTCCTGTGTCACCTACCCTATCATTATTTTTTGGATTGCCTTATGTTCTTTCAACAACACCTTGTCACTGTGGAGTAATACCACCTTCACCTGCTGGTTAGAGGATAGAATGTAAGTATCTACCGGGAATCCTTACTGTCCTGCTTCTTCAAAGATGCTACTTCTACTACTATATGAGAAATTTGATTTTCTATACCGCGAATATGTGCCCCTTGATTCTGTAGGCCCCTTTATGTTTGGCCAATGATTGTCTCATTCTAACTAACCAATTTTCCTAGCATGTCCTCTATGCAGTCTATCTTGTTGGGACCTTTTTCCTACTGATACCAGTGTTGTGCATTGCCCTATTGTGCTTGATATGGATCTTGCTGAAACTTGTTGGGACCCTTCCATGAAAATTTAGGATCCTTCCTCCATGAATATTCATTTCCACCTCTATAGTTCTACTACTGCATATACATGCATTCTTCTTCCCCGCCTAGAGACGAGCTTCCTAATTTCTGATCTAATTTCCTGGCAAGGTTGTCCATCTTTTCTTTCAACACTGTGATCTCTATGGATTCTCGGACACTTTCAAGGATTGCTAGATTTTCTCTTTCTTTTCCCCATGACTAATTTTTAACCATGTTCTTTAGGATTTCATGATACCTGGATGCCTTGTTGTTGAGAAAAAATCATGCTCCTGCACTATCAAGTGTGGTTCTTTCCCCCTTATGTAGCCCATAGTGGAACACATTTGCTTGTTTGTAGAGGTCAATTGAATGATGAGGGATCTCCTCAACATATTCTGGAATCTCTTCCAGGCCTCCCAATAAGACTCCTCTGCATGCTTCTTAAAGTTGTAGATTTTCCCAACTAGGTCTTATGTCTTCTGTGGAGGGAAATATCTTTCAAAGAATGCATCTATCATTTCCTCCCAGGTGGATATGACAATTAAGGTAAGTCTCAAGAACCAAAACTTTACCTTGTCTACCAGCGAGTATGAAAATAACTTCAGATAAATCACAGTCATAGGTACTCTATCGATCTTCAACATATCATAGTTCCACACGAAATTGTTAATGTGAGGCAAAATATCCTTCATGTTGTGCCTATGAAATGCTTGTGATTTTATGAGTGCCACAACCCTAAATCTATTTTATAGCTTCCCACATGTACTGTCTAATTTACAATTGGCCCTAAATGTGTTGTAGCTGATGAAGCTTTGATATTTTCCCAGATAGTTTGCTCCTCAACTCCCCATTGACATCTCCCGTATCTACCTCTTCTGGTTGTGTCATCTGTGGTGGTGGAGTTTGGAAAAGTCTTTCCATAGAGATACCATATTCCCTTACACTTTGTAAAAGTTCCTCTTGACCTATCCCCTGTGGAGTTAAATCTCCATAATCGATAGTCCTCATCTAAACCATGCACTAGTACCTACAAGTAATATGAAATTGTGAGAATTGGGTACTAGAAGCTTTAATGACAACTTGAAATAAAGTAATGAGCGATGAATAAAAAAGTTTGGCCTGGAGTGGCCAGTTACAACAATTATAGTGATGGATTTTTCTATTTCCCAGGCAACGACGCAAAAACTTGATGTGTTGAAACTACACATATGAAACACAGTGCATCTATCACATAATGTAGATTATGAGGCTTGAGTGTCTAACTCAGGGAGATGTTATCTAGACACTACTACTATATGTGACTCGATCAACTACACCTAGGGAAGAAGTGGTTTACAAATTAATTAACTGACTACAAGAATTAAAACTAAATTAATTGGTTTGTGATCACAGATGGATGGATTCCTCAATTATGGTTTTACCATGGTTCATGCTACAATTAACATCATTCACTAATAGTTATTCCTCCTAACCATGAACCAAGGGACTTGTAGAAATAGTTACCCGCTCTTGCATCATAATTCACTACCTATTCTAATAAATCACAATCTCATAGTGATTTAACTATTAGCTAGGCAGTTTAATGAATCCTATAGGTTATACCCTTCACATGCCCTCTCTTGAGGCATTGTATAGACTGTGTAATTCTATGACTTATCTAACCTTTCATCCCTCTCTTAAAGCAATTAATGGTCTGATAAATTAGTTATGTTGATCAGACATAGTCAATTCAGTATGCAATCATAGAATAAAATTAGGATATATATATATATGTAACGTCAATTATAGTGCAAAATCGGGCTACTCTCATGTCCTAAGGAACTAGGATATTATCCCTACATGATTTCTACCATTGCAAACATAGATGGAAGAAGAGAAAACAAGAGAAATGTTAGAGAACTAGTGAAAACCCCTAGAGAAGGTGATCTAGATGACTACCTCTGACAAATGTTGCCATCTGATGTGTTTCAGATGAAAATATGCTCTTCAAAGGTGCCCGAGTTTCCTGTAATGTGGATGCCTCCTTCTCTTTATCCTTCCCCATCTCTGGTGCTCTCATGCAATAGAATAGAATGATGATAATAGGTCTAATTGAACTCCTCTGAGGTCATAAGAGAGTCTCTAGACGTCACTAAATTGTGATCGTCAGATTGATTTTGATTTTAATCGCACCTAAATGTGCAAAGTAGCTACCACCAACAACAAGTATGTGGAACTGAGTCCTCTTCTAGATTCACGAATCCATGTATGTGTCGGTAATATCGACAAAGACGTCAGTAGCATCGAGCTAATCTCTAATGTCTCTGATGATTTTGTCATGTAAAGGTCAGTACCATCGACTTGACTATTGGTGGCACCATGATGCCTTGGTGCAAGTCTATCCCAGAAGTTGGTAGTACCAACCAAGGGGTCAGTAGCACCAGAAGTCTTCAATTTAGCTTTATCCTTTCCCCCCAAATGTTGATACCACTGACACAACTGTTGGTAGCACTGAGATGACTCAAAACTACTCAAATTGCCAGAAATACATAAATATAGAACATAAGTCCGATTACATATGATAAAACAATATTATACAGTGAATAGGTAATATTTGATGCAATAATATGTCACATGCAAATGATGATAATATTTCATAAGTAATATCAAAATGAGAAATTATGCATGAAATACATAGCAAAACATCATGTGAAATGCAGATAATATTCAGTGTATCAGTTGCTTGGAAAAGGTTTGATTCAATATTCCTGGGGATAAGAGTAGTTTTATGAAAGAATAGTGACTATTAGTACCTCAAGTTAACTGACATAGAGAACCATGATTAGATGAAGATATTTACTAAGAATATTATTAAGAAAGTAATGTAAGTTTTTTGGTTCCCAAAGTTAAGTGAACACTATGGTAAAATGGGCAGATTGATGCAATAAGCACTATGAAGTAAGATTTTCTAAAGAGTTCACTCTAGACGACTCATGAATCACAAGTAGAAGATCATGATAATAATGTAGAACCATGAAAAGACATTTAATGCTTCATCCTCCATAGTCTTAGAACCCTAGCTTGGTTCCTTAAGAGGAAGGATAAACACAACCTTGACCATAGTGTTTTGATGGTTGGTAATCCATAAGAAGATGGTTAATGGATCTTATCATACAAGAAGATTACTAGGATTCAGAGATTTGTACCCCTTGGAAAGGTCGATTTGGCCTAATGGTGTAGTACATTATTAGAAAAGAAGGGACTATGAATGAATTTAGTGCGAGATTTAACAAACTAAAGTAAGTGGTGTATAACCATGAGTATTACTTATTAAGCTCTATATATTTACATGTTTCTTAAATAAGATTTCCATGCTTTGTGTGATCCAATGTTCTAAGATATTAAGATAAGACGTGCAAGTAAGATTTTTGTACTTTCATGTCTATTCTCTTACTATGCCTAAGAAATCATGTAGAGACATGTTAATAATGATTCTTTAAAATGATTAAGATATACAAAGTAAATGCATGATAAGATAATAATATTTGAATGCATGAAGTCAAGATTATGTTTCTAAGAAAAGATCCATGTATTAAGATTTAAGATCATGGTAATACCATGAGGTATAGATGCATGAAGATTCATATAAGATCATATTTAATAAGATGACCTTAGATTATAGAGTTAAACCCAAGTCATACTGCAAGTCAACTCAAGAGACATGACTCAGGCCCTTTGTGCAAGTCATGTGGCCCATACACCCTAGTGCAGACCATTATAAGAGAGACATGAGGCCCAGACCCTTAGTGCAAGCCAATTTAGATTCATAAATCAGACCCTATGTGTAGGTTATGTGATCCAAGCTCCTGAGTGTAGGTCATGAGACCCAGGTACCAGAGTATAGGTCTCCAGAGAATGATACATAAAAAGTAAGAATTAAGAGTAAAGCAAGAATAGTAATTTATGCTTAAGATTTTCCTATAAATTTTCATGTTGGTTGTACATGATAGTTTGATTAAGAAGTTAGACATAGTTAGATATCCACGAGAAGACCATACTTTGAAGGTGCCTACGTGACTTTACATTAATCGTCAAGAGTTAGTGTATGTAAGGTATGTGAAACCATAAGGTGGGTTGCCTCCTATTATTTTGTCAAATTATCTGCAACAAAGGTAAGTGGGTCATGTCCATCGAATTTCATTATTTTTATGATTCGACCTATACATTCCTATAAATTAACTTAGAGATTAAGTTACTTTTAGACTTTAGAAATTCATATCATGTCATACTATGAGAAATCATATTCACTTAATTTGAGTTATGCTGCAGAATGTCTGATTTTAAGTATGTGAGATTTATATAATTTTAGATACTCAATATTTCTATTCTCAATTGTTTTTATTTTCTTAAGCCTATAGAGATATCAAAATTTCATTAAGTTACTCTATAAAATGAAAGATTCAAATTAAGATTTATTCATATAATAAGAATATAAGATTTCAGATTTAGTTTAGAATTAAAGAATAGAGATACAAAGTCAAAGATAATAGATTAAGATTTGAAGATAAGATATTACAAATATGGATAGAAATTGACATCATAATATTAACTATATACATTATAAGATAAGTCCTTACTAGAGAGTCCTGAGACTATTCAGAGGGCATATTACGTCATACACGATGGGTGTCACAAAGGACATGTTGTGCCAACAGAGGGTGTGTTACACCATACAGGACACTTTGGTATCAAGAGAGGGTCCATTGAACCATAGAGGACAGTTCAGTGTCAATAGAGGGTGAGTTGCACCATATAGGACACTTTAGTGTCAACAGAGGGCACGTTGTGCCAAAAGAGGGTGTGTTACACCATAGAAGATATTTAGTGTCACAGTGGATGACTTATCATTTATAGGCGGTCACAAATAGTCAAAAGATGTAAATAAAAGATACGTCGATTCTATATAACTTTGCAACTTTTAGATATTAGTTCAACTTTTAGTTATATATATTTATGTTTATCTTTTTAGAAATTCAATGCCACTTACTCCAACAATAGTTTTTCCTATTTGTACATGGCTGGGGATGAGATGTCTGAAGATACAGAACTTCATGAGATAGTCATGAAATGATGATGCAACACCAATTTAGGTGGTTTTCTTGGTGGGGCGCCATCTACACCGTCTCAGATTTGGAAGAATATTTGTATAATTAGTATCATGGTATTAGTTTCTTTTGTATATGATGATGTAATAGAGTTTCTTTCCTAAGAATTTATGATAATGCATTTTGACACTAGTATGTGTTGGTTCTTGTATATTATTATTGTTATGTATATCATATTTGTGACACTCCCTAGTAAAAAAATAGCTTATGTTCACTTGACATGAAAATCAGGGTGTTACATGTTGTGTCCTGGGTAGTAGCAAAGGATGAGGCAGAAGAAGAAAGATGTGCTAGTCAACAAGTGTTGGAGATGGGATGCTTTATAGTGCAAGACTGTATACATTTTCATAGTACCATTGGTAGATTGGATTAGTCCAGATTCGATGAAGATGATGCAGATATAACCAGTGACTCATATTTGATGGGCCAATTTGGTGTTGTTGATGGTGGAGATGGTGTTGGTATTGGTGAGATAAATGGATATAGAAGCGAGACCATAGTATTACTATAATCTATGGGGGTGAGGATGATGAAAATGACATTTCATCCTCACAAAAGGTGACATCAACTTGTCGGGAAGGTGGCACAACTAAATACCTGAGGAGGTAGAGGAAATGGTGTGGATTGAGGGTAAACAAAGGAAAAAGGAGTGAGCTTCCTAAAAATAGAGAAAGGTTGGCAATAGATAAGAAAGCAAGTGGTGAGGAACACATCAGACCAAAATAGCTTCAGCGAGTTGGCTTGAATGAGAAGAGAGCATGTAATGTAAATGACATTTTTTACGCTCAGTGATGCCATTTTGTTATGGAGAGTATGCACACAAACATTAGTGAATATCTCTTCATCACATTAAAAAAGAGGTGACAACCTTTTGACTATACTCGAGGGCGTTGTTGGTTTGAAGAATCTTAATAAACATTGAAAATTGAACTAAAACCAACTCGTGAAACTTATGAATTAATGTAAAAACTTCATTATGAGTTCAAAGTAAGTAAAGCCATGCCATTCTAGACAAATCATCCATAAATATGAGAAAATGTCTATAGGAATTGTAACTAGTAGTCCTGAATGGGCCACACACATCAGTATGAACTAAATCAAACATGTGGGATGATTAGAAAGTTTATAAATACAGGCAAAAGAGGACACACAATGGTTCTTCTTTATCTGATAGGCATTACAAGGAATAAAAGAATAAGAATATCAATAACTATCTAATAATTTAAGCTAGTCTAAAGGTAAACAAACATGATGTAGATGTAGCATATGTGGAGTGGCGGCAAAAAGGGATCATGGTAGGTTGGAGGGTGGGGCAGAGAAGTATGAGATATCACCATAGCATAATCCCTGCCCAATCATTGTCAAATTTCTACAATCATGTAAAATAACACCAGATGGACCAAAAGTTACAATACAATAGAGAAAATAAACAATTTTAGCTGCAAACATTAAATTGTATGGATAGTTTAGAACAAAGTGTACAATAAGAAATTTGATTTTAGAACAGATATAAATAGTTCCACACTGAGTTACTTGTTTAACTGACCCATCCACCATGGTGATAGAGGAGTGATGGATAAATGAATAAAATGTGGTTAGAAGATGGGGCATACCTATCATATGCTACGAAACACCCAAATTTATAATCTAGTTAGAATTGGCAGTAAGCATGGACACCCCAAAGTTACTTTGAGAAGTAGTTGTCAGGTGGACAAAAGATATGGTCGTAGGTAAATCCCTGACTTGCCAATCAGAAGAGGCATATGTAGTCATGATGTTGTGGACATGAGAATCCCCATAATATTGGGTAGCTTGGCAAAGGTGTGCATACTCCTCATGGAATGATGAGACATGAGAAGTTAGAGAAGGTTCACGTGGTGAAGGAAGTAGAAACCCAATTTTAGGGGTAAATGGTTGACCAATATGGGTAGGTTCTTGAGCAACATGGGTAAAGCCCTACCACATCCTATTCAATATTGTGCTGAATAGCCATGCTTTGAGTGACAAACGTCTACATTGTGGCCCAACTTTCCACAATAAGATCATTTTGGGCATTGGCCTCACCTACGAATGCGGCCTCTGGCTACCACAACCATTTCCTATGGAGGTTAAGATGCAATAGTGGGAGATATGCAAGGTTAAAGAATCTTAGACTGGGCTAAGTGTGCATATGCTTGTCCATAGATGGAAGGATCGCACCAAACAGGAGTAGTTTATGGAGTGCAACAAAGGGAGGATGAAGGCTGTTGAGGAAGCATCCAATGAAGAGAGTTTCCCTCTCTTTGGAGACCTCAAAATAGGTTGTTGAAGAGAAGAGATTCATCTATTTTGATATGACCTTCTTTACATCATAATAATTTAACAAGGGATGGTCCCCTTGTTAATCATAGAAGATTATGTCCATGGCATTGTAGATGCACAAGTAGTTTCCCTCTAAGAACTACTTTATTTTGTCCCACATTGTTTTGGCACACCTATGCCACATGTACTTGACTGTAACTTCAGGCTCCATGCACCCCCAGAATCAGGAAAGAACCTAGTTATTTACTATAGTCCAGGTAGTGCTTGGCACATTATGGGAATCTTCAGTGATAAACTTGAGTTTACCTCATGATTCTAGGAATGTTTGAACAAAATTCATCTAAAACAAAAATGTTACAACCTACTTCTTGCTTTACTGGTAATATTATGGTTGAAGATAATCATTGTTAATTATTCCTTTGTTAGTACTTTCATTCCCTTGTTCTTTAACGCGATCTTGTTTTATTTTATTATTATGTTTTGGTAATAAAAGTCATGACTTGAGCATACCATGATATCTGAGCCTTAGTTGATATAGAGATAGACCACACATGTATGTATGAAGAGACATAATGGAACTTGAATAGATAATCAAAAGAGAAATGATTATTTGAAAATTCTATCAAACTGATACTTCAATATTGTAGAGAACTCAATAATAAACCAATGAAAAAAGAATGAATTAAATCAAATTTAAATTGAGAGAGTTATGGCTCTCTTTGAATATATGTGTAGAGCTAGGTTTGGTCTATTTTTTTTAGGCTTGACAAAGTGAGGTGCCTGATGCCAACATAGATCGACAAGTGGGCCCGAAGTCCATGAGGGTAAACAGGTGGGGCCAATGCCATGCAAACTGAGGGGCAACACTCTGTGGTCACCTGGGTCGACACCACGTGGGTCAATCTGGAAGGATCGACACCACATGGGTTGAGGGGTAGAGCCCAACAACCACACAGACTGATGGGCAGAGCCCAATGGCTATGCAAACCGATGGAGATGCCAACCATGACAACCAATCAGTAAAATGACAATTACTTTTGCTATACAGATCCAAATCTGACAAATTTGTCTTTTTGGATTTGTATTTCAATTTTCCACACAACCAGAGCCCTAGACTGATCAAGAGTTTGATGAAGTGGCCATTTCTAGGGCAATTTTTTGGGAGGAATAAAAGAAAAGTTAGAGACCATTGACCTAGACCTAGATCTATCAGGGTAGGTTAGTTTTAGCCATTGATGATTTCTGTTATTCTCTCTACCTTACACAAAGTCTTCTTTATGTCTCATCAAAGGTCTTGTTCTACCTCCCTTATCCCACCTTTTTCCTCTTTTAGGCTCTTTTTGGAGCAATAGATCTTCCATCAGACCGCTAGAAGGCGGGTCTTACAAATTTTACCTTGAATCCAAGATCTGTAGACTAAAATCTAGACTAGCAAGATTATATCCAAGATCAGTGACCTAAGATCGGATCCAAGTGAGTGAAAACTCACCTTGTAACCTTGATTTACTGCAAATAAATACGTATTAATTTTGGTACCCTATTGTCATGATTATATTTGTATACATTTTTAGTGATTTTGTGGTAGTAAAAATGCCTTATTTTTTATACTTGATGTTGTGATGCTATAACTAAAGTTGTTGTGTGAATTGCTATGTATGACCGAAGATAAAATGATGGAATGATAGGCATTGGAAATATCGAGTTTTCCCTACTCCGGATGTAATGGATCATATTGTGATTTGTGGGAACTTTAGAAGTATGTTGATGAGCTAAATAAATTTATTGATAAATGCTAAATGCCTATATGTCAAAAGTAGGGTAATGATTAGTAATGATGATGGATTTGTCTAATCAAATTAAACTCATTAGATGATAGATGCCCTGGATGCTAAATAATCCTTCACAGGAGGTATGTGCTTTGAGAAGGATATGTGATATTGATTGGAGGATTATTCAAGATCGAATTGGCATGAAGTACACCGGATTAGGGTGTGGGCGTGTAGGCTAGTAAGGGTGGATTCTTGAATATAGTGTGGTATTCAACACCAATCGAGAATGACTGTGGTACCTGTGTAGCTGGTCCAAGATCATCTATAGTAGGACCACTAATGAAGAATCTGGTTAGTGGTCATCTTTGCTAGGACTGCTAATCCATGATAAGTTAGAGTGATTTAACTATCGACCTGAGTACCTAGGTTTAGAGGAGGAATCTAGATATCTGACTTCTCTCATTGGCCACCGAGAGGCATATGTGAAGATACTTGTTGCAGACGGGGTCTTGAGAATAAATGCTTAGGAACCCAGTCATGCTTCTAATTCTTGTAGAGTGAGATCATAGCTTGCTGTGATACTTTCATGTGTTGTGGTACATGTCATGTGGGTCCAGTGTCATATGATAATTGGACTAAAGAACCCAATAGTTAGTTGGTGATTTACTCTAATCAGTTGTATACACATTCTTTCTACCTTTAATTAATTTGCCAAGATTTTGATGGTCTTTCTTAACTGCTTAAATTCCTAAAATGCAAATATCACTAAAATTCTATATCATGGTTACTTGTTAATTTTCTATGCACCGAGCCAGTACCTCATCAACCTACTGAACATTTTTGAAGAAAAGGGCCATATCCTTCAGAAGAGATAGAAGCCAAATTTTATCAAGAGTAGAGTAGAGGTTTTATGAAGAAATATATAGCTCAGTTAGATTGTCTCTTACCCTTCCTTTAGATCCTAGGAATGTGAGAGTGAGAAAAGAAAGTAGTTTGTATATGTTTTACTTGATGCATATTAAGAAAGAAGTCTTTCTTTTTGTAAAATTTGAACTCTATTGTGTCCTTGCGTGTTGTATTTAAATGAGATGTTATCGACTTGTTAAATGATGTGTATATATATTTGACAAATAAAAAATGAGGTTGATTTTCTTTTAGTAATTAAAGGGGAATGGTTTGATTAATCTCTCCTTGACCCTAACCCTAATTAATGGGTTCAGGATGCATCAACTTTTTGGTATCATATATAGGTTCAGCTTAGGCCAAAGCCTAGGTTTGGGATAGAGGCGATAAGAGACCAATAGGATTAGGATGCTTTCCACTTTGAACTACGATTTTCTAACAAATATGTTTCTATTATGGATATGCATATGGTAGGAAGAGGAGATGGTCACGGTGAGGAACAAGCTGAGAGCCATTATGGCCCTGGACCTCAAGCGATGGATCAAAGAGATGAAGATAGGGATGAGGCAACAAGTATGTACCGTATCTTCCTAGAAATAAAGGAAAAATATAAAATGGATAGGAGGTCTACATCTTCCAATAAGGACCTAAGGAATCCTATGAGATGGTGAAGAATCTTGATGGAACTGAGTTTTTTGGAACAACAAACCTAGCCGTGGTATATATGCGGCTCCGACATCTGGAAAAGTTATTTCACTTATTGGAGTTATCGGAGGACAAGCATGTCAATCGTGCTGTCTATTTACTCAAAGGAGATGTTGAGTTACAGTGGTCGTAGTGGAATATAAGTGGATACAATGATGACATGAAGGGACTTTGTAAATGAGTTTCACGTTTAGTATTTTTCTCCTACCTTCTTAAGAAACAAGATCAGAAAATTGGAGAGTACCAGACATGGTGGCATGACAATTGACAAATACGAGACTTATTTCATAAGGTTGGATAAAGTTTGTCCTCAATTGGTACTAGATGATGTAGATAAATGTAAGAGATTCTAAGGAGGTTCAAGATATGGGATTAGACATACAATATTAGCTATTGGGAGAAGATATAGGCAAAACTTTGACAGTTTTTGGAAGCAAAAAGACATAGTAAACAATCATTTAATACTGATAAGAACTTCGAGAGAAAGAAAAGATTTTAGGGTTTTGGTTCAGGAGGACAGAGTAGTGGTGGATATAGAGGAGGTGGTGGTTTCTTTTCCAAGATAGGATAAGATCTTGGTTGTTTTAGAAGACACAAATCTAGTTCTTCACATAGTGGAAGAAGGTCCAGTTCTACTAGATGGAACACAACACCCATATCAGCACCTCCATTTAGGTTTTCAAGTTCATCACAGTAAGTGATAGGTCCACAAAGACATGTTACAAATGCATATGACAACTATGGTAGGACACATTCTGGTTAGTGTTGGGGAGTCAATACTAAAACATGTTATCACTATGGACATAAGGGACATATAGGACAGGACTGCCCAATGCTTCTATATATTTCAATACAAGGTCCACAATCATAGTTTCAGACTCTGTAGAGATACACTCCAGTTAGAGGGGCAAGTTCTTCAGTAGATTTAGGCTCTAGAGGGGGATCACCTAGTACCAACAGTGGGTAGAGAGGAAAACATGGCGGAGGGAGAGATTCAAGATTCTTCTTCCCAATGAAATCATCTAAAGATGTCGTCTCACCTAGAGTTGTGACATGTGAGATGCTTTTTTCTAACAGAACTTTAATTACAGTTTTGTTAGATATTGACACAACACATTTTTTATTCGAAAGTCTACAATAGTGGATTGAATTTGTTAACTCAAAACTTATTTTGGGAAATTCTGTTAAGGGTACCATTTGATGAATGAACAATGTTGAAACAAGTTTGTCCTGGATTTTTTTGAGTTTTAGTGGGTATACTGTAGTAGTTAATCTCGTATCCTTATATATTAATTCTTTTCATATTGGTTTTAGTATCGATTGCCTTGAGACATATCATGCCCAGTTGGATTTCTGGAAGAAAGAAACTATCTTTCAACAAGGTGGCTTTCAAATGTATTTACTTGATATAGAAAAGTCTTACCCAATGTATAGTATTAGCTAGTGTAGATGATAAGATGATGAGAAAGGAGTGTGAGGCTTTTCTAGAACATGTAGTAGATGCCAAGATAGAGAAAAGAACAACTAATATTAAGTATGTTCCAGTTGTATGTGAGTTACCAAATGTCTTTTCCGATGAGTTACTAGGTTTGCCTCCTTAGAGGGATGTTGACTTTGAGATAAAAATTCTTCTCGGTAGCCACCAATAGTATCAACGGCCTATAGAATGGTTCCTATAGGGTTAAAGGAATTGAAAAACTCAATCACATTAGTTCCTAGATAAGGGATTTATCCAACCTAGTACATCACCTTGGGATCTCCAGTACTATTTGTGAAGAAGAAGGATGGAATTATACAATTGTGTATAGACTATGGCAATTGAATAAGATAACCATTGAGAACAAATATTCTCTGCCTAGGATTGAAGAGATGTTTTATCAACTATGTGAAGTGATAATCTTTACAAAGATAGATCAAGGTTGGGTGATCATCAGTTAAGGACAAACACACAAGATGTACCTAAGTCAAGATTCAGATCAAGGTATGGGCATTATGAGTTTGTATTCATGTCTTTTGGATTGACAAATGCCCCAAAATTTTTTATGGATATGATGAATATAATTTTTAGACCCTACCTAGATTAGTTTGTAGTAGTGTTCATATACAACATTGTTATATATTCTAGAAATGTAGGACAACATGAACAACATCTAAGGATATCCCTGTAGTTGTTGAGACAACATCAATTTTATTCTAAGTTCAGCAAATGTGAGTTCTAGTAGTTAGAAGTTTCCTTTCTTGGACATATCATATCATGAGAAGGAGTCAGTGTAGACCCTAAGAGGGTGGAATATGTTCTTTACTTGGAGCATCCTACTACTCCTACTAAAATAAGAAGTTCTCTAGGGTTATTCATATATTATAGGAGGTTTATAAGGAACTTCATTGTATTATCATCATCCCTTACATGCTTAGAAAGAAGGATGTGCCTTTTATTTTGTTTAAAACACGTGAGAAAAGTTTTCAGACATTAAATAAGAAGTTAACTATGCCACTCATTTTGATTTTACTAGAGGCAGATAGAGGGGTTATGCAGAGTTCTATGATGCATCCTAGAGAGGTTTGGGATGTGTTATTATGTAAGGAGGGAAGGTGTTGCCCTATGCTTATAGAATACTTAAGAAGAATAAAGAGAATTATTCAATACATGATCTTGAGCTTGAAATAATAATACATGACTTGAAGACATGGCATCATTATCTCTATGGTGAGTCATGTCAGATATTTACTGACAATAAGAGTATAAAGTACATTTTCACACAAAAGGATATCATCATGAAACAGTGCAATTGTCTAGAGATTATAAAGGATTATGATGTTACCATTTTTTGTTACACTGGGAAGGTTGACGTAGTAGCAGATGCTCTAAGTAGGAAGTCAACATCTTCTGCAAAAATGTTTTCTATGCCATGTGTAAATAGAGACTTATTGGTTGATATGAGAGAGATGAATTTAGATTTAAATGTGTCTAAACAAGGTGGAATGATGGCACAAATATATGTTATACCTACAAGCTACTATTATATAAAGGAGCTTCAACATAGTGTCATGGAATTGAAGTGGATCATGCATGATTTAAAAGAAGGAAATATGATAGAGTTCAAATATTCAGATGAAGGGTTGTTGTATTAGCTTGATAGATTATGTGTGCCATATGAAACTAAGTTAAAGAATCAAATTCTTGAGGAAGCTCACTTCTTTATTTATGCAATGCATGCATGAACACAACAATGTACATAAACCTGAAAGAATTGTATTGGTGGTTAGGTATGAAGAAAGATGTGGCTGAGTATGTGACTGACCTAAATCACACGTCCAAAAGGAGTGGATTTAATGTAGTTGGACTTTTAAAGAGACAACCCAACTCTTAGGACCTCGCAACGATAAATGGGGTCCGATGTAGTGATCGGGGTCGAACACATGGACAAGGTTGGTAGTGTTAAGAACACAGAATCTAACACTCATGTACTCCAGCCAAAGAGGGTATATAAAGGTGTTCCCTAAGAAACAGTAGTACACAAACAAGAGTAGCAAGAACAAAAGAAACAAAAGAAATAAGATGAAACAAGTATATGGGAGGAAACCCATGTCAGGGTTCACCTACTAAAGCATCTCACCATCATGAAACACCATATCTCTCTCTCACATACTCTTACCAAGATTACAAGCAACCATAAAAAGCATCCATTCCACTCTCTCTCAAGTTGAGGAAGGATCTTAGTCTAAGGGTAGCCTCTCTCTCGAGATGACCACACGTAAACTCTACAACATAACATATGGTTTTAATGCCTTAGCATTCCAACACTCTCGTGCATTCATACTACTCCATGACATGTGATAAAAATGATATTAATCTCTCAATATATCAACAATTAAACATCACAAGATGGTAGCTAAGCATTCAAGTGAAGCATTAAAACATGTGCATGGAGATAATCTTGATAAGAATATGCATATTCAAAAGAAAGAGACAATATATATGTTAGGAGAGCCTTAGTGGCTACTCCCAACCCAAGTTAACGTGTTTAGCCGCTCATGCTTGCGGACAGCACAACGGCGTTACAGGAGGACAGATCCATGACATACAACAAAGAGAGAGAGAGAGAGAAGTATAGAAGGATGGAATGATAGATCTAGAAAGGAAGAGATGTGATATGAGACACTACTTCTTCAAATCTGGATCTATCACGTGGATGGCATGGATGGTCTTCTTCTCTCAAAGAAGGGATCTTCAATCTTCTCTCTCCTCAGCTTCTGCCTTTGGAGATCCAAGACTGATGGATGGGATGGTCGGGGACAAATCTAGAATGCAGCAGCACTTCGTGGTCCTCGGGATCTGATCTCCGTTCTGATGCCTTGACAAGACCGATGGGTGCGCTATTTATAGGCACACTCCACTAACTTAGAATCACAGTCGCGGTCTGGTGATAAGTGAGGGTGAAACCGCAGTCACAGTTTTTGCCTTATTCAACTCTTGCCGTGGTCCAGCTTGGTCGCGGTCTTCTAGTATCTGCGATCATGGTGTTGTGATAACCGCGGTCACGGTGTTGTGATAACCGCGGTCACGGCCTAGTGATAACCGCGGTTGCGGTCTTGTGATAACCGTGGTCGTAGTCTTTCCTTATTGCCTGATGATCGAGGTCTCTGGGGTACTCTGGAACCGTAGTCGCGGTTGAGAAATAAGTGGACCACAGTCGCAGTCCCCAAAACCGCAACCTGAGCTGTGGATGTTCCTGAAAACATGTAAGTGAGGCTTTAGTAAAAAAGATAGAAAAACTATGTGAAAAACCGACGAAATTTATTCTAAAAGAGGTGTAAAATATATGTAGAAAGTACGTAAAGTAGAGTGTTATCAACTCCCCCAAACTTAGAATCAAGCCTGCCCTCAGGCTTAGTGTAGGTTCAAGAACTCAGAGAGAGAAAGAATGAAAAATCTTAAAAGACAACATAATAACATGACTAAAATACCTCATTCTTGCATAAAGACTGTTATGGTCTGTACTCAAACCCTTAGATCTCAATCCCCCCTCAACCGGAGTTGCATAACTTCATTCCTCTGTCATAACCTTCAATAGTAAAAGGCTCCTCCTTCTCAACTTATCACCCCCTCCCTTGGGTAATGACTGTACCAAAGCCAGATCTTTTTCGAAGGGTAGCTTTCACACCAATTCTTTATTTTACAACCGCCCTATGCTAATGTGTTCGGGTAGGCTTAAGGCTTGTAGGTGTTTTCCTCTTCCTCCTGAACTCCTCACCCACCACTGTCGTAAGAACAGTGTTGCCCTTTTTGGGCTTATGACTTTAAGTTAGGTGGCTTTGTGAGATTCCATTTAGGAATTGAGGTGTGTAAGCTTGGATTCAAGATTCCACTTACGAGCACACCATATCTACATTCATGAGTGCAACAATATACCAGCTGTGTGGAAACTTTTGACATATTTTCATGCACAACTCTCATATATTTTTTTCTTTATTTATTTTTGGCTTTTTATCTCTCCTTTCAGGCTTGGGTTTGGGGAGTTTTACTTGGTCTTCTGGGCGGCCAAGCCTCTTTTAGATATTCTTTGAAGAGTGCATCTTTTCCCTTTCTACGGAGATAAGGATTTTCTGGTCAATAGCATCGGGTGAGGGTGGTTGGTCAGGAGTATGACTAGGTGAAGTTCTCTAGTCTCCGAGGGTTTCATGAGTTAAGGTTGTTACATTTACAATGTCTTATTGCAAGAATGAGGTATAGCAGTATTTCCATGATTGTTGTTTTACTCGTATAAACTTGTATATGTTGCTCATATATTTCTCTCTAAAAGGGCTAAAACACTACGATCAGAAAATTTAGTGAGAGAGGAGGCGAACTTCTAGAAGGTTAGTTGTAACAAGAATTCAAAATTTCAATTTCAATATTTTAGGGGAAAATTCAAAATTTTGCAAAATTTTGGCGGTAAAAAGGGGTAAAAGGGAAAAGGGATGGTAAATGTACCTCTATAGCCCATTTATGACTCCTCCCCCAAACTTATCCTGCACCCCATCTTGGGGTGTCAAAATTTGAGTGAGATGTATAAACAAGCTTTTTTATTTGTTTTTGTTGTTTTCAGTGGAGGCCCACTTGGACTCTAGGAGCATGCTTGTATATATACCCCTTAACACGTGATATTTCTCATACTGCATGTTTTCCACCTTGAAGCCAATAGTGGCTATGGCCACCATCCATGATAGGCAGAAGAAACCACAATCATTAGATAGGGGTACATGCTGAGGGCATCTGTGGCAGAATTGTGTCTTCTTGAAGTCCTTACCTTTTGTAAAGTCATACCCTCTACAATGTTGTCTTATCAGATCAATGATAGCTTCAGCACATGTGATTGCCTTTTCTTCTATGGGTGTCTTTTCTATTGTCATATTGGTCTTCTTGTTGAGCATGAAGGATGCGTCAAAGCTATTATATAGAATTGTAGTCCTTTTAAGAAGGTTGACATGAAGCAAAGTCCAATGGTTGTCATGAAGAATAGGCAGGAAGATGTGTTCTGGAGGGACCGTCTCCAGGCATTGTTGCATCCGCTCCTTCTCTCCTGACTTTTTGTCCTTGAGAATGTCATCTACTAGTAGGAAGTATGCCACGTGAGTACTTGGCATGGTATCGCCTAGTAACACTTAGTAGGTTGACATCATGCTTAAAGATAGGTATCCTCCTATTTTCAACATTTCTTGGAGGTCGTCTTTTAGCACACAGATGCCATCTTGCTCAAAGATGACATCTCCTGGCGAATCGTCTTCTTTTAGAGAACTCATAATAAGAGTCAGTTCTTCCAGTGATAGGCTAAAGTAGCTCCATCTGTCAAAATTCTTGAAAGAAGATGTAATTTCTCCTTCCAGACCGTCTGGTCTATCATCCCCCAGATATTCTTCTTCAACCTCTTCTTCCACATGCTGTTCTTTTGGAGGTTGCTTTTTAGGAGCTTCTACTACTGAAGGATGTCGTGGCTCTTCTTCTGGCGTGTGCTTTGCAACCTCTTTAGAGTCTTCATTCCAGCTTGCTTTCCATGTTGTAGCCCGAGCTGGTTATTTCGGATCGACCGAGATGGGTTTTAACTATTCCCTCCAAGTGACCTTTTCGGGTAAGGGAATGTCCATGTGAAGCACGCGGGGTACAACTTCTATAGGCATCGTCGGATCGTTGAAGAATCGACGATCATAGTTGACTTCCATAGCGTATATACCCCACATGATTGATATAGTTCAATACCTGGAATAGATGCACAGGATTGACATAGTTCAATACCTGGAATAATAACACAAGATTGGCAAACTCCCAATACCTGGAATAATAACACAGGATTGGCTAACTCCCAATACCTGGAATAATAATACATGATTGGCTAACTCCCAATACCTGGAATGCACAGGATTGGCTAACTCCCAATACCTAGAATAATAATACAGGATTGGCTAACTCCTAATACCTGGAATGCACAGGATTGGCTAACTCCCAATACCTGGAATAATAACACATGATTGGCTAACTCCCAATACTTGGAATAATAACACAGGATTGGCTAACTCCCAATACCTAGAATAATAATACAGGATTGGCTAACTCCCAATACCTAGAATGCACGTGATTGGCTAACTCCCAATACCTGGATTAATAATACAGGATTGGCTAACTCCCAATACCTGGAATGCACAGGATTGACTAACTCCCAATACCTGGAATAATAATACAGGATTGGCTAACTCCCAATACCTGGAATGCACAGGATTGGCTAACTCCCAATACCTGGAATAATAGCACAGGATTGGTAATAACCCAATACCTGGAATAGTTGCACAGGATTGACATAGATCAATACCTAGAATAGTTGCACATGATTGACATAGATTAATACCTGGAATAGTTGCACAAGGTTGACATAGTTCAATACTTGGAATAGATACACAGGAATAATATAAGTCTAATGCTTGTACTAGTTGCACATGATTGGTGTAATCCAATGCCTAGAATATTTATATAGGATTGGTATAGACCAATGCCTGAATAAGACACGATGATGCACACTCTCATGTCCAATATAACCAAAATTTGTTTAGCATATTGGCTAAGGCCAATAAATTGAAACAAGAATGTCTCATGGGTGACATATCAAGATAATGAGTGTCATAAGAGAAGTTTGACATGATGGTATAATATGGAGGATAAATGATATACATGTTCTTCCTATTCCTTATTAAGAGAAAAGTTGACCTATTGTTCTATCATAGATAGTTACAATGCTTTATGATGAGAATGCTTTAAACTGCATATCCTCTGTCCAGTTTTATGTATATAACTACAATAATAATGTTTTGGCAGAGAGTTATATCTCCCGCTGGGACAATTTACAATTGTCTCACCCCCGTGGGATCTAATGTTTTTAGGTGGACGCGGACAAAGAGGCATGAAACCTTTAGCAGAGAAAGAACAGTAGCAACAACATCAAGGACAACAGTACTATCTCAGGTAGAGATACTGCCTGTCTAGTCATATAGTTAGAAAGTCCTATGTGTCGTCTTTGTACTCTCAGGTCCTCAGAATCAGTAGTCAGTGTTTTTATTGAATCGATATGAGATTTTGGCTTGATGCCTTGAGGTTTTATGCTGTATGTATATAATGTTGAATAGGACAACTGATGTTGTAATCCACGAGAAGAGATAGTACAGGTTGTGTACTTATAGAACAAAATGTAAATATTATACTTTGGTTCTTGATGGAAAAGATTTCCTATGTGTGGATCTCTTTGGAAAAAGTTTTAATTTTTAGTGATTTTCAGTAATCCGCTGCAAATGATTCGCTTCCGCTTAGTTAATTTTGTATTTTATAAGTTGTATGCCACACCACAGACCTTGTCCCCTTCTGTCGGACTGCCACCTTTAGCCCAGCTACGTCTTCCGCCATGTAATCTTCATTAAACAGGAGGCTGGCTAGACGCATCGTCCCATTGAAGATCGATTGTGTCTTGTCTGGGTGTAAGAATTCTTTGAGGAGGGTGGCGCAAAGTACTTTGAACACCCTTTTGTGTACTCACATCTTCTTCAGAAATATCCCCCTGAAGTGGTCTCTGCACAGACGTCTACCCTTAATGTTGTACAAAATGTCTGACCAGGTAGATCGTTGTTTAGGACATCTGCTAAGATGTGGACATTTCTGCATGAATTCATGATACCACCATCATGTCCATATCTTTCATCTTGCAGGGCACATGGGGAGCTACTACAAGTATTTCTACTTTAGTCTGTGCACTCTACTCCCAGGCAGGTTCTCCTGTGAAGAAAGTTGCCAGTCCGCCATCCTCATCGTCAGATGTTGCCTCCTGTGCCAAAGGTGTCGAGGCTTCTTCTATTATTGGCATGGCCTTGGGCACTTGTTCATCCACTTTATACATATGTTGCAGAGTGGCTATTGGTTCAACTACTTTTGAGGAGGCTTCAACAGCTGCATTGTCTTTGACGTGACTCTCCTCAGAAGTTTTCCCGAACTTGGCTTTCGCCATCATCTTTAGCGTTGCCTCCATCTTCCCATTATAAATATAGTCACTATGCACGTGATGAGGTTGGAAGAGGAGGAACTTGCTAGTCTCCTCAAACTCGATCCCCAAATCAACAATCATTCTATCAAGCTCTGCTACTCCTACTGAGTTGAGTTCTGTAACCACCTCTTCACGATGAGCAGTAGTAATCTATTCTTCTACTGTCAGAGTGTGTGTTGGTGGAGAGAGGTGATGCTCCGCTAAATTTCCATCATCTTCAGTGGCTTCATCCGGGCTTTCCCTTGGGTCGCAGTTGAGGTCGAGCTCTCTTGTTGTTGTCGCATATTTCTTCATTTGATGTTCATTTTAGGAGCTCGATCGCTGTGCTGGCTGGTTTCCCTTTTGTTCGGCTACAGGCGACGCCTATGTGTTTGCACTCCCAGCTTTTGGTGTGTTGGTCCCCGTGCCCGATCCTCCCACATTGTCATCATGGCTGGAGGGGCTGGCTGAGGAGTGCGCGGGGCTCACTGAACACCTTTTCTTCTTTTTCTCCCGCCGGCTCTCAAGTTCTTCGCGTTCCTCCTCAACCTTTCGGTGGTCTTCTTGTAGGCTTTGATGTTCTTCTTCAAGGGAAACCATCGCAACGTTGTAGCCCCAATGCATGTGCTCGTTATCAGCTCAAATGGCTTGCCTCTCCTTCTACAGGTCTGCCATCCCATCTTACATCTTTTTAAGCATCCCCATCATCATCCATTGATTGTTTAGAACTTCTTGGATGAAGATTGGGAGTGCTTTTGTTCTTTCATCCAACGCTTGCACCTACGTTGTTAGGTTTGATAATGATGAAGAAATTGTAGTATTTATTGTATTGGTTTGATGCATGTGTTCTCACATTGCATCAAACCTTATACCTAAAGCACCCCGAAGGAAGGTGTGTGATGGTGCAGCTGATGCTCCGTGCGCTTCGTTGATGAGCTAGGCATCGTGGGTTGTGGAGGCGACGGTGGTGGGCCTTGTTCTTTCTCCTTTGGCTCCTCTGGTTGGTCCATATCCGCTCTACTGATCTCTGCATCCGGTATGGCCGGAGAGCTTTATCCTTCTGGCTCTGCCTCCGGTTTCATGCTGGGTTGTGGGTCAGCTTTTTCGACCTTCTCTTTTCCCACCTCTGGCTCCACAGTAGTTGCTTCCTCGTGTGGCTTGAGAGGTGTGGGCTCTACAGCTCCCATTGGATCTTCTTGAGGTAGAGTCATGGGGAGGGGTTGTTCTGCGACCTTCTCACTTGCGATTGGCAGAGAAGTTTTTTCAATTTTCTTTTTCTCCACTGCCAATTTCTTCTGTGGCTTCATGCTCTTCTTCTTCTTTATCAAATCTAGGGCATTGCTTTCTTCCATTGTATGTACTGGATCTGTAGTTGTGCTGGTGTGCAGTGCCCTGAAGCACATTTTCTCTATATCATCTTGGGTTGGCCGCAGCTTGTGGGCATCATAGTATGCCATTTCGGGAAGAGGGATGGTCTTTTTGACCCTTAATGTTTGAAGTACACCTTCTCCCCCTTTACTTCCAGTACCTATGCTGGCCAGTGACTTGATGTCTATTTGTTGTTGCCCCTCCATTTCTTTATATCTCTGGACCTCTCCTTTGTCCAGTAGGTAATCAACAATCTGGCCGCCCATGCAGAATGCATAATTTCTTTTCACATCCCCTCCTACTGCCGCTGATAGACGCTTGATTAATATTTTACCGATATTCACCAGTTTTCTGTTGATCATGGACCAGATGAGGAACATATCTCCCTTGATGATTGTCCCTATCTCTGACCTTACATCAATCATGTAGGCGGTGATCTTCTGCATTATGTGGATGAAGTATGAGGTGATTTGGGAGGCCTTAGAGTTTTTAGAACTGTGTTTCTCCTCCCTAGTTAGTTCTCCCCATATCTCATCACTATCATATGTGATCGTCTCTTTTTTGCTCGAGGATGCGGAGCAGGCCTTGGCTTCCTCCTTCGTTGCGGTGAAAATTTTGTTCGGATATGCCTCCGAGACCGTGTGGGTTTTGCCCCCTAGCCTTATTTGAAGTTGGAAATCTCCACCTCCTGCCCTTCGTGTCTCGCTACTGGTAGTGACATTCTTTAATGAGTACAAGAATTCTAAGGTCAACTTCTTATAGGATTTCACCTCAGGTGTGCATAGGGTGCGTAGATTTGCACCTTCAAGAAACTTCATTGCCCTATCTTGAAGTCTTCCACGTCTAGGTAACATGTCGGGCATCATTTTTTGTGCAGGTGCATCCAGTCATAGGTAGACTGGTGCAATGCATCCCTGGGCACAAATGGAGGTTCCCTAAACTGTGGAGATGTTTCCCCTACTTCCTCTTTGCCCTTGCTTTCCTCCTTCTTGATAGGTTTGCCGGAAACTTCAGGCTTCACCCTCTTGCTGCCCTTGGTTGCCTTGGGTGCAACTTTCCTCTTTTTGCCACGCACTTGGCTCTCAGACTCTCCTGGCTGGTACTCAGAGGTCTCTGTACCCTCGGTCTGTTCTATTTCTTTTGGGGATTCCTCCTGTGGCAGCTCCCCCAGTATCCCTCGGTACTGCTCCAACCTCAGTTGTATTTCCACTCGTTTTGGCACTGGTAGAGAAGTATTCTTCTTCAGTGCTTTTGTCAGGTCCTTAACTATATTTTCTACCTCCTTCAAGGAAGTAACCTTCTCGTATAGGGGTTCACTGGTTGTTGGATAAGACATTCTGCAAATTTTTGAATGAATTAATTTTTAATCTAATCAGAAGTTATTATTATTGCAATTAGCTCAGGATAGGCATTTAGTAAATTATTTAAGTTTCAAGTTCAAGGGGAGAGAATAGAAACTGTGGTCGTGGTTGTGTAACTTCATAGTATACCACGATCGCGGTCTCTTAAAAGAGATCACGGTCATGATTTTCTGAGTAAAGACCGCGGTCGCGGTTTTTTTGTGAAGAACAACCGCGGTCCCGGTCTTCTAAGAAAGGGGCCACGACCGTGGTTGTTTTGTGTGGAACAATCACATCGTAGTTTCTTTGGTAAACCTTATGACATTGTGGTTGCGGGTTTCTGCGTAAAGTCCGCGGTCGCGGTTAAGATCAAGGTTGTGGTTTTCTCCTTGTCTTGGGCAAGTTGCAGTTCAGGTAGTCAGAGAATAACATTGCAGCCGGTGTTTAGGTTTTCAAACACACCGCAATCGTAGTTGTAGAGGTGAAGACCATGGCCACGGTTTTCCCTCATCCGACCCTTCCGGTTCCTCCTTCAGTTCGATGATCCCTTCGTTGTTTTCGCCAACATCAATTGTTCCATTATTAAGGGTTTTCTCAGATGTTATAAACAAACACCGTCGTGAGGCGGTCATGATAAACATCAACAGAACCAAAGAGAAACCCCGGTTAATCATCGGTTGCTGAGAATTGGGGCGAAAAGGATCAGTTTTTGGTGAGAAGGTGGTACAGTGATGAGAAGCGCAAAGAAAAAGGTTTAATCTAGACATTTACCTCGACGATGATAGTGACAGCGGAGACAAACACGGACAGAGTGGCGATCAGGCGATCGTTGCGGACGCGGGTCGTCGGTTGTGATCGGAGCAGAGATTAGGGTTTAGCTTGGAAGAGACTGTGAGAGAAAAGAGCTTAAGATGCAAGGGTTTAAGAGTATATATATGTAGGTAACCATGACCAAAAAAATAAAAGGGAAAGACTGCGGTCATGACTTTCATCCAGAAGAACCATGGTCGCGGTGTTCTCATGAAAGAACCACGGCCGTGGTGTTCCTAAGGAAGAAGACCGCAGTCACAGTTTTTTGATTGCTGCAAAGAACAACCGCGGTCGCGGTCTCGCTTAAGCAAGCTCTAAAATGCGATCACGGTTTAGGCCACGACCAGATCAAACAAGGTTCGATTCTTTAGGTGAAACTTGAAATACTCAAAAGAAAATGAACATGTACATCAAAAAGAAGAAAACTTCCAAAGCGAAAAAGCGAGAGAAAACAAAGATTAACTTGGTTTTCCTCCTAAGAAGCCCTTGCTTTAAAGTCTCTTGGCTAGACTTCATAAAACTTCATTCCTTGGATACTGCAACAGGGTGTGGTAACTCTTCATTGCTTCTCTCATTAGGCTGGCTTGGTTCCTCCAAATTAATCTCTGATCTTCTCACAAAGGCCTCATCTTCATAGAACTTTTTATCCTATGGCCATTAACCTTGAAGATTCCACTTTTCTCTCCTTGGATTTCCGTCACTCCTGATGGGTAGATTTTAACCACAGTGAAGGGACCAGACCACCTAGTTCTTAGATTTCTAGGGAACATCCAGATCCTGGAGTTGAAGAGGAGTACTTTTTCTCCTTCATGAACATCCCTATTCTTCAGGTGGGTGTCGTGCCACACCTTGGTCCTTTGTTTGTAAATTCTTGCATTTTCATAGGCATGCTATCTTAATTCTTCTAATTCTTGTAGTTGCAGATAACATCCTTGGCCAGCCTTTTCCATGTCCATATTCAGAAACTTAATCACCCAGAGGGCTTTGTGCTCGAGTTCCAATGGCAGATGACATGATTTTCCATATAAGAGTCTATAAGGTGTAGTCCCTATAGAGGTTTTTTAAGTGGTTCTATATGCCCAAAGGGCATCATCCAACTTCATCGCCCAATCCTTCCTTATTCTGCTAACTGTCTTTTCAAGAATTTGGTTAAGTTGTCTGTTTGACACGTCTACCTACCCCAAAGTCTGGGGGTGGTAGGGTGTAGCAACTTTGTGTTTGACTCCATACTTTTTTAGTAAATTCTTAAACTACTTTTCCCCAAAGTGGGAACCTCCATCACTAATCACAATACGAGGTACACCAAATCTTAGAAAAATTGTTTTCTCGAAAAGCTTTATGATAGCTTTGGAGTCACATGTTTGGGTAACTACAGCCTCAACCCTTTTTGAAACATAGTCGACAATGACAAGGATGTATTTATACCCCTAGGATGGCAGAAATGGTCCCATTTAGTCGACTCCCCGGATGTCTAAAACTTCTACCTCAACCCATTCTGCCATAGGCATTTCATTTCTTCTTCCAATATTACATGTCATATGACATTCCTTGCAAGATTTGACTTAAATAGCAACACCTTTGAACAGTGAGGGCCAGTAGAAGCCAGACTGCAAGACTTTAGTGGCAATCTTTCCACCTCCCAGGTGTCCTCCATAAGGTGAGGAATGACATTCCCTTAAGATGTGAGGCAGCTCTTCCTCAGGAATACATCTTCTGTACAAGTTATCATGGCACCTTTCAAAGAGCATCGGGTCATCCTAATAGTAATTCCTTACATCTGAAAAGAGTTTTTTTCTGATGATATGTTATCTCTGGGGGTAGCTCCCCACAAGCAAGATAGTTGCAAATATCTATGAACCACAATGACTTTTGTTCTTTGACTTCTATCATAAGAAAAGCCTCATCTGCATAGTTATCATTGACTGGCGGATCATTCTTGTCTTCGACGACAATCCTTGACAAGTGGTCACCAACTACATTTTCTACCCCTTTCTTATCAATGATTTCGTGATCCAACTCTTGGAGCAGTAACGCCCACCTTAGCAGTCTAGGCTTGGTGTCCTTTTTCGCATTATGTATCTTATTACTCCGTGATATGTGTAAACTTTTACTTTTTCCCCAATCAGATAAGACCTGAACTTGTCAAAGGAGAAGATGATAGTGAGCATTTCCTTCTATGTGGTTGTGTAATTTATCTGCGCTTCGTCAAGTATGCGGCTAGCACAACAAATGACATGGTGTTTCTTATCTTTCTTCTACCCCAGGACTACTCCTACGGCATAGTCGCTAGTGTCACACATCAGCTCGAAGGGTAGCTCCCAATCTGGAGCTTGAAGAATAGGTGGTATTACAAGCGCTTCCTTCAATGTCTAGAAAGCCTTCAAACAATCATTTGTAAAATAAAACTCGGCATCCTTGATCAGCAAATTCAACAAGGGCTTTGAAATTTTAGAAAAATCCTTTATGAATCTCTGATAATATCCAGCGTGACCAAGAAAACTTCATACTCCAGTCACGGACTTAGGTAGAGGCAATCTAGAGATAGCCTCGACTTTGCTGATATCCACTTCAATTCCTCTTTTTGAAACCTTGTGGCCCATGACCATGTCTTCTTGTACCATGAAATGGCATTTCTCCCAGTTGAGAACTAAGTTCTTCTCCTTACAACATTGTAAGACCAATGATAGGTTCTTCAAACAACTATCAAAATCTTTTCTGTAGACATAAAAATCATCCATAAAAACCTCCACAATATCCTTCAGAAAATCTGAGAACATCGAAATCATGCAACGCTGGAATGTTGCAGGAGCATTACACAGTCTAAACGACATTCTTCGGAAAATATAGGTGCCATATAGAAAAGTGAAGGTAGTTTTCTCCTGGTCTTTGGGTAAAATAGGAACTTGGTAAAACCCAGAATAACCATCTAAAAAGCAGAAGTATTCGTGATGCACTAGTCTTTCTAAAACTTGTTCGATAAAGGGTAGCGGGTAATGATCTTTCTTCATTGCCTGGTTTAGCTTTAGATAGTCTATACACATTCTCCACCCAGTGACAGTCTTGGTGGCTACTTCATATCCTTTATCTCCTTTCACAACAGTCATCCCCCCTTTCTTCGGCACAACATGAATAGGGCTTACCCAATTGCTGTCGGTGATTGGGTAAATGATACATGCATCTCTTAGCTTAATGATTTCCTTCTTCACAACCTCTTTTAACATTTGATTTAGCTTCCTCTGGGGTTGAACCAGAGGTCTTACCAATTCTTCTAAATTTATGTGGTGCATGCATAGGGCAGGATTAAGCCCCTTGATATCATCCACTGAATAGCCAATAGCTTGCCTATGCAACTTTAACTCCCTAAGAAGTCTTTCCAATTGCTCTTCAATTAGATTAGCATTAACTATAATAGGGTTTCTCTTTTCATGATCTAGAAATTCATACTTCAAACCTTCCGGCAGCTGTTTCAGTTCTGGCTTGGGTTTAGGTGTCTTCTCTTCCTCTGGTGCCTGTTCCAAAGAGTCACACTTAACAGTTTCAATTACTTCTTCCTCCTCGCTCAGATCTTCTTCATCTTGATTTAGGTAGTTGAGGATCTCCGTAAGTTCGGGGTCTTCAATTTTTGAATCATGATTGTTTAATGCCCTCATTAGAGGGTCTACCACTGCGATATCTTCTTTCACTTCGTCACAATATTAATTGTAGCTGTCCATGAAGTAGGCAAATTCGATAAGAGACGGTCCCTTCATGGCGTCTTTTACCTTGAAGTTAATGTGGTCATTCCTGACCCTCAGAGTTATGATGCCTTCAGTGACATCAATTAGAGCCCTCTTGGTTTCCAGGAAAGGGTGGCCAAAGATGATAGGGCACTTAGGATCTTCTACAGTATCAATGACAACAATATCACACAGGATGAAGAATTTTCCCACGCGAATCAGAACATCTTCAACTACTCCCCTGGGCCTTTTGAATGTGTGGTCCACTAATTCGATTCTCATATTGGTCCTTACCATATCAGTCAGTCCCAATCATTATGCAAGGCTTAAAGGCATCAAACTGATACTAGCCCCCAAGTCGGCGAGACCTTTTCTTCAATGTTATCTACCACAACAAAAGGTATATTGAAGGCTCCAGGGTCCTTCTTCTTGGTATGTAACTCTGCCTTTACGAAAGCAATTGACATACTGGCTAGGTGCACTGTCTCAATTCTTCCTCCTCTTCTTTTCTTTGTGATTAGGTCTTTGAAAAACTTGCCATACGTTGGCATTTCTTCTTAAGCATCTAGGAATGGTACATCGAGATGGAGCTTTTTCACAGCTTCCATAAACCTTTCATATCTCTTTTTAAGATGTTCCTTTATGAGTTTGTACGGAAATGGCACTCTTGGAGAATATGGACTCCTTTTGGTGAATATTTCCTCAACAGGGTCTGGTTCTCTAGCTTCAGCCTATTGTCTCTGTCCTTCAGCTGACCTCTCAGGAATAATTTTTGGCTCAGGCTCTTCAAGTCTTATCACCTCAGGGCTCTCTATCATCTTTCCCGATCTAAGCACCACCATCTTGGTAGACTCTGTGTTAGATGGTATCTTTCCTGAAGGTTTTTTTTACTAGCTCAGCCAACTGCGTGAGCTGTTGGTCTAACTGGCGTTGATGCATTTGCATATCTGCCATCTAGACTTGCATCATATTCAGGACACCAGAGTTGGATAGTGCACTTTATGCTAGTTGGTTGTTCACTGTATCCTACCTCTTTACGAAGTCAAACAGTTGAGTTACTAAGTCAGGTTGACTGTTATCCTTTGCTTGTCCTTGTCCTTGAACTTGTGCTTGTCCTTGACTTGTGTTTGTCACTTGGCAGTTTTGATACTTCCCCTGACCTTGATAGTTGGCCTTGTTTGTCTGGAAAGTACTTATTCTGGTATACTGAGCTTGTCCGCCTCTCTTCTCGAAACCTAGCGGCTGCTTGGGTGGATTATTTAGCTGATGTGAATTCTCTGTGGCATCTTTGTTACCATAACTAAAACATGGGTGATCAAGTCTCTTAAAGTTAGCATAAGAGATATTTTCAGCTTCCTCCTCCTTAGACTCACTTTTACTTAATTCTTCAGGTCCGAGGTATATGCAATTATCTATTTCGTGCCCACCTTCACTACAAGTGACGCATTTCATCACTTTTTCAACATGCTTCTTTCCCTTCCCCCTGATTCCTTCAGCTGTTGGACATTAATGGCTATCTTTTGTATCTGAGATGTGATTGCCTCGAGAGCCTTTGATTCAATTGACGACCCTTCATTCGTGGCCTTTTTGGTACACCCTCTGTCAGTCCTTTCATAATCAGTCCCAGATTGTAACTCAGCCATGTTTTCGATGATTTTCTTGGATCTAGTGGGATTTTTACCGAGAAAGTCACTTCCTACTGCTGCATTTAGTGAGACTCTCTCATCTAGTGTTAAACCATTGTAGAATGTCATTATTAGGAAACCTTTATTATAATTATGGTGAGGGAAATCTCTCTAATACTCCTGGTACCTTTCCCAGGCTTCATGCATATTCTCACCTGGTTTCTACGTGAAAGACGTGATCTTCTGCCTGTTACAAACAATTTTCTCTATGGGGTAGAACTTGTTCACAAAAACATCAGCCAATGCATTCCATCCATTCAAAGCTTGATGCAGTAATCCAAGGTACCAGGTTAGTGCCTTGTCCTCTAAAGAGAAAATGAAACCTTTGTAATAAATGACTTCTTGCAGAACTCCCCACATCTTGATGGTGTTGTAGATATTCTTAAAATCATTGAGGTGATGATAAGGGTTATCATTCTTTGAACTCCCTCGAAAGCTTTTGTTATGGATCATAGAGATTACAGCCGACTTCAGCTCAAAGTTTGCTGCATCGAATCTCGGGATGATAAAAGGGCATCTTGAGTTGTTGGCTCTTGTAGCTGCCAACTCCCAAAGAGTTTTCTCCTCCTCCTCATCGTCTTCTCTATCGTTGTTCCTGTAATTACACTCGTGGTTGTTATGGTTTCTTCTGTGCCTGCTACGATGACGACACTCCTCATAGTGATGATCGTCCTCTTCATGCCACTCTTCTTGCTCTTGATATTGATGGCTATCATTGTAACGACCACCTCTATCTTCATCCGTTGCTGATGGGGTGGGTGTTGTTTATTCCTCACATTCCTCTCTTTGCCTAAAAGGGTAACATCCACACAAGGCGACATGGCGAAAAGGAGTAAATTCGAACAAGTTGCTTCTTCTTGGGTACCTGAATAGACCATATAGTCAAGTTAGGAAACTGAACTGGTCCAAACGAACTACTCTACATAAACCCAGGTTAGCAAACTTAAATTAACTGTGCTGTCAAGCTTATTAGCTTATTGCTAAGCTTGAGGCACCGGAGTATAATAAGCGGACTCAAGTTCTTAACAGTACCATTTTTCGTTGTCCCCGACAATGACGCCAAAAAGTTGACCGGCCTAAATCACACGTCCAAAAGGAGTGGATTTAACATAGTCAAACTTTTAAAGAGATAACCCGATTCTCAAGCCCCAACAACGATAAATGAGGTCTGATGTAGTGATTAGGGTCGAACACAGGGACAATGTTGGTAGTGTTAAGAATGCAAAATCTAACACTTGTGTACTCTAGCTGATGAGAGTATATAAAGGTGTTCCCTAAGGAACGGTAGTACACAAACAAGAATAGCAAGAACAAAAGAAACAAAAGAAATAAGATGAAACAAGTATATGGGAGGAAACCCGAGTCGGGGTTCACCTACTAAAGCATCTCACTATCATGCAACATCATCTCTCTCTCTCTCACATACTCTTACCAAGATTACAAGCAACCATCAAAAGCATCCATTCCACTCTCTCTCAAGATGAGGAAGGATCTTAGTCTAAGGGTAGCCTCTCACTCGAGATGACCACACATAAACTCCACAACATAACATATGGCTTTAACACCTTAGCATTCCAACACTCTCGTGCATTCATACTACTCCATGATACATGATAAAAGCGATATTACTCTCTCGAGATATCAATAATCAAACATCACAAGATGGTAGCTAATCATACAAGTGAAGCATTAAAATAGGTGCATGGAGATAATCTTGATAAGAATATGTATATTCAAAAGAAAGAGACAATATACATGTTAGGTGAGCCTTAGTGGCTACTCCCAACCCATGTTAATGTATTTAGCCGCTCATGCTTGCAGACAACACAACGACGTTATAGGAGGATAGATCCATGAGATACCACAAAGAGAGAGAGAGAAGTATAGAAGGATGGAATGATAGATCTAGAAAGGAAGAGATGTGATACGACACACTACTTCTTCAGATCTAGATCTATTACGTGGATGGAATGGATGGTCTTCTTCTCTCGAAGAAGGGATCTTCAATCTTCTCTCTCCTTAGTTTCTGCCTTTGGAGATCCAAGACTGTTGGAGGGGATGGTCGGGGACAAATCTGGAATGCAGCAACACTTTGTGGTCCTCTGGATCCGATCTCCGATATGATGCCTTGACAAGACCGATGGGTGTGCTAATTATAGGCACACTCCACTGACTTAGAACCACGGTCGTGGTCTGGTGATAAGTGAGGATGAGACCACAATCGCGATTTATGCCTTATTCATCTCTTACCGCGGTTCAGCTTGGTCGCGGTCTTCTGGTATCCGTGGTCACAGTCTGGTGATAACCGTAGTTGCGGTGTTGTGATAACCACAGTCGTGGTGTTGTGATAAGTGCGGTCATGGCCTGGTGATAACCACAGTCATGGTGTTTCCTTATTGCCTGATGATTGAGGTTTCTGGGGTACTCTGGAACTGTGGTCGCGGTCTTTCCTTATTGCCTAATGATCGAGGTCTCTGAGGTACTCTGGAACTGTGGTCGCAGTTGAGAAATAAGTGGACCACAGTTGCGGTCCCCAAAACTGCGACCTGAGCTGTAGATGTTCTTGAAAACATGTAAGTGAGGCTTTAGTCAAAAGATAGGAAAACTGTGTGAAAAACCGACGAAAGTTATACTAAAAGAGGTGTAAAATATATGTAGAAAATACGTAGAGTGTTATCATTATGTAGCTAAATGTGATGTATGTCAGCAAGTTAAGGCTAAACATCATAAGCTGGGAGGTACTCTACAATCACTTCCTATTCATGAATGGAAGTGGGAGCATATTACTATGGATTTCGTGGTTGGAATACCTAGGACACCACCTGATTTTGATTATATATGGGTAATAGTGGTAGAGTAACTATGTCTTCTCACTTTCTAGCTATGATTTAAGACAACATGGGATATGCTAAAGTTAGCCAAAGTCTAAATAGATATGATAGTTAGACTACATGGAATGCCAATTTCTATAATATATGATAGAGACCCCAAATTCATATCTAGACTATAGAATCAATTGCATCATTCTTGAGAACAAGTTGAAGTTTATCACAACATTTCACCCTCATACAAATGGACAGTCAGAACGGACCATTCAAATTCTAGAGGACATGCTAAGAGCATGTCTTTTATAGTTTAGTGGAAATTGGGATGATCACCTTACTCTTATGGAGTTTGTCTATAATTGCAGTTACCATTCTAGCTTAGGCATAACCCCTTATGAAGTTCTTCATGGAAGAAAATGTAGACCTACCTTTTGTTGGTATGAAGTTGGAGAAAGGCAAATTCAACATCCAGAGTTGGTGATAAAACAACTGACTAGATATATATGATCAGACAACATTTGAAGGCTGCACATGACAAACAGAGAACTATGTAGAGAAAAGTTGTAGACCACTTGAGTTTGAGGTTGGAAATGAGGTTTACTTGAAGGTCTCATCGTGGAAAGGTGTACTGAGGTTTGGGAAGCATGTAAACAAAATCCTAGATACACGGGTCTCTATCCAACAATTCAAAGAATTAGCCCATAGGTAGCCAATCTACATGATGTATTACATGTATCTATGTTGAAGAAGTGACATCCAAGTACTAAGAAGACCATAGATCCAAATCATGTACAGTTAAGAGGTGATATCTCCTATGTTGAATGACCTATCCAAATTTTAGATTGGGGAATTCAAAAGATTAAGGAAATAGAGATACCCCTAGTGAAGGTCCTTTGGAGGAATCATGGTGTACAAGAAGCTAGTTGGGAAGTAGAGTCTGAGATGCATAACAATTATTCTTTCCTCTTCTAGGAATTTTGAGATAAAGTTTTTATTGGAGGGGGAGACTATTACAACCCACTTCTTTCTTTATTGGTAAGCTTAGGGCTAAAGATAATTTTAGTATTATTTATTCCTTTATTAATACTTTTAACTTGTGGCTTAACTCAACCTTATCTTATTATAGCCTTATGTTTTGGTAATCAAAGGTCACGACTTGAGAATACCATGAGATTCGAGCTTTAGTTGATATAGAGATAGCCCACACATGTATATGGGTAGAGATATATTGATACTTGAAAAAAATATTAATACACAAATTATCATTTGATAATGTTACCAAAATAGTATTTTAGGATTTTATACAAAATTCAATTACAAACCCAACACAAAAGGAATGAACCAAATTTGAGTTAAAATGAGAGAGTTATTGATCTTTTAGTAAATATGTGCAGAGTTGGATTTAATATGCTTTTCATCAAGCTAAATAAGTGGGCCTGTCTGGTAGAGCCCGATGGTCACGTGGGTCCATGGGTGGGGCCAACTCTATATGTACTGAATAGCAGAGCCCAACAACCAGGCGGGTCGACAGGAAGGGCCGATGCCACATGGACCGACGGGTAGAACCCAATGACCACGCAGGTCGACACCACACAAGTTGATGGGTGGTGCCAACACCACACTCATCAATGAGTGGGGTGTGATAGCCATGCAAACTGATGTGCAGAGCCCCACGACCACACAAACCGATAGAGATGCCATCTATGATAGCCAATCAGTAAAATGACTGTAACTTGTGTCATACATATTTGCATCAGACGACATTTGTCTCATTGAATTCATATTTCAATGATCCACATAGCCAGATCCCTAAACTACTCAAGAGGTTCACAGAGTGCCAATTTGTACAATGATTCTTAAAAGAAACATGAAGAATAGTCACCGACTGATGACCTAGCCCTAGATCTATTGTGGTAGGTTAGGTTTAGATGTAGATCTCGTCTCCTCTTCTCTCTCCCTTGCACTTAAAATTTCTTTAGATCACATTATAGGTCCTATTCTACTTCCCTTATTCATCCTTTTTCCTCTTTTAAGCTCTTTTTAGAGCAACAAATCTTCTATCGGGTTATTAGAAGGTGGGTCTTGCAGAATTTACCTCAAATTCAAGATCTGTAAACCCAACTTAGGACTAGCAAGCTTAGATCTAAGATCAATGACCTTGATTCAGATCCAAGTGAGTGGAAAATCGCCTTCTAACCTTGATTTACAATAGATAGATTCAAATTAATGGTAGTCCAATGTTTATTTTTAACCTATGATTGTTGTGATGAGATTTTCATACATGTTCGGTGATTTTCCAACAGTAGAAATGCCTTACTCGTTATACTTGGTGTTGTGATGTTATAACTAAAATTGCTATGTGAATTTCTATGTAAGATGTAAGATAAAATGATAGAATTTGAGATAACATAAATCTAGGGTTTTCCCTATTCATGATCTAATGGATCACATTTTGATTTGTGAGAATTTTTGAAAGTCAACTGTAGATCCAAATAAATTTTGTTATAAATCTAAATGCATATTTATCAAAAGTAGGATAATTATTAGTAACAATGATGGATTTATCATACCAAATTAAATATGATTGGATGATAGATGCTCTAGACATTGTAGAATCTTGCACATGAGGTTTGTGCTATGAAAATGAAATGTGCTATCGACTAGAGGATTGGTCCATATCTAATGGGGGTCTAAGACAATAAGGGTGGATTCTTGAATATATTATGGTACCCAACACTAACTAAGAATGCTGAAGGTAATTGAGTTGCTGGTTAGTGGTCATCTTTGGTAGGACCACCGATGCATAATCTGGTCAGTGGTCTTCTTTGGTAGGACCATTGATGCAGGATAAGCCAGACTGTTTTGAGTCCCCACTTGATTATCCATGTTTAGAGGAGAACTACGAATATCCGGCTGCTCCCATTAGTCATTGAGATTCAGATGTGGTAATGCCCTCTATAGATAGGGTATTGAGAATGAAGGCTTTGGAACTTGAGCATGCTTCTAAGTCTTTTACATAGATTGCTGTGATGCATTCACATGTTATGGTACATCTGATGTGGGCTTAGTGGCATATAATGATTGGACTAAAAAACCAATAGTAGTTAGTAATATACTTTGATTTGTTGTTTACACATTCATGCTACTTCAGATTGATTTGTCAAGATTTTAATGGTCTTATTTAGTTTCTCAAATTCCCAAACTATGAATATCATTAAAATGCTATGTCATGGTTACTTATTGATGTCATACGCGCTGAGCCAATAACTCATCTACCTACTGAACATTTTTTTAGAAAAAAGGGACAACCCTCTAGAAAAGACAGAAGCCAATTTTTATCAAGAGTAGAGTATAGGTTTTATGAAGAAACATATATCTTAGTTATACAGTCACTTATCCTTCCTTTGGATCCTAGGAATGTGAGAGTGAGAAAAGACGACAGTTTGTAATATGTTTTACTTGATGCATATTAAGGGAGAACTTTTCTTTTTGTAATAGTTGAACTCTAATGTATCCTTCCATGTCAGTCTAAGCAAGATGGCATTGACTTGTTAAATAATGTATTTATATATTTGAGGAAGAAAAAATAGGGCCTATTTTCAGTTAGTTTTGGAAGTGAATGGTTAGACGAATCTCTCTTTGACGGGCCCTAACCCTGGTTATTGGGTTTGGGTCACATCAAGAAAATTGTCATCATTTAGTTGATAGAAGTCATATAGGGAATATCATTATTGATAGTGATAGGCATTGGCTTGTCTGAGTCACCCATGATATGACAATAAAAGTATCAAAATATAGAACACGGTACATATAGAAGGTAAATGTACCAGAATGTAGCACGATACAAATAGGAAGTAAAGGTACATAAATGTAGCATGGTACAAAAGAACAAAATAGAAATATTACTAAAATGAAAACTCAATTGAAGGAGGAGTAGCATTATGAGAATAGAACTCGATAGGAAGAAAAGAGTACTACCAGAATAAATTTGGTAGAAAGATAAGTGACACTACCAAAATGGATCTTAGTATGGAAATTGAAAGTGCTACTAGATTAATGACACACTGAGATAAATAACATTAAATCCCTAATTTTTAAGACAAGCCTTCAAGTATGTTGTAACAACCCAGGATTTGAGGCCTCGGATAAAACACTCTTAAAAGAAATGATTGGACTACCCATATCACCAAGGTGCACCTCCTTTTCTGGGAGCCCATCACTAAAGAACTCCATAGTTAAGCATGCTCATCTTGGAGTAGTACTAGGATGGGTGACCAGTCGGGAAGTTGACCCCGACTTGTGCGTGAGTGAGGACAAAGCGCGCAGTTAAGGCTAGTGGTGGTCTGTGGGGCAAGTCGTCATTCTTGAAACTCTACTAGAGCCTTGGGAAGTGAGCCTGAGTGTTATAAATGGTATCAGAGCCAATTCCCCTCCAGTAGGTGGGGCCCACATGGACATGGTGTGCCAGTCTTGAGTTGTACGGTCTAGGCATGTAGGAAAGGGTTGTCCATGGTTGACGTAGCTACCCTTGCGCTGGTATTCTGAGTTCGGGAGCTGGGTGTCCATGGGCCATTGTGGGTCTGCACTGAAATGGGGAAGAGATTATGATGCCTTATAGTTGAGCCTTGACGAGGACATCAAGAGTCTAAGTGGGGGAGATTGTAATATCTCAGGATTTGAGGCCTCGGATAAAACACTCTTAAAAGGAATGATTGGACTACCCATATAACTAAGGTGCACCTCCTTTTTTGGGAGCCCATCACTAAAGACTCCGTAGTTAAGCATGCTCAGCTTGGAGTAGTATTGGGATGGGTGACCTGTCAGGAAGTTGTTTCTGGCTTGCGCGTGAGTGAGGACAAAGTGCACAGTTAAGGCTAGTGGTGGTCTGTGGGGCCAGTCGTCATTCCTGAAACTCTACTAGAGCCTTGGGCAGTGGGCCCGGGTGTTACAAATGGTATCAGAGCCAATTCCCCTCCAGTAGGTGGGGCCCACATGGACATGGCATGCCAATATTGAGCTGTGCGGTCCAGGCATGTAGGAAAGGGCTGTCCATAGTTGACGTAGCCACCCTTGCACTGGTATTCCGTGATCGGGAGCTGGGTGTCCATGGGCTATTGTGGGTCTGCACTGAAATGGGGAAGAGATTATGAGGCCTTATAGTTGAGCCTTGACGAGGACGTCAAGAGTCTAAGTGGGGGAGATTGTAACATCCCAGGATTTGAGGCCTCAGATAAAACAATCTTAAAAGGAATGATTGGACTACCCATATCACGAAGGTGTACCTCCTTTTCCGGGAGCCCATCACTAAAGAACTCCATAGTTAAGCGTTCTCATCTTGGAGTAGTACTAGGATGGGTGACCAGTCGAAAAGTTGACCCCGTCTTGCACGTGAGTGAGGACAAAATGTGCAGTTAAGGCTAGTGGTGGTCTGTGGGGCCATTCGTTATTCCTGAAACTCTACTAGAGCCTTGGGCAGTGGGCCCAGGTGTTACATATGTGGATTAGGGGAACCACATGAAGAGGAAGAAAAAGTAAAATATTTCCCCCTTTTGTCTTGGTGCTTTATAAATCATCATCGGGTCTTTTGAAACTTCCTTTGTTATATATTTATACCAACTTTCTAGATCTGCAACATATAAAAGAAGGAAGATTAAGAAGATAAGAGTATTTCAGAACACTTTGTGAATAGAGACCATGTCAGGTGGTAGCTTGGACTGGAGGTGGCTGAAACTGACTGGACACACCTATAAACACCAGGTTATCATTTCTGGTTATAGCATGAGGCACTTGTGGAGGACGACCACTATCTGCGGGCACAGATGGGTGCCGTCAGTGTTGTTGTGCAGAGTGACTACTGACTATCGCGATAAGGGGAAGAGGGGGGAGGAGTGGAGAGCATAGGTAGTGGGGTGGGGGGTTGGTGGTGGGCGGCGAATGCCAACTAAGGGAGAGGGAGGGTTAGGGTTATGCTCTTGAAACTATATATAATAGATTGTTTTTAGTAAGTCAAATAAGAGCGTTGCGTCTCCTACATATAGGAATCAGGGACTACATGGTCTAAATAGAAGCAAAAGAAAATACAATGGGCTTTAGCCCAGCTAATAAAATATACAAACATTGGTAAATAGTAATATAAAGTTAATTGATTGTAAATCTTTCTTTCTGGACAACTTTCTATATAGTCTGGCTTGGTTCTAGATGCTTTCCATCCCCACGGGAGTATTCAATTATTATGTGGGGATTGTACACTCATTTGGGTCAACTCTATAATTTTTTACTCTAGATTTGTACTTGAGGTAGTGTGAAGGAATGTAGTTCAAAAGATACTTTTCATGTCCACTGAAAACCTTATCTAAAAAAGGATTACAATGGCCCTCATAAATTGGTAGGAAATATATGACCTAAGGTAATGTTTGTAATTTATCCTTTATATTGATTGGTAAAGTTAGCTACATGTTTGTGAAAAGTGTGGCAACAACAAATGGAAAATAGGGTTCATTTCATATCCACACACAAAAGAAAACCTTAAACTTAAAAGGATAATAAGAGAGAATCATAAATTGATGGGAATGTTTCTTTTCTAGACATGCTTTTTATGTATTATAGCTTAGTTCCCAATGTTTTCCATCCTCATGGGAGGATTAAATTACAATTTGGGGATTAAATAATAATTTAGCTGAGATCTTAATTTTTTTAGTTAGCTTTGTGTTTGAGATGCATATGGAGGGTTACAAATGAAAGGGTTGTTTTCATCTCCACTAAATACCTTAATCAAAATAGGATTATAAACATGCCTCATGAATTAGTAGAAAAATTATGAACAAAGTGTATTGATTGTTATCTATCAAATTTATATTGACTAGATAAGATTAGTTCAATGTTTGAGGCACATGCAAAAATAGAAAATATAAAACATGGTTAATTTCATGTCTACACGGAAAAGAAAACCATATGCCTAAATGGTATTAATTGTGCCTCATAAATTTATGGGAAAAGTTTTTGCTAGAAATTTAATGATCGTAGAATTTTCTTTGCCAAACATGCTTTTGATCCATTTTGTCTCAGTACTAAATGCTTTCCATCATATACGAGGTCTCCATTACTATCTAGGGATAGAATAATAATTTAGCTGAGCTCTAAATTTATTTAGTTAGAAAAATATGAATAGGCCTTATGAGTTGGTAGGAAAATATGAACAAAGTGTAATGATTGTAATATATCCTTTATATTGATCTATAAAGTCAACTCTACCATTGGGACCCGTGCAGAAATAGAAAATTGAAAATAAGTTTAATTTCATGTCTGCACAAAACTCACATAAAAGGGTAATAAATGAGGTTAATATATTAAAAGGAAAAATTGTGGTGTGAAATTTTAATGATCATACACATTTATTATCTATACATGGTCTTTTTGCATTTTGGTCAGTTCCATGTGCTTTTCTTCACATAATAGATTGAGTTAGTGTGTAAGATTTTTTTTAAAGAAAAAACATTACCTTCTATTCCATCTTAAGAGAGCTTACAAATAACAAGTTGAAACATAAATTATAAAACATGGTATTATCAGTACAATTACAATTGTTATCTCCTAAACTAAATATAGACCATAGGTCCATCGACCTCTCAAAAATATGAGAGAAAAGGTGGTTTTTAGTGTTGCAATATATCAAGCTCCTTGAAGATTGGAAGGCTCCACATACTAGTCTTCAGTAGCTTGAATGAGCAACAGTTGAAAATCCTTAATGTAAGATTCATGACACTGTATAGACTAGTAAACTCCATTAACTTCATCTTGATCCTCTTGATTAATTCTATGACCATCTCTCAAGTTGATTAAGCCTACACTTGTGTGCTTAAACTTGTTACCACTGTCGAGATAGCCACCAGACTTTGAATATCCTCAATTTCATCTCTTAACGAATGAATTGTCAGTCTCGGGCTTCGCCTCCTTCAGTGGTGTGCCTCATTGTCCCGCTCCTCTTTATGTTCGTTCCACTTCCTTTAATTTTTTTCCTCATTGTCTTGCTTTCATTAACTAACGACATATGAGGTGGAGGCTTATTTGTGTGCGATGTGTCTTTTCCTACATCATTGTGGACAGTAACCACTTCTATTACTTCATCCAAATCCGGGTACACTACTGAATGATTGCTAGATTTATCCACCCGATCCACTGACATGGCTTCTTTATTCTGTTGGCCGTGGCTAATATCGCTGCATATAGCCAAACACGGCTCGTTTTTTATCTGCAGTATCCACCTGGGTGGACATCTTCTTCTTCCAGACTTTCGTTGTCTTGTAGTCATCTCCTTCGTCCTTGCCTGACAAGTTGCCAAGCTATGCCTAGCTTCTTGTATCCCTAAATCCTCCTCCTCGAACAGGATCTCAAACCTATTAGTGATTGGCCCCATATCTGACTTTTTTCTGCCTTCCTTCCCCCATGCTCTCCTACTCTTTCCTTGATTACGTTGTGTCTGCCATTCACTGATATCAGTATTTAATCGAATGAAGGCTGGGATGCTAGAATCCAGCTTCGAGCTTTCTTGTACCCTTTCCTCCTGTTCAAAGGTTTCTCTGCAGTACTTTGACATATGACCCTCCTTAGTCCTTACCGCATAGACGGCACGCGAAAGGGAATCCTTCGTACTCTATCTCATACTGGATACCGTTAATCAGGATAGCAGGTATAAGCTCCTTCCTTGTATTGACTTCCACAGCAAGTCGAGCGAATTTGCTACGAGTCCGGCTAGCTGTGTGATTATCTACCTTCTTCAGGCCACGCAGCGCTAGTCCTATATACTCAAATATTGTAGGTACATAAAGATGGAGTGGCAGATTCAAAATCCGCACCCATGCCACAATGAGTTCGGGCAAATCTTCACATGGCACAAAGGATGGTGACCAATTCCAGACCGCCATGCTGCCACCGAATAGCTTCCAAGGACCCCCTGTAATGGCAGTGTCGAAGTCTTTTTTGCAAAATGATACTTAATGACCTCATAAATTAATATACCATGGCATATAAATTTAATAGTTGTAAACCTTACATCTAATTGGAAGACCTTACCCAAAAAAAAGATTATAAATGGGCATCACAAATTGTTAGGAAAAAAATGACCAAAATATAATGCTCGTAATTTCTCCTTTGTATTAATTTCCATAAGCTTACCTCTACGTTTGGGACACGTGTAGATAAAGAAAATGGAAATTAGGGCTCCTTCATGTCTACACAAAAAGAAAACCTTATTCCTAAAAGTATAACAAATGAGCCTCATAAATTGATGAGAAAATTGTGGCATGAACTTTTTGGATTGTAAATCTTTCTTTCCTTGGCATTATTTTTATGCATTTTGGACCAGTTCTGAATGTTTTACATCCATGTGGGAGTATCAGGTTACCATATAGGGATCAAATAATTGTTTATCCGAGGTCCATAACATTTTAGTTAACAATACATTTGAGGCATGTGTGGAGCGATTAAATGAAAAGGGCTCTTTTCATGTTCACAGACGACCTTACCCAAAGCAAGGATTTCTAACCGGTCTCCTAAATTGGTAGGAAAAGTATAACCTAAAAATAAAGATTGTAATCTATCCTTTATATGGATTCCATAAAGTTAGCTTCATTTTTGTGACATGTTTATATATATCAAATGGGAAACATGGTTCATTTCATGTCGGAAAAAAACTTACACCCAAAAGGATAATAAAAGATCCTCATTAAAATTGTTGGGAAAACTGTGGCATGAAATTCAATGATTGCGAATCTTCTTTTCCGGGCATGCTTTTTATGCATTATGGGTATGTTCTAGATGCTTTTCGTCCACGTGGGAGTATTTAGTTACTATGTGGGGATCAAACAATCATCGCACCGAGCTCTATAATTTTTTAAACAACTCTATGCTTGAGGCACGTGTGGATGAAGTAAATGAAAAGGATTATTTTCATCTCCACAAAAGACCTTACCCAAAAAAAGTACTACAAATGTCATAATTTGATAATAAAATAATGAGATGTGTGTAATATTTGTAATCTATCCTTTATAGATAAGCGTTTTTAGCATACCAAAATAGTTTTTGACATTTAAGGGCACTATCAACGTGGGAGAATACACTAGATATGTAAATATTGGAGAATATTTTACTTATGATCACAAATATTAAAAATGAAGATTTTGTAAACTTGAGGACAGAGTGTTGATTAAACGACACAAAGTTTTTTTTTGAAGTTGGCAATTCATCCATCCTGTTTCCAGGGGGTTCAAACTTGTGACCTCTCGATCATACAACATCTGCTTCACCACTTGGGTGCAACTACATTGGCAACATTAAGTTGGCGAGTCATGTAACCTATATTTTTCTTTTTATTTTTATATTTCTATGATGGGTATTAATTATTCTTATTGTCATAGAGTGTGAATGACAAGGAGTACATCATGATTTCAACTACATTGCTCAATCGATTCAAATTTATATAAAATGATGTCAATGGTAAAACTATACAACATGATATTCCAATGTGCAATACCTAAACATGCCTTTTTTGGTAAATATAATGGAATCTCATGCGTTTGTTATCTCTATGGAATAGAATTGTGATACATGCAGTAGAAATTGTGTAATTGTTTATAGATTTAGTCCCATATACATGTAGGCTTCCTAGTAAATTAGCTACATGTTATAAACAAATTTTGATAATAAACATAAACTATTCATTTTGTGTCTATAAAAAAACTAAGGATATAAGACATGTTGATGGTTCAAGTGTTAGGAGCCACCATAGGCTTAAAGAAGCCACATGGGAGTTAGAAGATGATGAGCTAATAGTTCATACCAAAGTTTTTGAGTTTCAAGTACTACAATTAAAAGGAGGAGGATTTGTAACAACACGTTCACATGTAAAACCTTAACCTAGTTTAGTTCACATGATTATATTGTATTCTCATCCTTTTGTATACTAATCCAAAACCCAAATTTGTTAGCAGAACATGTATGGATGAAGTATATCAATTAAACCCTAATTTGGTGAAAACATTTGCTAATGACTTAGCTTGTTCAATAAATCCCACTTTTGTTTTGCTTGTACTGATTATTATATACATGGTAATACAATGTCAATTTGTAAAGTCATTATCTAATTTTAACCTTGATTTAATCATTAAATAGAAACTACTGAGTTTGAATGATAATAAAAATATAACGAGCATGAGAATCATCCCTTAAACTCACTAAGAATAGAAAATGTGATAATTTGAAGATCAAGGATAAGAATACTTGAATTAAGAATGCTACTAGAGTTTATATATAACAAGAGGTGATTTAGAGGTCAATGTTTGACTTTACATGGTAATGCCAAGAAGTTAGATGACTTCAGTGAATGTTGTACAGACCTTAGGATCAAAAGTTGAGTTGACTAGCTACAACTAGTTGACTAATGGATTAGTTAGTCCCATAAGTGAGATTGAATATCCAAAATTCAGACTAAATTTTTTCAACACCCTTCCCAAAACCTATCATTTGGCCCCTTCACCCATGAACTTTGACAGATGACCCCTAAAGTTGTTTGACTATTCATTCTATTAGAGTAAAATATTTGTGTAGCTATAAAAAATGTAAAGGTATATATAGATACCAAAATTGACCTTGATCCTAGAACATATACAACAATATTTGCCATCATTCTCCATCCTCTTTCATAAAAATTTCCCGATAGGCAGGAAATATGGTGGATTTCAATCTAATTGAAGAGTAATCAAGCTATAACCAACCCTAGAACCAATTGGAGTCGAAATATGAAGTAAGTTTGTGTTTCTTCCTCCTATTTTCCCCTCCCTATATGATCTCATCCTCGAATGATGAGCAAAAAATTCTCATATTTTGTATTTCTTTCTCCCTCAATTTCCTTCTTTATGCTACCTTGGATACCTAGATGAGGAATATACCACAAAGTTAGAATATTGGAGGGTTCTTGAAGATCGTCAAGGTGGGATAACAAAGTCCCAAAAAATTCCTACAACTATAATGAGGAGATAATGACATTTGGTAATAATTAAGCACAAATTCACTTACTTTAACCATAATTGATGGACTTGATATTTTTTTCTACAAAAGAGAACTAAAACTAGTCTTTAGGTATTATTCCTACCCAAGTTTTACTAATGTGATATGGCATGAAAATAAGTAGATTTACTCTTTGTGCATGTATTACCTTCTTTACATGTGTGATGTTGTACTCACCCTAAATGGATGACGAATCAAGGGTAATGCATGTAAGTGGCACTATAGAGGGGAATAGAGATGCAATGAGAATAAAAGGAGGTTCTTGAATATTTATTACAATGATTTTGGCATAAAATAATGGTTATTATGATATGTACATCTTTACTATTAAATAACATTTAGCTATTGAGTCCTTAATTATATTTCCAATTCTACAAACCCCTTAAATTTATGTCAATGGTGATACAAATGAGTTACATCATGATATCTTGAGATGTTAAAATGAGTAACATAGATAGTGCTAGAAATAAGTAACCTAATCTTACCTAGCTATGTTTCCTAAACACAATGAACCTTTTTCGATCTTTTTGGAAGTATGAAAATGTTTTTCTTGAAGTAGATTATATTTTTGAGAAGAAGAATTGGAACTTGAGGACTAATATGTTAGTAGATAGAGGGACCAACAAACATGAGAGTGGGGTCCTAACTCTATAAGTCTAAATAAGAAAGAAAGGATACATGGATATAAACCCCATTACTAGAATATATAAATTGAATTATGAATGGTATGACATTTGACATGAGAATTTATACGATCTTGGACCCAATCCTGTACCAATGTGTGGGAACAATAAGGTATAGATGCCATAGGCTCCCACCTAGCCATGCTGACAAAATGGGATGAGTTAGTTGTCTTACGTCATCCAGGTATATCATAAGATATGGATGATGAGCCATGGATGTGAGAACATAGTTGTGAGTTCTACTTTGGTATGTACAACCCAAGTGGTTCCACAACTATAAAAAATAAAAATTTCGACAATTGCATGTGTTGGTTATTACTCATACTCTTTCTTGTTCATTTTATGGTTCCCTTCTTGTCAAGAAAAATTCTATGGTGAACAGCTTCATGTTTTTTATTATTCTAAATTCTACTTACCTTCAAATGTTAAATGAAGATGAAATTGTGGTTACTTGGATTATACTTTATAAGTTCTCTTAGATGTGGATACAAATCATTTTGGCAAATTTTAGGTCCTTATGTAAAGTCTTTTATACCAGATGCCATTCATTATCTTGAGTAGCAAATTTAATAAGTAAAGTTAGTGTTTCTAGTTTATATAAGTCTATAGGTCCTTAATCGAGGTCTATGTGATGTACGTGGGGAATGTTTTTATGAGAATATTAATGGGAGTAAATATAATCTTGCATGAGATCCTTACAATATGTTATGTATAGGAATGTTTTGAAATAATTAATATTAGGCACATAATGTAATTCAAAGATATGAATATTCTTTTGTGTCTCTTTTTATATCATGGTTTTTGTTGATATATGCACATAGTTAATATTCTTAATCTACAATTTGGGTTAGTTCCTTATCAACTCATGACCACACCTAATAGTCATGTTTAGGTTCATTATTAGGACTATCACATGATAACATGATATTATAACTTAGATTTGTACCAGAATAGTAACACATGGTTTTTGAGTTTAAGAATCCATTCCAGTGAAAAAATACCAACTCAAAGACAAAGTGAAGTATCAAAGGTTCTTCTCTTCATTCCACTGAGAATATGGCCCAAGCCAATAATGTAGAGATTTCTACACCTCTAGACAAGGGGAAGAAAGAGATAATTGTCTATGGAGGGGTCCCTACAGATACTAATAATCCATAATATAATATCTCATTTACATAATTATCTGGTCTGTGGTAGGAAAAAACATGATGAGAGCTTACCTTGCTCATAGTGAAGATTCACTATCTCTTAAAGGATAATATTAATGCAAATACATACCTCCTACTCAAACTCATGTAGTGAGAGCAGAAGCGACAATTGTGGCTAAAATGTTGCAAAGAAAGTGGAATAAGTGGCACCACATGCAATCCAACCACAAACTCCAATGATTTCTAGTCGATCAAGATGTAAGCTATGGAATAAGGCAAGATGTCTCCCACCACCGATATGGTTAGTGTCTCGAGACCGCATGCACCTCATACAAATCTAGTAAGTGATATAAGCATACTACATGATATTTTGAGGAATGTTGGAGCTTTTTACTTCATAGGAGTCTTTTATCCATATGAACTAGATGCGTGGTTGATTAGGATAGAGGAATATATTCAAGTTAGCTCATGTTCATGAAGAAAATAAGATTGAGCATGTAAAATTATCTCCTATAGAGAAGTGCCACTCTCTTGTAGGGATGGGAGTAGACTCACATAGTAGGGGAGATCACTACATGGCTTGAGTGCAATAAGTGGTTTGAGTCATGGCAATATTCTAAAATTTATTTTCACAACAAATTGTAAGGCTCTTGACCTTGCTTAATATTTAAACATGCTTAATTGTCTTAATTGGGTGCTTAATTATTTTAGTTAAATGTTTATTATGTTTTAAATCAGTTAATTAAGTTGCAAATCCATTTTGATCTATTTCACTTTATTTGCTCAAATTTTCATTTAAGTGCACATTTGTATACTTATTTGTAATTCAACCAAAATGAAAAATCAAATTGCAAAATTAAATGCATATTATTTTGGTACATGTGTTTTTCATAACCTTATATATTTTATTTTGATTTTTATGCTTCTGACTGTTATTTGAATATAGGACAAATCTCCATGATACCTTGACCCTAGCTACTACAGTGGTGGTGGATGATGGTCCATGGCCTTATTATTCAATGGGGATTTTGATGCAGGAATTGAATATTGAATTGTTGTGTGGGCTAATGAAGTAGATTTATACATTGCCAGATGGAAGTCCAGCTATGAAAACCAATGAGATTTTTTGGTTTGCCAACTGATGATAATATCATGCATGCATATCAATGAAAGAGATGATTAGTTTCTCAACAAAGATACTACTTGCAAATGAAAGAAGCCTTGTATGTATAAACCGATGAGAGGTCAACATTTGAAAAAATTATAAGAGGCTAGATTAGGCAACCAATGAGAGCTAATCCCTAGTTTCAATGACAACAACATTTGCGGAAGGTTGTCTAGACTTTTCTTCTTATCCCTAGCATATATATATATATATATATATATATATATATATATATATATATAGAGAGAGAGAGAGAGAGAGAGAGTCAAGCTAGAATACACTCGAGTGTATTCGGAGCAGAATACACTCAAGTAGTTTTCCATGATGCAATATTTTTTATTAAAATATAATCCATTGATCTTCTTAAACATCATGTGAATAGCTCATATATAAAATTTGAGCCCATTTGGATATTTACAGGTCATGTTATGAAGACTACAAAAATTATGCATTTCAAATTAGTTTCATGTGGTGATTTTGTTGCCCTCAGATGAGTGACTTATACTCATCCAATTGAGCTCAAATTTGCATGTAGCCTAATTATAGTGTAACAATGAAAATCAATGGTTTACATTTTGCAAAAAAAATATTCTTTATATGCAAACACCACTTGAGTGTAGCGTGCGATCTGTAAACTTGCGTGTATTCTAGCCTGATTCTCTCTCTCTCTCTCTCTCTCTCTCTCTCTATATATATATATATATATATATATATATATATATATCCTAGTGGGTATTTTTTAGGGTCACTCATCATCTTAATTATCGATGACTCCATTTAGTGATACCACTCACTCAATGGGCAGGTATTGATGGCGAACCCCACAACTATTTTATCAGCTAGAAACAATTCCCCTATTGTCAAAATTACTTTAGGATATGTATATCACTTCCCATCCATCCTCTACCAACCTCACTGGCCTGATGCCAATGCTCAAGATTTCCCCCAGTCGGAAGTGGTTTAGCCCCAGTTGGATCTGTCTATCTAGGGGCAATCATTTCCTGGGGGTGTCTCATTTTCAACAAGAGATCATGGGATAAGTTCCTTGGGTGCCCCTTGAGGGTCGGATCCACTCAATTTTTGATCGAGATAGGTCATAAAATCATTGAAAAGGAAATAAAGAATGAAAGTCATATGATTTTTTTTATTGTTTGACATTAGATGTTCTTGGGGATGACAGGATGTTTTTTGTTGTTTGATGAAAACTACTGGTGTTTATGAGACTCCTAGTTGAAAGTCAACTAGAACTTGTATAGTTTTTGTAAGTTGTAGCTTACATGTATGCATTTGGATGTTATTGCATGCATTCAATTAAGATTCCTTAATGTTGTATCCAACTTTAAAAATATCATGATCATACATCCGTGAAAGCAATGAAAAAAAAGAAAATGATAAAGCTCTCAGAGTCACGCCCAATTTATTTGTAAACAATGAAAAATGGATGTGGGTGTTTAGATCTGCGGGAAAACACAAATGACACAATTTTGACTCCAGCCAATGGTGAATAAGAAAGGTATGCATGATGTCTGAGGTCCAAGTCGGTGATCCCACTATGAGTTGTGAAGGTGTTAGCACCTCCATATCACCCCATGAAAATCATATATTTTCTTAAATTGGTGATCCTTTGGGGCTAGAGATGGTCGTGTCTTTCCTATCATATATAGCCCTAAAGGTCCTAAGTTTTAGGTGTGTTTTATTCCTAATCACCTTAGGACCTCCCAAAATGGATATTTATCACTGGTAGTTGGGACTGATGTGTAGGAAGAGAGAGATAAGAGATATTTAGTAGAGCAAGATCTAGATCTATGTAAAAGAGCATTCATATAAAAAATTATGAATCAAACAATAATGAATGTAGTAGAGAAAGAAACAATTGTAATTGTGGAGTAGCCTTTCAACATTAATAGGATAGTTGATATCAGAGGAAGGATTCACCAATCACATGCATAAAATAAAAGAGGGAGGTGTTTGTGCTCTGGCTTTAAAAGAGAAAAAAGGGGCCTGCGATATACAGTGGATATGCGAGGGGGTGTTTATCAGTGGTATTAAGGTTCAAGGTTTCCAAATAGAAGGTTATAGAAGAGGCAGGGGATTTCTTCAATGAACCAAGAGGCATGGACTACAGATCAAGACAACATGCCACATGTCACTAGAAGATTTCTCCAATCCTTTGAGTGGACCATGCATGATAATGTATGTTTTCAATTTTATGGATATTTTAGGAATATTTTGGAGAAAATTGTGGATAAGGCAAATTCTAGATGAAATTCAAATAAGTTAATGAAGGAGAGATAAAAGGCATTGATTCATTATTATTCTTCATTATTATAAAAAATATGTATTTTTTGTGTGGATAAAAGTTATTGAATTATCCATGGGAAATAAATATTTATTGAGGATTATTCAATTGCAAAACTTTAAAAAAGGCTTATAAAAAGCAGAATTGATGCGCAAATTGCACTTGTGTCCAGAGATTTTCTTTAAAGAAACCCCCAAATTGGGTAGAAGTGGGTGAAAATGGGTGGAATAACTAGGCAAAATATGTGGGAAAATGTAAACAAGAAAACTGTGGAGAAATATGGAAAATGTGAAAAAATGATAAGATGTGGAAAATGTGGGAAAATGAAATGAATTTCATAATTATCCTGAGAATTAATATTTATCATGACTTGTCTGCTAAGTGGGAAAGATGGGCTGTCAATAGTTTGCCCCTCTCAAAGCAAAGTTCGGGATAAGAATGAGAATTGTACCCTTGAGCCAAGTCTGACCCCTATTCTTGGTCATGAAAGGACAAAAAAGGTTGGACTCACAAAAATGTTTAGATAAACCTTATGGAGGGTGGAAGGCATAAGTGATGCCTCTTCCTTATAAGGATAAATTAAATAGCCATTCATAAAAAATAAATTGGGAGTAAATTAGTTCTCTAAAGTAAGGGTAGCCTCTTGTTGAGACACTTACCAATTTGTGACGAATCACTCATTCCCCTAGAGTTTTGATGAGTCTTAAGAGGTTTATCAGCCACAAAAGTGACTCTTATCATTGCTCTACTTCTTAAATCAATACATATATGATTTTCTCACTAACTCATGCCTTAGTGATAATAGATGGATGCAAAAAAGTGGACAGGGTTTGTGGTTTTTCAGAGATATTAGATCATGTGTTTGTAATCAATGAGAATCATGGCAATGCTTTAATGTGAAAAGATGCTTGAAAATAATCATCATATCTCTTATCTTTCAACACATTTTAGTTTTAGCTTTATTTTTGAGTGAATGGAGGAGTGCACCAAGTTAGGGTTATGACCATGACCCTGGAAAGGTAAAATCTGACGAGTTTTCCTATCTATAACAAGGCTTTGATTGCTCAAGATTAATGATTGGGGCATCAAACAAGTTCCCAATTATAAGATGACCTTTATGGCCAGTGATTGTGTTGTTCAATTGTTTTCTCTCTAGAGCATTTCTAATCTCATAGGACAAAGTTCATAGGAAGAGTGTTAAAACAAGTTGATATTGGGCATTAGGAGATCATCCAACAATAAGGTGGTCTCCAAGACATGTTCCTCCACTAGCCCATCATTTGTTCCCTAGATTGTTCACAAGAAATTATCCCCAAAATTGCAGTTCTCACTTTATTTGATCAACCTTTTTTTGAACACATCCACACTGAAAAAGGATTTCCAATTATGGAAATGATAGAATATGTGATCATATGAAAACTCCTATCTGATTTAGGGATTCAGTAATCTTGATATATGTTCTGATATGATTGGTTTAGTTTTATCTCATGATCTTGACCTCACAAAGATTTGGAAATACTCTAGGATTGGTTTTGTTTTAGATCGCAATCCACGACCCAAAAGAGGTTTTAAATATGAGCATGGAATTGATTGAGTTCTAGTTTCAAGATCCAGGTACCTAAAGATTTGGAAATGCATGTGTAGAATATCTTCAATTTTAGGTGATAATCCACGACCATATATTGGGTATTAGACAAATTTTGGATTTAAGGAGGCCTTCAGAATCAACTTATGTATTGATTCTTTGTATGCTCTCTAAACTAAGGTTAGGCATCAGATATATTTCTATATTTAAGGTGGTTGTCATGACCAGTGACTGTATCCATCAATTCTTCAATCGTTATAGCATCAACCAACCATTGAAAGAGTTCTAGGTGTCTTGTTAGGATCATCAAAAACATAGTTTTGGTTATTCTAGTTCCTCAAAAGTGTTCAAGATGGATAAGTTTGGGAACTAGGAAAATATCTAGGCTTAATGTGACCTTTATGAACAATGTCTATAGTGGGTTAATCATCTGTTCTTTAGAGCATTTAAAATTTCAGTGGATATTATTTGTGGGAAGAGTACTAAAATATACAAGACTAGACATCAGGTGATACAACAGTGATAAGGGGCCCTCCACAATGTGTTCTTCCATTGGTTTATCATCCATCCTCAAGAGTGTCGATGAGAGATTATCCACAACTCTCTAGTTCTCATTTGATTTGATCAACCTAGCTTCCTATGAACTACATCCTCACTAGGAATGCTTTGTTCTTTAAGTGATATTGAGTCTAATTACATATGAAGATATAAAAGTCTCTTAAAAGTATTAAAAGATATATGGAGATGAAAGAATACACGATCATTTGAAATCTCCTACTAGATGTAGGGATCAACAGAGCATCAACACATCATTCAAAGAGTTCCATGTTGCTTGTTAGGACCTTCAAAAGCACAGTCCTAACTACTCTAGTTCTCTAATAGTGCTCAAGATGGATCAATTTGGGTACCAAACAAGTTTCTAGATATAAGGTGGCTTTCAAGCCAATGACTATGTTGGTTAGTTGTATGCTCCTTAGATGTTCTATTAAATTAATAAGATTGACAAGATTACAATCATGTCAAATTTCTAGATTTAAGGTAACCTACACTACTAGTGAATGTATTGGTTATTTTTTTACTCCCTAGATCATGTTTAGTTTTCCAAAAATGCTCTAGATAAGGTTGGGAACCAGACACATATATAGATTTAATGTGGCCTTTATGACCGATGACTATATCAGACAATTATATGCTCCCTAGAGCATATCTTGAATATAAGATGGTTTAGAATGATAAGATTGGGATTCACCAACTATATGTAGGGCTTTGCTTAAGGTTCCTATCCATTTATAGGGCTTTCACAAGGAGTGACCACTCAAATGTAGGGCTCTGTCAGGTATGTCTACCTAAATGTAGGGTTTGAGCTCAATGAGACACCTATTTAGGATAGGGCTTCTTGAAGATGCCTATTTATGATAGGACTCGGTTCAGGAAGAATGCCTATTCCAGATAGGACTCATTACATTTTCTAGAGATGGTCAATATATGCCCATTCAGAATACGGATTTAGCTAGATGACTATCTAAGTATAGGGATTGAGGTTTGAATTCCTTCCTGAATGTAGGGATTTGTGTTTGGAAGGAAAGACACATATTTAGGATATGGCTTGTGGTTTAGTTTAAGGTCTTGGTCCAAGACCCAAAGAGATTGGAAGATAAAGCATGTGATTGGTCTAGTTTTAGGTCATAGTCCAGGACCAAAAAGAGGCTTGGATGATGAAGCACATCATTGTTCCAGTTTTAGGTCATGGTCTAGGACCCAAAAAAGATTGGAAGATCAACACATGATTAGTCTATCTATAGGTCATTGTTCAAGACCCATAAATATTGGAAGATATATGATTAGTCCAATTTTAGGTCATGCTCTAGGAACCAAAAAGATTGGAAGATATGTTATTGGTCTAATTTTAAGTCATGATCTAGGACCCTAAAATATTGGAAATGTGATTGTAGGTTTGGTTCATTTTTTGGTCATGATCCAAGACCATATAAATATTGGAAGCAACCATCTGTAGAAGCAGTCATGGTTAAGGATTCCTAGAAAAATGTAGGACTTTCAAATTGAGGAAAAAGATCATGCAGACATGCTTCTACCAATCACATGTTTGATGACTCATAAAATATGATGCAAATAGTATTGGCATTTGAATTCCTTAGTACTATTCGAGAGGTAAGGCATGTCATTATAAAAGAGACATTGATTGTAACATTCTCAAATCAAGGCTCATCATATCATTCAATTTTCTTTGTTGATACGACATTGATGTTGTGTTTATGATAGGTATCTAGTGGTCTTGTGAAAATTGATCAATGCATCTTGTTTGGAAGGTAGAGGCCTAAAATTGCTCAATAGTTTTCATCAGTAGAGGTTTTCTTATGATGGTTCTGTTGTGGAAGAAGTGTTTTCAGGTGACATGAGCTCATCATAGCTGGGTTGTTCTTCTACAGGGTCTTTGGACTAGAGGTCCTTTGATGATTTAGTAACTATAGTGTGGATAGCATTCCATGTAAGTCCACATTAACTGTTAAGAGGTGACCCCCATTCATGATTTGTAGATTTGTCTTGGAAGGCAATTAATGTTTTGAGTACTTCAAGAGATGATGCGCCTTGTTGGATTCTTCCTTTGAAGATATAACAAGTTTTGCTAGAACTAGGTTCAAGTTACATTTTGTCTCTAGACTAAATAGTTCATCCTATCTTTCCTACCTATAACCTTCTACAATAGTTCCTTGACAAATTCTACTTGTGGAGATATGCCATGATTTGTCAAAGGAGACCTTCCTAATGTTGAAATGATTAGTGATACCAATGAAGAGTGGGCCTCTATCACCTAAGATTTTCTTTCTTCATTCATCTTCATATAGGGCAGGGATTTTTATGATTTGAGTTAGGTGGTATAGTTTTGCCCCCATTGTTTTGTTACATGGTTTTGAATTCTTCTTTTGACATTAATGTGATCATGTTAGTTAGCAAGAAGTTGTTGAAGATAATTTTTACTCAATTATTAATTTAACATAAACTGGTGTGTGGCTTCTTATGTTTCAATCTACTATGGTCGATGTTAGGATCTGATCCTTAGAGGGGATTCTTTTGTTTTTGCTTTGGGATCAGGTCTTTAGTCAACATTCATGTTTTCTGTAACAAAACCCCTTTGGCACATTGGTGGCAACCCATGTTGGTAAGGAAGCACATGATGATATGTGAGGGGGTGGAATGTAATCATTCAATCTTATTTGATGGAGAATTACAACTACCCTGCTCACCCTACTTTCTAATTTCTAGTACTAGAGTATAAGGTGATTTGAAATCCCAAGCATGTTTAAGTTTGTCCAAATGCCTTATATGAATGGGTTGATTCTTTCCTCAGAATGATTGTAGCCAGATGTACCACTTAGGGGAAGATTTGTTAGGGTGGATTTGATGCTTCACTGGCTCTTGATTTCATGCTTGTACAACTCTAATAGTGCCATGTAGTGAGCATTTGAGTGGGAATTCCCAACCCAATTTGGTTAAGGCACCAGGCATCAAAGTTTCCCCTATGGGTCTATTCTCGACACTTCTTGGTGTATGAACTTTGTCACAAGCATGTATCCACATTTTTGGGTGTCCTTTTGATGTAATTAGTCACATTTTTTGTCATTTTGCATTTAAGTCTATGGGCATTGATGCTCAGAACCACAGGATAGGAGTCTTTGACTCTCAAAAGAGAGTTTTTATGCTCCAACAATCCTAAAATGTCATTCTTAATAAGAAATTCAACACAACCATGTATCCAAGTTTGGGTTCCCTTTGGGATTTATAATTAATGTATACTTAGTTAATCCTTTGATGTTCAGGATATTGATGCTCAAAGTCTTTGGATGGGACTTGAATTCTATATTAGTCATAGTTTCTTAGGGAATGTTCCCCATATGTGGTCCCTAGGATAGATCATCATGGAACATGGAGATACATGAACAATGCCTCAAGGGATCTGAATCTCCCTATTCTCCAGTCCGCTTGTCTTTGTCGTGCCATGTGAGCAAGCTTGCTGTCATGTTTAATTATTAAAGTTCATGTAGGGAGTGAACAATAAATTTGTTTTAGAACATCCTGACTTCATGGGTTGGTTCCAACTTGCCTCTGGGGCACTCAGTTTAAGAAGACCTAGAAAAGGACACTTGTTGATTATGAGATGTAATTTCTTCTTGTAATCATATCTTTATATGGTTTCATTCATTAAGAGATTTTTATGGGTGAGATTAGGTTTACGAACCTTTGGAGCCTCAAGATAATGATCGTGATCCAATTGTCCTAGGTCGTATGGTTCTACTTTTACCCTTCTGGGTGCATGAAGGATGCGTCCATGCACTTAAGTAAATTAAGTATTTTTATTATTTATTAGTTTTTTTCATTTTTGATAATTTTTTTAATATTTTCTCATTTTGACTTTAACTTTTTTTTTCATTTTGAACATTTGATCTTTCAAATTTTGAATTTGTATTTTGTTGATATTTTTAAGTAAAAATAGTTAAATAGTTCCTTCATGATCCCTGAATGCTTTGAGGGTCATGACAACTTTGTGTCTTGGTGCTCTAGCGTAGATCTCTAGCTCGAGTGGAGGCTCAATCAACTCTGGGACTACATCTATTGGTGTGTGGCTGCTATGCTTTGGCTTGAGCATGGATTCAATCAAATGTGTGATTGCACCTAGCTCATCAATGACAAGCTTTTGAGTGACTTTTGTAAGGGCATCCTCTCAGATCAAACCATCCTAGATCAAGTTTTGTATGATGTGCTTGAGGGTTAGACATGAGTTTATTTTATATCCCTTGTTGCGATGGAAATTACAGTAAGCGTTGGAGTTGTATCTCCTTGGTAGGGTATTAGGAGGTTTCCTTATGGATGGAAAATCCACCATGGAAGAATGCTACGATAAGAGGCCCCTGAGGGTGTGGACCTTCTCTTTGGTTTCTACATTCTTATCTCCATTTTGACAGTTATGGGAGAAATAACTGCTTTTGAAAATGTATCTCCTTTCAACATGATTTGACAATTAAGCTTTGTGATCTTTTAATGGTACCCTATGAAGGTGTTTATTTGTTTTATACTAACCGTTAGATATCCTAGTTTCTACATAATTACTTTCATGTCATGTTCAACAACATATCAGATCTCTGAACAAACAATGAATCTCAATGTCGTTGCTAATACTAGATGAGGTAGGTACCCAAATGGTTGTGGAATTGGAGAGTAGTTCCAAGGTGGTGGTCGAGGGAACATTGTGGGAGTGACTGTGTCTAATCTCTCCTTCTTCTCTAAAACTATAGGCTTTTGACATCATGTATATTTTGACCTTTTTCATTGATAACAATGACTTTTGATTATTCACTTGATTCTTCTATCTGATCATCTACTTGGCTATTCTAGGGAGTGAACATATGAGTCATAGATGTATCCTTATACAAATGCTCATATGTAACATTCTTGTATTGGTATACCCTTGGTCAAAGTCTTCTAGAATGGCATAGTTGTTCACCCTGCAAGTTGTATGGTGATGATAGTTGTAGAGGTCTTGGAAAGGGGAACACTTGTATTTGTGGCTTGGGCTAGCCCATGTTATATTTGACTATCTGCCTGATACCAAACTCAAGTGCCTCTCATTTGGATCCCATGTCAACTTGAGCCTTCAGTTCATCATTAAAGTTTTTAACCAGTGTCTTCACTGCCTCATTAGTGTTGGACTATTTGGTGGTGCTCGCCATTTCAAGAAACAATTTTTGAAACTATCAATAAATATTATGCTGCCTAAGACTTTTGTAATGTCCTCCTCTTCATTGAAGCAAAAATGATTGATTGTTAGTATCAAGAGAGCAAAGGGTAATTTTCTAATTTTTCAAATGATAACCTTGGCCATTTACTGTAGAGCAATACTTATCACAACATCCTCAAAGTGGAATGCATGACTAAGAAGATTCCAAAATTGAGTTAGAGCTGAATTCTACTCCCTACAAATGGGTACATATGCAATATGACAAAGGTGCAGAGTCATGTTAAAGTTATCCAGTTCCCCCTCTTCTATCTCAGACATTTTTGTGATCTAACACCACACTAAGGAAAAATTCTTTAGAGGAACGTCATTGATTGCCAACTCCAAGAAGATAATATACACAAAGAGACAACCAATGCATAATAGTAAGGGAATCTTGTCATATTTATATCCATCTAAGGCTCAAACATACATATTTCCCAAGGAAAATTAGATTCCTACTCTGATTCTTCCATATCCAGCATGTAAAGAAGAGAAATCACTTCCTTACTAAAAATTTGAACAATAAAACCTCCAGTCCAAACACACTCAGAAGGTATAATGGTAACAAAAGACCAAAGTATAGCAGCGGAATAAAAACATGACTATATTAAATTATAAAATGAAGGGAACATCTTAAACTTACTTCATAAGGATCCATGTAGAGGAAATCTAAACCACCTCAAGATTGACTCCAAGCTTTAACTTCACAATCTAAGCCCAGGTCAACATGACAAGTCATCTGAGTTTTCCACCTAGGGTTGGAAGCATACCCCAGCAAAAGATAAATAAAAGGAGACATCGGCAAAGGCTAGTATGTGCATACGAAAAAGAAAATTGAGCAATTTATAAAGAATAAGGAACATCAAAATAAAAGGCTTCCCATACAAGAGATAAGGACTACCCAATCGGGCATAGAAGAATAAGATCATAACAAAAGGGATACTTGCCATAAAACAATAAAGTAGTGCCACATAAGCACATATCAAGTTGTGGGAACATAACCCATCAACAATTTGGGCACATAACCCATCAAAAATTTGGGCACATAACCCATCATCAATGTCATCAACCTGCACGCATGTGAGATAAGCATAGACCTAGAACAATATAAAGACAATGGTGAAAACCCCCCATAAAGCTAAAGCCTGATAGAGAATGGCACATAACCAAACTCCCAATATATATGAAATTGGGCCAACCACCATAAAGCTGAAACCCGGGTATGGGGCACATAACTTCCATCCCAAAAGCATAAAGGGCACATAACCCCAATACCAATGCAATTACACTACTCTAGTGCTACTGAATCACATAACATGTTTAATGTAGAGGCAAGTAGAAAAGTATAGTCAGAATATGATACAAAGGTTGCCATCACACAATGGACAACTCAAACAAATAAACATCCACTTCAAAGTGGGCAAATATCAATAAGTAAAAATCCACATCACAGTGGGCATATAATATCAAAAGTCCAAATTGCACCAAGGCAACAAGATAAGATTTCAAGAGAATATCCATGATCACAAGATCAATAATAAAATAAGGTACTTCACATGAAGCATGACAAGACAATGTGTAGGCTAATGTCCATAGGACCAAAAGTAAGACAGAATAGGATAATTGCTCAAGAAGAATAATTGGGGATGCAAACATACCTCAACTTCAAAGTCAAATGATCCAAAGTCATATCTAGGTCCAAGCCTAGGCATCCAAAGAACCTATTAAGCATATTTGTGGGATTAGGGTTAGATTTATATTTATTTCATAAACCCTAAAAAAACCACCTTTTTATCTTCATGTGAATTGGGTTATGAAAACCATGCCACTTTTTAGTATATATCATTAGGATTCCAAAACATATTTGATTATATTTTTCTGATCTATAATTAATTAGTTATGATTTTTCCAAGTTAATTCATCATTAATCACATCCATTGAAAACACTTGTTATTAATCCTTAGATTTAGTTATCAAAACATGTACCCTTAGATAGATCTTATTTTTCTGATTCTAATGAGTATTTATTTGTGATTTTTGGCCCAACAGATAATTAGTTATGTAATTTAGAAATCTGACCAATCAGATAATTAGATATTGCCACTTAGGTGAGAAAATCCACGAAAAGCAGGCTGGCCCACATGACTTGGCCCAATGAAAACCGGCCAAGTCAGCGGTTCAAGGGTTCATTTGACTCATTCCAAAGCAAAAGATAACACTGCCAACTTACCAAAATACCCCTAACCAGAAAAACTAAAGAGAGGAACTGATGGGCAGTTTAGGGAAAACAAACACAATCATCTTCAACCTTGCTTGCGATGAAGGGACCGCGAACAACAACAAAATTGGAGGATGGGATCTCGTGAATCAAACAACCAAAATGTCAGGAAAGAGCACCATCATAATCGCAAAGCAAAAGTGGACCCAAGAGTCCCAAACCACTGAAACTAGAGCAATACTTAGCACAACATCCTCAAAGTGGAATGCATGACTAAGAATATTCCAAAATTGGGTTAGAGATAAATTCAATTCCCTATAAATGGGTACATATGCAATATGACAAAGGTGTAGAATCATGTTAAAGTTATCCAGTTCCACATCTTCTATATCAGACATTTTTGTGATCTAACACCACACTAAGGAAACATTCTTTAGAGGAACGTCATTGATTGCCAACTCCAAGAAGATAATATACTCAAAGAGACAACCAATCCATAATAGTTAGGGATTCTTGTCATATTTATATCCAACTAAGGATCAAACATACATACTTCCCAAGGAAAATTAGATTCCTACTCTGATTCTTGCAAAAAGTGTCACTCGACTGCCAAGTAGGGGTTGTAGAATGAATCACTTAGAAAACTACTATGCACGCCCACAATTATCATTGACAAGACCCTAAATCCATCTCAACACCCTGATTAGAATACAAAAAGGGGATTTTTGAATTTATAAATAGAATATGTCTCTGTAACCCAAACTCCAAAATGTTTAAATAAAGTATAGTATATTTTCATATTTTTTGAAAGCTACACTAATACATATGTTTCTTGCAAGTAAATAAATGATCCATAATTCTGAAAATGAAGTCATGTGAGCATAAAATGAAGATACAACTACTGCATTAGATTATTCCTCATCCATCTTGTCAAGTGCTTTGTCATTGGCCGAAGCACTAAAGAGAACCCTGAGAATCTATGCCCCTACTCATATTTGGATGAAGTGTAATTGCTGGACCACTTGTTACTAAAAGATGGAACAAAAACTTGATCCTCAACACTCAAATACATGTCCCTCTAACAATATACTTCTACATCAACAACCACATAGAATAGATCCATGGGGACCACATAACCTTGTGGGTTCACAACAAAGATTGCATCTTGTATGGAAAGTCACTGGTACTCATTCTATAACCATTGTGGCCATAAGCTCATGTGAACTACTGACTCTATTCATATCATGCTTGGATTTGTGAGCCCACATTGACTTTTTAGTGGGATGAAGACCATCCAAAGTCACACTCTTGATAAGTGATCCATTTTGTGCTCTAATAGAAGGGAAGTGACTAGAAGTCCCAATCCATTTTGTGCTTTAGGTGCTGAAGATCTCCCTAAGAGAATAGAAGTCTGTGATTTTAATGGTAAGATCATTACAAATATACAACATGGATCACGTAGAAGTGTATTAGGCTCTACATGAACTGAATCATATTAATTCCAAACTAAACCAATTGTAACATCCTCAAAAATTAAGTTAGGAATAAATATTTAAACTAGAGATCCTAATTTTTGAAATAGAAATTACTTAAGTTATTAACAACCTCTGGTCTAGGGTTATTTATTCATAGGTGTCATGCTCTCTATGTAAGGACACTGACCTTCATTTTGGGCTTACCCTATTTGCTTTGACTAAACCTTGTGTTGAGATGCTTGCTAATCACCAAAAGTTGTGATTAGGGTTTGTTTGTGCTTTGTTGAGAGGTTGAGGTGCAACTAGAAAATTACACAAGTTTTAGGGTTGGTGTGCAAGTTTTTCACCTTGAGAGATGTTTTTCTCTCTCCTTCCATCCTCTAGGGTTGAGAGGATGGGTTGGGCTCTTTGTTTGAGTAGCTTTAGGCCTGGTTAGGTTTTGTTTTGCCTTGTTGAGCCTTGTTGAAGCTTGGTATCAAGTTGGACCTTGGTGTATCAGCCAAGGAGTGTTGTTGTGTCGGGCAGGGGGCTGTATCGGCCAAGGTGTGTCAGGTTTCCATCTTGGGTGACACACACCTTCCACCTTAGCCTTGTTTATGTCACCATCTTTGGACAAGTGGCTGTTTCTTTGCTTAGTGGGTGGCAACTCATGGGCGTGGGTTTTTGGGGTGCTAGCATGTGGCACACGCCTTAGACAAGTGTGCTAGGGGCGAGTGCCACCTTGCCTTGCTTCCCCCTTTCACCCCATAGTATATAAACGAACCCCTCCTTTGCTTGCTAGGCTCTTTGGTTCCTTTAGTTGCTTCCCTTTGTTTGGTGGCCGAGTTAGGAGGAGAGTGGAGCAAGTGTTGGCCAACTACTGGTGTGTTGGGCGACACACCTTGCTAGCTTGTCCCTTTCCTTCTCTTGTGGTAGGTATCTCTCCCTTTCCTTGGCATCTTCTTCTTCTTCTTCCTTGTCTTCGGCCATGGTGGTTACAAGTTGTTCTTCTTTGTGTTGGCCGAAGGTGGTTCCTTGGAGCTTGGAGCTTGGTGCTAAAAGCTTGGAGCTTTAGAGCTTGAGGCGGGTTACATAACTCCTAACCCTAGCTATACTACTTCTTTTTCATGTTGAATGTTATATGTGCTATCTTGATCGGCCATGTCATCGTTTAGCTATTTTTCTTACTTTAATGGTTATAAGGTTTCTTTATATGTACCCTAGAATTTTTGGAGATGGTTATCTTGGGTTGCCTTGGGTTGGACGAACCATGGATGTGGAGTTCCTTGGGCAAAACCCCTCTCTCACTTAGTTATTGAGAGGTGAGCTTAGGGTCTCCAAATCCAATGGTGAGTTGAGCTTTGGTTGGTTGGTCGATATGATATGATGGACCTCCTAGTTGTCCGATAGATGATGGAAGTTGTGCAATACCCCTCTCTCACTTAATTGTCTTGATAGGTGAGTTAACTCTCTTAAACTTTTAGGGCTTCTTGGTGGAAATCTTGAGGTTGAAGATGACCAACCCATCATGGTATTTGAACCCTTGCACGATACCCTTATGATGTGTTCTACCCGATATCCCTCTTCTAGGGTTGAGCCTTGGGCGATATGCTAAGTGGTTTTTTGTTGACCCTTTGACCAATATGGACCCTTACCCTAGATTGTGTTGTTGGGCGTTATACCTTTGGCCGATATAATGCTTGGTAGACATCCCTTCTTGGTTCCTTCACCGATAGAGGGTCCCAAACCCTAGCTTGAACGATAGAATACCTTGGGTGATATAGGAGCTTCTTGGGTGCCACGGTGGGAAACCCATGATATCGCTCGATGGATGGTTGTAGTGTGCCTTGGGCGATAGGGCTTTGGGCGTTATTGTCTTGATGGTTTCTTGGTATGGAAACCCTAATGCTAGGTTAGGAGATAGATTGTCTTGGCCGATAGAGTGGAGGTGCTGCCCGATACACTCTGCACTTGGTTGCACGATACACCCTGCACCTGGTTGCACGACACCCCTTTGGTTCTAGTTTTCCCGTTACCCCTTGTGCATGGGTGCACATTATGCTTGTGGCCGATATGTGTGGCCAGTGCCCTAAGGTTTTGGTGCCCTAACCATTAGTATTTTGGATGAGGGATATGACCCTACTTGATATCCCTTGGGTGAGGAATAGTGCTACCTGCCACACCTTTAGTGAGGGTAGGTGACACCTTTGGTGTGGGATGCGCCTAGCCCAAGAACCCTAGTTGATCAGATATGAAAGATAGGTTGTGACTAGTGACATGTTTGTTGCCTAAGGTTGATGTTAAGTGAGATGATAAGATCATGGATGTGTAACCTTTAAGGATGTATCCTTAGGGGTGGTTGTGCTCATGATGCCATGTGAGATAGGGCATGGTGGATGCTCACGGTTTGGTAACTTTAATATGAGTTGATTCACTTACCATCTACAACTCTATGCTTCATGTGTTCATAATAATGAATGTTGTTTCAAATCATATGCACCCTAAATCTTAATGGCATGATAATCATAACATGTTCTCTAATGATCTATGTTTGGTGATCAAATTATATCTCTTGATATGCTTACTAACCATGCAGGTGTTATCAAATGAATTCATAGCCAGGTAAGAGTTATGAGGGTATATGTGTTTTGTATAACACTGAATAATGATACTCCTTGTTGATGAGATAACATGTATTGCCAGTATTATGAAAAAGGTCTGGTGACCTGATAAAGGTTGAGTGCTTATTTGAGGTGTTATCCTCTATGACGAGATAAAGGATTAATACCCCATGATTATGTATGATGACGAAGCCTTGAGAGGCAGTGGCATTATTTGATGAGGGTTTGAGATCCCATGGCAATATGATAATGACAGTTATAGTGTGACACAATGTTGTTTATGTTTTATAACCTGGTTACCTCAACAATTCACCTAAAATATACTAATTAATTATAGTGGAACATTTCATGTAGTTTTGCCCTGGCCATAGATCCATCATCGTCAATAGCTGGTGATGGTGAAACAGGTTTATCCTGTGGGATTACCTGGAGTGAATATTGTTGAATATGCGGGGTTTCTCCTAGCCAAAAATAGGAGGATTAGAGTACAACTTCGATTGTAGACTCAGTATGGTTGGAGCATGGTGAAAATGCCCATACCTCGGTATGATTGAGCATGAATGCATTCATGGCTCAGGAGCACGGTGAATGGGCCCGTGGCTCAAGGTATGCTAGCTCCGAGATGTGTACCAAGGTGGGCTAGAGAAAAGGGGTAGCTCGTGGAGTTGACCCTGTGGCTGAGACCACATAAGAAAGAGACTGCGATCCTACTTTAGTTATCTTGCACTGACCACGAGGAGGTGAGGTCGTGGAGTCCGACTCTTCCATTGACCTTGTATGGCACCAGTTTTGGGCTTCGCAGCCGAAGGTTGGATTTGAGTGGTACGGCTCACTTCCTTAGAGCATAATAAATCGTAATCCAGCCGTATAGTATATACCACTTAGGGCAAAACACAGAACATTGGTTGAGTCCTTGCTTGTATAGTTGCTCTAGTTATATCCTGCAGTTAATTACACATTCCTCATATCTTATGATAAGTTCTTATATATCTTATCTTGTCAATCATGTTCCTTAAGAAATATCTGGTTATATGCCTCCCAGATATCTTGGTAAGTTTGTCAAAAAAGTTAAATTTTGCTCAGTATGTTGCACATATGAACTGCTTATAATAGTTATCTGCTTTATCTATTCTAGCTTTTCTGAAGTTTTATAGTTCGGCGTGGAGTTATGTTTCTCGCTGGGACTGTGTGTCCCACCCCATTGGTTTACAACCTTTTTAGGTGATTGTGCTAGACCTGGTGGTGGTCGTGATATTGCAGACGAGCAGCAAGAAGAACAATAGGATGTAAGAGATGGATACGCTATTGTTCTGGTCATTTTGTAGTAGAGTCCTAGAGTCATCCATGTACACTCAAGTCCTTGGAGGTGTTTTGACGACGTTTTACGATGTATAGATGATGTAGCTTTGTTTATCCTGCTGATGGACTAATGTGGCTTATTCTATATATATATATATATATATATATATATATATATATATATATATATATATATATATATATATATATATATATATATAAAAGGTGGTCAACCCTTTGTGCTTACAATATAGCTGGTTCCTATAAGCTGTGGACATATATCAAGGCTTATGAATATTTTATATAACATGTTTCCATGCATGATGAGGATCTGGATGTAATAGTTTCTTTATTATCCATTTTTTGCAATCGGTTTTAATTAACCCATGTTTTTGATAATATAGTGTTTATGATGGCTTTGCACGTTTTTGTGTGGCGTCTCATTGTCTTGGTGATGGCAGGATGTCACACTCTATGTTGATAATTTTGATGACTTTTTGGTTGCCTCCCTTACCCAAATCCCTATCCTATTGAGAATTTGGAGGGCCAAGACCCCCTCCACCAACGATCCTATTTTTATAATTTTCTATCGTAATAAAACTCATTCTTAGCTTCTTTGTGGGAGTATGAGCTTATCCCAATCTCAACATGATACTCTCCCTAGTCTAGATACCCCTGGCAGTAGCACAAAGTCTTTATTCCAGGAGAACTCAGCCGTACTTGCATCCAAGGAGCATCTACCTCCTTCTATATAAAGGACCGTCCGCAAACGATTATTAAACACCCAAAAACATGAATCTATTGTCATTTTTCTCTTTTTGACTATCTACTACCCATGTAGTCACCACAATTTGAAGTGCCTTGCTGACCTCAATTGGATATTGTGCAAATCTCTTACCTTCCCATTGTAATTTCCTATAAGACTACCACCCATATATCCTTCTCCTACTTTTCTATAAGTATCAGTTCATGGTTTAGACCTAATTGCTTTGACCTAGAACTCTCCCTTTCATGCTCTATTTTGTAGATACACCATGGTTGTTTACACAGTTTGGGCACCTTGGTACCCACAACCTGGATTCTTCTTGACTGGTAGAGGTCAACGAACATGATGGGATTATCTTCCAATTTTCATGATGAGACACATATATTTAACGCTCAATTCTTCATGTTACTAAATAACTTAAGGATGCTTTTGTCAAATACATGTCACAATTTTCTCTTAAGTTAGTCATATATATATTTTCTTTTCTTATAGCGTGTATTGATGTATTTCTCTTTTTTCACATGGCCATGCAAGGAGATGTCCCTAGATCAAGGTGCAAATGAATTTGAAGTGATTGCTTCAAAGTAGAAGTTCCTAAGACGTACTTTGGTGGGGTGCCATCCACACCTTAGAAGATCTAATATCAAGTTTCTGAAGATAATTTATGCCTTAGATTTCTTCTACCTTTCATGTATTATATTTTAGTTCAAAGATGAGATAGTTTACATTATAAGTTTTCTCTTCCAAATCAATGCATGGTGTTTCATTTATCTTGTTGCTATGTATATCATGTTTTGTGATGTTCCTCCAAGCTAAGTGACCAATGTTGTGGACAATGTAGGAATTGCTTCTAATGACATATATGTGCTTGATGGGGAGTTACAATATGGTATCAAAGACAATAATTAGATGTCTACCATGAAGAAATCTGATTCATATGTTCTAACCCTAGGCATAAGAGGAGTGAGTGAAGATATTAGAAATCAAATAAAATTCTAGTTAGGATATAGAAATTTAGATAAGGATTAGGGTTATGTGTCTAGATGGGTTGTGAAAGATCTAGAGGGGGGTGAATAGAGTTTTATAAAAATATATAAAACAAATTTAATGTGAAATAAAAATAAAAGAGGCAACCACAAGAGAGAGACATTATTTAGAGTGGTTCCGTCTATAACGTCAGTCCACTACCTAGTTGTTGCCTACTAAGATTTGCAACAAACACTTTTATTAATTTATTGGTAAGGATAAATTACAAAATGATTTCTGCAACTAAACCCTCTTCTTTACTGACCGTGAAAGAGCATCACCAAACTTCTTCTTTTACAGACGCACTAATAGATGAGGATGAGCACCTCCACACCTTTTCTTTTAAGAAAATGTCGAGGGCCAAGGAAGAGAACACCACACCTCTTCTTTTACGGACCAACTGAGGGTTGAGGAAGAGAACCGCCACACCTCTTCTTTTACGGATGCACCAAAGGGCGGGGAAAAGAACCACCACTTACGGGAGTAGTCCAACAACAATCAACAAGCAAAAGAAATATGATGGGAAGAACGATATACACCAAGTAATCTCAGCAACGTCCTTATGAATCAAGCTTATGGAGTAACCACTAAAGATGTATCAAGGTTAAATGATGGTAGGCTAAGATAAGCAAGGATATTAAAGGATTTGTTGTGAATGATTTGCAAATGGGGGGCTACATCTCTATTTGCTCAAGATGCAATGTATTTAACTATACGAGTGTGTGTTAGAATGCCCCGAGACTACAACTGTTTATAAGAATGGAGTACAAGTATCTAAGACATATTTGGGGAGAGTTGAGAGAGCTCTAAAGGGTCAAATAGCCATTTGGATGAATTAAATGTAGGTGAAATGGCTAGTTTGATCGCATTGATTTTCCATTCCAGAATTTATCTTGGTCAAGAATTTTTTTGACCGCATTGGCCCTCGGTCAAAATAAATTTTGACCAGACACTGCTCAGTTCGAAAGTGCTCCAATTGTTATATCTCATTCAAAGATCATAAAGATGTTGCAATGGCTCTCTGTTGGTCGAGAATTATTTCGACCAAAAGTGAGTTCTAAAAACTTGTACATTTGAAATACAAATATGCACATATGGACATTTAATCAAATAATCAATGTTCCAATCTTGGGTATGCCAAGGAGGTTCTTAAAACACTAGAGTAACATGTTATATCTACAAGTGAGAAATGTTTGTCATCATCAAAAGAAAAGATAATCTAATGTCCAATTTAGTCAACAATCTCCTCCTTTTTAAAGATGGCAAACATTTCAAATTATAAGCAAAAACTCAAAATGAAATGTTCATAGCTTAGTGAAGATTTTCTTGAGTATCTTTTAGATTTATGCATATTCACAATTGATAGGTATGAAACATATCATCCAACTCTCAAAGTGAAGTGCAATAATGAATATATGGCAAACTGTTTTGTAAAGTAAAAATGTGAAAGCTCAAATGACATGCTCAAGAAATAAAAAGTTTTTTCATAAGAAAATAGTTCTCCCTCTTTTTCATTAGAAAAAGGAAAATCATATGACAAGAAGATGTCTCCCCCTGTGTGAGATACTCCCCCTTAATATGGTCTGTATAAACAAAATGTCAAATTTAGTCATATGATCAATGAACAAGAAAAAATTGTCATTAATTGCCAATGAAAGGAATGTGAAGTCCTTCATGACAAAAGATCCCATAAAGCTAAAAGAATCTTAAAAGATACTCGAAACCAATGAATAGGAATGTTAAGCCCTCCACGATGTAGAGATGCCATAAAGCACAACAAAATATCGATAAGATGTCCAATATGTTAAAATTCATGAGAAATTATTCATACCAGAGTACATTAATTTATAAAGAGATCAAAATAAACATCCTTAAGAGGAACAATGTATAATTTGTCTTGTATAACTCGAAATTGTTCCAAAGCAAGTGGTTTTGTGAAGACATCGACCAATTTATTTTTAGTATCTACATGATGAAGACAAATGTTATTTTTATCAGGTGATCACGTAGAAAATGATGGCAAATTTCAATGTGTTTTGCTCGACTATGTAAAATGGGATTATGTGCTAAATTTATGGCACTATTATTGTCGCAAAAATTTGAAGTTGAAGATAACAAAAAAACATAGTCATTTAGCACTTGTTGCATCCATAATACTTGTGTACAACAAGAACCAACTGCCATGTATTCAGCCTCAGTGGTGGATAAAGCAATGGTATTTTGTTTCTTACTAAATCAAGAAACAAGTGATTTCCCAAGAAAGAAACAACCATCACTCATACTTTTGCGATCAAGACGGAATCCTACGTAATCAACATCAATTTAGGCTTTAAGGTCAAAATGTTGATCTCTTGGATTCCGGATACCATAGTCAATTGTACCCGCTAGATATCTCAAAATTTGTTTAACAACAACTATATGAGAGTTCATAGGATTGGACTAAAAATGATCACATAAACTAACAACAAAAATAATATCATGAAGGGACCCGGGTTTGAATCTCAGTTGCCGCCTTGATTTACCACCCTCCCGGGCATTCGGCCTCTACAACGGGCATGGGAGAGGGGGGAGAAATCTTTCTCTCTTAATCCCATAGGAGAACATTTTTATTTTCCAAAAAAAATATCATGTCTAGAAGCAATTAGATATAAAAAGCTACCGATCATGCCTCTATATAAAGAATTGTCAATTGGTTCACCATTTTCATCCTTATCTATTTTAGCTGAAATACCCATAGGGGAGGATGCATGTTTACAATTTTCCATATTGAAGCATTTGAGAAGTTCTTCTATATATTTTGTTGGTTGATAAAGATACCATGATGAGTTTGTTTTATTTGAAAACACAAGAAAAATGTTAATTCACCCATGTGACTCATTTCAAATTCTTTTTGCATTATATCACTAAATTGCGAGCAAAGAGATTCATTTTTAGTACAAAAAATGATATAATCGACATAAATTTAAATAATAAGAAACTCTAATTTATAATTTCAATGAATAATGTAGAATTCTATTTGCCCATAAAAAATCATTTTCAAACAGATAATAACATTCATACCAATTTCTAGGAGCTTGTTTTACACCATGTAATGCTTTCTTTAACTTATAGACATGATCAACATGTGATGTATCTTCAAAGATGGGAGGTTGAGCAACATATACTTCCTCTTGAATTATTCCATTTAATAAATCATTATTAACATCCATTTGAAAGAGTTTAATGTTTTTATGTGCATCTAGAGATAATAACATTCAAATTGATTCAAGTCTATCTACTGGAGCATATGTTTCATCAAAATCAGTTCACTCTTGTTGGTTATAACCTTGGACAACTAATCTAGCTTTGTTTCTTACTACTTCCCTTGACTTCATTTAGCTTGTTACTGAATACCCATTTAGTTCCAATAATGGATTTATCTTTTGGTCTAGGAACTAAATCCCATACATCATTCTTAGTGAATTGATTTAATTCTTCTTGCATGGAAATTATCCAATAATCTTCTTGTATAGCTTCGTCAACCTTTTTTGGTTCAATCATGGATACAAAGGCGATGTTAGCCGTATCTTTGAAAGATGATCTAGTTTTCCTTTATCAAACAAATTTCCAATAATAAGATCTTGTAAATGGTGTTTGATTATTGTTGGAGTGGGTTCATGTAAATATTCATTTTGATCTTTACTTGGTTCATTTTCAACATCTTTAGGTGATATAGTTAAATCATCAATTACTAAAGGGAGATCATTTTCTATTTCATTATTAGTTGGATTTTCATGAAAAGTTCCATGAATTGACTCTTCCACTTTTTTAGAGAGTGTATTAGATTCTATAGGCCTTACTCGAGCTTGAGTAACCTAAGAAGAATCCTTTTGTGATTTAGGATCAAGTTTTTCACAATCTTCTTTGGTGTTTAAAATATAGCAATGTGTTCCAAAGATATGAAAATAATCCACTCTTGGTTTCTTAGAAAAAAGAATTTCATATGGAGTCTTTTAAAGTTGAGGATGGATTGATATTCTATTTTGGACACAACATGCAGAATTGACATCTTCAACCCAAAAGGCCTTCGATGTATTATGTTCTAAAAGCATAGTTCTCACCATTTCTTGTAAAGAATGATTTTCCCTTTCAACTATACCATTTTTTATGGAGTACGAGGAGAAAAAAAATTATGAGTGTATCCCTTAGATGAGCAAAATTCTTCAAAAATATGATTTTCAAATTTACCCCGTGTGATTACTCCTAATGGTGAAAATACTATTTTGAATTTAATTTTCAATTTTTGAGAAAAACTTAATGAACATTTCAATTGTATCATTTTTTCTAGAAAGAAAATATACCCAAGCAAATCTACTTTAGTCATCAACAATAATAAAGAAATACTTCTTTCCACCTACCGATTGTGTTCTCCTAGGTCCAAATAAATCCATATGTATAAGTTCTAAAGGTCTAGTAGTACTAAGGATTTTTTTTCTTTAAAAGAAGTTTTAGCTTGCTTTCCTAAGGTGCATGGTTCACAATTTTCAGGGGTTTCAAATGATATTTTAGATAAACCACAAACAATATCTTGTTTAATTAATTTTTTTAATAAGATGAGTGATTGCATGTCTTAATATTCTATGACATAGGATTTGATCATAATTTACAATAAGACATTTTCCAATAATTGATTTCATAGAGTTAGGTCTAAGAGTATAAAGATTTCCTACCCTTTTTCCTTCATATACTACATTATTAGTATCTTCTTCAAGCAGTTTGCAACAAGTTTTATTAAAGAACACATCATACCCACTATCACATAATTGATTGACACTTAGCAGGTTATGGTGCAATCCATCTACTAATAATACATTTTTAATAGTGAGATTAGTTCCAATATTACCTATTCCAATGATGGTTCCTTTCCTGTTGTCTCCAAAAGTGTCTGATCCTCCCTTTTTCTTTTCGAGTGTTTTGAAAGCATGTTTGTTTCCAGTCATATGTTTGGAGCATCCATTGTCAACTACCCAATCCTACATTAGAACGTTTTTTGGTACCCAAGTGGAGTCCATGATGGTTAGATCAAATATGCATATATCTTGTATTTATTATGCTAGAGATTTTCTATAGGAATTAAGATAAAAGATATGCAACCGAAGCTCAAATTAGTGTTGAGATAAGGCAAAGAAATTTATCAAATTAATGATAGGTCAACTGTCAAAATGTTTTTTTAATTCTATGTTGGGTGTTTAGGAACCCAAATCATGCCAACTGTTCCTTTCTTCCTATATTCACATGCAAAATGATAATGACCAAAGCATCGGCAATAATGACATGTTGTACAAGATATTTTATTTCTCTTTTCCACAACATTACCATTAGGCACACATATAGTTCTAGTCTTTGGAGCATAAGTCTTTTTGGTTCTAGGCATATGTAAGGGTTTATTCTCAGGGACATATCTTAAACCTCTTCTTCCTATTTGCTTGGAAGTATTTACTAAGATGTTATCAAGATTATGTTCCCTTGCAATAATCTAGAAACTCATTTTTGCAAATCAACATTTTTAGCAATCTTCTTATTTATATCTAAGTTAAACATAGCAAGATTTGAAAATAAAACATTTTTTCTTTAACTAAAGAATCATAGTCTACATGATTGCACAAAATGGGTTGAGTTTGATAATCATTAAGTTTAGCAAGCAAGTCAACCTTTTCTTGAGATAAAATACTATTCTTATTTCTAAGAGAAACTAATTAAGTCTTATAACTCTCAACATTTCTTTTAAAGCATTATTTGAATACCTAACATTATCATTCTCAGAACTAAGACTATCTAAATCAACATAGATATCATCAGTAATTTTTGAAAATTTCTTCTTTTGTTTCCTGCAATCAATATACTTAGGATGAATCTATTCAAGACTATTTACTAATTCTTCCTAAGATAGTTCAAAAATATCTACCTCATTAGTTTCTTCTTCATCTTCCTTCTCCATGAAGCATTCTATCTCTTCTTCTTTACTGCTCCCATTTTCATTGCTTGATTGGTCCCAAACAGCCTTGTAGGATTCGTCTCCCTTGTCTTTCTTCTTTGATGAGGATTTCTTCTTCTTGAATTTTGGTCACTCAGTTTTTAGGTGACCCTTATTTCGGCACTGAAAACACCTGGAAGAACGAATATGTTTATATTTTGTGTCATTTACAATTGAAGCATCTTTGTCATTTTCGCTACTTGTGTCACCATTTTCTTGGGTAACTTTTCATGATGACTTGGAGGCAGCTTTGAGAGAAATGTATTTCTTCTTCTCCTTTTGTTTTTCAATCTCAGTCTTTTCATCTTCTTCTAGAGTCACTTCATGTGTTTCCTGATTTCCAAGGAGATGCTCCATTTTGAGTTTTGCAAGATCATTTTCTTCCTTGATGGCAGTGACCTTGGATTTATACTTATATAGGCAATGATGTAAGTATATTTGATACTTGATCTTCTTCACTTATGTTCTTTTCCAAGGAGGTTAGGATGTTTACAATGTTAGAAAATCTAGCATACAACTCTACAATATTTTCTCTAGGTCGCATACAAAATAATTCAAATTTATGTTTTAGCATACGAATCTTAGTAATTTTTCACTTGTGTGGTTCCCTCATGGGTTATGGAGAGCTTGTTTCAATATTTCATAAGCGGTATCACTAGTGGATATATGATTAAATTCACTTGCAGATAGTGAACATTAAAGTATGCATACAACCTTAGCATTTAAAGTAGCTTGTTTTATCATTTCTACATCCCATTGTTCTAGTTCATTCATTATCATTTCTAATCCCATTGTTCTAGTTCATTCATTGGAAGCTTGTAGGATCTAGCAATCATCTTACATAAGTCAAAACTCAATCCTTGGAAATAGAATTTCATCATGCTCTTCCAGTAAGAATAGTTTGTCCCATCAAACATGAGTGGTTTGTTCATATGTGTGCCTTCCATGTTGAGATTGCCAAGCAAGCCCTCCCCCATTCATCAAGACATGTGACATCTCCTTGAAGACCTACTCTGATACCAAATGAAATATCTAGAGGGGGTGAATAGAGTTTTATAAAATAGTGAAACAAATTTAATATGGAATGCAAATAAAAGTGGCAACCACAAGAGAGAGACATGGTTTAGAGTGGTTCCATCTATGATGTCAGTCTACTACCTAGTTGTTGCTAACTAGGATGTGCAACAAAATTTTATTACTTTATCAATGAGGACAAACTACAAAATGATTGTTGCAACTAAACCCTCTTCCTTACCAGCTATAGAAGAGCACCACCAAACCTCTTCTTTTACGGACGCACCGAGAGACAAAGAAGAGCACCTTCATACCTCTTCTTTTACAAAAACACCAAGAGCTGAGGAAGAGTAACACCACACCTCGTCTTTTACAGACACACTGAGGTATGAGGAAGAGAAGAACCACACCTCTTCTTTTATGGACACACCAAGGTCTGAGGAAGAGAACCAAAACTTGCGGGAGTAGTCCAACCGCAATAACAAAAATAAGAGGGGAAGAAGGAAATACACCAAGTAAGCTCTGCAATGTCCTTATGAATCAAGCTTATGGACCAACCATTGAAAATGTATCAAGGTTGAATGGTTGTAGGCTAAGCTAAGCAATGACACAAAAGGATTTGTTGTAAATGATTTGCATATGGGTTACTACTGCTCTATTTTCTCAAGATGCAATGTATTCAAGTATGCAAGTATTTGTTACGATGCCCCTAGACCACTACTACTTATATGAATGGAGTACAAGTATCTAGGACATCATTGGGTAGACTCTAGAGAGTTATAAAGGGTTAACTATCCATTTGGATGAATTAAATGTAGGTGAAACAACTAGTTTTATCGCGTTGATTTTCCATTCCAAAATGTTTCTCGATCGAGAAAAATTTCAACTGAATTGGCCTTCAGTCAGAATAAATTTCGACCACACACTGCTAAGTTAGAAAGCACACCAACGTATATATCTCAGTTAAAGATCATAAAGATGTTGCAATGGATCTCTATTGGTTGACAATTATTACGACTGAAAGTGTCTCAGTCCATAAAGTTTCTCGACCAAAAAACTGCAAAAATAGTATAAACATTTGGAAAACTTATCTAAATACTTTTCTAATGTGATATACCTATCAAGAAACTTGGTACTGATATATAAAGGGTTTTGGGATAGGTGGGTTTGGTCTAGAGCTTGATTTTACATCAGTTCTAGAGAACTTTTACATTTGAAATACAAATAAGCACATATACACAATTTAATCAAATAATTGATGTTCCAATCTCGAGTTTGTCAAGGAGGTTCCTGAAACACTAGAGTCGTCATCATCTAAGCCTCAATCCCAACTATGTTGGGGTCGGCTACATGGATCCTTCATTTCCATTCAGCTCTATCATGGGTCATATTCTGATTGAGATGTAGAGATTCAAAATCTCTCTTTATAAGCTCATCCCATGTTAATTTAGGCCTTCCTCTTCTTCTATTTATAGTGTTTGGCTCAATAGCATTGCTTCATTTAGGCGCACTAGTAGGTCTACGTTGCACATGTCCGTACCATCTGAGTCGGCCCTCACGCAACTTGTCCTCAATGCTCGCCACCCCCACTTTATTCCTGATATAGTCATTTCTCAAACGATCTTTTCTTGTCTTCCCACACATCCATCTCAGCATATGCATTTCAGCCACGTTCAACTTGTTGAGACCTTGTTTCTTCACCGCCCAACATTCACTCCCATAGAGCATGGCTGGTCGTATAGCTGTTCTATAAAACTTACTTTTTAACCTGAGAGGGATCTTTTGATCGCATAAAACTCCAGTTGCACTCCTCCATTTCAACCATCCTGTAGTGATCCGGTGACAAACATCATTTTGGACATCCCTGTCTATTTGATAATAGAACCTAAGTAATGAAATTTGTCACATTTTGGTATATCTACTCCGTCCAACTTGGCTCCATCATTCACACTGCGAGATTGGCTGAAATTGCAATGCATATACTCAGTTTTGCTCCTGCTAATCATCAATCCATTTGATTCCAATGCATTTCTCCAATATTCAACTTTATCATTCAATCCATCTTTTGTTTCATCAATCAAAACAATATCATCAGCAAATAACATACACTAAGGAATATCATCCTGAACATTCTTTGTTAACTCATCCATAACCAGAACGAATAGATATGGGATGAGTGTGGATCGTTGGTGTACCCCAACTGTAATAGGAAAAGTTGGTGTCTCTCCTCTAGGAGTCTTGACACTTGCAGTAGAGCTATCATACATGTCTTTGATCAAGTCAATGTATTGGATAGGCACACCCTTTTTCTTCAAAACCATCCATAACACTTCTCTGGGTACTCGATCATAAGCCTTCTCTAGATCGATAAACACCATATGAAGATCTCTTTTGCTTTGTCTATACTTCTCCATAAGCCTCCTTATCAGAAAAATAGCCTTTGTTGTTGATCTTCCAGGCATGAAACCTAATTGGTTGTTTGATACCTGCGTTTTAGATCTTAACCTCTGCTCAATAATCCTCTCTCAAAGCTTCATCGTGTGACTCATCAGCTTGATACCTCTATAGTTTGTACAGCTCTGAACGTCACCTTTGTTCTTGTAGATTGGGACTATAATACTATTTCTCCACTCATCCTTCATCTTCTTGGTCTTCATAATCTTGTTAAAGAAATGTGTTAACCATGTAACTCCCTCATCCCCCATACTCTTCCATACATCAATGGGAATATTGTCTGGTCCTCATTCCTTTCTCATTTTCATCTTTTTCAAAGCATTCTTGACCTCAAATGGTGAAACTCGTCGTGTGTAAATGATATCTCTTGTACTCATGTCACACGAGTCACTAACATTATATGCAGTATCTCCATTGAAAAGATTATAGAAGTAATTTCTCCACTGGTTTTTGATATCATCATCCTTCACCAATACTCTACCATCTTCATTCTTTATGCATTTTACTTGATTCAAGTCTCTTCCTTTCCTTTCTCTTATACGAGCCATTTTATATATATCTTTTTCCCCTTCTCTAGTGTCCAACTTCTTATACATATCATCAAAGTATCTAGACCTTGCCTCCTGAACCACCTTTTTAGCTTCTTTCTTTGCTTGCTTGTAACTTTGGAACGTTGCATCATCTCCAGATTTGGGCAAGCTCCTATAGATCTCCCTTTTCAGTTTAATAGCCTTTTGTACTTCATCATTCCACCACCAAGTCTCCTTCTGTGGAGGTCCACAACCTTTAGACTCCCCCAAAACCTCTTTGGAAATTTTTGTTATGCACGAGCTCATTTTATGCCACATAGTGTTAACATCAGACTCCAATTTCCAAGTTACCTCCTTGATGAGTTTATCATGAAAAGTCAATTTCTTTTCTCCTTTAAGATTCCACCACTTGATCCTGCTATCTTGGTTTCCGTTATGTTTGCCTTTATTGATCTTCATGTTAATATCCAAAACTACCAACCTATGTTGGGTCATGAGTTCTTCACCAAGAATCACTTCACAATCCTTGCATATGTTACGATCCACCCACCTTGTAAGGAAGTAATCAATTTGGCTACAGTTGTTCCCACTCTTGAAAGTAATCTTATGATATTCTCTTTTCTTGAAATGGGTGTTTTCCAAAATCATATCATATGCAACTGCAAAATCTAATATCCTCTCTCCTTCTCCGTTCCTGTTGCCATATCCAAAACCACCATGAACTCTCTCAAATCCAGCATTACCACTCCCCACATGGCCATTTAAATCACTCCCAATAATAATCTTCTCCTCGATCGGTATTCCTTGCATCAATTCATCCATGTCATCCCAAAAATCCTTCTTCGCATCCTCGTTAAGGCCAACTTGGGGGGGCATAAGCGCTAATAATGTTAAAAATATTTCCCCCAAGAACAACCTTAATAGCTATGATTCTATCACCCATCCTTGTAATCTTGACGACGTCATCCTTCAACATCTTATCAACGATAATACCTACGCCATTTCTATGTTTATCAATACATGTATACCAGATTTTATATCCTGTGTCTCCAATCTCTCTACAACGTTCCCCTGTCCACTTGGTTTCCTGCAAACAAGCTATATTTACTTTTCTTCTCATCATGGTATCCACTATCTCCAAAGATTTCCCTGTCAAAGAGCCAATATTCCAAGATCCAACTCTAAAAAATATGATGACAAAAATTTCTTACTTGTGGATTTAACATGTTACTCTAGTGTTTATTCCTGAAACACTAGAGTAACATGTTAAATCCACAAGTAAGAAATTTTTGTCATCATCTTTTTTATCGTTAAGCGTTTTCCTCTATTCATATTCAAAAAAAGATGTATACAATTGTAGGTTTAGCAAGAAAAAGCAACCTATCTATACAAGTTTATAAAGCAATTAAGTCTTGGCTTATAAATCACCATACAAGGTTTGGATCTGGCTTTGCCTCTTCAAAAATTGTTCTATTTCTCATATAACAAATATGGTAGATGATGGAGGTTGCTATTCTCTTTTTTTATAGAAAATTTTTGTTATCATCAAAAGAGAAGATAAGATAATGTCCAATTTAGTCAACAATTTGGACTTTTATGTTAACTCTAGAACTGTATATAACATGCTTTCTCTCTTTTCCACATTTTTGTAGAACGAGACACAAGCTTATGGGGTTTTATAGAAAATATATTATGTGCATCATGTTTGTCCTTCCCTTTGGAGTGCATGTGGTATGGGACATGTGTACTAGAGAGGTGCTAACATAATCATGATAAGACATGTCATCTCTAGATATATTACCGGCCAACATGTACCTAAAAGTGACAAAGAAAACAATAGTTAGCATTAAAAGTATGAGACATATATTCACCTCAACCTAGTCAGATACATAGTAAGACCAAACATGCATATGTAGGGTAGATAATTTGAGATAACTTAGTCAATAGATCATACACATGCTATTAGTTGATTCTTCTACTTTAATTAGGAATACAATGAATCACTACCAGATTGTTAATCATATGATCATAATAACCATGTTTATGTATAAGAAAGCATGTTATGTTGATATAGGTCTCTCAATCATGTTATATGAGCTTTAAATGGCCTTATGTTATCATCAATTGATCTTATGAGCTTTGTGGGAACATTATGTGAGCCTTAACCATCCTTATGTGAGCCTTAACAAACCTAATGTGAGCCTTAACTAACCTTATGTGAAACATTTCTGGCCTTATGAACACTGTGAGTGCATTCACAAGAGTGAGTATATTAACTCAACCAAAACAATCTAGTCTAATATGAAATCATGTGAGGTTCATCAAGTTATCATGTAATTGTGTTATCCATGAGAGGTTCATCAAGTTATCATGTAATTGTGTTATCCATGAGTAGATCATATATTTTTCAATGAGATTTTAAGACAATTCTAAAGAGATAGCATACATAGAACATGAGAAACTCTAAGGTGGGTAGTATATGGAAATTTTGAGGAAGAAATTTAAATAAGGTGGGTAGAATTGTAACATCCTCAAAATTTTAAATTTAGGAATCAATCTCTGAATTGGAAACCCTAATCTGTCAAAGTTAGACATTTATGCATTAATTAGAACGTAATGTGACTATTAAACCAAAATATACTATTTAGCAAAAAGTCCAATAGATTAAGTAATATTTAATCTTCTTTAATGACAGTTAATTCAATATTCTTTTACATGGAGGTATAATGCACTTTCTATCTCCTCTACGTAACCTCATTATCATTAATAAGAATATGTTCCCTATTGGAAAATTGTATCTCATAGATCAAATGAACTAAGACAAACCCAAATTGATCCTTTAAAGGAAAGTGACATTTGTTTGGGATCAACCATAATGCATCTAATGTACATAAGTGATGTAAATTACATTATGATAATAGCTTAACTTTTAGTAATAAAATTTAGAAAGTACCTACATAGGAATATTCTAGATCCTACAATGCACATATGGTCCAAATTTTGAGGCAAATGTGACTTCATATGCCCCATCAAAGCATTTGGGGAGTTTCTTATATAATTATTAATAGAAATCAATCAAGTTATTATCAAACCTAGGGTCCAAGGTTATTTTACGTGTCATGCAGACCCTTAGTTAGAGTCCTGAGTCAGACTCTTAGAGTGGGGAATGTCTGGGACTTATTGGTCCCCTCCCTTGCTTGAGTCTCTATCCCATTGGGACTCTGTAGGCCTCAAACCCGCTCGACCTACGATCCTATCGTTTTGCTTTTATATCACAGTAAAACTCATCATTAACTTATTCATGGGAGTATGAACTCCACAATTCGAATATTGGTAGGATTCTCTCCCTAATCTAGATACTCCTAGAAGCAACATAAAGTTTTTTCTCCAGTGGGACTCCGCCACACTGGCATCCAAGGAGCCTTGTACCTCCATCTATACAATATACCATCTTCTAAGGATCAATAAACAACCAAAAACATGAATCTATTGTCATTTTTATCTATTCGTGTTATGATCGTATCTGAGCTTAATTGGTAAGTTAGGGTTTATGTGGATGACTACATGCTTAATTATATTAGAAATTGATTAAACATTATTAAGGATGGTAGTTCAATTATGATGTGTTAAACTTAATGAAAACTCCAAGTTTGCTATCTCTTTGTATAATTAGGGTTTGAGAAAATATAAACCCTAGTCGACTGAAATTAGGGTTTTCACCAAACAGGCTCATGTCAGGAAGGAATGAGAGAGTTAGTCATAGGACAATGGAAATGGTAGTTGAAGGATAGGATAGCACGGCCGTGGTGGGTAGCACGGTCGTGTTAGGTCGTTGGTGGCACAGGCATGCTAGTCCACACAGCCGTTTTAAAAGAATTGAACTTTTGACCAACTTTTGTACTCAAATATGATGAAACCAATGCACCATGGCCGTAGTAGGTAGCACAGCCGTTCTGGGTCCATCTTAGCACGGCTATGGCAGCTAGCATGGCTGTTCTGGGGCATTTTCTCTTCAACCGACTATTTTGTAGATTTTTGGATAGCAGTGTACTATTGTATTTTTAATTATTTAATTTGATCTCCGAATGATCTAAACTTTTAATTGAAGCTTTATAACTCAATTATAAACAACATTCTAAATTTTCATAATTTGTGGGGAAGGTTTGATCTCTGAAATACACAAATTACAATAACTTTTTTATGACAGAAAAATCTACTGAAATAAGAAAAAGTTTAGTGAGGGGTCAATGTGCAATTAACCCAAGCAGCTCAATTTATATATATTGTCAACCTAACACACTAGTATCTCTCATAATTCTTGATTCATTCTAGAGAAATGAAATCCTAGAGAGAGAGAGGGAGAGTTAGGGTTTGAGAGGAGAAAGTGGTGGAATTGCTGATCTATGGTTTCTCTATCCGAGATATGATGAAATCACGTAAGTTTAGCTTCTTTGCATAGACTTTAATGGTGAATCTTCTCTCACATGTCAAGATTCCTTTCCTCATTTGATTTGATCCGAAATAGTATCAAAACTTTCCCTTTTTTCACTCTTTCTTCATACTCCCTCATTTTTTAGGTTTTTGAGTTGAAAGGAAGAAGAATTGGGTGAATTGCTAGGGATTTGATATGAGATCAAGATTTTTAGGGATGAGCAGAATTTTTAAGGTGTTTTCACACCTTAGGGTGAGTGGGAACTTTCTTTAAATAGTATATTGCACGAAAAGTGGTTATATCATCCATAATCGTCAATTGCTTAGTATGCGACTACAAACCCTGAATTGTCTGTTTGATCTAAGTTGTTGTAAAATGATATGAAATGGATTCTTCCTCTATTTTGATGAATTTTAGATGATAAAATCACATTATAAATGTATATAATACATACTAATGAGAATTCCCTAAGTATTCATAGAGGTTATAAGAGTAAACTAAAATATATGGAATTTGTATATGACTGAAATTGTTGTACAATTAAATAGAGAAATTTGTTTATCTGGATCCCCTTGGTTATGAATGATTGTTTATCTGAATACATAGTACATATATGGTAGATACTATCTTGGATTTAGTTTAAGGTGAATAGTGTTTGTTTGATATCTCAGTGAAGAGGGTGAAACCTTAGATGCGAGGAAAGTTGGATATTTGTGAATAGATATTGTGAAATCCATTTGAAGGGATTTTCTTGACATGATGAACTTTATTTATTCAATTTTATTCTATATGCATGATATCTCAGTGAATGACATGGAAACCCAAATTCATCTCAATTCCAAGGTTTCATACATATATTGATTGTATATGATATGTTGAAAGCAGTCTTTATTCAGTGAATGTTTATGTCGCATGAAATCTTTATGAGAGCCATGTGATAAGTGAATGAGGTAAATGAAACCCTAAGGATAGGGTGTTTAATGAATTAAGTATTGTGTTATCAATGTTCTCAGTATGAGAAGTGGTGATGCTTAATATTTCAGTTGTGGTAAATGTTATCAGATGGTCTATGAAAAGAATGGTTTACAAAACTAAACTAAGATATGTTGATGTGATGATTGAATTGTGAATGCAAAGTGTGAATTAGACATTTAGATGCCCTGAACACTGTAGAATCCTCACAGGATGAGGCCTGTGCTGTGGGGAGGAAATGGTTTCCTGACTGGAGATAGTCCAGGTTGAGGTAAGTCAGAGCGCACCAGTAGGGTGTGGGGGTCTTGACCAGTAGGACAGACTCCTTACAGTTGTGTGGTACCCAACACCAACTGGGGATTCCAGTGGTACCTATGTTACATGTTGTAAGTGATCAGTGGTCAGTAGGTCCATTGATGCACAGTAAGCCTAAGGGATTTGACTCACCTCCTGAGTACCCAGGTTGAGAGGTGGAGTATGGGATATCTGGCTACTCCGATTAGCCGCCGAGAGGCAAACGTGTCAAGGCCCGCTACAGATGGGGTCTTACTTGAGAGATAGTCTTAGGAACATGGGCATGCTTCTAAGCCTTATACAGTGAGATTGTAGCTTTCTGTGATTCTTTCACATGTTGTGGTACACCTCATGTGGGTTCAGGGCATATTAAGATGAATGAGAGGTTAAATAAGTGTGTGCAATAATTCAATTATTCTTTGTATGTTTCTAAATTATTAGTTCTCTTTATGATCAATCAAGCATGTTCATATATTGGTTCACTCTTGTAGATATCTAGAGTATCTTGCCATATTTATTATGTGAATGATTAGACTCTTTAAAGCTTATTGCTATTATAATTGATATCAATTGCTCAAAAGTATATATGTAGTTATATCAGTGCTTTAGACTGTTTCTTTGAAGTACTCATTCACTGAGCGAGTAGGCTCACCCCTCTACTCACAATTTTTAGGGATAACTTGTGGACTTGAAGAAGGTCAATGCATCAGAGTAGATCTACCACATGATTTAAGTATGAAATCAGTTAAGTTCAGTCAGTCCATGTTACTCTAGGTCCTTGTATAAATGTGAGAGAGTTATAAATGATGTTTTGTATCTTTGTTTCCTTGATAAGAGAGAATGTATATGATTATCATGTATTATGTACATGGAAGTATGAGAAATAGAATGAATGTATGGATGTGTATCATTAATGTTGATATCATATTAGAGTAGTCAAAGTTTAATTCTCTTGTAAAGTTTGTTTATGTGATTGGATGCAAGAAAATAAATAGTTTGAAATAAAGGAAATAAAAAGGAAAAGTCGGGAGTGAACTTTGTATTAAGTGTAATCCTCAAACTCATGTCCACATCTCATGGTTAGTGGTAATCGTGGGATGTAGGTGTGATGATCAGCTTTGGTATCAGAGCTTAGGCTGAGTCGTCAAGGACCATTAGGATAGAAAGTCAGAGTTATAAGTGTGGCAGATAGGTGGTGATGTGTCTTTAGCTCTGGGAGGTCTAAGTATTTAGATACCCTGGTCCGGTATCTGAATACTTATACTGACTAGTATCAAGCTACTCTATCTATTCTTCTTTGGATGCCCTGGCCAGATATGCAGAGGAAGGATGGGATAGAGAGAAACCCTAGAAATCTTAGGGTTAGGAGACCGGAAAGTAATGAAGGAGTAAGAGATTAAACATAGAATGTGATACAACTCTTGCTTTTATATTGCTTCTTTGATTGGAGATCAATAGAAATGCTCTTATATGTATGAATTCAGATTATCAATTTGTAGAATATGTATGGTTCTTTTAGATTGTTGTATATCATGAAGTTGATTCAGTTATTCTTTGTATCAAGTAGACCAAAAGTTATGTTTAAATGTGCTAAGTGGATATTGTTACCACATGTTTGAGATTGATAGGAGTTGGTTAATCTTGAGTATCTCTTGACTTCAGGACTACAGGTCCGGCCTGGTATGGCCGGTAGGATGCGTTACTAGGATCTAATGACTCCTATTAACAATAGAATAAGAGTAGACTCTAGATAAATTAGACCCACATTATAGTGAGAATGTACATACACTAAGATGTTGAAACATATGGGAAAGATTAGAATAGCTAAGAATCAGTTGGAACTAATATCTGAGATCCAATTTTGGGGCCTCATATGAGAAACCCTTAATTGGGAATAAAGGAACACGACATAATGTTCAAATTAAGTTTAATGATTAGTATTATATGAACTCTAAATATGAAATATGGAAAGGTTATGAGAAAAGTATGTAAGGGCCAAGATAGTAAGAATCAATCATGAGGAATGGATTATATAATTGAGTAAAATGCTTTTATGTACTCCAAAGAAAAGGGAAAATAGAAGAAAAGAGTTAAGTAGACAATAAGTAAATATAAGTGAAGAGTCTTCAGAAGAGTTAAAGTAAAGAGAATTAGATGAACATGTAAATCATAAAACTAGGATAAGAAACCAAGTTAAAACAAAGATAAATATGGAAATGATGAGCTTGATTAAGGAATGAGGGTTATGATATAATTGAGAGCATGGATATTGTTATTGTGAAAGTTAATACATTCATCCTTACTACCTTTGGATTCCAAGTCTCTATAGAACAACAAACTAGTTTCTAAAAGAAGAACAAAAGTGTAGCTTAACAAATGAATAAGTCATACAAAGGTAGACTATATTTAGAAAGGAAAAACTTGATTGAAAGAGAAACTAAGTTTGACCTGTGCATGAGTTGTTTGATTTAAAATGAAGGATATGTAATGTATTAAACATTAGGTGAAACTAGTATGGAAATTATTGATTTCGAACTTCAAATTCACATTAGTAGAAGGATAAAAAGAAATATGTGCAACATGGTATACATGATCATACACATTAATAAGCAACATGATCATTAGAGAAAAGTAGAAATTAAAGATGACAGGTGGAAGAGTAGTATATGGTAAGATGATTATGGAAAATAAGGACAGGTTTGAAGCATGATGGTGTAATATAGATTATAAAAGAAAGAGATTGTGACATTCAAGCAAGTGCTAATTAGTCAAGTATCCTTGTTGATAACTAATTAAACCTACATATGAGAAATGTAATAAGGGAATGTTTGAAGATAAGAATTATAAGTCTCAAAATCATCTTCTCTTTCATATCTTCCTTAATGAGAGCAATGTGGGATGAAGTGATAAGAAAATGATACATATATGATGCATAACCACTATGTTAGAGACATCTAGTGAATGTAATAATGACACACAATATGATGATGAAACCCTAGGAGGGTAAATAGAGAATGTAATCTATCTAAATGGCCAAGTAAGAGAAAGGAAATTCAATTGATAAGATAAGGAAGACTTTAGTAAAACTTGTGAGATCCAAAGTTTGAACTTCAAGTTAAGGATCAAAGTCACATCACAATAACGTCATGCTACTGATAAGGACCAAACCCTAGAATGTTTAGAGTTGTAGTAGTTCAAGGGATGTCACTAGTGATTTGACCTTGAATACTAGCATCTCTATAAAATAAGATCATGAGATTTGCACTATGAAAAGTAAACTAGCACTGATAGTAATCCAAGGTTTAAAGGTACCTAATCTGAAAGGCAGATAAATAATATGGAAATGATTCAGAGAAATGAGTAAGATATAAATTTGAAATGTAACAAGTGTGTTTTGAACAAAAGAAGAAATACAATATGATTGAAGTGTGATATGAAATAAATTCTTGCAGTGATAGCAACAATGATGAATAATCTACTTGTACCTTGTATGTTTCAATTTTAGAGATGTTTAATCTACATGATTAAAATGAGAAGGATAAGTAGCAAAAAGTAAGTAGTAATGAATGAGGAGAGAGATAGGAGAAAATGATGGCTTTGAGTAATATGTGAATTTGTTTTTAGAAGTATAATTTGTTGAAGGTATATTAAGGGATGTAAATTGGTTCTACGATTTATCTCAGTGTACATGTGCAAGCAATATGTTAATTAAAGGTGTCTGATAGTTGTAGTCATTCATACCAGTAATCCATCTTAGTATTGTACAATTGTGGTATGGTGATATGGGTTGAATAATGATGGGACAAATGAAGGGTTACCCTGAATAAGGTAATCTTACCTAATCACTCATATGAATAGAAGGGATGATAACCATATTGTATTGATATGTAACCCTAATGAGGTATAGCTTGTTATACCTAGCTTTAATATAACTAAGTGATGGTAATTGGGTATGAATAGTATTTGAATGACTAATACAATCATGGAGTACTTTGTTACTATTGTTGAAACAATATGCTATAACCCGATGGTTACACCTTGAATTATGTGTGGGTTCATACTTGAGAATAGTATGGAATGTGATGATAATGCTTCACCTTATGCATCCATGATCCAATGGGGATGTCGTGAGTAGTATTGTACAATTGTTGTTGAATCGAGTCTTCCAATTCAAGATCGTTTTGCTATTTGAGTAGCATAATAGTAAAATTCAAAACAACATGGTGAACTCTCTTTTGTGATTTGGAGGTAATACATAACAATAGTACATATTGAGCACTATGAATTGAGATAGTTAGATCAGATTACCAATGTTGAGGTAACACCTCAAGAATATGAAAATTTTGAAATGGTTGTTTCTCTCTCTATCCTATGATTGATTGTGGCATAGAGAATTTGTTTGATATCATTGGGAACTATTTCAAACATGTTGTGATTAGAAAAGAAATAAAGGACTTAATGTTGAAAACTACATTCAAGTATGAAATACAAGAATATAATGACATATAAGGTTTCAGAAGCTTAAAATAAACCTTGAATGTACTTTGCTTGCATATTTATGTTTCGGGGGCGAAACCTTTTTAAGGGGGGAAGAATTGTTATGACCGTATCTGAGCTTAATTGTTAAGTTAGGGTTTATGTGGATGACTACATGCTTAATTATATTGTTCATTAATTAAACATGATTAAGGATGGTAGTTCAATTATGCTGTGTTAAACTTATTGAGAACTCCAAGTATGCTATCTCTTTCTATAATTAGGGTTTGAGAAAATATAAACCCTAGTCAGCTGAAATTAGGGTTTTCACCAAACAGGCTCATGTCGGGAAGGAATGAGAGAGTTAGGCATAGGACAATGAAAATTGTAGTTGAAGGCTAGGATAGCACAGCCATGGTGGGTAGCACGATCGTGGCGGGTAGCACGGTCGTGTTAGGTCGATGGTGGCACAGGCATGCTAGTCCACACGGACGTTTTGAAAGAATTGAACTATTGACCAACTTTTGTACTCAAATCTGATGAAACCAATGCACCACGGTCGTGGTAGGCAGCACGGTCATGCTGGGTCCATCTTAGCATGACTGTGGCAGCTAGCATGGCCGTTCTGGGACATTTTCTCTTCAACTAACTGTTTTGTAGATTTCTGGATAGCAGTGCACTATTCTATTTTAATTATTTAATGGTATCTCTGAATGATCTAAAATTTTAACCTAAGCTTTATATCTCAATTATAAACAACATGCTAAATTTTCATAATTTTTAGAGAAGGTTTGATCTCTAAAATACACAAATTACAGTAACTTTTTAACAACAGAAAAATCTACTGAAATAAGAAAAAGTTTAGTGAGTGGTCAATGTGCAATTCACCCAAGCACCTCAATTTCTCTATATGGTCAACCTAACACACTAGTATCTCTCATAATTCCGATTCATTCTAGAGAAACAAAATCCTAGAGAGAGAGGGAGAGTTAGGGTTTGAGAGAAGAAAGTGGTGGAATTGCTGATCTAGGGTTTCTCTATCCGAGATATGATGAAATCAAGTAAGTTTAGCTTCTTTGCATAGCCTTTCATGGTGAATCTTCTCTCACATGTCAAGATTTTGTTCCTCCTCTGATTTGATCTGAAATGGTATCAAAACTTACCCTTTTCTCACTCTTTCTCCATACTCCCTCGTTTTTAGGGTTTTCGAGTTGAAAGGAAGAAAAATTGGGTGAATTGCTAGGTATTTGATATGAGATCGAGATTTTCAGGGATGAGCTGCATTTTTAAGGTGTTTTCACACCTTAAGGTGACTGGGAACTTTCTTTAAACAGTATATTGCATGAAAATTGGTTAAATCATCCATAATCTTCAATTGCTTAGTATGCGACTACAAACCCTAAATTGTTTGTTTGATCTAAGTTGTTGCAAAATGATATGAAATGGATTCTTCCTCTATTTGGATGAATTTCAGATGATAAAATCACATTATAAATGTATATAATACATCCTTCCCTAAGTATTCGTAGAGGTTATAAGAGTAAACTAAAATATAAGGAATTTGTCTATGACTGAAAAATAGAGAAATTTGTTTATCTGGATCCCCTTGGTTATGAATGATTATTTATCTGAATACATTGTACATATATGGAAGATACTATCTTGGATTTAGTTTAATGCAAATAGTGTTTGTTTGATATCTCAGTAAAGAGGGTGAAACCTTAGATGCGAGAAAGTTGGATATTTGTGAATATATATTGTGAAATCCATTTGAAGGGATTTTCTTGACATGATAGACTGTATTTATTCAATTTTATTCTTTATGCATGATAGCTAAGTGAATGACATGGAAACTTAAATTCAGCTCAATTCCAAGGTTTCATACATATATTGATTGTATATGATTTGTTGAAAGCAGTCTTTATTCAGTGAATGTTTATGTCACATGAAATCCTTATGAGAGCCATGTGATTAGTAAATGAGGTAAATGAAACCCTAAGGATAGTGTGTTTAATGAATTAAGTATTGTGTTATCCATGTTCTTAGTATGAGAAGTGGTGATGCTTAACAGTTCAGTTGTGGTAAATGTTATCGGATGGTATATGAAAACAATGGTTTACAAAGCTAAACTAAGATATGTTGATGTGATGATTGAATTCTGAATGTAAAGAGTGAATTAGATATTTAGATGGCCTGAATACTATAGAATCATCATAGGATGAGGCTTGTGCTATGGGGAGGAAATGGTTTCTCGACTGGAGGTAGTCCAGATCGAGGTAAGCCAGAGCGCACCAGTAGGGTGTGGGGGTCTTGACTAGTAGGGCAGACTCCTTACAATTGTGTGGTACCCAACACCAACTGGGGATGCCGGTGGTACCTGTGTTACATGTTGTAAGTGATCAGTGGTTAGTAGGTCCACTAATGCACAGTAAGCCTGAGGGCTTTGACTCATCTCCTGATTACCCATGTTGAGAGGTGGAGTCTGAGATATCCGGCTACTCCCATTAACCGCCTAGAGGCAGACGTGTCGAGGCCCGCTACAGACGGGGTATTACTCGAGATATAGGCTTAGGAACCCGGGCATGCTTCTAAGCCTTGTACAGTGAGAGATTGATGTGATTCTTTCACATGTTGTGGTACACCTCATGTGGGTTCAGGGCATAATAAGATGAATGAGAGGTTAAACAAGTGTGTGCAGTTATTCAATTATTCTTTGTATGTTTCTAAATTATTAGTTCTCTTTATGATCAATCAAGCATGTTCATATATTGGTTCACTCTAGTAGATATCTAGAGTATCTTGCCATATTTATGTTGTGAATGATTAGACTCTTTAAAGCTTACTGCTGATATAATTGATATCAGTTTCTCAAAAGTATATATGTAATTATATCAGTACTTTAGACTATTTCTTCGAAGTACTCATTCACTGAGCGAGTAGGCTCACCCCTCTACTCACAATTTTTAGAAATAACTAGTGGACTTGAAGAAGGTCATGCATCAGAGTAGATCTACCACATGAGTGAAGTATGAGATCAATTAAGTTCAGTCGGTCCATATCACTCTAGGTCCTTATATAGATGTAAGAGAGTTATAAATGATATTTTGTATCTTTGTTTCCTTGATAAGAGAGAATGTATCTGATTATCATGTCTTATGTACATGGAAGTGTGAGAAATAGAATGAATGTATGAATGTGTATCATTAATGTTGATATCATATCAGAGTAATCAAAGTTTAATTCTCTTGTAAGGTTTGTTTATGTGATTGGATGTGAGAAAATAAAGAGTTTGAAATAAAGAAAATAACAAGGAAAAGTCGGGAGTGAACTTTGTATTAAGTGTAATCCTTAAACCCATGCCCACATCTCATGGTGAGCGGTAATCGTGGGATGCGGGTGTGACAGTTTGATTCTATAATTCCCATGTAGTCGTCACGATTTGAAGTGTACTACAGGACTCGACTAGATCTCATGCAAAGCTCCAACCTCCATGTTGTGATTTCCTATAAGACTACCACCCCTATATGCTTCTCCTACTTTATATAAGTATTAGATCATGGTTTTATCCCCTATTTCTCTGACCTAGAACATGCCCTTTTGTCCTCTATTTTATGGATATGCCATGGTTGTTTTCACAATTTGGGCACCTTGGTACCCACGACCTGGGTTCTTCTTCGGAGGAAGTGATCAATAAACATGATGGTAATAACTCCCAATTTTGATCAATAGTGAATTGCAAGTTTCATTCACACCCTGAGTTTTTGAAGTAGTGATTCATCATGCACGATGGGGAAGAAGATCCCCGGGGACAACTTTCCATTTTTCCCTTTTTGGTTTGATGGTCCGATCTCATACACATGGGTGATTCTGTGTTTTTTAGCCTTGTGTGACTCGCTTCTTGCTTGTTTGATTGTGAGAGTGCACATCCATAGTGGTGGCTCAGAGTTGTCCCAGCTAAGCTAGCTAGTGGTTGTTTAGGATAATGTCAGTGTTGAATTTCACTACATTCTAATTGGACATGATTTTAGGAAATTTACATTAAATTGAACCAGCTGTCAGAAAAATAAGTAGAAATATGATATGCAAAGTATATTTCAAGTAGAACCTAATTGCATTTGTGTTCAATCCCAAATTCCATCGCCTTTGGTCATATTTACTTTGAGGACACAAATTAGGGTTTAAGAAGATAATAAGATGATAATTAATATGAATCATGTTAATTTCAGGAACTTAGGAGTTGAATCAAGATAGGGAAACTAAGTTAAGATTTTCTTTGCTCCAGGTAAGTAGGTCATGCCACAATAAATATGTACATTCGTTGCACTATCTGCTATGTATAATTTATGAGATATGCTTTAAACTTCAAGTTTATGAAACACAATTAAGATGATGGGGATGCTTCATATTTTATTATTACATGAAGATTGTTTTAGTATAAAGTCATACGGTTATCATCTTTACTCATTAAACTAAATATATGACCGATTATGTTTTAAGAACATGCACTAAGATCTATGTTAATCATGTTATGATTCAAGAATAAGATGGAAAAATCCCATAAAGATCAAGATAATTTTCATGTTCATGCTAACTATATTATTAAGTTATTTGGGACTGAATCAATTTTATATGCTCTCACAATTATGAACCTCAAGGGATTGTTATGACTTTCATGCAAATTATGGGATTTTTGAGCATCAAGGGCTTTCCTAGCAATCATGTGCTCTTAAGTGGGAATCATAGAGAGATACATGTATTTAATGCTCAATTCATCATGTTATTAAACTACTCAAGGATGCTTAAGTCAATACATGTCAAAATTTTCTCTCAAGTTAATTATATATATTTTTTATTTTCTTATAATGGGTATAGTGTAACTTACTAATGTATGTCTCTATTTTCATATGGTTGTGAGACAAGATGTCCCTAGTGTTGGTATGTATGCCCAGAGAGCCAATCATATGATGATTGTATAGGCATAACTTGTAAATGATTTGATTAGTAATAAAGGCATGCTTCCAATTTATTCTATTTGATTAAATTATGATAATGAAGTATGAAAAGCTATAGACTATTTCAAATATATGTTGGGGATGAGGTTCACTTGAACGTTTCACCATAGAAAGGTAAAATGGGTTTGAAAAGTGAGGCAAACTAACTCCTAGATACATGACCCCTTATTAAATGGATAATTAGACTAGTAGCATACAAAATCTAGTTTCCTCCTGAGCTAGCAAAGTTATATGATGTGTTTCATGTATCCATGTTGAAGAAGTGTCATCTAGGTACAGGGAAGATTACATACCCAGTACCAATGCATCTAAGAGAAAATATCTAGCATGTTGAAGGCCCCATACTAATTATAGGATGTAGAATTTAGAAGCTTAAAAAGAGGGAAAGACCTCTATTAAAGGTCCTTTAGAGGAATCACGGTGTAGATGAATCCAAATGGGAGTTAGGGTAGGAGATGTGCAACATGTATCTTTTCCTCTTCAAAGAATTTTGAGACGAAATTTTTATTACATGGGTATATTGTTACAACCTATACCTTGCTTTACTAGTAACTTGATAGTTTAAGATAATCATGGTGTTTATTACACCTTTATTAAATACTTCACATGATTACTGATATTGATTTATGTTTTATCTTAGCTTAAACTTGTTATTTGATAAGTTAAAGAAAACATGTGTTGTGAATAGACCCAAAAACCAATGGTTTTCACAGACTCACAAACCCATGGTTTCACTGACTCACAAACCAATGGTTTCACAGACTCACAAATGGATAGTTTCACAGACTCACAAATTGGTGGTTTCATAGATTCGCAAACTAATGGTTTTGTGACGTGCTACCACCCAACACAATAAATCACAAAAATGGCCCTACCTTTTGATATACTTATCATAATTCCACTTATTGGATTCATATTTCAATCCTTTACACAAGTATATCCCTAAACACTAAAAAAGGTGAGAAGAAGGGCAGTTTATAGGACTTTTGGATCATAAAATGGGTGATTGGATGCTATAGAGGGGGGTGAATGGAGTTGAATGCACTTAAACAAAATTCATTAGACCTTAAAGTTATATCACAAGATAAGGTTGCTAAATAGGAAATTTGAGTGCAACTAAAACATACATAGAAAGGGAGATAGAGTTTGAACAAGCACCAAGTGACAATCTATGTAGAGTGGTTCCACAATCTAAACTTGGAGTATGTCAGTCCACTACCTAGAGAGGTCAACCTCTAGGATTTCTAAGTGTGTCTTCCTCTATATATTCACTTATAAGAGTTACAACACATGGCCCACCAAAGGACTTACCTATCCAATAGAAAGAGTCTTCAACCTTACTAAGGACTTACCCACTTTGCAATGAGTCTTTGGCCTTATCCAAGGACCTACCCACTCTTGCACAAGTCTTCAGCCTTCTAGAATTACCCACTCTTCTTGGATCTTCAACCTTTAACTTCACCTTCACTGCTAGAAGCTTTCACCAAGGACTTACCCACTTGAGCAAGGAGTCTTCTGCCTTCACCAAGGGCTTACCCACTCTTACTCCAAGCCTTCGACCTTGATCTTCACCAAGGGACTCCTTCCATTATTTTTCTTCACCTCTCTTAGCCAAGAGAGATTACCTCCATCTTCATGGTTGAAAAGAGAGATTGGGAGGTGGTGGAAGTGAAAGCCTCACAAGATATACATGTTGTTGGATCTAGGGCTATCACGGGGGTTAATAGAGCTTCAAACTTCTCACAAGATAAGTTAGACATGCAAATTATATCAATCTAAACCAATATCTTAAGCAATTTGAAGAGTTATCTAATCAAGCATAGCAAGGATGAGAGAAATTAAAACATGCACTTGGGCAAGGTAGTTTAGCGTGGTTCCAATCTCCAAACTAGGAGATAGTCAATCACCTACCTAGAGAGGTCAACCTCTAGGACTTTGCAATCTGTGTATACTTATGCTCATTAGTAAGAGATCCAAGAAGACCACCATACATGTAAGGACTTACCTACTCAAGACAAGAGTCCTCCACCTATACAAGGACTTACCCACTTGATCAAGATGTCTTCATCCTTCAACAAGGACTTACCCACAATTGCATCAAGTCTTTGGCCTTGAAGGATTTACTTACTCTTCTTGAATCTTGGCTTTGCCCTTCTCCTTCACATGGATAAGATCTTCACCTCTTCTTCAACCTTGAAGAAGACCAGCAACAACTTCACCATCACTCGGAGTAGCTTGCTTCAACCTTTTCTCTTTGAGAAAGGGGGTAGGGAAGATGGAATGGAATGAGAGCTTTACAAGCACATGGAGGTATCTCTCTACAACATTCCTAACTCACTCACAATCACAAAATGCTTTGTAAATGAGAGAGAGAAAGGGGATCAAAGGGTTGTAACACAGTCAACTATAGTAAGGACTTAGAATAGCATGAATGAACAAACTTGGAAAGAACTCCAAGGGGTCTTATTTATAGTTGGGGGTGTTCCCTTGAGTGTGGTATCACTTACGGACAAAATATAGCCATTTTACAAGTTACAATGGATCTATTTTTTCTCAAAACAACTCTCCAATTGTTATAATCATTTTTTCTACATTTTTTGTACAATACATTCAGTGAGTTTCATTAAAGGTAACTCGACCGATCCACTAAGTGACAAAGCCAATTTTAAAACTATCAGTGGAGTTTATTCTGGGAAACTTGATTGATGAGTCAAAAGTAGTTTTGCTACATTTTTTTCTCAAAACAACTCTCCAATTGTTACAATCATTTTTTCTACATTTTTTGTACAATACATTCAGTGAGTTTCATTAAAGGTAACTCGACCGATCCACTAAGTGACAAAGCCAATTTTAAAACTATCAGTGGAGTTTATTCTGGGAAACTTGATTGATGAGTCAAAAGTAGTTTTGCTTAGTTGATTGATCGGTCAAGTTCTGTGAGTGTGCAACTCGACTGATTGGTCATTTTAGAAAATCTATCACTGGATCGGTCGAGTTTCCAACTCGACTTATAAACAGCCTGTGACAAATTTTCTAATTTGTCATTTGAGTGACCAAATGTTGGAATTACTGTCCCTGATTTTTTATCATCTTAGTTACAAATCATATCATCAATACAAGTGATTACAAAATTAATCTATGGTTATTTGGAGTGATATCTCAAAATGCACACTTGTATTTCTTTTGACTTGAACTTGAACAAGCTAGGGCTTGTGTAATTTGGTCCTTTTCATGTACCTAAAGCCTGAAATCAATCTTGAACAAACATATTAGATACATAGGAATGAAATAGTTAAGTCATTATTAAAATATGGATAATGTATAACTCTAAAGTCAGCATTCTCTCCCTTTTTGATAATGGCAAACCATTCCTGAATCATATTGAAAATGATATGTAAAGTTATACCTTTGCCTTGTAAATTGTAGGGGAATTCATGATTTTAACAGTGTTAATTGCTCCCCCTCAATCTATGCTTACTCTTACCTGAATTGTTAGTATTTATACACAAAGCAATATAACATGTATAGTGTATGGTCCTTTAGCAAGTCTCATTATAAAGCATACATTGAACACGAAAAGGATCACATAAACAATAAAAACAATATGGTGGAGCTTCAAAACATTGAACTTCTCTCCCCCTTTTAGCATTACAAAAAGGAAGGGGGTAGAAGAGAACATAAATAGGTCTTTTCCAAGCACAACCAAAACATACATCCACAACAGAAAACATGCAATCTCAAAGCATAGACCAAATAGAGACGAGTGAGAAACAAGCAATCCAAGTCATAATAAAAATATGGTAAACCTTGCACCAACTCATGAGATATATTAAATAAAAGAGTAAGTGTACATATGATTAAGATTACAACACAGAGAGCATGTCTGCAAAAGAAACTACAAACAAAAAATGATGAAAACATGATAAATAGTACATCTTAGATAATGTGCCTAGATGTTTTTAGTACAAAATATACTTGAAAGATATATATGATCAACATCTACAGACTAAAAGATAAAGAATCTAAACATCTAGGTCATCTATGTCTACATCATCATAATCATCAACATCATCAGGAAAGGCTTATGGCTCATAGTCATGATCTCTATTTGAAGGTGCAACAGAGACAGAAACATCACCTTCATCATCAGAACCACCAGTAGGGCCACCAGAACCATCATGACAATCATCATCAGATGCCTCGTCATCAACAGAGGAACCAAAACCATGACTGGGCCACTTGACATCTTCTCATTGGTAGAGGAATCAAAACCATGACCAAGCCACCTGGCATTCTGCTCTGCCCACGACATACCAAGGTCATGTAACTCTAGGTCTTGAGGTTAAGAAGGAGTAGAAGTGACAAGTCTTGCAAGCAAGGTAGTTATAAACCAACAGGGAGATGAAGCACAATAGGGGCAGATCCACCAGAAGCAGAGGGAGTAGCAGTGGAAGCAATAGGTGGATGGGTAGGGTAAAAGATATCATATGCATAAGGATGTGTACAGGAAAGGTTCATGGTAGACATGATGACACAAAGATCTTTATACATATGCTCATGATCATGAAGGTTATACTCCTACTGATGCATCATGTAACCTATGAGGGTTTCATTTGATATATGGAAAGAGGTGCGGGAAAGTCGAGATGGCTGGGGTGGTGGAGGTGCACGCGTGGAGGTAGAGGCTCCAAGAGAGGTAGAGGAAGGGATATGTACAACCTTCTGAAGTGTCGTCTCAAGGATGCAAACTCCTTTACGGGAAAATGTAACGACCCCGCCTCCCGATAACCTGATAATCATAATCACTTTATAGTTTCATGAAATAAAAGTCATCCAAGTAGTTACTTTCAGGCAACTGATAAAACATTTGGGAATCACCGTGAAACTAAAGCGATTAACCTCTCTTGTTATAACCTCAAATTTCATAAACCATGTAATGAGATTTGTAAATCTCCTTTTAATTGATAAATGAAATCAATGGTCAAATTATTTGTTTGAATTGAATGATTTTCATTCATGATAGCCTTGATTGTTTTCTTAATGAGCTTTGTTGGCTATTGAGCCCAATTGAGAGAAAAAGAAAAAGAAAATAAAAAGGAATTCCAGTGAATAAAGGGATAAATAAGAAAATGGATAAATGATTAGTAAAAGGCTAAGGAATATTCCCAAGATGGAATTTCGTGCCTTTAGGGTTCCTTGAGGTCTAAGGAATCCAAGATGATAATTTAATGGCAAGGGAAAAACAGAAAATATGTGAGAAATATATATTTAAGTGATAACTTGAAACTAAAGAAAAGAACCCGTTTTCTTTAGAAAATGAGCCCAATTTTGACAGAGAGGTAGATTAAGACATTATTAAATTTCCCTCAAAATTTGGGATTAATCAGACACTCGGTTTGGGAGTTATGGCTTTTACACAATTCCCTAAAGTGTTGTGATTATCATCAATGTCACATATTTATTGTTTTATATGAAAATAGTAGGGACGACGCCAACCGTCGGATTGAGATCTGACGCCAACTGTGCCTCTCCTACCTTGTGTCTAAAAAGGAAAGTTGTTGTAGGACAGAGGGATTTTCCTCTCCACTTTTCTCGCGATCCAGTTCACGTGCGAACTTGGAAAGACCCCAGTTAGATTCAGGGTGGGATTCTAAACCCCTTAACCCCTACTTTCTCATGCTTTTGTGGTGTATAGGAGAAATGCCTAATCCACCATAAAAGGGCATACAGAGGCAAGGGTGGGAACCCTAGTTTTGGACCCCCCCCACCTATAAGTACCTTCCCCTCTCGACTCTCACCCTCACGAATAGGGGCAACACTCCCTCTCGCTCTCTCGTGCCCTGAGTCAAAGAAACGGATCTGCTCCGGCGAGCTCTCCACCCCGGCACCGCCGCGGAGCCTTGGCTGGATCGGACAAAGGAGGGGGAGCAGTAGCCCTCCGATCGAAGACTACCGTGGACTCAGGAGCAGATCAACGACTGATAGTAGTCGTGTTCTTGGCAAGTGGTGAGTGGGAGCATGCGAGGAGGGGTGTCAAATCGAGATCGGTCAACGACGAATAAAAATTCAACGGCTGACGTTTTTCCAAAAAGCAAAAGTAAATTGCCTCTCTGCCCGATATTTTTGAAAATGATGGAATCTTGATTAACTCGTTAAAAATCATTCCTTTGGCCAAAAAATGCAAGTAAGTAGGGCTTTTTAATTAGAAAAATGCGTAGAACATGATAGAAATGATATTAGTGCCTAGTTGTAAATGCTATTAAAAATTATAGGGTTTTACATCTTTTAATGCATTAAATGATAGAAAAACCCTAGAAAGAGATACAAACAATCATGATGAATCTTGATTTTGTTTTTGATCAAGGTTAACCTATTAAGAGTAAAGGAAAGGGTAAAATCATAAAAGGATGATTAATATGTTGCTTTTGGGGTTTTTATGATCATGTACATGGTTTAATGGACTAAAAACCGTAATTTGGGAAAGCATGAGTTTTAGTGGTTAGAATATGAAATTGTAAGTGTACAACTGTAATATAATGATTCTTGAACATAGTTTGGATTAGAGAATCCTTAATGAAGATAATTGAGATGATTAGGGTTTTGTGAATAAGAAACCTAAGAAACCTCAATTGATAGAAAGGATTAATCTTTGAGGTTTAATAGGTTATTTGAGAAGTATTGACCTGTTGAATATTAAAATAGAGTTTCAATCTATTCTACATGAAAACTGGGCTAATTTAGGGTTTTAACCTATGTATAACGGATAATACTTTTAGAAACCCTAATTTAGGGTGAAAAGGAGAAAAACCATGTTTATTTCAGATTATGGAAATAGGTTACTAAATAATGATCCTAAGTCTATTAGGAGTAGTAAGATGAGAAATTTAGGGTTTTTATGTAGTTTTGCTAAATTAGGATTTGTAATACTAAAAGTGGAGGCAAAACCCTAATTTCAAAGGAAACCCTAAAATTGGAATAGAAATCCTAAGAAACAAGATGAGTTTGGATAAATCTTGATAAAAGGAAGTTTGTATATTTATTTCAGGATTTCTGTGCATATTTGCTTGCTTGGTTGGGTTTTCTCTACCTAGTTGATTCTGTCTCCAAATATACAGTTACATGTATGTGGTTACACTTATGGTTAATCTCTTTAGTTTCACGGTGATTCCCAGATGTTTTATCGGTTGCGTGAAAATAACTGCTTGGATGACTTTTATTTCATGCAACTATAAAGTGACTATGATTATCACCATAAATGACTGGCTCAGATCCTGGTCCTCCTCGGTGGCTTTGCTAATGATAAAAAGGGTAACCTAATACAAGGCCTACTTGTTAAGTAGGACACCGGGTTATCATGAGTTAGGAATTGGGCTACCTACATGTAGTGTCATGCGACTCTTTAGCACACCATGAGTTAAGGAGTGGGCTACCTATGGGTAGTGCCATGCGACTCAACCCTAGAAATGGATTCACCTGTTAGGTAGGATCATGAGGGGTTTAATGGGGATCTACCATAAGGAAGGTAGCATCCAGGTCCACTGTAGGGAAAGCGCAGAGGCTAGGGTATGTATGGATTGAGCAGTTATGTTTAAAATGTAAAGTTGTTTTTTAAATCATAATTGACTATAATATATTGTTATAGTTAATTGAATGATTATTGTTTCCCCCACATATCGGCATATTCATTTATGCTGACCAACGTTTTGTTTGTCGGCGTTTTAGGTACAAATTGAAAATGACAAATAGTAAAGTGGCATATTGTGAAATTAAGAAATAAAGTGCAAGGAGGATTAGTTAGAATAGAGTCCAGATGTGGATAGAAGTTAGATATCCAAGTTTTTAAAAAAGGTATGCAAAGTTTTATTTTATTCTAGCTTTCAATATATTCATGGTAGAATTTAATAATCATTACTGATTATTTGTCGAACCTATGATCTGGGAAATTGGGATAACGACTCTGACCTCTTGGTCTCCCTTAATTGGAGGTTATCAGGAGGAGGGGTCATTACATTTGATATCAGAGCATTGGTTCCTCATTTAATCTTTAGTAAGTATTAAATTTTACAAATTCCATAGAACCGAGGGAGTTAATAGAGGATTTTCCAAAAGACAGAGGTGTCTATAAAAGGATCATGTCTGGGGGCTGGCAATATTTTCCTCCGCACTGCTAGTCGGAATATGAAGACTCTCGGATCTGTGTGACTGCCTCGCCAATGTCTTAGGATCTGACTCGAAATAAGATACCTTTAGGACTCTCATCTATTTTCATCCCTTCTCAACCCTAATTCTGTTAAGATTTTAAGGTTTAGGGTTTTTCTCTCTCTTCCTCACCCTCTTGAGGTCAGGGTATGTATAATAAGGTTAAGGAATCCTCCACCAAATTAATTAAAACATGTAAATAAGATGTCATGGACATAATCTTAATAGTTTAAGTGTAAAATAAGAATGGTTGCATGCTTAGGTCGTATGACATGTGTTGTCATGCCCTCACGAGAGACCTGAGGCTTGATCTTCTTATTAGGAGGATAAGTAGAGAGAGTTAGTCTTGGAGGTAGAGACCTCCATCATAAGTGGAGACCTGGACATCCTCTGAGGATGATGCTAACCCTAACCCTAAGTGAAGGTTAGAGAGAGAGAGATGACACTATGAGCTAGATGTCATGTGTGTGGGTGGACATGCTTTTGGTTTGGACACCCATGATGATATGAGCCATGTGAGGTTGGATGACCTTGTACCTTTGGCGACCCAACCTTGGGAAGGGGTCGTGCATGTTAGGGTGAATGATAACTCCTTCATTGATGAAGTTAGAGATGACCATATAGAAAATCTATGGGATGATATGAGAATGGCATAGTATGCACCTTGAGTACGTCAGTAGTGCTGGTAGTAGTTCGAAACCCAGGCCAGAAGGGCATGTTGGATAGATTATGAGCTAAGCATAAAGATCCATAGATAATCTCGAGTGAACGTAGGTTTCACCCATGTAGGTGTATGCATATGAGCTTGATCCACCTTAAAGAGAGAACCTCCAGTGGCTAGGCTGTTTGTAGGGTTATCTCTAGAGAGGGAGAGCAAGACTCGGGCAAGAAGGATGGAAGCTTAGACTCTGAGATATGAGGAATCTTGAGGAGTTGAGTATGTTAAGACCTAAGTGGATGGTTGTGGTTACCTCATGCATGGTCGTTGTGGTTCTTGGTTGCCTTTAGAGGAACTAAACCCTAGAAGAAGGATGAGGCTGCTGGTACCTATGTGCAGATGATATAGGTACTTACCTTCTAAGGATAGGAAGAAGAGTTACTTACACCCTAAGGAGGTTTAGTAATAAGTTGGAATGCCTCATACCTAGATGGTTATCCTTGAGGAGGACTCGACTCTGAGGTTTTGTTCTAATGGAAGGATAATAGGATGTGCATGATGCACCTCGTACATGCTTGGTTGGTTGTTAGAAGTTTGAGCATGCAGTTAAACCGCTGATGCATAAAAGTGAACCTAGGGTTCCCAGACCTAAGAGGGGAAGTAGTAGTGCTGGGTGTACCTGATGCTCGTGATGAGATTTGAGTTTCCATAGATTTGAGCATGGCACCCCTCATGTTTGGAAGAAAAGGAAACCCCCTGGTTAAGGCGTATGCTTGATGAACCCCTTGCTTATAGGTTGGTGACATATGTAGGTATGATGATGGTCCAATGTTGAGGAATGAGAATAAGTATGACCTATCATGGAGACCTATCATGGTTTAGTAGGTGGTCTGCTTGTTAGCTATGTGCCTTAGTAGCTTGCTAGGGCTAAGTATGCTCATATGGATGTAAACCTTGGGCATAAGGACGTTTGTGACCTTTGTTGCTATCAAGAGATAGTTTCCTCCCATCCTAGGAGAGGACCCTTTTTGTAGGGTATGAATCAAGTTTGTTGGGTTTGAAGTAACCTTAAGAGGTCTCATAGGATCTTGAGAAGCTAAGTGGAGAGTACATGGTATGATAATAAACCTGTAAACCCATAGATAATCATCTCTAAGTGCATGTGGATGTGTTACCATGGAGGTAACTGGTATGGGGCCTGACCAAGGTAGATAGGTCACCATGATCCATATGAAAGGAGGTAAGTCAGACCATGAATGCCGAGAGAGATGATGGAGACTTAGGAAAGGTTTCACACTGGATATGTGCTATGTTTGGATCCTGAGTCTATCCTAGGGCTAATTAGGGATAAGATCGATGAGAGTAGGAGTTGCCTAATTCCCTAGTTGCACATGACCATAGGGTCAGGAGGTAACAACTATCATTGTCTAAGGGTCATGGGTTAGGAGATTGATCACCTTCATGAACTCATGGGACCCAAAGGGTAGATGAGAAAGGCACTCTCTGATGCATAAGGGAAGAGGGATGACCCCTTAAGTGTTGGCACCCTATAGACCTAGAGGAGAGGACCAAGGATGGTCTGATGACACAAGTGGGTTCAAGACCAGTTTTCCATGGAAGTAACCTTGATATAAAGATGATAATGATGTAGAGACATATGTTGCATGTTTCAACTTAGATTTGAAGGTGTACTGGCAATGTGGGATGTACCATCTCTATTCTTGGAATGGGAAGAACTCTGTATTTGGACTGCATCCAAATGCTGATTTCCTCTCATTGTGGGGGTGAGAGATAGGGCAATATGCATGCCATACACCAAGGATAAAGATGATGTGAGTGGAAACATTGCTAAGATGCATGAGGTTAGAGATAATAACGTACCCTTGTGGAGTGTATGATGTGTGGATGGTTTACAAACATCAAAAGAACTAAGGTAGTCATCTTATGAGGATGTTCTTATCATGAGATATGTGGAACTTATGAACTATACAAGGTAGAATTCGATAACCAAGAGAATGAACTCTGAGTTCCCTTGATGAAGATAGACTTTGAGTCTGAGATGAGATGATAAGTGGAATACAGGGAGGTCTATGTCTTCACTGTTACCTAGTACATAAGGATGAAAGGTAGTAATGGATGCTCTTATTGAGACGTAGCTGCCTAGTTTAGCTAGTGGAAAGGTTGGAAGAGATGGTTAGGCGAACCCTACATTGTGAGATATGTTTGGGCTAACATTTAGATGTAACGAGATTGTTGATTGAGTTAGTGGTTACTCAGTTAGCCAGCCTAGGGCTTGTCATGATAGGAGGATGGTTGTAGAACCTCAGATACACTTCTTTGGAAAAAAAGGTGATGAAACCCATAATTAGAGTGTTTTAGGGTTTCCGAGGAAACAACCATGAGGAATCATGACATACAAGAAATCATGAGTTTAAGTTCACCATACACGGTGGTACTACTAAAATAATAAGTGGTAGTAGTACTCTAGAGGATGAAGAAGTGTACGGAGTTGCATGTGGCTTGTCGCCATACATGTCAGGAGGTGAAGGACGAACACCAATAACCCATTGAGTTGATATAGAGGATAAAGAGTCCTTAACAGGGAATGGGAGTTCATCACTATGGATGTTGTGGTAAGTCTCCCCTGGACCAAGGAAGGTCAAGATGCAATATGGGTTATGGTAGATCGCCTTACCTAGATGACATGATCTAAGAGAAAAGAGAGAGTACTGTCAAGGGATAGATCCAGTTGAACTACATGTAAGAGAGAGAAATATGGTTCAACTACACCATGATGCGAGTTCAAAAGTTCTTGAGTGTTACCTAAAGTTTTACTTCCATGCGGTGGAAGTAGGTACATGAAGAACTCGATGTTAGTACAGTTTATCACCCCTAACTAATGGTTAGCATGATCCAAACTAGAAGGTCTGATGAGAGCATGTGTGCTCATTTACGGTGATATATGGAGACAGTTCATGTCCTATGTAAGATGTGATGATAGCCACCATAGCCAGTATCGGGATGTGAAGAGGCTCTATAAGGGAGGTTGTGTCGGTCACCACTTCATTAAAGATGATGTTGGTGAAGGGATCTCACGAAGGTCAAAAAAGACCACAGTGTGTGTAGATGAAGTCACTTTGATCGTGCAATGGCTGAATTATAGCCCAGGGGTGACATGGGTTGTGAGTTGATGCAAGGCAGACTGACATGCAGTGCACTGTCGGAGAATATGTGATATGAAATCTGACCCCTCTAAGTTATAGCTAAGAGAGATGAGTCCCGGCTGTATGGGTCTATTTGAGATGGATTGGTGGAGATGGTTATGTTTAGCCTTACCCCGCATGATAACATGATGTATGATGTTTTCCACGAGTCCAATCTAAGAGCACAATGTGAGGTAACCAAGCCATGTGTTGAGCCATGAACCAATTAGCTTTAAGAGAAGCTTAAATGACCTGAGCTGCCTATAAGGGTACAAGATACCAAGGTAAGAAAGAACTCAGATATAAGAATATAAGATGATGAAGGTTCTTCGGAAGAACCATGGAGAGGGTAAAGCCACATGGGAGCAATGATGGACATGAGGAAGCATGTCCTAATTTGTTTGCTTTATTGTTGAATTTTGAGGGAAAAATTCCTATAAGAAGGGAGGATGTTATAACCTCAAATTTCATTAACCATGTAATGAGATTTGTAAATCTCCTTTTAATTGATAAATGAAATCAATGGTCGAATTACTTGTTTGAATTGAATGATTTTCATTCATGATAGCCTTGATTGTTTTCTTAATGGGCTTTAGTGGCTATTGAGCCCAATTGAGAGAAAAAGAAAAAGAAAAGAAAAAGGAATTCCTGTGAATAAAGGGATAAATAAGAAAGTGGATAAATGATAAGTAAATGGTTAAGGAATATTCCCAAGATGGAATTTCGTGCCTTCAGGGTTCCTTGAGGTCTAAGGAATCCAAGATAATAATTTAATGGCAAGGGAAAAAGAGAAAATATGTGAGAAATATATATATTTAAGTGATAAATTGAAACTAAAGAAAAGGACATGTTTTCTTTAGATAATGATCCAAATTTTGTCATATAGGTATATTAAGACATTATTAAGTTTCCCTCAAAATTTGGGATTAATCGGACACTCGGTTTGGGAGTTATGGCTTTTACAAAATTCCCTAAAGTGTTGTGATTACCATAAATGTCACATATTTATCATTTTAAATGAAAATAGTAGGGACAACGCTAGACGTTGGATCGAGATCTAATGCCAGTTGTGCGTCTCCTACCTTGAGTCCGAAAAGGAAAGTTGTCGCAGGACAGAGGGATTTTCCTCTCCACTTTTCTCGCGATCCAGTTCATGTGCGAACTTGGAAAGACCCCAGTTAGATTCGGGGCGGGATTCCAAACACCTTAACCCCTACTTTCTCGTGCTTTTGTGGCGTATAGGAGAAACACCTAATCCACCTTGAAAGGGCAGATGGTGGCAAGGGTGGGAACCCTAGTTTTGGACCCCACACCTATAAGTACCTACCCCTCTTGACTCCTCTCGCCCTCACAAATCGGGGGAACACTCCCTCTCGCTCTCTCATGCCCTAAGTCGAAGAAACTGGTCTGCTCCAGCGAGCTCTCCACCATGGCGCCGCCGCAGAGCCTTGGCTGGATCGGGCAAAGGACGGGAAGCAGTAGCCCTCCGATCGAAGACTAATGTGGATTCAGGAGTATATCAACGGTTGATAGCAGTCGTGTTCTTGGCAAGTGGTGAGTGGGCGTGCGCGAGGAGGGGCGTCGGATCGAGATCGGTCAACGACGACCAAAAATCTGACGGTCGATGTTTTTCCAAAAAGCAAAAGTAAGTTTCCTCTCTACCCGATATTTCAGAAAATGATGGAATCTTGATTAATTCGTTAAAAAGCATTCCTTTCGCCGAAAAATGCAAGTAAGTAGTGATTTTTTATTAGAAAAATGCGTAGAACATGATAAAAATGATATTAGAGCCTAGTTGTAAATGCTATTAAAAACATATAGGGTTTTACATCTTTTAATGGATTAAATGACAGAAAAACCCTAGAAAGAGATAAAAACAATCATGATGAATCTTGATTTTGTTTTTTTATCAAGGTTAACCTGTTAAGAGTAAAGTAAAGGGTAAAATTATAAAAGGATGATTTATATGTTGCTTTTAGGGTTTCTATGATCATGTACATGGTTTAATGGAGTAAAAATCCTAATTTGGTAAAACATGAGTTTTAGTGGTTATAATATGAAATTGCAAGTATACAACTGTAATATAATGATTCTTGAACATAGTTTGGATTAGAGAATCCTTAATGAAGATAATTGAGATGATTATGGTTTTGTGAATAAGAAACCTAAGAAACCCCAATTGAGTAGAAAGGATGAATCTTTGAGGTTTAATAGGTTAATTTGAGAAGTATTAACATGTTGAATATTAAAATAGAGTTTCAATCTGTTCTACATGAAAAGTGGTCTAATTTAGGGTTTTAACCTATGTATAAAGGATAATACTTTTAGAAACCCGAATTTAGGGTGAAAAGGAGAAAAACCATGTTTATTTCAGATTATGGAAATAGGTAACTAAATAATGATCCTAACTCTATTAGGAGTAGTAAGATGAGAAATTTAGGGTTTTTATGTAGTTTCTCTAAATTAGGATTCACAATACTAAAAGTAGAGGAAACCCCTAATTTCAAAGGAAACCCTGAAATTGGAATAGAAATCCTAAGAAACAAGTTGAGTTTGGATAAATCTTGATAAAAGGAAGTTTGTATATTTATTTCAGAACTTCTGTGCATATTTGCTTTCTTGGTTGGGTTTTCTCTACCTAGTTGATTCTGTCTCCAAATATACAGTTACAGGTATGTGGTTACACTTATGGTTAATCACTTTAGTTTCACGGTGATTCCCAGATGTTTTATCGGTTGCGTGAAAATAACTGCTTGGATGACTTTTATTTCATGCAACTATAAAGTGACTATGATTATCACCATAAATGACTGGCTCAGATCTTGGTCCTCCTTTGTGGCTTTGCTAATGATGAAAAGGGTAACCTAATATAGGGCCTACTTGTTAAGTAGGACATCAGGTTATCATGAGTTAGGATTTGGGCTGCCTACGTGTAGTGTCATGTGACTCTTTAGCACACCACGAGTTAAGGAGTGGGCTACCTATGGGTAGTGCCATGCGACTCAACCTTAGAAATTGATTCACCTGTTAGGTAGGATCATGAGGGGTTTAATGGGGATCTACCATAAGGAAGGTAGCATCCAGATCCACTGCAGGAATAGCGTAGAGGCTAGGGTATGTATGGATTGAGAAGTTATGTTTAAAACGTAAAGTTGTTTGTTAAATCATAATTGACTGCAATATGTTGTTATAGTTAATTGCATGATTATTGTTTCCCCCACATACCGACATATTCATTTATGCTGACCGACATTTTGTTTGTCGGAGTTTTAGGTATAAATTGAAACGGACAAACAATAAAGTGGCATATTGTGAAATTAAGAAATAAAGTGCAAGGAGGATTAGTTAGAATAGAGTCTAGATGTGGATAGAAGTTAGATATCCAAGTTTTTGAATAAGATATGCAAAGTTTTATTTTATTCCATCTTTTAGTATAGTCACGGTACAATTTAATGATTATTATTGATTATTTTTCGAACCTATGATCCGGGAAATTGGAATAATGACTCTGACCTATTGGACTCCCTTAATTGGGGGTTACCGGGAGGCATGGTCGTTACAAGGTTATACTCCTACTGATGCATCATGTAACCCATGAGGGTTTCATTTGATATATGGAAAGAGGCGCGAGCAAGTCGGGATGGCTGGGGTGGTGGAGGTGCATGGTTGGAGGTAGAGGCTCCAAGAGAGGTAGAGGAAGGGATAGGTACATCCTTCTGAAGTGTGGTCTCACTGATGCAAACTCCTTTGCGGTCAGGTTTGTAATGAAGGACATGGAAAAGAGATTTGCCAGTGGCAATCTGAAAAAGACCACAAATCAAAGATGGGTAGGGTGGGTGGGTGCCACAGGTGTTCTTACCAGAGTCAAAATAGATCATGTGGTGAAGGACATATCTGGCCCATTTGACTCCGATGTTATTTAAGATACAAAACATAATAACCGTAGTGTTTTCTGCAATTTCAGTCTATTTTTTCTTTGGATGAATATTGCAGTTAACAACTAGGGTGAGTATGTGGTTCTTGATATCTAAGGCTGAGGAGGGAAGGGTACACTTATTCCTATAGGGAAATTGAGGCTTCCTTAAGAATTTATGAATATCAGGAAGAGTTAGGTTGAGAGGGAGAAAAGTCAGCCAAACCTAACTTAAGTTTGCTCCAGCCCAACCATCGATTGAGTGATATGAGTGGTAAACTTGGCCGATTGGCTCTTTAAAAAATCCCTCGGCCACTGATCGGTTGAGTTGGCAACTTGACCGATGGTCAACCTGAACCAACTTTAGAAATTTTAATTTCTAGCCGTTAGAGTGCTAATTAAAATATATTTTTCAAGTCCATTTTGTATTTTAAGCATACTTAGGAACATATCACTCATCATTGGGTACTATTTTATGATAAAATAAGTGTTTGCATAAAATACCCAAAATGAGCAAAAAAGAAGGCAAAAAGAACATGAAAAACTGATTTTAGCATTTTAGCAAGCAAGGGTGATAAAAACATAAGCAAAACATATAGGTTAGATAACAACTATCTAGAAGGCATATCTGATTCATCCAAAGTAGTCATGAGTAGTTTAGATCTAATAAAATTAAATTTCTCTCTAGCTAAGGTTTTAGAAAAAATGACTTCCAGCTAATTTTCTGTGTCCACATGTGTGATATAGATATCCTTTTTGACAATGTGATCACAAAGAAAATGATGACAAACTTATATATGCTTGTCTGTACTATGTAATATAGGATTGTAAGATATATTAATTGTACTAGTATTATCACAATAGATAGGAGAAGCATCAAAATAAATGTTAAAGTCTTGGAGCATTTGCTTCATCCATAGGACCTGGGCAAAACAACTCTCTGTTGCAATGTATTCAACCTCATTGGTTGATAATGCCATTGTGCTCTATTTCTTAGAGAACCAAGACACCAAACATGGTCCTAGGAGAAAGAAAGTGCCACTTGTGCACTTTCTATCAATCGAGCATCCTGTGTAATGCACATCACTATAAGCCGTAAGAGTAAAGTCCCTTAAATTGGGATACCATAGTCTAAAATTTGGAGTTTTAGATATAAGATGAGATTTCTTAGAATTTGATTGAAAGCGAGCATACAAGCGAACAATAAATATTATATCAGGTCGTGAGGTAGTTAAATAAAGTAAACTTTCAATCATACCTCTATAGAGCTTCTCATCTACCTTCTCACCTTCTTCATCTTTATCAAGTTTGGCGATGTTTGACATGGGTGTGTCCATCAACTCGGTGTTCTCCATCCCAAAGCACTTAAGTAGCTCACTTGTGTACATGCCTTGGTTGATGAAGTTCCCATCTTTAGTTTGCTTGATTTGAAAGTCGAGGAAGAATGTAAGCTCACCCATCTTGCTCGTCTCGAACTCACTCTACATAAGTCACTAAACTCCTTGCAAAGATCAAGATTAGTTCTGCCAAAAATGATATCATCAACATATATTTGAATTATAAGAAAATTGTTAGAAGTGTGTTTTGGAAAGAAGGTAGAATCTACTTTGCCCGTGATATACCCATGATCTAACAAAAAGTTCTTTAATTTCTCATACCAAGCTTGACGTGCTTGTTTGAGTCCACAGAGAGCTTTTTGCAACAAATAAATATGGTTAGGTAAACTATCATGTTCAAAGCCCAGGGGTTGTGCAACATACACTTCCTCCTCAATTGTACCATTCAAAAATACACTTTAACATCAATTTGATAAAGAAGAAATTTTTTATAACTGGAAAAAGAAAGAAACATATGAATGGACTCAAGTTTAGCTACATGTGCATACATTTCATCAAAATCTATACCTTCATGTTGATTGTAGCCTTGAGAAACTAACCTTGTTTTGTTCCTTACCACCTTGCTACTTTCATCTAGCTTGTTGCGGTAGACCCACTTGGTGTCAATGATCTTTCTATCACTTGGTCTTGGCACTAGGGTCCATAATTTGTTCTTTTCAAATTGTTCCAACTCTTCTTGCATGGCTAGGATCCACCCAAGAACCTCTTTGACGTTCTTTGGCTCGAGTTGTGAGATGAAGGCGCGGTTGGCTTGTTCTTTGTTGAAGGCATCCCGCATCTTCACTCTTTCAAATGAGCCACCTAAAATCAGCTCTTTTGGATGATTCTTTGCAAAGTGAGGGGTTGGATCATTCTTCTCTTCATCTTTCTCTTCTTCTTGAGTGACCACCTCTTTTCTTGTTTTGGGTGATGTTGAGATCTTTTAAGATAGGAATCACCTCACCTGCAACATCATCATGTGGAGCAATATCTTTAGGAATAGAGGGGTTAGTCTCAATAAACTTAACATTAATGGATTCTTCTAATTTAGCAAGAACAACATTAAATACCCTATAAGCCTTTCTAGTAGTGTTATAGCTGAGAAAGAAATCTTGTTGAGAGAATATTTCATATTCAAAACAAAACAAGGACATCTGAAAAATGGAAATACTCGATAGAAGGTTTCCTACCATGCCATAGCTCATAGGGGGTTTTCTTCAAAGAAGGATGTGTAAAAACCTGGTTTTTCACAAAGCATGAGGTACTAATGGCTTCAACCAAAACTTCTTTGGAGTATCATACTCTAAAAGCATGGTCCTGTCCATCTCTTGCAATGGCCTATTCTTCATCTATACAACCCCATTTTGTTGGGTTGTTCGAGGTGAAGAGAAGTTATGTGCATATCTAGTTTATTCACAAACACATTCAAAAAGATCATTTTCAAATTCTCCCCCGTGATCACTACGGATGGAAACAATTTGAAAAGAACCTTCGTTCTCAACTCGTTTACAAAAACTAGAGAAAACATCAAATGTATCACTCTTGGAAATGAGAAAAAAGGTCCAAGTATATCTAGAAAAATCATCGATAATAACTAGGCAATACTTGGAACCACGAAGCAATTGAGTTCTCATTGGTCCAAATAGATTAATGTGAAGAAGTTCAAGATCTCTCTTGGTACTAAGGACTCCTTTAGATTTGAAGGAGGACTTGGTTTTCTTTCCTTGGGTACAAGGTTGATATTCCTCATCCTTTTCAAAATCCAATTTAGGAAGTCCCTTGACCAAGTCCTTTTTTCTCAACTTCTTCAGATGATTCATATTTACATGACCAAGCCGATGATGTAAAAGAGAAATATCATTCGAGTTGACTACTAGGAACCTACCAACAATAGGCTTAATAGAGTCAATCACAATTACATAAAGGTTACCACTTCTAGCTTCCTTATATATGACTTGACATGTGAGGGAATCTAGAATAAAGCATTCAAAAGAAGTAAATAGCATAAGGTAAGCATTATCACATAATTGACTTACACTTATTAAATTGTGAAGTAGGCCATCCACAAAGAGAACATTCTTGATACACAAGGATTCACCTACATCACCCTCACCTTTAACCTTACCTTTCTTGTTGCCCCCAAAGGTAACCGAACCTCCTTTCTTCTTAGTGAAGTTGTTGAAATGGATTATACCACCTGTCATGTTCTTAGTGCAGCCAATATCAATAATCCGTCTACCTTTTTCCTGCAAGAAAGGAGAGTTTCGATTCCCAACTCAAACTTTGGGATCCGGAGTTAGCTTGGGGACCCACTTCATCTTTGGGTTGGTTCCCTTAGGCTTGTAAGGACAATAAGTAGATTAATGATCATCGCATTTTCAATGCAAACAAATCATAGGGTTCTTAGTGCCCTAAGATTCTCCAATGAAAAAGGAGATTTCCTTACTCTCTTTCTTACCTTTGGCTTTGTTCTTTCCCTTATGTGCTCCCCCTACAAATCCCAAACCGCTAGTACCACTTTGTTTGGTAGAATGGTCAATGATTTCATTTAGGGAGTTTTTCCCTTTGAGGAATTTCTATAGAGAGGCTCTAAGTCTATGATTATCATCATTAAGAGATATAATAGTAGAATACAAACTAGCAAGATCATCTCTAGCATGAACAAGGATATCCTCTAAACAAAAGGCTATAGTCAAATAAGAATCTTTCTCAAGACAAATAGAAGCAACATCATTGCTAGGAAAGATAGGTCTAGAAGATAAATCATTAACTTGGCCAAGAAACCTAGCATTTTTAGATTTAAGCACTTAAATTTCCTTAAGATAAACATACCTCTCATCCCTTTGATCATCAATAATGATCTAAAATTCAACATTTTCAGTTTTAAGAATTTCAAGCTCATTTAGGCACTTTTGGTTATCTTCCTTAAGAATTTCAACGTTCTTAAGGTAAACACCATTATCTACGTCACTCCATTGTAATTGAGCTTAAGATCAAGAAATTGGGCTTGCAATCTATCAATGCTCTCAAGATGAGTTTTCACTTTTGGTTCAAGAATCTCAAGTTTAGCATAAAAATCATCAATAATTTTTCCTAACCTTTTTCTTTTAGATTTACATTTAGCAAAAGAAGAATGGGTAAAAACAAACATATCGATAAGAGTTTCTTTGGATAACTCATGCAAATTTAACTCGGTTACCCCACTTACCTCACCAATTTCTTCGCTTGTAGAGGCCATGAGTGCAAGGTGGGACTCTCCATCTTCTTCAGAGCTAGAGCCACTTGAGTATGATTCTTCCCAAGCTGCATGAGCTACATTCTTGTGTCTTTTCTCCCTCTTTTCCACCCCCTTATACTTTCTCTCCTTCTTATACTCTTATTCCTTCTTCGAGCTGCCCTTGTGATGTGACTTGCTTGATTATGGGCATTCACACTTGTAGTGTCCCTTTTGGCCACACTTGTAGCATCTAGGAGTACAGGAGGAGGATTGCTTTCCCTTGAAGTTCTTGCCCTTGGTTTAGTTGGCTTCATGCTCACTAGGTCCATCATCTTCACTAGAGGAGGATAGAGAGGTCTGATAAGCAAGTTGTTGTTGAAGTATGACAACCTCCAATTGAGCTTTGAAGTCACTATCTTTGATCTTCTTAGATTCCTTCTATTCTTGCTTGTCTAAGTCTTCTTTCTTAACAAGCCTTGGCTCATGATGTTGTAGATTGCCAATAAGCTCTTCAGTTGGGATGTCACTAAGTATTCTCCCTTCTTCAATGGAGGTCACCTTAGACTCCAATCTCTTTGGTAGAGTCCTCAAAATCTTGGAGTTGATTATACTTCTATCCAAAGTGTTGCCCAAAGCAGCTAGGTCATTGACGATGACGTTGAGCCTAGAGTACATCTCAACAATCCATTCTTTCTTGCCCATCTTGAAGTTCTCTAGAAATTTGTTCAACATATAGATCTTAGCCTCCTTAACTTGCTTTGTACCCTCATAGGTAATGCACAACCTATACCAAATCTCATAGGCAGTATCCCATGAGGAGATGCGGTTGAACTCTATTGGGGTAAGGGATGCATAGAGGATGCTTATGAATTTGGCATTGAGATAGGTTTCTTTTAGTGAAACTTCATTCCATGTTGACATAGCTTTGATTGGCTCCTTGTATGGTGTGACCATCACCTTCCACATATCAAAGTTCACCCCTTGAATGTAGAACTGCATACATCTCTTCCAATAGAGTAAGTTGGTGTCGTCAAAAACTAGAGGACACATGGAGAAGCCTCCCTCTAGGTTGAGTGAACCAAGTAGGTTGTCTCCCATCTTCTCATCTCATGGGAGATTGTTGGAGAAGATCCTTAGCTCTGATACCACTTGTTGGATCTAGGGCTCTAGGGGGTGAATAGAGCTTCAAAATTCTCACAAGATAAGTTAGACCTTCAAATTACATTAATATAAACCAATAGCTTAAGATCATCTTGAAGTCCTATCTAATAAAGCATAGCAAGGATGAGCGAAATTGAAATATTTACTTAGACAAGGTGGTTTAGAGTAGTTTCAATCTCCTAACTAGGATATATTCAATCCACTACCTAGAGAGGTCAACCTCTAGGACTTTGCAATCCATGTATACTTATATTCATTCATAAGAGATACAAGGAGACCACCATACATCCAATGACTTACCTATTCAAGACAAGAGTCTTCCACCTACACAAGGACTTATCCACTTGATCAAGATGTCTTCAGCCTTTAACAAGGACTTACCCACACTTGCATCAACTCTTTGGCCTTGAAGGATTTAGCCACTCTTCTTGAATCATGTCCTTGCCCTTCTCCTTCACTCAAAGAAGATCTTCACCTCTTCTTCAACCTTGAAAAAGACCAACAACAACTTCACCTTCACTCAGAGTAGCTTGCTTCAACCTTTGCTCTTTGAGAAAGGGGGTAGAGAACATAGAATGGAATGAGAGATTTACAAGAACATGGGGGTAGCTCTCTACAACTTTCCTAACTCACTCATAATCATGAAATGCTTTGTAAATGAGAGAGAGAAAGGGGCTCAAAGGGTTGCAAGACACTCAACTATAGTAAGGACTTAGAATAGCATGAATGAACAGACTTGAAATAAACTCCAAGGGGTCCTATTTATATATGGGGGTGTTCCCTTGAATGTGGGATCACTTAAGGATGAAATATATCCATTTTACAAGTTACAATAGATCTATTTTCGCTCACAACAACTCTCCAACCGTTATAATCACTTTTTCTACATTTTTTGTACAATACATTTGGTCAAGTTCAATAAAGGTAACTCGACCGACCCACTAAGTGATAAAGCTAATTTTCATACCATCGGTCGAGTTTGTTCTGGGAAACTCGACTTGATGAGTAAAAATTAGTTTTTCTTAGTTGATCGATCGGTCAAGATATGTGAGTGTGCAACTCAACCGATTGGTCATTTAAGAAAATCTATCACTGGATCAGTCGAGTTTCCAACTTGACTGATAAATAAAATGTGGCATATTTTCTAATTTGACTTTTGAGTGAGCATATGTTGGAATTTAGTATCCCTTATTTTTTCTCATCTTAGTTACAAGTCATATCATCAATACAAGTGATTAAAAAATTAATCTACGATCACTTAATGTGATTTCCCAAAACATAGTGGGACTTAAGCTTGAACAAGCTAGGGCTTGTGTAATTTGATACTTTTCATGTACCTAAAGCCTAAAATCAATCTTGAACAAACATATTACATAGGAATGGAATGGTTAAGTCATTATCAAAATATGGACAATGTATAACTCTCATGTCAACACATGTAGGACTAGCTCTCTTACAAATCACCTACTCACTCTAATGGATGATGCAAGTGATTAAGCTTAGAGAGAGAGAGAGAGGTGATTGTAGGATGCACTCAAATATAGACTAGGAACCTCATATAGAGTTTTTCATTGAATGCTCAACCTTGGAATGAAGCCCAATGGGTCCTATTTATAGTTGGGGATGCCTCTTAGCCTTTGGAAACACTTAAGAACAAAAACTAGTAGTTTTGTGGCTTGCAATAGATATATTTTTTTATCGTTGAAACTCTACAACAGCTAGAATAAGTTGAGTTTTAATAAAGATACCTCAACCGATCCCACTATGCGACATGACCAATCTAAGCCATCAGTCGTGTTTGTCCTAGTGGAAACTCGACCGATCCACATAAATCAACTTTGGTTTGTAGAGGGATAGGTCAAGTTTTTTGAAATCAAAACTTGACTGATCAAAAGTCTTTTTAAAAATCCAATAAGGATCGATCAAGATTGCAACTTGAATGATGAACAACTTGATGTGAATTTTATAAAATAGCTTTTGAGTGCTTAAATATTCAATTTAAGCTCCTAAGTTTTTAAAAACTTAATTATAAGTCATACAATCATTACAAGTGATTTACAACATGATTCTAATGGATTTACATCATATTACAAAAATGTGCACCTCTATTGACTTTGACTTGTCTTTTCTCCAATTCGAGATGCATAAGTTAGGGCATTTGGAGTGTTTCTATACCTAATCTGAAATCCCTCAAGTAGAAGCATTAGACAAAAATAATTATAATGGTTTAGTCATCATCAAAATAAGAGTTTAGTCAATTTAGACCTTAAATTAACATTGACTAAATTGACCTTGAGTTAACAAGGACAACTTTATGGAAGAATGTGAAGATCAGGAGGAAATAAAGACCTAATCACATCTTTCATGGTACATTAATTTTGACTATAGATCTCTTCTTTTTTGTTGTTTCACTTTCTTGAAATCTTCTATAAGAATCATTAGAGGCTTTGTTCTACCTCTCCTCTTCATATTCTTCATCTATTATCCTCTTTTCAGAGAAACAGATGTTATGTCAGAATGTTGGAAGGATGATTTTGAAGCTTTTAGCTCAAATCCAAGATCGACAAACTAAAAGTCAGGCATATTAAGCATATTATATTTGTGATGTATTATAGGTACATTCAATTCTAGAAAACAATTTCTATGAGGTCATGGTGTATCTTATTGGTATAGAGGCACCGGAACCCGGGGGTTGCCCTAATTTCTATATCATTGAATCATAACTAATGATTGTTTCTAGTTAGATATTTATGAAGTAAATAGAATAGATCATTATAATATTTATCAATATTCTCAATTTATCATTCAAATTACCGTGTCTCATTGATTTCCAAAGATTTAGATTGAGTTCAGTGTTCAAAAAGAAAAAAGAATACTTAAGTATGGAGTTAAGATAAGAACTACATATTAGTATTTCTACCTGTGGAACTAAACAATTTACTTGCTGGTATATGCCTTGAACACCATGGAATCCATAGTGGAAGCATGCATTGTGAAGTAGTAAATGTTCTTACTAACTAGTAAAGTCCAAGATAAGGTAGTAGGAGCTTACCACAAAGGTATGGAGGACTAAGCTCATAGTGGATGGTCTCCTTAAATTAGTAAGTCACCAAAAATTAATCAAATATTCTGGTGGTACCCATTATGATTCAGATAATTCAATTACTGCTTAGTAGGCCAGCCCTTATAAAACCACTGATATAGATAGTTAAGCCAAGTGCTTTGACTCTCAAACTGAGTACCTAGGTTTATAGGAGCATTCCAATTTATTTATCCAGTAGTTTAGTTGTCGAGTCTAGACGTGGCAAGCCCCGTTGCAGACTAGGGAGTAAGTTTAGTAGAGTTAGATTCTTGGGTCTACTATAATTTTTGTATGTTGAGATTGTGGCTTGATTTGATGCTTCCATATCATGTAGTACACTTCATGCAGGTCCAGGGAATAACAAAGGAATTAAAATTAGGAATAAATTTAGTTTGTTTATCCACTACAATTTTAGCATAATATCTATCATTTTCTCTAGTTGATATGTCTCAGTTTCCATGCTTATATTCTCCTATTAAAAATTTTATAGCAATAAACAACTAAATTGTCATGGTTTCATGATGATTTTCCAAGCACTAAGCCAATAGCTCACATACCCTACTATTAGGAATAGGTCCATATCAGTAGTAGGAGCCAAAAGTTAGATTTCATTAGCAGTAGATCATCTAAGGTATTTAGCAAATTAGTTCACTTAGTTATATGTTCTCTTATCCTTCCTTTGGTCTTGTTAATGTGAGAGCGGGGATTGACAATAGTTTTGTAATAAGTAGTAGTTGATGTGTATTAAAGCCAAACTCGTTTCTCTCAGTTGATAATGATGTAAGATCAAAACCAGTAGTGAATTCATGATGCTTATGATCAAATAATATGTTATCAATTAAGTTAATATGATTAGGTTAACATGAAGTTTCATTAGGTCTTCTATTTAAAGAAAAAATTAAGGCTAATTTCAATTAAAGATTAGAAGTGGGCAGCTAGTCTAATCCATGTTTGGTGGGCATAAACTCTGGTTAGTGGGTTGTATCACATACACTCAAAATGATCCACGGTGTGATAATGCACCCAATCACCACATGTATGAAAAGTTGGAAACCCTTACTCAGAGTCACGTTTGGCCAATGTTAAAGTACACAGAACAACATGTCTTTACAATAGTGACCTTAGATCTACGGATTACAGTCACCACAATCACATTGAGATATGACTTTCACTTGTCATGACATGGCTTTCATGTGTCATTCTCATAGGGGGTATATCATGTAAAATGTGTTCTCTAACAACTTCCCATGTATCTGAGTTGATACCCAATATCATGACTAAAGAGACATAGTCATCACTTAGTATACACACTAAACTTCTCTATTATTGTTATCCTATACTACCCAAAATAATACTTGACTAGGTATATAACAAAGATGAATACTATTTAAGTATACATAAGTAATGATCAATTTCATCTTAGTCATCTGATTGAGGTTTGCTCGAATGATTATATGCTTAACTAGATTGATCATTATATAATCTTGATGAATTATGATAGTTCTGACTATTTAAAGAGAAACTCTGAGCATAATTTAATTTTGAATGATTATGGTTTGAAAATGTAAACCCTAATCAGCAAAAATAGAGTTTTGATAGCATATGAATACATTATTTGATATATATAGTAGTGTAGTAAATGATTTTTGGAATTTTATGTGTAACTCTGATTTCTTTGAAATAATTATATAGCTTGTATTACTCAAATGTAATTGTTCTTACAAAACATTGGAATTTATAATGTTGTTTGAGTCTATTCATTGACCAAGATTCCACCTAGGACAAACTTGGTTCAACATTCATTTTGGCTAAAATATAGCAGTCTGATGCTTGATTTTATATACTTCATTGGCTTATCCAATAAGGTTGAAATTCTGATTCTGACTTGTATACTTGATTTCATATAACTTTATAAGTATTCATAACTTTTGGATCATGTTTTAATGGTCGAGACCCTTTCATTGGATGGAATATTTACCAAGAACAATCTCAGTCAACGACAAAATTTGTTGGAATAAAAAATGCAATTAAGGATTTGTTTGTAATCTTCCAAGCACCTCAATTGTTCTATATCATCAACCTCACACCCTAGTATCTCCCATAGGCCATCATCATTGTTTGAGATATGTTGTCTTGAGAAAGAGAGAGAGAGACGGTGAGTTAGGGTTTGAGAGGAGAAAGAGGTGGAGATGATGATCTAGTGTTTTATCTTCCTAGAGTTGGTGACATTGAGTAAGTTGGTCTTCTTTAGATAGATTTTCATGGTGAATCTTCTATTTTATGTCTAGATTTCTTCGTCCTTATGATTTTAATAAAAAGACTAAAAAATCAAAACATTTTCTCTAGTTTTCTTTTTCTGGGGTTTCCAAGTTGGAAGGGGGATGAAAAGGAGTCAGTGCTAGAACATTAATAGATTCCTAGAAATTCAGAATATGAGCAACATTTCCAAGGTGATTGGCACCTGAGGTGAGTGTTTATGACCCTATTAAGGTCTATAATCATGTTGAAAGCCAAATCATATTGGGATAAAAAATGAAAATCCTAGCTTTTAGTTGTATGTAATTGGGCAATCAACTAGAAAGACTTTAGGGAATCATATGCTACTGATTTATATTCTTACTCATTGATTTGTATATGTTTAGTTCCTGATATATTGATTTAATTTACATGAAAAATCGTATGGATAATGAATTATGTTGTTTTATATAAATACTGCTTGAAATCAACCTAATGAAGGATATGTTTAAGAATTTATTGACAAGTATAGAATCATGCTTGGACTAAATAAGAATTAGTTCTTCAATTATATATTTGGATCTTTTGTTGTGTTACATATGACATGTACATAAATACAAGAATGAGTGAAATATAAATATTCTCTTTCTAGTGTGAATCTTGAGGGATTGGCTCAAATGAACCAATTAATCAATGTATACTTATAGATGATGAATGAATAATGTAGAATTGGAAATTAGGGTATCCATTTACCTTAATGAACTTCTATGTACACTGTGATGAGATTAGTGTATAATAAGGTCCTTATGATGTACTGAACTAAGTCAACTCTTTAAAAACACTATAAACTTAGTATTAAGTTGAGTATGAGAGATAAAGCCTAATATTATATATAATCTTGTAAATGTTAAGAAATGCTCAAGTGTAGGTGTTATTGCTTCAATAAGTCTGACTAGTATGATATAAGCATAATGCATCTATTTTAGTATAATATGTGGACTAATGAGTAAACCTCACATGAACACAAGTCTTCTACAAAGGTCAAATGATTATGAATTGAGAAGATGACAAGAGATTAAGATGTGGTAAGAAGTAACCCTAATCCATTATACTTTCCTAAAGTGAGTAGTCTCATAAGGAACTGAAGGATTGTTGTTAACTACCAAAATTCTATTGGAAGACAAATGGCATGGTACCTCCAGTTAAATGCAAGAAAAGAAACAAAATGGATGATAAGTTATGTGTGAACTTAATTAAATAAAAATGATGAAGTCTATAGCCTATTTATATTAAGTATTTTTGGGTTGGCTAAATTGTAAGAAATAAATCAAAATTTGACCTTGATGAATGTCAATGTATAAGAATAATTGTGCGTTAAGTGAATTAAGAATTATAAATTCCATTGATGTATTGAAGATGAAACAAAGAAATTAAGAGTAACAAAAGATGGGGAGAAAAACAAGTAGTTATCTTGGTGAATTTAAGAACCTAGTCTTAATTGTAATATGATGAGATATGTGATAATAACGAATAATACTCTTGGCTGAGGGAATAAGTAAGGTATGTAAGTATGATTTATTTTAATTAAAAGATGAAGTTCAAGAATGTGAATTGATTCATAAATATGCATTCTTGAATTGTAATATTCATCTAGAATACTTGTATTTTAAAGAATGGTCTATTATGATGAATTGCAAATGAGATAAAATATGTATTGAATAGTGACCCTAATTATAAAATAGTTAACAGTAAATGAGGAGATATAAGTTTATAGTGCACATTTATGCTTTGAAATCTATTCATATCTATAGAATATTGGACGGAATAAGTATAGGTTGTTGATGAACTTGTTCCGAGCATGATGTAAGACATAAGAGATCGATATTCTTATATTGATTCTTGTTCTAATGTTTGTGTGAATATTTGATTAATACTATGATATGGAATGAAATGATAAGAAATATGTTGAGATTGAATTGACATGCATTGATTACATTTGAGAAATCATGTTTGAGGTAAAAGTTGGATAATGAGATTATGTCTTGGGATGATAGCCCATTGATGATGGCCGGTATGAGATGATGTGGAAATAGAAAGAATCATATATGTTGCAACTAGATATTTGTTATGCTTCTTGTTTCAATCATTGTCTTTCTTGTTAACCCTCATATGCTTTATGTCATTCTAGTTGCATGAGAATACACACACTTGATAAATGATGATTTGAATTCTTTATAAGATGAGTAAATGCATTACATAACAAGTGAAATGATGAAAACTCTAGTTAGGTCCCCTAAACACCGTGAGTTTCCCCAAAGGTCCATAATAGGGAAATGAAACATTCTCCTTGTTGTAATTAGAGAATTATGAGAAGGATTTCTAGAATGTGGATGGATACCTTAAAGGAAAAACCACTAGGATATAGGAGTGAGTGGTGTGATTTTGGTCCTAAATCCTATGTTTTGGAAGTCTATATCTAGGAATAATAGACTTTGATGAAATGAAAATCCTAAAACATGTGAAATATGATGATATGTGATATTCTATTATGTTGGTTTCTATATCTATTCCTGAGATGAGGATGTGAGCCTCTTTAGGCAACCCTGTGGTGGACCAGGGTTTGTTATTGATATCTTTAGGTGGTGAGATAAATCCTAAGATAGTGATAGTGAATCATTGAAATAAGAATCAGACATGGTGACATCTACTTCGTGATATACAAGCCAAGTAGTTTCAGGGTAAATGAATAAAAAATGAAAAACAATGTAGAATATGAATTGAGTGTTTGTTCATACCTTCTTCTAATAGCTGATATAATATAGTTGTTTATTATGTTTCTTTTTGTAGAAAATAAATCATTATTTTATAAATATAACGTTTCCATATGATTATTTGTCTCATACTTGGTGTTATACCAGCCAAGTGTTTGATGTTGAGATTTAACATCCACTCAGAATATAAGTTGGATTTATTTGTCTATTGAATAGTCATATGTAGTGGACATGTCTTATGTGTACTTTAGCTTTAGGACTATAGGATGTGTTCCTATCCATGGTGTGTTACAAATACGATGTTGCTATTATGTCTTGATTCTAGTTGTCATGATCTTGAAGTGTTGCTCCTATAATGGTATTGTCATTCTAAAGTAATTATCATCTACTGATCTATTCAAAAACATGCTCTTGAATATGTCTTAAAGTTGGAATTGGCCTACATGAATGCCTTATAGGATTGATTATATTATTTTCATAAAACAGATGTGCTAGATGCTAGAATTATGTGTTCAAAATTAGTAATATCTACAAGTTTTTATAAATTCATTATAATTAATTTGATGTTGATGCATGTATTTAGCTTGAGTGGGAGGCATCCACTCACTAGGGATCTATATGAGTCTCATGTAGTTGTTTCTGATTTTTTTATGTATAAAAACATCTATTGGAGATGCCATGAAAAAGAAGATGTAAATAGAATAATTTAGATTAGAATGTCCATTTATTCTCATGTAATTGATGTAGACTGAACTGTATTTGAGTAATAAGATTGAATTTAGGTGTTAATGGAGTTGAATATGATTTTGATACATGAATATGTTGTCATGGATGTGGCACTGATTTATGAGGTTTTATAGAAAAGGAAATGACAAAAATTTATCTGTATTTTTGGTCTATCGTGTTCAGTGTATTTGTCGAGAATCAAGTGTTTCTTTTCTTAATATGGATTTAGATTTAGGATTTCTCTATAATGGTTGGCATTTATGATATTAGAGTTTAGGTTAGATGAGTCTACATAGAAAATAGAATCTAGGGCTAAATTATAATATGGATGTTGAACATAACATGAATGATATGCATGCTAACTGAACTCAATATTGGGCTACTTAGGACAAGTATTTGAGTATTGGGATAAATAATTATGGAAATAATGACTATACTTCTTCTGATTGCCCTGACAAAGCATCCATATGAAGACAATTTTGAGTATAATAAGATGTAATATAGGTATATAAGAAACTAAACATAATGAAAGTTCTATATAGTTAGATATGGAAGTTAGAATAAGATGGAAATTCCAAATGAGAAAAATGAATGAAGCTAAAAGATTTTGAAGATAATTTATGATGAATTTGAGTATGGTAATGAATATTAAATTATATGAACATCTTGAGAATTGACAATTATTCCCACTATTTTAATCTTCTTTACAAAGAGAATTGATGGATGTCGATAATAATACAAAATAAATTAAAATCTTAATTCATGAGATACATAACAAAATTTCAAAAGAATATGAAAGGTGATGTGAACTACATCATGATATTGATATGTTAACAAGATGTATGATACAATTGTAAGAAATACTCAAAGAGGGACATGATAAATATTCTAATTCCACTAAACTCAGAATTTCAATGTAAAAGATCCAAGAAGCAAGAAAATGGATATCACTCTAACAAGATGTTGAGAGACATGTATGATTATCTTCTATGATTTTATTTCACATCTTTTCTTGGATTTTAGGACTAAATCTTAAAAGGAGGGGAGAATTTGTAATGACTTGCTTTCATCTTACCATCTAATTAGGGTTTGCTTGGATGACTACATGCTTAACTTGATTGATTGTTGATTAAATCTGATCAATTATGATAGTCTAATTATAATTTTTTAACCTAATGAGAAACTTTAAGCATGATTTTTTTAATTAGGGTTTGAAAAATGTAAACCCTAATCGAACAAAATTAAGTTTTTTATAGCATATGAATACACAATTTTATAAATATTGTGGTGCCGTAAAGTACTTTTAGTATTTTACTTGTAACTATGGTTTGTTTGAAATCTTTATATAACTAATATTACTCAAGTATAAGTGTTCTTACAATATTTTAGAATTTTTTATGTTGTTTGGGATTATTTATCTGCCGACATTCCACCAGGACAAACATGACCGACAACACATTTAGGCTGGAATATAGCAATATGGTGTCTATTTTATAATACTTTATTGTATTTTCAAAATGGAATGATATTGTAAATGTGTCTTGTATACATGATTCAAAATAACGTGCTAAATTTTCATAATTGTTGGATTATTTTTTACTGATCCAGAATCCTTTATCAGACAATATCTTTATTAGAAACAACTCGGTTGATGACAAATTTTATTGAAATAAAAAAACACAATTCAGGACTTGATCATAATGTTCCAAGCATTAAGTTTCTCCCATAATCCGCCATTCCTGTATGAGATACAGAATTCTTGAGAGAGAGAGGGTGAGTTAGGGTTTGAGAGGAGAAAGAGGTAGAGATGATGATCTAGGGATTTATCTTCCTTGAGTTGGTGAAATCAATTAAGTTGCTCTTCTTTGGATAGCTTTTCATGATTAATCTTCTCGCTTATGTATAGATTGTGTCCTACCTTTGATTTGAATCAAAATGATAGCAAATCACCATCTATCCCTTTCTGTCTCAACTATCCTCTTTTTTCTAGGGTTCCTGAGTTGGATGGAGGAAGAAAAATAGTTGATGGCTAGAACTTTGTTGTATTTCTAGAAATTTAGAATATGAGAAACGTTCTTAAGGTGTTTGGCACCTAATATGAGTGTTTATCTCCATATAAACTCTGTAATCATGTTGAAATACCAATCCTATCTGGATAAAATGATCGAGGTCCTTGCTTTTAATTGTATGTGATTGGGTAATCAATTAGAAATAATTAAGGGAATCAGATGTTGTTGATTTAGATTCTTTCTTGTTGAGTTATATATGTTTAGTTCCTGGTATATTGGTTTAATTTGTATGAAAAATCCCATGGATAGAGAATTATAATGTTTTATATGAATATTGGCTAAAATTATCTTAATGAAGGATATGTTTAAGAATTTACTTCACAAGTGTAGAATCATGCTTGGACTTAATAAGAATAGGTTCTTCAATTGTATTTTTTGATCTTTTCTATAGTAGCATATGGCATGTGCATAAAGACCAGTATGAGTGTTTGAAATAGAAGAATTCCCTTTCTAGGGTTAATGTCAAGGGATTTGAATCAAATGATCCAATGAGTCTTTGAAATAGAAGAATTCCCTTTCTAGCATTAAATGTCAAGGGATTTGACTCAAATGAACCAATGAATAAATGTATACTTACAATTGATGGATGAATAACATGGAAATGGAAACTAGGGTTTTCATGTATGTAAATAGCCTTGATGAACTTCCATGTACACCCTTATGAGATTACTAGATAATATGGTCCTTATGATGTATTGAACTTATTCGACTCTTTCAAAATCCTAGATATTCAATTTTAAGTTGAGTATGATAGATAAACTCTAAACCTGATATCATCTGGTAAATTCTAAGAAATGATCAATTGTAGGTTTTATTACTTCAGTTGAAGGTGACAAGTATGATTAGTATGATCAAAGCCTAATGTATCTATTCTAGTAAAAAGTATGGAATAATGAGTAAACCTCACATGAACGCAAGTCTATTATACATGTCACATAATTAAAAATTGAGAAGATCACTAGAGATTATGAAGTGACAAGAAGTAACCCTAATCCATTCTATTTTCCTAAAATGAGTAGTCTCATAAGGAATTGAAGGATTGTTTTTGGTTGATGAAAGGCCATTGGAAGACAAATGACATAGTACACTCATATATATGCAAGATTTTTTTTTTGGAATTGATGATAAGTTATGAATGAATTGAATTAAATAAGTATGATGAAGTCTATAATCTATTTGTTTTAATTACTTTTGGGTTGACCTAAATTGAAAGAAATACACCAAATTTTGACTTTGGTGAATGCCAATCATAGAGAAGTACCACACATTAAATGAATTAATAATGATTATGTAAAGAGTGGGACCTGAGAGGGGATCCACTCCTTACTTAATTGAGGAATAAACAATCGAAATTCAAACATACTACAACGAATAAAGCAAAATGAAGAGTTTATTTATATTTCTCAAATAATATGTATCATAGAGCACAATGATTAATGAGCAGAAGAGATATGAATATTTACAAAGTTACATGATAATCTATATACAATCATTCCTCACCTTGAGGTGGCATTACAAAATAAAAGGTTACATCCAAATTATATACAAGACCAGTTGCATAGGGAAACCTGACCATTAAAAGCTATCCTCATGTCATCATCATGAAGGTGAACTTCCTAAGTCACTGCCATCTAACACTCCTATACCTGGATAATTTTGGGAATGACACCCATCAAAAGAGAAAAAAAGGTATGTGCCAAAATACTCCTGGTTATGTACACAATAAATACAATTGAGCATTATAACACATGGAAGAAGAAAGAGGGAAGTTCCTAAAACAATAAGGGGTACATCAAGTAGGTAAATTCAAGAGGATATAGTTCAAAGGTAAATAACAAAAGAATTAGGCAATAAAATATATGAGAACAATATGATCATTTCAAAGATCTTGCCCAAATAAATCACAACAATAATGAAAATGTGCATGCATGTTATACTCAGTTAATCTGTCGTAGAGCCAAGACCTAGTAGGAGCCTGAGCTAGGGTGAAAGGGGGAGTAAAACCCCAATCCTCCAATGATAAGGGGGAGTAAGACCCCGATACCCCATGGAAAACGAGGAGTAAAACACCAATACCATATATGTATATATATATGTATGTATGTATGTATGTATATATATATATATATATATACACACATATATATGTATGTATGTATATGTATATATATATAAAGTCCTTTGAATGGCTAAACAAAGTCACAATGGGCTAGTTTTAGGTGTCTTGTTGACTAACTAAATATTTTGGAGCAACGGAATGAGGTCAAAAGGATTGAGAGGTATATTAACAATGTATGCTTATTATATGATCTTTTGAATGACTTGTTGCTTATTTTCTATGTGGTAAATGAGCTTGGAAATATGCATCATTGGGGGAATGAGTTATATGCCATCAAACATATCATTGTTGGTCTGATTTTTGGTCAAAATGGATTTTACATTATAAGGAGGGCATGGTCAGAGTTTCACTTGTTCTGGAGTTGTATGTGGCTAGATATGATTTCCAATGGATTTTTTATTGAGGTTTTCCATCATAAGGATTGAGAGGTATATAGTACACAGTGAATTTATTAGAGGATATTTTGAATGGTTTTGTGTCAATTTATCTGTGATAAATGAGCTCGAAAATATGTCTTATTGGGGACATTAGCTAGGTCATCAAAGCTAGCCGTTTTGGTATGATTATCCATCAAGATGGATTTTCCATCATAAAGAGTGACGGATCAAAGTTTCATTTGTTTTGGAGGTGTAGATTTGGTTTTGAAAGCCATCTATTTCATGAAAATTTAGTAAAAAAAATCAAACAAATTGAAAAGAAGAAAAAGACAAATAGCAATGTATGTGTGGCTGCTGCCGGGACCCTTGTTGCGTTCAGACCGCTACTACATTGTGGTCGTTTGTGTAATACAACAAGAAGTTAACGGTTGGGATGTAGAAAGTACTTCGTTAATTGAATTGGAATTTTTTTCTCGTTTTCATTTAAAGTGAAGACCAACAACTGCTAATCTGGTTAAAAGAAAGTGAAACAGAAGGCAAGTACAAACTGATTGGTAAATAGGCCAAACTTATTGGCAAATACAAACTGATTGGCAAATAGGTCTAAACGGCGCTGCCTTGTCATGTTTGATAACAATAAAAGTGTTCCTTGACACCGGCAAAACAATCTGGTCAACGTGGATGTGCACTTTTGGTGATTTCTTCCGTTTTCACTACCCATTGGGGTAGGAATTGCAGATATTATCTCTCTCTCTATGCTGTACACATACATGTGCAAATGCGGGCAGGGCTGACCCACAGAACGCCTGATTTGGGTCCGGTGCCGGTCTGCCAGGAGCAAGCCCCTATATAACTTCTTATTGTTAATTTATATGCGTGGCTGAGGTACGTTAATAAAGGAATCCGGGGAACCGAGTGGTTGGCAGCAAACCAGCAGGAAAGATGCTATGGTGGCCCCAACTGAATGGCCGCTGCAGCAGCCACAGTAGCGCCGTTGGTTTTGATGAACCGGTCACCGTGTATATTTAATATAAAAATCATGTTACTGTGAACAATTAACCGGTACACATACAAAACATGAAACGTTGTAGTGCAAGTGGTTAACTGGCTTAATCCATAGATGTTACCATAAATGTAGATCCATTGTGATCAAGTTACATATCTAATCTCCTGCGTACTGTATAGTGTATAGTATGTAATGATTATAGGTGTATATTTATATGATATTTTTGGTTTCGATTACTGATATAATAAATACACATATATATGTTATATGTGAATGTTTCTGTTGGTATATGCTTAACTACGTGAAATGAGGTTATTTGCATCAAATGTAGACGAGGAGTTGTTATAAATTTATATTCAAACTTTGGTGGTTGTAGATATGAGATGTATGTACGAATATTTAATTTGTGTGATTATATTCATGCAATCGCCATAGTTTGCATCTTACATCCCTTGATAATAAATCAATGATCCAATCATCTCAACGTCCCATTTTGAACTCATCACCATCATCATCGTCTAGCAAATCAAACATGTTGTTGTTGTTGTTATTATTATTATTATTATTATTATTATTGTAAGGAGGCGGGACCACCCCCTTACTAAAATTTGAAGAATAAAACATTCATTCCAAACACACTCAAAGGTATGCTAGAATATGTGTAAAATTTTCAAACTTCAATAAATGGTATTCAAAACAACTAAAGTATAGCAGTGGAATAAAAATAATAATTGTATTCAATTTTTACAAAAGATTACAAAAGTACATCATAATATCTCATAAGTGTTTACATATATGATACAACATAAGGATCTAAGTAGAGGGAAATCTAAACTTTAACAACTTTGTCTCCAAACTTTAACTTCTTAAGCTATATCCACATCATCATGCCATGTCCCCATTGTCCTCCACTTAGGGTTGGAAGCATACCCCATCAAGATGAGAAAATAGATGACATCAACAAAGGCTGGTATGTGCATACTAAATAGGAAATTGAGTAATATATGGAATAAATGACATCAAATATAAAAGGCTTCTCATAGAAAGGATAAAGACCACCCAAATGGGTATCAAGAGAAAATGAATTGAAATCATATGATAACAAAAGAATACTTGCCATTAATAAAACATAAAGATTATGCCACACAGGCACATGTAAAGAATTAGGGCACACCCCCCATATTATCAACATGCATGCATGTGATATAAACATAGTCCTAGAACAATATAAATATAAAGGCAACCAAGACTCATAAACTTGAAACCTGATAGAGAAAGGAATATTGCCAATCTTCCAAATATATAAAACATAGGACAATAATCACACATCTTGTCCTGGGTATAAGGTTCCTTTCCATCCCAAAAGAGCATAAAATATCACATCTTCTCGGTAGGAAATATCACATATGTCATAAAAACCAATGCAATTACACTACTCTAGTGCTACTGAATCACATAGCATGTTAAATGTAGAGGCAAGTAGAAAGTATAGCCATAATATATAAACTAGTCACCACATAATTGACCAACATATACATCCACCTCATAAGTGGGCAAAAGACATCACATGTCATCTTTTAGAGTTTCATCATGAACAAAGTATAAGATAAGAGTTCAAAAGAATATCCATGATCACATGATCAATATCAAATAAGGTAGTTCACGTGAACCATGACTTTCAAAAGAAAAGACATTGTGTATAGGCTAATGTCCATAGGACAAAGAGAATGAATAAGCATATGTGAAATGGGAAACCCTAACCCTAATAATGGGAAGGTTGTATTTCTCTTGTAATGCATGGTGATGATATGTACTTGATATTGCTTTTATCATGAAATACTAACCATACAAGTATCATGAGATGATGAGCATATCCAGGTATGAACTATGATGTTTCATATGATACAGATTAAACGAGCCTTGTGAGCCATGTGAAATACTTGTGCAACAAGTATTATGTATACATGGGTCTGAGGACCTAGAGGTAATAGTTACCTGATAAGAGGTAACAATGTTCAGTGATGAACTAAGGGCTTGAATACCCAGATCTAGCAATCATGATGATGATAAGGTTAAGGGATGAGAATTCCCAGTAATGTGATAAGGGATTGAGTTCCCAAGTGTTACGCATTCAATGTGTTCTAAAGATTATGAAAGTACTTGATAAATGTATTACACCTTTCTTTGTAGCATCTGTTATAATTTATACTTGTAACTTGATTGATGCTAAAAGATACTATAATACACCTAATTAATCAAGTGGAACCTTATCATGTAGTTGCCCAAGCCATTGGTCCATTCGGTGTTAGGATTTGCTGAATGGTGAAATGAGTTTAACTTGGAGTACATATTTTTGAATATGTGGGGGTGAAGGATGAACATATCCTTACGTCCAGATAGAGATTTCTGTGTGATTTCCCAATGAATACCAGGATTGTCGTGTGATTGCCCTAATGAAATGTACTGGGGATTGATGTATGATCTCCCCAAAGAGAGTGCATGCCGCAGTTGTAGCTCTATAGAGAATATGTCGCTATACCCCAACAAGTTAGATGTAGTTTGAAATGATGTCACTGCCAGTGGTCTCATACTGACCGAGACGGGTAAGGTCTTGGCAGCCGGCTCTTCCATTGATCTTGTATGGTACTGATGCTTTACGTAATCGTGATCGGTTGGAGCATGAGTGATATACATCATCTCCTCTAGGCATAAGTGTAACATCCCTGACCTGGGTTATGTTCTAACCCTAGGTGTTTTGCTGAATAAAGTCAATTAGATGCTTGCTCTTATCTTTTGAAAAGTAATTAAGGCTTTTGAGGAACTTATATTTTAATTTATGTCCTTTTTGAATAATGTTGAAACATTGTTTTGTTAATATTGGGCTAAAGTGCAAATTAGCCAAGTTGAGGGGTTAACTTGCAAATTGCACATGATAAAATGTTCCTATGATGTTGAGACATCATAATAATGAATATGATGTAGTGGTATGGTTTACACAAGCTTGGGCATCAATATAAAGCTTGTAAAGCAATCCTTGTGCATTAAAACCTAGTTTTGGTGTAATGTGCAAATTACCCAAAACATAGGGTTCAATATGCAAAATACCACCTCTAGAGGGTCTCTCATGTTTCTTGGCATCAAGTAGAGAAAATAAAATGAGAGGGGTGCCTCATTTGAATTATCTTGGAGGAGAGATAATCTTGACATTAAAATAATCAAGATTTAAGCATAAATGGAGCTTTAATTTAATTTAATGCAAAAGAAATAAATTAATAAAGGAGACCTTCAACCAAAAGTTGAAGGATGTGTTTGCAATAGTGTTGGACGAGTTTGTGCCTTTCTATGTCACAAAAAGATCTTGGTTGAGTGGAAGCCACTCATATTATTATAATAAAAAGTAATATCCACTAAAAGGTTGGATATTAATATATAATTCATTAAGGTGCTTAATTCCTTTTCCATTAATTCTTGGATAGTGGAGAAGTTTTGCAAGAAAATGAAGGTGGATTCATGGCCAAGGTATGGAGGGGGATTTGGTGGAAATAATTTTGGAATTAAAGAAAATAATTTCCTTTTTCTCTTTCCTTGAAATCCTTATACATATCCATTTTTTCCAAACTACTTAAGGATCTTTTCCTTAGTTTTTTTTTTCTCACCTTGCTTTGTCCGACCAAGGGAGATCTTAGGAGAAGGAGAGGGACGACCATAACCTGTTGGTAAGTTTTGATCATCTTCTACCTCAGATTCATGGTGAAAACCCTAAATCAATGCCTGATTATTGGTTTTCTTCACTCGATTTCCAATCCTAGCCAACTTGTTCATCCAAAAGCTCAAGAACGGACCTTGGGCAGTTGATGGAACTCCATACACCATTAGATCCATGGAGCTTGGAGCTTGGAATCAGATTTTGAGGCGGGTTTTATAACTCAAACCCTTAAACATTAGTATCGCATTCCATTCTTCAATAATCGTTGGTTATTTTCTTCTGTTTGGTATTCTTTTGGTTCATTGCTGAAGTTTCCATGAAGAACGGAAGCAGTTCTTGGTTGAACGGAGTAAGATGATGATGACATCATCATAGATGCTTATCTAAAGAAAATTCCAGGTCAAACGGTTTCCATGGTTGCTCAAACGGTTTCCCAAACCGTTTGTGGGGAAACGATTTCACCAAACCGCATGAGGGCAAACGGTTTCAGACCGTTCGGAGGTGTTGACCAGGGTTGACCATTTGGAAATTTGTTGCTAATAATGTTGGTTAATGATACACTAAATATAATTGATTAGTTCCATTTGGTTCATGAGTTGAACGTCCATCAATCACCAAACCCTAATCGGGTTAAGTGTTGATTTCCAAATGGTTTAAGTTAGAAACTTGGGTTGATTGACCCAAACGGTTTGAAAACTGTTTGGGGATAACCCAAATAGTCTCAAGATCGTTTGGGGGTCACCCAAGACCGTTTGGAGGTCTAGGGTTGAGTATGGTTAGGTGATTGAAGATCCAAAGATACCAAGATGATTTGCAATCAAATGTTGATTTGGTGATCAATCTAATGATCCAAACCCTAATTGGATGACATGGATTTGGGTGATGAGATGGGCAAACGGTCTCAAGACCATTTGGAGGTCATCCAAACGACCTCAAGACCGTTTGGGGTCAGGTCATGTCCATTTTTTATGGTGGTCCAATAGTTTCAAAGTAATTAGTTTCACAATGATCAACATTGAAGGATCATCGATTCCAAACCCTAATCCAATTGAATCAAACCCTAATTGATGATCAATTGAGGGTCAAATAAGTTGAAGGATGACCTATTTAACTCAATTGAAGTATGATGTTAGGACAAATTGATGAGTGATAACATGATTTTAATTAATGAAGGAATCAATCTTGGAAACCTTAATTCAATTTGAGTAGTTGAGATCATATTTGGTCCATGCGGTTTTGAGGAGGTTTGGACCAAACGGTCTTAAGACCATTTGAGTCCAAACGGTCTTAAGATTGTTTGGGACCAAACAGTCTCAAGACCGTTTGGGACCAAACGATCCCAAACCAGTTGAGCTTAAACGGTTTCAAGGGTCACCTTTAGCAAACGGTTTCAAGGGTCACCTTTGGCAAACGGTTTCAAGGGTCACCTTTAGCAAACATTTTCAAGGGTCACCTTTAGCAAACGGTCTCAAGGGTCACCTTTACCAAACGGTTTCAATGGTTTGGTCAAGACCGTTTGAGGTCTGATTGGTCAAGACCGTTTGAGGTCTAAGTGACCAAGATCACTTGGAAGGTAATTAATCAAATTGTATAAACACTTAAAGTGGTTGAAGGTTTGTTTAAGTGAACAATTACATGATGTAAGCCAAGGGTGATTATAATAATGGTGCCCTTAATGAGATAGGGTGATTAGTACCCTTTAAATAATTAAGCTTTAATGATCATGGTGATAATGACATAACTCATGGTGTCAATTCTTCTTCAAGTTGAGTTGACTTAGTTTAATCAAGGCTGAAGTAAACATCATCCTATAGAGGATGAGAGAGAAAAGACTTCCTACATGAATGATAATCATGTAGTGGACTTTCAATATGAATAAATGTCTAATTAGGGTATGATCCTTAATAGTGAGATCATGGAACCCTAAAGGTTAATGAATCATAACCCTAATTGAGGGCATTCATAGGTGAAATCCTAATACAAGATGATAGTATGATCTTAATTCATGGTAATGACATGAAAACCCTAATCTAGGGTGATACAAAGTGAATAGTAAACCCTAATTGTGGGTTATTGAACTTAAACCCTAATCTAGGGTGATACAAAGTGAATAGTAAACCCTAATTGTGGGTTATTGAACTTAAACCCTAATCTAGGGTGATGCAATGTGAATAGTAAACCCTAATTGTGAATTGTTGAATACAAACCCTAATCTAGGGTGATGCAATGTGAATAGTAAACCCTAATTGTGAATTGTTGAATATAGACCCTAAACTAGGGTGATGTGCAATGAACAGTAAACCCTAATTCCAAATAAGGTGAAGGAATATGTGAAACCCTAATTCTGGGTTATACCTTATAACATGAAGTTATAAGGTTGGATAATGAAATGATGAATCATTAATACTAATTGAGCTAAGGGGATGATTAACCCTAATTGAATTGAAAAGGGAAACCCTGACCCTAGCATGGGTATAGAGGTGTAACCTTGAATAGTGATGTTATAATTGTTTTGCATTATGCAGGTATGAAATTGATGTATCTGTTATCATCTGTACTAATCATGCAGGTTTTATGAGATATTGAACATAGCTAGGTATGAGCTATGATGCTTTGTTTATTGAAAGTACTTTATAAGCTTTGTAAGAAATGATATGCTATGTTGCCTAGTGAAAGGTAACAAAAGAGATTGATAGGTTGTAAGAGCCATGTGAAATACATGCACTGCAGTTATCATGTTTACATTATCAGATGACTTGATGGCAATAAGTTACCTGTTGAAGTGGTAGCAAGTGTTTTGATTGTCTAAGGGTTGAATACCCATATTCATGAATCATGATGATGAGATGATGAGGAACTGAGATCCCAATGTTAATAAAGTTGTGAAATGAACTTGGTAAAAATAGTACTCTTTCCTTATAGCAATTGTTATAATGGCTTATGTTTGGAAACATGTCTGACACTAAAAGAATGATGTAATGTACTCAAATAATCAATTGAAATGATATCATGTAGAGCCCTGACCATAGATCCATCATCGTCAGTAGTTAGGTGATGGTGAAACAGGTTTTCCTAAGGGAACTCCTGGAAGGCATACTTTTGAGTATGTGGGGGTTATGGGCGCGAATATCCTTACGCCCTAATGGAGGAATTGATGTGAGATAAACATTAAATCTCTTAATTGATGTGAGATAAACATTAAATCTCTCAATCCTTCATTATATGTATATGCTGTGATGATGTATCACTAATCTCCCGATGATGATGTTAATGCTGAATCGATGTGAGATAAACATGAAATCTCTCGATTGTGAAGAGAGTACAACATGCCACTTTAACTCTAATAGAGAAGTTGCCAGTATATCCTGTTAAGCTATTTAGCGGAGACACGAGATGTCCTGCAAGTTGTTCCTCACACTGACTGAGGAGGATGAGGTCATGGGAATATGGCTCTTCTATTGACCTATGTATGGTACCGATTTCAATTTTGCAATGGTCGGTTGGAGTATGAGCGGTATACCTCATCTCCTCAGGGCATAAATATGTTTGAAAAAATGTAATCAGCCGTGTAGCATATTTGCATAGGGTTGAATTACGAGAATCAATGGTTGATGATACATTGTCTATCGTATCCTAGTTGGATAAATGCTATACTTGTTATTCATATTCCTTATTGAATAAATGACTTGCTGCTTTATCAAGTTATAACTGAAATGAAATGCATAGAGAATACAACTCTACTTAGCTTAATCAATGATTTATCTGCTGTTGAATATTTATAATTCTACTGCTCAGTGTTATTCTATTATCAACAGTAACTTTATTTTTGGCAGAGAGTTATATCTCTCGTTGGGATAATTTTCAGTTGTCTCACCCCCGTGGAATTCAAATTTTTAGGTAGACGTCGAGGAAAAAGAAACCCTTTAGTGGGTGAGAAGCAACAGTAGCCACAACAGCAGTAACAACAACAGCAAGGACAGTAGTGATCCTCAGGTGGAGACACTATCTGTCAAGTCCTGTATATAGAGAGTCCTATGTGTCGTCTCTGTACTCTCATGTCCTAGGAGTCAGTAGATGGTTTGATATAGATCTGAGATTTTTGGCTTGATGCCTCGAGATTTTTGTATACTGCTTATGCACAGTTTAATAGGGTAGTCAATGTTTGTGACACTCGAGATGAGATGACACAGAGATGTACTGATGAATCAGAATGTAAATAACTTACTTTGGTTCTTTATGAAAGAGTTCTACAGTTTGTGGATCTCATTGCAAAAAGTTTTAATTTTTAGTGATTTTCAGTAACTCTGTTATTAATAATATGCTTCTGCATTAGTTAATCTTATTTTCGCGAGTCGTACGCCACAATAAGTGTGATTGTAAATATGTAATCAGTCGTGTAGCGTATTTGCTTGAGGATTGAATATAGAAATATTGGTTGATGTTACATTACTTTTATACATCTTAGTTGATAGATGTTATACATGTTCTTCATATTCCTTATAAAGCAAATAGATGATCTATAACTCTGTTATAGATAGTTGAATTGTTTAAACAATGCTATTACTTTCTACTGTAATTAAATAATGATTAAACATGCTTATTTACATAAAGGATCCTCTCCTCAATTTTATACTATTTACCTATGATAATAATATTGTTGGCGGAGAGTTATATCTCTCGCTGAGACTTTTGTCTCACCCAATTGGTCCCAACATTTTTAGGTTGATGTGGATGAGGAGGTAGAGATTGTACTGCAGAGGAAGGAGAACAACAATAGGGACATTAGTAACATCTCAAATTGAGTGTGATGTTTGTCGTGTCTTGTAGATAGAAGTTCTATGCGTCGTGTCTATACTCTCAGGTCCTTAGGAGTTAGTACGTAATGGTTTTATAAATGATATGAGATTTTGACTTATATACCTCGAGTTTTTATGTTGCTCAATATATGTTTTGACAAAGTAACTGGTATATGTTATCCTCGAGATGAGATGGTACAATATATGTACAATGTGAACCATGATGTATATATTATTTTGGTTCTTTCTATAAAAAGTTTCTTGGTAGTGAATCTCTTTACAAAATTATTATGATTATAGTTTTTAGTGATTTTTATTAATCTGTTGCTAATGGTTATTCCGCATAATAATTACTGCCTTGTGGCGGCTCGGGGGTCGAGTCGTCGCAAAGTTTTGGTATTAGAGCCTAAGGTTTGTTGAGTCTATAAAGACACAGGATTAAGGTTGTTGAGTTTGTTCTAGTATCCTCCGGTTTATCTTATAGTGACTTCTGCTCATATAGGAGCTATATATCTATTAATAAAATCATGTGAATGTGAACAAATAACTGGTACACCATACAAAACACGAAAGGTTGTAACACTGTTCGTTAACTGGCTCAATCCACATATGTTGTCATGTAGATTCATTGTTATATAGTTACATATGTAATTTCTTGTGTACTAAATAGCATGTATGGTTATATGTGTATATTTATATGATGTTCTTGGTTTCAATTACTAAGAAATGAAGATATAATGAATACACATTTACATGTTATATGAGAATGTTTCTGTTGGTATATGCTTAACTAGGTGAAACGAGGGTGTGTTCATCGAATGTAGACGAAGGATTGTTACAAATTTATATTCAAATTTTGATGGTTGTAGATATAAGATGTATGTATGATATTATTTTAAAAGAAATTGTGTGTGATTATATTCATGCAATCTCCGTAGTTTGAATTTGACATCCCTTGATGATAAATCGATGATGTAATCATCTCCAGGTCCTGTTATGAACTTATCATCATCATCATCATCATCATTACCGTCGTCGTCATCATCATCATCATCATAATCTAACAAAATTAAACATATAATAATAATAATAATAATTATTATTATTATTATTATTATTATTATTATTATTATTATTATTATTATTATTATTATTAGTATTATCATCATCATTTACTACTACTACTACTACTATTATTATTATTATTAATTTTTATTTATATTATTGGTACTCTTGTTGTTGTTATTGATATTGTTGCAGAGTATGCAACGTTGACGATTCAGAACGTGTTGCAATTAGTATTATTCTAACTTTGCACCATAATGGATGCCTTTTTAATGTCAAAAGAGGAAAGCATACATCTAAGTCGTTTCATCGACGGTCAAATGAGCACACCTGAAAGAATTAACCTCACAGTCTCGTAGACGTGGTTCTCACCCACAAGTGTAGGAAACACTTTGAACTATATCGGTAGTTTAACAAATTGTATAATATGAATTCAGCCGCCCCTGATCATGCAATTCTGTATGTCTTGACTGTATTCCCTTTGTTTTTCACCCATTTTTTAACTCTTGCCCACCGCCCTGATCGGAGAAGTGAACATTTCGCTTGTTTTATATATTTTCCTATTTTTGCAATGGACGGGAGTGCCGTGTCGTGTCGCCATTACTGACGTGGGCGCGGCACACATCTTATCGCTGACCCCTTGGCCCCGTACCCTTTACTGCTTTCCTGTATCCTTCCAGTCCTTGACCAAACAGAGGCGCTGAAAAATGTACTGGGAGCAGACAGGGAGACGTGGCAACCCGGGCCAGTCGCACGCGCCTTGTGCTTAAAGCGTGTATGACAACCCTACTGCTACTGTTCCCTTCCCGAGCCAAACAGACTTGTATTAAAGAAATTACTTATTAGTAAGTTACTTAATATTATGCGCATTTACAGTTGGGTGAACCGATAAGCCTGGTATGTTTATGAGCGCAGGTCATTGATTTAATTTTTGAGGTTGAAATACTCCGAAAAAAGATGGGAAGTTAACAAGCAACATCTAAAGTCCAACATTTCACGTTTGTGGTCTCATGACTTATTGGTGGAGTCAGAAACCGGTATATGTTCCTCACAGCTACTTTGGGCACGTTATGCATTGGATTGGTATTTTAGATTCGGTAGCAGAAAGTTTAGCTTTGTTTTTCTCGAGTCGTATCATGTAGTTGCGGGAGTGTAGTTAATGCTGGATTATGATTTTCTTTTCAAAACGGCTGGGCCCCAAAATACATCGACCGAGAGCATCCTCTGCTGCAATTAATGTAGGCCTGCCTCTCTACGCATTTTGACCCTCCGTTATCCCCAATTTTGACGCCCCAGACATAAAGTTTTGAATTACTGCAGTTCGCAAAACCAGCAAATAGCAAAACCGGAATCGACCAAGTTTGGTATTCGGCCTTATCCAGGCTAATCCTGAGAAACAAACGTGCCCAATTTGTCGTCTTTGGTTTTGGATGTGTGGGGGGTGTTAATAACCGTGAACAAGAAATGAATTGTGTTGCTAGTGAATATGGTTAAGAGCAATACAGTGCGGTACTAGATAAGGATCTAACAATAACAGTGATTAACACGTGGTTTTGTTCGTGTTAAAATAATAGTAGCAATAAAGACAACAAGTACATTAATCAGGGGGGAAAAACAGAATGTGGTCACGTGACTAAATGAATTGATCTTTAATAAGAGGACACAACACACAAGGCAGCACGATTAAGGATTCTTGTTTTGTTAACTGTGTGAGAGGGAGGGTTGAATAGTGATAATGGACAAGTGGCTAGGCCTTGAGTTTAGCGGTAACAGTAGAGAGCGAGACTGAGATGGGGAAAGAGGGAGACTGGAGAGGCAACGTGGGAAACGAGGAAAATCGACGGCGGGGGCGGGAGTAATTGATCTAGAGTGATGTAGATTGTGTGGAGTGGAGGGAGGGGTTGGAAAAATCTTTGGCTGTGGGGAAATTGATCTAGAGGGATGTAGATTGTACCAGAAAGAGACGTACGGCCAGCGTTTGTCTGTGGGTTTCATTCAGAGGGAATAACCCAGCGCTGTGCAGGCTGACTCGGCTTCGCGCCGAGTTACTGGTGGATTCCTTCCCGATAGTGAGAGAGAGAGAGAGAGAGGGGGTAAAGAATACTTTAATTTGAAATTTTAGATTTTAGAGAGAAGGTCGAGGGAAACCGGTGAAGTTCGCGCGCTGACTGTTGGCGCCACCGTGTGGTGTTACAGCCCCGCCATCTCTTTCGTCCGTGTTTTTACGACACAAAGACAAATGACCAAAACCAGCTCAAATATCAATCTCCGCGCGCCGCAGTCTCAAATAGAAAAAACACGAATGCGATACAAAATTACAAACCCCTAATTCACTGCACAACTTGCGTACTTGAATCCCGCCTCACGAGCCCGATAATGCTTCAACTCCCCCCCCCCCCCCCCCCACCCCTCTAAAAAAACTCACCATAAAGAGGGAAATGCTTTATGCTACAGGATTCCACAAAATGCTTCAAGTATGTAAACGAAGAGAGAAAAAACGCTAATGCAAAAGAAAGAGTTCCCCGTTGAAGGATTCTAAGCCTTCAACGACGTGTTTTGGTATGAAGTTTCTCTCTCTCTCTCTCTCAGCCTGCTCGCTTTCCTCTCCCATTTCAATTGCTCGCATCTCTTCTCTTCTTTTAGATGTTTTTTTTTTTTACAATAGGAGCAATTAATCATATAAATAAAAAAAAATTAGATTTTCGGCAAGAACATAAAAAACGTTGCAGCCCGAAACCACACGTGAAGTGGACCCCTACCAACCCAATTCAATCGCAATCCAGACCTTCGGCTCATCGCATCTCCATTTCTTCTTTCGAATATCCTATCAATGTAGTTTTGTAAGAGTTGTCAACTTGCCATTACCATTTCTCTCTCTCTCCCGGGCTAAATTAATGTTGATTGTAGATGTATCACAGAAAGACTTAAACCCGGTGGATTACATCTCTAAACTAAACAATAAACAAATTAGAATATTTTATTATTATGATGGTTGTACTCCCATCCAATCCACTCTTTTAAAATATTTTATTATCATGATGGTTGTACTGCCAGCCCAATCCAAAGTCCCGATCCGTCCAGCCGTTCCCCGACCATCACCGGTCAGACTCAAACCGTCCGTCCGACACGCTCACGACTTGACGACCTTCGGATTTCCAGAGTTTTAGGCCTAGTTTGGCCGCCGTAATTAAGGGCCCCCAAATCTTTCCGCAGCTTTGCGCATTTGCCATCAGTCTTTCTCTGATTTCTTCCTTTACATCTTTCGCTGCTTTTCTGGTTTCGGCTGACATTTGCATTTGCCCACCACTAATCATATCTCCGGCCATACTATGTAAGCAAAATACGCTTGCGGTTATATCATCCCCATAGAATAATCCATCGATTTTCATCGTTGCAATAAAACAAATAAAAAACAAACCAATCTACTACCGTAGGTTTGTTTGCATGTGCCACCTTTGAGTTGATTGACTTTTCTTTGTGTGGATTGTAATTTGGTGATGTTATTCCTTCAAGGTGATAACCATAATTTATCTTTTTTCTCTTATTTCGTGTTATTGAAACACGAATGACGATTTGTGTGCCATGTCTATTTCACTTTCACCTTCTCTCACAATTTCTTCTACATACAACAATTATACTATTTAAAAAAATTGGCAACTTAATTTATGCCGTTGTTGTTCGTAACTTAAATTTGAGATTACTTGGTAACAAACTACCTTAATTGATTATGATTGGTTCCATACTGATGAGTAGTGAAAGCCAAGAATTGGAGGTACAATGCCTAGAGGCGTAGGCTTGACGAACTGGACGATGCTACATGTGAAAATCACAAAAGACAAGCCGCGGGAGATGTTGGCTGTGTTGACAATGCAGCATGGTACACTCAAGTAGCTAGCAATTTAGGGCACGTTTGGATCGTTGGATGTGGCTGGATTATGTTATTAAACCCTGCACTGCAGCAAAATCGTTCCTTTCCAGGAACTCCGAAAGGGAGCAGCTTACCTCTCTCTTTCCTCCACACAGGACCGATGCTCCACCTTTTTCCGTCGCTCGCCCACAGCCGTGTTTTCTACCACCTTCTTCCACCAACCCGCTTCGGTCTCTTCTCCTTGCCCTCTGTCTCTCTTTGGTGTGTCTACTGGACGGCACACCATACCTCGCTTCCTCACCTTTCGTCTCTCATCCTTTCTTCTCTATCCTTCCCCTCCTCCTTTCTCTACTTGATAATGGAAAGCATTGTGGTTGACCAGTTTCTGACTTGACGGAAGAAGGACTCGTAATCGTTTTTTTATGTTTTCTACCAAACGATATGGTCTGAAGTGAAGACAGTTGTTAATTGCTACACTTTAGATCCCTGAATTCGTAATCACCGCTGCATTCTTAAATAGGGCACCCGAACGCCCCTAGGATTCAATGTGTGTGATGTAACACATGGGAATAGCGCAGGCATGAAGATTGAAGCAACACGGTGGCGCGTGGCATCGGCAATAATAGAGCCAAGAGGAGACACAGAGAGAGAGAGAGAGGGAGCTGCACATGGAACACGAGGAGACGACGCGTGGTGGTGTATGAGAAGCGGAAACCGACGGCGTAGAGCAGAAGCAAAGGAGGCATCAACTCTATCACCGCTGTTAATTCTGTTCTTGGTGATAGTCAATCAAGTCAGCCCACCACACGGTGATTCCATTTTCACGCCGCGTCGCTTCGCAGGCGTATGCATGATTGCGATTCCCAAATCACGTGCCAGATCGGAAGCAACTTTTAGGCGGAGAGAGAGAGAGTCAAAACACGGATGTGGAGCGAAGATGGAGTGGGAAATGTTTTACAACGAACGCGCAGGGAAGCCGTTCTAGTTTTGGATTCTTTGTTTTTGGTTTCATTTGGTATGGACTGTTCCAAAATTTCCTAACAGTATACTGCTACCACTTGAAATAGATGTTAATAAAAGGACATTATTGAACTCATTCTGTCATTCCAACTTCTGTCCTTCTGTTTCCTTTTAAATTGAGATCGCGGTGCCTCCATATTTGCGTCCTTTGTTCCTTTATCAAGTTGAAAACAATGCTTCCGTGTTTTCGCAGGACTGGTTTGGATGAACGATTTGCAAATGCAGCAGTGTTATTTTTGGTGTTGTATAAAAAATGATGTTTAAAGAATATTCAACAAAAGGAACAAGTACTAGTGTGTGTGCATTGTATTTGTCTTCAATATTTTAACAAAATAAGTGACAAAAGGGGATGGATGACCCCTGCTGTCCCTGGGACCACTCAAACCCCAAGACGAGTAGCGCAAAATTAAATTGTGGTTCGCTTCATTGCCGACCCGTTAGCTGACACAGTGAACCAATTTCGGCCTGATTTATATATATATATATATATATATATATATATATATATATATATATATATATATATATATATATATATATATATATATATATATATATATATTGTATAGTTAGTCAGAATTATGTATGAATTTGCATGCCTTTACTCATACATTAAGTATCGCTATCCAAATCACTTGTACCAATACACAATGTTATTTCTCTGATCATTTGACCATCATTTGGCTACGGATCACGGTTACAAGGATTCAAGTAATATGGTTGATGCAATAGTTGTAGTCGGGATTGAGTAATGTTGCATTTGAGAAACACGATAGTTTTCAATATGGTGTGAGTCACATCAACCTCATAATGTTTTCAATTGATTTACAAAATGATAAAATAAATTAAAAGTTCTAATATGAGTTAAATTTTGAATGATAATGCAAATCAAACGAAAAGACTTTGTTTCGCCAGTTTTGACTTTATATTCAATTGCTAAACATAAAAAATTGCCACGCTGTAATTGTTGATTAAAGACAAATCCAAATCTAATTTTGATTTGAGTTCATTCATATATCAAGGGCTTGAATCCTCAATACGGAAAAACAAGATTCACTCCAGCCCATCTAACCACGTAGAAGGTTTTACACAATCTTCGCCATGCAAACATAACCCGATGCCACACAAAATTAGTTCAACTCCATAACTCACGGCGCACACAAAATTCATCAAACATCACTACAGTCTACCACGGTTTTCTTTTTCTCTTTCCAAAAAATATGAATAAGGGAGCTGAGTTTGGAGCTAAATATAGTAGGGGGACTGAGTAAAATGAGTTTGTCAACAATATGATATAGGCGAGATTGGAATCTGGGTCAACTATCTACAAATAAGATTTTAGAACCAACTCAATTACCGAGTTACTTGTGTTTATATTAACCTATATATAATATATACTATAGATGTATGAAAACATACATTGTGATTCGCGAGGGCGGCTTCAGTCCCAGTTGTCCCCCCCCCCTCTAGATCCGCCTCTCACCTCGATCACAGACTCATATGCTGTAAATTAAAGGAAAACACAAGTTTTACGCTCATCTTTGAAGAAAATAACAATCAAAATGTGATGTCTATTTTCTCACCTACATATATCATCTACCGTACCAGTACCACATTCAGTTCTTCTCATTTTCCGACGTAGAAAACACGCCCGTAATTGTAGCCGTCGTCGGATATTGGTGGATAAACAATTTGAAAGGATAGGAGAACGACTACCAGTGAGACGGGAGTCAATACACGTACACACATTTGCGTGTTTGTTACTTATTCGTTAAGATCAATTTTAACTGGATGCAATCTTTGTTAAATTCAGAGTAAGTTAACTAAATGCAACCCAAAGGCATATTTAGTCAACTCGTCTGGATTAGTTTACAATAACTTTTGTGTTTTGTCAATGTTTAGGGTTGTGTTTTGTTACTTTAAATGTTATTGTTATTTTGTATCAAACCCAATAGTTGTACTTTGTACAAAAATTACCAACGATGGTAGGTTAAAGTCAAAACTTTGTGTTTCACGTGTTAATATGTGTTTTAATGGATATAGTGATCATCTGATTAATCAGACAAATTTGGTTTATGATTGGTTCGACCGATCTACTTATTACCATAGCTTTTATAGGATTGGGCATCCTATGATCATCACATGTTTTGGGAGGGTGAATATGGAAGGTTCTCATCAGCCAATAAGGTGACAAGGGAGTACAAATGACAGTTCCCCAAACCCACATTGACCCGGTTCAATCATGATAGGCCAAATGGACTGAGTTCAATAATGGGTCTATAATGGGTCAAAACAAATAGGCCATTTACTGTACAAAAATGACCCATCTAGACCCAGGGCAAGGGGAATCCATCGTATGGTCTTCCCTGTATGCCATACTAGCCCAGACATTAGCTCTTGATTGTAAGTGGAAAGCCAAATTTCACCATTGTTCCTGGTGGCCACTACTTGATTGTTGTTCTAGCGGGTCTTTTCTGAAATTCGACATATTCACGCATCGATACTCATGGACACAATGAATTGCATATTATTGCCATGATCTCTTGGTGGAACCTCCAACTCTCACATGGCCTCTAATTTCTCATGAACTAGTGAATGCAAGGGAAACCACGATCATCTCATATACATTCATGGACCCAAGGATGAATGTTGTTATGGAGTGCTCACATTTAGATGTCTTTAACGTAGTGGATCCAAAGGAGGAGAAGAAGTATGGTCAGGAACCTCTTTGGCAACCTTGTGATTGTTTCCATAGCATAAATGGATTCACTCTATCTACATCATGTGTTACCATCCTTTTATTTACCTTTACATAATTTTTGTCTGCATAGCTAGCAAAATACCATTCGATCAACCTAAAATGGATTAGCTAATTTGCATATGGAAGTTTCTTCATAAGCTATTTCTCCTGGTGGTATAGGTTTTCTGATCCAAATCATGAGGCATTTTCTATCATCTTACATAATCTTGTTACAGAGACCATTCACTAAATTAGTCAATTTAAGGCAAGGCCACCCTGAACACGGAGCAAACGGAAAACTCACTGTAATAAATATAATATTTATTCATGGTTGTATGAATGAGAAGAACACTTTTATCCACAATATTGTCAATCAAATCAAAAGTAAACTTTTTCATGATATATTCTTTGGTACTATATGTGTCAATGTCTCCATTTACTCTTGAATCCTGGTCTAGTATGTGCATAAGTTGCTTATTATTTTGCCTAGGTAAAATGGGGATCAATATGTATATGATTTAAATGGAAATGAAATATCAATTCATCATGTGTATATTGAAAAATTCATGTACATACATTGGATATATATATATATATATATATATATATATATATATATATAATTATTGGTTCCTTCCTTATTTGTCTTACTATTCATAAACTATAGTTCTTTCTCTTGATTGTCACTTGGAACTTAATCCTAACTATGATGCAATTGCATATGTATAGGGACAAGCTCCTCCCTCCTTGATGGATGAAAAGTATGTAAGGATGGATGTAAGTAGTTGAAATCCTAGAAATTAGGGTTTGAGGTGGAAGAAGGTGAAAATGAGTGGAAAGTAGGTGGGAATCAAAGGGAAGTAGGTGGAAGTGAGTGGGTGGCAAAACAAGTGCTAGTGAATGCTAATCTTTGGCTTCCATCCTCTAACAATGGTTATATAGGGGCTTGGGAAGCCTAGGGTTAAGTGGGGATAAAATAGGAAAATCAATGGAGAAAATGAACCAGAGGAGTTGGCCACCACGGTCGTGGTGTGTGGGGTGGATGATGAACATGTGAATTTGAACATGCATGGTGAAATTAGTAAAAAGTGAGGTCATTTTGTGAAGTTGGGGATTTGGGTAGCTCGATTGTGGTGGGTTCCATAGATGTTGTGGGCACCACAGATGTGGTGGGTAGATGGTGGAGCAATTGTGGTGGGTACCACAATCATTTTGAAGGGAGGTGATGTAACATCCTAGGATTTGAGGCCTCAGATAACATGATCTTAAAAGGAATGATTGGACTACTCATATCACCAAGGTGCACCTCCTTTTCCGGGAGCCCATCTCTAAAGAACTCCATAGTTAAGTGTGCTCAGCTTGGAGTAGTACTGGGATGGGTGACCAGTCGGGAAGTTGACCCCGACTTGCACGTGCATGAGGACAAAGTACGCAGTTAAGGCTAGTGGTGGTCTGTGGGGCCAGTCGTCATTCCTGAAACTCTACTAGAGCCTTGGGCGGTGGGCCCGGACGTTACAGGTGAACTTGGATGTATTTTTGTAGAAGTGTCATCCTGAGCTCTTCACACCATGTGCATTCTATGCACATTCCTATGTGTGTGACGCTATAAGTCCCAAGTTACATTGGTAGTGGATGTCCATAACTAATTTATGATATCATAAGCAATGACAGATATCTAGTAAGACATAATTGCTACACAAATAATTTAGAAAGTTGGAGAACATTTTAACCTACAATTCATGATTGGTGTTATAGTGATTGCATATTTTCTTTATTTTTGATATCCAGATTGAAATCAAGGGATGAAATTGTCATCCCCTTCAACGTTCAATCAATGTTGCTTGAACTAGAGTAGTTTGTCTGATATATGAGTAAGCTCAATATCACATGTTGACTCACACCTGCATGTACATGCATTTCTCTATCTCGCTTATCATATAACCAGGATATCAAACTCGTGTAGGAGGGACAAATCTCATTTACATCACTCATAGTCATTCCCCATGTGTCATAATGTATTTGAGCATCACCTTTATGGAAACCCTTATTCAGAATCATGTTTGATGATAAAAAAGTACATCAAACAACATGTGATGAGTGTAGTGATTTCAGGTCCAAGAATCACAATCACCACCATTATTATGAGAGTTGATTCTGACTACCATTCGGTAGTTTCCATGTATCTTTTTCAAAGTGGGTCTATTAGATATACTGTTCTCTAACAAGTATCTATGTGTTTAGTTCGATATCATATCGTGACTAATGAGAATCTGTTATCAACTAACATACACTCTAGTCTAAAGTGTTATTGTTGTCTATTAGCCTTCCACAATAACAACAGACTAGGAACATAAAAAGAATATATATACTTTTAAATATTTGTATGATCTAATTGTTCAGGTCCTCAACCCGAATACATACATCATTGAGTAATATCATTCTTTAGACTGTATTATGTAACATCATTATCTTGTAATTGAATAAAAAAAATAACTTGAAAGATTATCTTTATTATTAATCAAATCATTTACAAGTTATTTCATTACAATCATCATACGATTGGACCTCTAGGCATACATACCAACATTCTCTTATATGTTAATGTCCCTCATGAGATCGTTCATTGATAAGTCTTCTTTGTGGTGCTTAAGTCATGCCAAACGACTCCTACGATTTAGGGAATTTCTCAATTATGTACATAACTACAAATTTGTCAGCCAATATCATGCTTGCATCTAAGAGCTCATGACAGGAAAGCTACAAGTCACAAGTTTGGTTAGAAATAGATTTAACCTCAACCATATGAAAGTTCAAAATTTTAAAAACCGAATACTTTTCAACATCCTGATTTTCCACTAGTAATCGTTCTCCTATCCTTTCAAATTGTTTAATTAGGAATATTTATGCCAAAAGGAATTAAGAAATTAGGCAGAAGGAAGAAGTATGAGATGGAACGATGAGTTTTGGTATAAAGTTTCTCTCACTCTCTACCTGCCCGCTTAATTTCCTCAATCATTCAAGGTCAGTCTCATTTAATGTCAGTTTCCGCTCCTCAATCATGTGCATTTGATTTTTTGCCCTAAGATGCCACAAGATTTTCGGCAAGGACATAAAAAACGTTGCAGCTCGAAACCACACGTGACGTGGACCCATACCATCCCAATTCAGTCGTAATCTATAGGGAAGCATCTCCATTGCTTCTTTCGAATATCCTATCTAGCGTCCATCTCGGATGTGGTCAATGTAGTTTGCTAAGAATTGTCAACTTGCCATTATCATCTCTCTCTCTCTCTCTCTCCCTCCGGCTAAATTAAGGTTGATTGTAGATGTATCACAAAAAGACTTAAACTCGGTGGATTACATCTCCAAATTAAACAATAAATAAATTAGGATATGTTATTATCATCATGGTTGTACACCCATCCGATCCACACTATGATTTCATGGCCCCAGAGCAGCCTCTCGAACAAAACCGACGTGGACACCCTCACTGCCAGCCCAGTCCAAAGTCCCGACCCGTCCAGCCCCCACCGAGCATCACCGGTCAGATTCAGACCCCCCCCCCCCCCCCCCCCCCCAATTCCCGACGTCCGTCCGACACGCTCACGACTTCACGACCTTCGCCTTTCCAGTTTTAAGCGACCCCACATCTTTCCGTAGCTTTGCGCCTTTGCCATCGTTCTTTTCTGATTTCTTCCTACAACTTTCCCTGCTTTTTCCGTTTCGGCTAACATTTGCATTTGCCCACCAATAATCTTATCTCGTCCATAAAAATTGTTAAACCATACTATGTAAGCAATACGCTGCGATTATATCATCTCCACAGAATCCATCAAATTTTTATCGTTGCAGTAAAACAAATTAAAAGCAAACCAATCTACTATGTATGGTACTGTAGGTTTGTTTGCATGTGCCACCTTAAGTTTATTCACTTTTCTTTGTGTGGATAGTAATTCGGTAAATGTTACTCCTTCAATATGGTAACTGGAATTCATCTTTTTCTCTAACGTCTTTGTTATTGAAACAGGAATGGCGATTTGTGTGCCCTGTCTATTTCACTTTATGTCGTTGTCATAACCTAAATGTTGAGACAATTTGGTAATTAACCATCTCAGCGTCCCATCTTGAACATATTCCTTTGTTCATTATGATTGGTTTCATACTGTTGAGTAGTGAAACTGTGAAAGCGAAGAATTGGAGGTACAATGCCTAGAGGCGTAGGTTTGGCGAAATGGAGGATGCTAATGTGGAAACGGAAAAGACCGGCGCGAGATGTTGGCTGTGTTGACAATGCAACATGGTACAATAAGTAGTGCTTCGTTTCAGGTTCGTGATCGGGTAAATTGGGAGAACAACGCATGTCCTGGAGGACTGCATGACGTTGATTTCTTTAAATAAAACTTGTTCGTTTCTCAATGAACGATCTGGTCAGGTTCCTAACTCAGTTTATTTTCTCTTGCATTGTTTATTCTTCTGCTTTTTATCTTGATCTGACATGTAATCGTTAATTCATTACACGTGTCGCTATTGCATGTAACGACGTAAAATACTAAATTTCATTCAACATAACCATGTCAGTGTCCCATCTTGAACATATTTCTTTGTTTTCTTTTTTGGATCTGCTGGGGCCGAAATCCCCCCCCCCTCCAAACAGGTGCCAGAGTCCGGATGATCCAAGAGGTTGGTAAATATAATGTGAAACGGTAGGTTTCGAACCCGGGACCCCCGGAGGACCAAACTGTGCCGAACCAATCGAGCCACAGCGGCCGGATTATTTCTTTGTTCTTGGTTTCATTATGTTGAGTAGTGAAAGCAAAGAATTGGAGGTAGTGAAAGCGAAGGATTGGAGGTACAATGCCTTGAGGCGTAGGTTTGGCGAACTGGAGGATGCTAATGTGAAAGCGGAAAAGACAAGCGGCGGGAGATATTGGCTGTGTTGACAATGCAGCATGGTACGGTAAGTAGCAATGAGGATTCAAGTGTGTGATGTAAGACATGGGAGTAGCGCATGGAACACAAGGAGGAGGCGACGCGTGGTGGTGTTTGAAAAGCGGAAACCGACGGCGTAGAGCAGCAGCAGCAAAGGAGAGGCATAAACTCTATCACTGCTGTTAATTCTATTCTTGGTGATAATCAAATGAGTCAGCCCACCACACGGTGATTCCATTTCACGTCGCGTCGCTTCGCAGACGCATGCATGATTGCGATTCCCAAAACACGTGCCAGATCGGAAGCAATCTAGCCGGAGGTGGGCGGAGAGAGAGAGTCAAAACAGGAAGTGGAGCGAAGATGGAGTGGGAAATATTTTACGACGAACGTGCAGGGAAGCCATTGGAAGTTTTGGTTTCATTTGTTTTGAACTGTTCCAAAATTTCCTAACAGTGAACTGCTACCACCTGAAATAGATTTTAATAAAAGGACATTATTGAACTCATTCTGTCATTCCAACTTCTGTTGTTCTGTTTCCTTTTGAATTGAGATCGCGGTGCCTCCATATTTCCGTCATGTGTTCCTTTATCAAGTTGAAAACTGTGCCCCCGGAGGCTTGGTTTGAATGAACGATCTGTAAAAATAGCAGTGTTATTTTTGGTGCTGTATCATAAATGATGCTTAAAGAATAACAAGTACTAGTGTGTGCATTGCATATGTCTTTAAGGGCTCGTCTGGTTGCTTGTGGTTGCAACACACAAGCATTTTTTAGAAACAGGAAATACAAAACATAAAAGCCAACTATAATCCCTACAGTTTGGTTATACGTAGCTTCAACTCAAGTTTTTCGTTTGTTTTGTTTGTTAGGAGGTAGTATATGGCTATGGTTATCTAAGGTGACCTTACCACATTCAAAAGATTATTATTACAGTTACCTATTTCCAGTTGTAGCTTTTCTTTTTCAAACGGCGGCCAGGAAGACATTGCATACAACATGAAAAGAAGGCGGTACGCAGTGTGTCGGGAAAACCAACTGCGCCCAAAATGGGCGCAATCCGTTTTCGGGCTTTTGTACGTAACTAAATGTCGCTTTGGGTTTTGTTTCATCGGCGCGGGTTAAAGCTTCATGGAACTAAACGAGTAAAGTCTGAAAAAATGTTGAGTTGGAACTGCTTGTGTTGCGACCACAAGCAACCAGATGAACGCTAAATACTTCAACAAAAAGAGTGACAAAAGGAGATGACCCTGTTGTCCCTTGGACCACTCAAACCCTAAGATGAGTAGCGAGAAATTAAATTGTCTTAATTCTAGAGAATAAACTTGGGTTGCTTTATTGGCGACTTGATATTGACACATTGAACCAATTTTGCCTAATTTATTTATATTGTATAGTTAGTAATTAGGAATTATGAATGAATTTGCATGCCTTTAGTGATACATTAAGTATCGCTATCCAAATCACTGGTACCAATACACAATGTTATTTCTTCGATCATTTGACCATCATCTGGCAATGGATCACAATAAGATGGTTGATGCAATAGTTGTAGTCTGGATTGAGTAATGTTGCATTTGAGAACCACGGTAATTTTCAGTTTGGTGTGACTACACTGTGTCACATCAACCTCAGAATGTTTTGAATTGATTTACAAAAATGATAAAATAAATAAAAATTTCTAATCTGATTTGAATTTTGAATGATAATGGAAATCAAACTAAAAGACTTTGCTGACTAGTTTCAGCTTTATTTTGATTGCTAAACACCCAAAAGGGTCACATAAAAAATTGTCACGCTGTAATTATCAATTAAAGACAAATCCAAATCTAACTTTGATTTGAGTTCATTCATATATCAAGTAAGGGCTTGGTTCCTCAATATGGAAAAACAAGATTCACCACAGCCCATCTAACCACGTTGTAGGTTTTACACAATCTTCGCCATGCAAACATAACCTGATGCCACACAAAATTGGTTCAACTCCGTACACGCTTTTCAGTCTTTGTTACTTCTTCATTAAGAGCAATTTAACTAGATGCAGTCTTTTTTTTACAAGCGTGAGTCACCTCTTTATTGATATAGAGAACTATCTCTGAAGATATATATATATAAGAGCAGTGAGGGAGTGCATATGTAAAAAGGAAGAAAATAGAAGAGAAAATTATACTAAGTTGTACATAGTATCCGCCTCATATTTACATTTAGTCCAAATAGAAGGAATATTATTTTTAGTATTAGGAAAAAGCCCATTGCATCTCTCAGACCAGCAGTTGTATATGATCACAGCAGCAGTATACTTTGCTTTCCCCCCTAGGCTCAGAAGGTCTTCAAAGGAGTAGGGACAGACACAGAATTCCAATTCAAACTCCCCCAAATATTTTTGGAGAAATCACCGCCGAAGAACAAATGACTAGAAGTCTCTTCATTATTATTACAGAAATGACATCTAAAAGCTAGGTAAAACCCACGATGCTTCAAGAAGTCCCCAATAGTAACTTTCCCAAGGAATGCTTTCCATAGTAGAATACAACACTTCCTGGATATATACTTTGACCAAATCCATTTTCCCCAGGATTTTTTGTCCTCCTTAACCCTGAATTCTTGCTAGAAATGCTTCAGCTTGAGATCTTTCAAACCATTAAAATAGAGAGTGTCGTCTTCCTTTGAAGGAGCATGAAGGTTACTCAAAAAACTTCTAATATCGTTTGCCCCCTTACTTGTGGGAAAGACCAATTACCATCACAGATACATGTACTTAGTTTACAATCAATCCCTTTCCCAAATATGAAAATTAGTTGGTTGTCGAACAGGTCCAAAAGAGATTTCCCCCCAAGAATCTAAGGATCCTTCCATACAAAAGTATTTGCACCATTTCCAATCACGAATTTCACTGCCTTTTTTAGACAGTGTCTATGGTTAAGAAGAATTTTCCACACCCAAGAACTAGATGATTTATTCTTAGTGGATCAAACAGAACCATCATCAATATATTTACTATGAATCCATCACACCCAAAGAGTGTTCTTCTTATAGTAATGTATCATATATTTTTTAGAAGTCCAACGTCAATCCATTCCCTCACAGTTCTAATTCCCAAACCTCCTTCATCTTTTGGTTTGCAAATTATAATACAGGCTACCCGTCAACATCACCCCAAATAGAGTTCTGCATAAGAAGTTCTATATCCTTAATAACAGAGCTAGGGAGAGGGAAGATTGTTGTCCAAAAAATGTGGTCTGAGGTCAAAGTAGAGATGACAAGTTCTACTATGACTGCCATGGTCAGAAGCTTTCTCTTCCAAGTATTTAGTTTCCTTTTCACTTTGTCTATGTTTGGGTTGCACATTTCTCTAGTGAGATGGCTTGTGAAAAGAGGAAGTCCTAAATATTTAACAGGGAGTTCTCCTTCAGGGATAGATAGAATTTGAGCAATCTCATCCTTCTTACCTCCCTTCCCCAAGAACAAATGACTTTTATCTTGATTCAAAAGAAGACTAGAAATCTCTCCAAACCTGTCCAGAATCATCTTGATGGCAAGAGCATTCTTCTCATTTGCTTTTAAGAACAGAAAAAGATCATCGACAAAAATTAGATGGGACACAATCATGTCCTTGCTTGCATACATAGGATTGATATCACCTTTTCTAACAACATGGGCTAACATGGTGGAGAGGCCTTGCATAGCAATAACAAATAGATATGGGGATAAGTGGTCACCTTGCCTAACCCCATTCAAAGTAGTAAAGTGATGAGAGGGAATTACATTTATCAAAATTTGAAAAGAAGCTGAGGTGAATAGTTCATTGATCCAATTCAACCCGCATTGAGGAAAACCCATCAAAGACAAAATCAAAAGAATAATCTCTATTACTAAATTGAAAGCTTTGGAGAGATCAGCTTTAATGCACATGTGGGAGTTCTTAGAATGAACTGGAAACGAACTGAGTAGTTCACTTTCCAGCATTAAGGCATCACCTATCTTTCTTCCTTTTATAAAGGCTACTTGATTGAGATCAATGATATTACTGAGCATAAGTTTCAGTCGATTAGCCAGAATCTTTGTGATTACTTTATAGACAACATTGCAAATAGAGATGGGTCTAAGTCTTTTATACTATAGGCCTCTTCACACTTAGGGATCAGGGTAATAAAAGTATGATTGCATTCCTTCAACATTTTAATATTATCAAAAAAATTAAGTACTACTTTAGTGACATCTTCTCCAACAATATCAAAATAGGATTTAAAGAAAGTAACATTAAATCCAGATGGGCCAGGGGCCTGATCGTCATTCATGGACATAATAGTATCTTTGACTTCCTCCTTTGTAACCCGTCTTCTAATATCATTAAAATTAGAATTAGAAATATGAGGCAGGCTCCATTCTTTGTCCCAAAGCATATTACAATCATAGAAACCAACAATGTGAGATTCAATATCTTTATCGTCAACACATCTAGAGTTGTCAATGTTAAGAGCATATATATTGTTATTTAGTCTTCTTGTTTTGAGAGAGGTATAAAAGAAATTGGTATCCTATCCCCAACTTTCAGGCACTATACACATGATTTTTGCCTAAAGAAAACTTATTCTTATTCTCTTGCCTTGATAACTTGGGTTTTGACTTCATGAATTTTTTTTGAAGAGAGGGATCATTTGGAGAGGTGTCAAAAACTAGATGTAAATCTCTTTCCTTGGCTTCTAACTCTTTAGCAACAAAAGAGAAATTACCCACTGAAGTCCTGTTCCACTTAATAGGTTCAGCTTAGTGGCATTCAATTTCTGATAGAGTATGAACATAGGGGGGCCTTTCGGTTGAACATTAGTCCAAGAAGAAGTAAAAAGTTTGTTTGAAATTTTTTCTAGAAATCCAAAGGTTAATAAACCTGAAGGGAGTGGCTCTTCTTTTTCCATTTTTCAGATGAAGCTACAGAATATGGTGATCACTTGCAATGGAGGAGATAACCTCACCCCAGGCAGGGGGAAGTCATTCAAGAAGACAAGATTACAGAAAATTCTATCAATTTTAGAAAAATTAGAAACTCCCTTCTTACTAGAGATGTTCTAGGTATAAAAGAGTCCCTTTGTAGGAATTTCCAGAAGACCAGTATTACATAGCATATCAATAAAATTATGCATACTAGTTTTGGAGGGAGGATGCTTCCCAAGCCTTTCACCTGCCATCTAGATTGCATTGAAATCTCTAAGAAGAAACTAAGGATTCATCATATGGATATCACTCCACAATCTAGTTCAATCTATATTAATACGGATGGAAGGGTCAAACCAAAGAACAATGTTTCGAGTGTAGGAGTAAAATTAAAAATTGGTAATGTAAAAAGCATCCTTCCATAAAGCGTTCATAATATCATTCATGTTATCCTGCCTTGTCCTCGATTCCAACATAATGTAAATGTCTACCTTAGTTCTCCTTATCTCATACTGAATGTGAGTTATTTTCTTCTGAAGTCCTATCACATTGCAAGATATGATATTTAGTTATCTATCCATTGGGAAAGATTTCAGATGGGAACCTACCGGTGGGTTATTTAGCTTTCCATCTTCTAGGTCATCAAGTAGTGAGAATTTGTTAGGAGATATGGGAAGAATTCTAGATTCTCTATTAACACTTTTAGTAAAACACCTGGTAGGAGGAGATTTTGATTTCTTCTAAGTTTTCCATACTTCTCTGCTAGTGCTTGCATCTAGCGGGGTAGAAGTGAAAATAGGCTGCTCAACTCCTCGATTCACCTGACTAGAATTCCACCCAAAAGTAATAGAAGTAGTAGGTTCTTCAACAGTGACTTGAATCTCTTCAGAAATTATAGGAATAGTGGATTCATCAACAGTCCCTTGGGGTTCCATCTCTTTATAAGTATAGATATCCTCTTGCACATTCCTCGAAACCCATATTTTATTAGATTTCTTAGCTCTCTCCCTAGAAGCATTTTGTTTTCTAGAGATATTAGGCACTTATTGTTGATGCTTAGGATCGCAAAGCCCTTGTTCATGTTTGAAGTGGCCACATCTAGAACAACTCTGGGGCTCCCACTCATACTCAACCTCTACACATCAAGATTTCCATCCACTCTTTCTTTCTATAAATCTTTTAGAAAAGAGAAGTCCGCAACAATCAATATTTGCATTCTAACAAATTCCAGTCTTTTGAACGAATGAGTGAGACAGTCAACTCTGACCCGCTTCTCCAGGATAGACCCAATATGAATGAACATTTCATCATCCCAGAGTTCAAGCCGCATATCAAAGATTTTAACCCGTACTGGTATCTCTACTAGCATCAACTTTTCCATGGATCCCCCTTCTCACATTTCTTCAAGATCAGTGGTTTTCCAGTGACAAAACAAAGTTCCTCCCTCAAACGCCATCAACATGTCTTCTTCATTCGAGAATTGTATGATGAAGAATCCCTCCCCCTAGATCGTATATCAATAGAGCCCTTCACCTTCCATAAGAGAGCTAGATGATTCACCAGGGTAGGCCAATGAGGATTTAAACCTACAATGTAACCCACAATAGCCAGGCTCCATTTCAACAATTTCCTTTCAGCAACTTCATTCGAATAGATGAACTTACCCTCGATTACCTTCACATTAGTCTTCTAAAGATTTTTTCACAATGAAGTTATGGAATCTGACTTGAAAAGATATGTCCATGACCTAGCTTCCTCCGCCATGGAAACGGAAGCTTCCTATCTTCTATTTCTGGTTGCTAACAGCCTTTGATTTGCCCTAAAAACATCACCTTCTGGCCTAGAGGTCAATCATGTAGCCAATCATCCTGATGACTCTAGAGGCATCCTCTCCGTCACCCTAGTTGTCACCCTTGGGATCTCCCTTGGAATCACCCCTCTCGCGCTCGTGTTGTTCGAATGAGCCATCTCAATCCAAGAATGGTGTCCTATCCTAGATGCAATCTTTGTTAAATTTAGAACAATTTGACTAAATGCAGCCCTAAGGCATATTTAGTCAACTCCTCCAGATTAGTTTACATTAACTTTATGTGGTTTGTTATATTTTAGGGTTGTGTTTTGTTGCTTTAAAGGTTATCATTGTTTTGTATCAAACCCAATAGTTGTATTATGTACAAAAAATATCAACATGGTAGGTTAAAGTAAAAACTTTGTGTTTGACATGTTAATGAGTGTTTTAATGAATATACTAGTCATCTGACTAATCAGACAAATTTGGTCTATGACTGGTTTGACCGGTCTACTTACTACCACATGTTTATAGGGATTGGCCAACCTATGGTCATCACAGGTTTTGGGAGGATGAATGGAAGGTTCTCATCAGCCAATTAGGTAACAAGGGGGCATAAATGATAGTTCCCCATACCCACATTGACTGTGTTCAATCATAATAGGTCAAATGGACTGAGTTCAGTAATGGGTCTATAATGGGTCAAAACAAACCGACCATTTACTATACACAAAGGAACCATCTAGACCCAGGGTAAGGGAATCCATCGTATGGTCTTCCCTATGTTCCATACTAGCTCAAGCATTAGATCTTGATTGTAGGTGGAAAGCCTAATTTCACTATTGCTCCTAATGGCCACTAATTGATTGTTGTTCGAGAGGGTCTTTCATGAAATCCAACATATGGACGCATCGGTACTCATGAACACAATGAATTGCATATCAAGGCGTTGATCTCTTAGTGGAACCTCCAACTCCCACATGACCTCTAATTTCTCATGAAGTATTGAATGTACGGGAAACCATGATCATCTCATTTACTTATATCAATCATGGACCCAAGGATGTATGTTTCTATGAAGTTCTCACATTTGGTTGTCTTTAAGGTAGTGGATCCAAAGGAGGAGAAGAAGTATGGTCAGAACCTCTTTGTCAACCTTGTGGTAGTTCCCATTGCATAAATGGATTCACTCTATCTACATCATGTGTTACCATCCTTTTATTTACCTTTTCATAATTTTTGTCTGCATAACTAGCAACATACCATTTGATCAACCCAAAATGGATTAGCTAATTTGCATATGGAAGTTTCAGCATAAGTTGTTTCTCTTGGCGGTATAGGTTTTCTGGTCCAAAATATGAGGCATTTTCTATCATCTTACATAATCTTATTACAGAGACTATTCACTAAAGTAGTTAATTTAACGCAAGGTCACCCTAAATGAGAAGCAAATAGAAAACTTACTATAACAAATATAATATCAAGTCGTGATTGTATGAATGAGAAGGACAATTTTATCCACATGATTATCAATCAAATAAAAAAATAAACTTCTTTATGATATATTATTTAGTACTATATGTGTCAATGTCTCCATTCATTCTTGAATCATGGCCTAGTATGTGCATAAGTTTCTTATTTTTTGCCTTGGTAAAATGGCGATCAATAGGTATATGATTTAAACATAAATGAAATTTAAATTCATCATGTTTAACTGAAAAAATCATGTACATACATTGGATATTTTATATATATAATTATTGGTTCCTTCCTTATTTGTCTTACTATTCATAAATAATAGTTCTTTGTCTTGGTTGTCATTTGGAATTTAATCCTAATTATGGTGCAATTGCATCTATCTTCTTACAAGTGATTTATTAGTTTAGGTAAATTATAGAATCTTTGTATGTGTAATGTATCTGACGTATAATAACTCTCACATCACTAGAACATCTAGCTTGCATGAGTTTTCTTATGATATGTTCCTAATGCAGAGACAAGGGTTCAAGGGTTTGATCTTGAATTTTGGATTACACTAAGGTGGTCAAGCACAAAGTTGAGAAAAGCAAGACCAAAACCTAAATTAAACCTAGAAATTTAAGACTAAGAAGGATAATTATTAATGGAAGGAGGCAATTATGCTATCAAGCAAGAAAGAGCTAAGACTGGAGACTACAGTTAGAAAAAGCAATCTAATTAGAAAAGTAAAGGATAACTAGCTAGACTAGGCAAAAGAAAGTTCTAAACTAATAATTAGACAATGAGAGCAATTAATGTACTACACTAGAAAGTCTCCAACTAAATAAAACACAAGTAACTACAACAGATAAACTATCATGAACTAGGAAATTGACTAATACAACAAGTAAACAAGCTAACTAAACAAGCACTAGATAATCAATCAAGTAATTAGGGTTTTACAAAATTATGGGAAGTGTGGGTTGTTTGGGGTTTTGTGACTATCAACTAGATTAGGGGTCGTAACATGCAAGCATTAATCATTGATTTAGATTATAAAACCAAACAAACAAGCTAGGTGATAGAGAATTAACATATACTAGTTGTTCGTAAATGGAATAGGGTGTGCATAGGGGAACTATTCCTATCACCCCCTATATGACCTTGTGAGGATCATTTGACTAGGTTTTAGGTAGATTCAACCAATACCTAACAAGTCTAGGTTTCTAGTATGGAAGCTCTAAGGGAAAATGGGGGCCAAGGTTAGTAACAGAGGGTGAAATTAGGGTTTTACACCTCACATCACCTACCATTTAGCCTTTAAGTAGTCTAAGCTATTAGCACTAAGTTATTTCAAACTAGCTACTTAGATCTTTGACCTAGGAGTAGGAGAATGGTTTGATATGTAGGAAGATGGCTAGATAACTAGGGATCCACTAGTTGGACCTAGGAGTGTATTGTTGGCATAGTATGCCCAGAGAGCCAATCATATGATGATTGCAATGAGGCATTAGATACATGATTTGATAATAAAGGTAATTCCATCTATTATGTTTGTCTCAGTCATGAGATGATGACACATACATGATATATGTCTAAAGAATGATGAGACTCGATGACATATGTCTTCAGGTTAAGGACCTGAACAATGAGACCATATGTATGTTAAGAGTTCATACATTCTTGTTATGTCCCTAGTCGGATATTACTGTGGAAGCAAAATAGACAATAGTAATGTGTAATACTAGAGTGTGTGTTGACTGATGATAGAGTCTCTTTAGTTATGATATATGATATCAAGTCGAGCACACATATATATGTTAGAGAACAGTATATCGTACAGACCTACCATGAGAGTGATACATGGATACCATGGAATGGTAGTCACAATCATGTCTCATAGTGATAGTGGTGATAGTGGTTCTTGGACCTAAAATCACTGCACTCATCACATGTTGTTGGGTACACTTTGACATCATCAAACACATTCCTGAAATATGAGTGTTATAAATGTGATGATTGGGTGACTTAGACACATGGGGTTTTGACTTTGAGTGATAGATATGGGATTTGTCCCTCCTACAAGGAGTATGACATCTAGGGCCCCTTGATAAGAGATACTGAGAATTGTATGGCCATACTCATGTGATTCAATATATGATATGTGAACTCACATGCATCTCAGACAATCTGCTCTAGGTCAAGGAACATGGATTGAATGTTGAAGAGGATGACGTTCCATGCCTCGAGTTCAATCTGGATGTCAACGACAAAGGAACTATACGATCACAGTAACACTAATCATAGATTGTAGGTTGAAAGTTGTTCTCCAACTTTACTTTTAACTTGGATAACACTCATGTGTGACTAGGCACTGCTCTTTTCTTGTGAAGTCATAAGTGAGTTATGGACTTTCACTGCTAATGTGAAATGGGACCTATAGGGTCACACACATAGGATTAACCTGTAAGAAGAGTTTATCCATGAATGATATTTAGATTGATTACTAAAGTGTTTAGGTACTCAATTAAACATTAAATCAATAGAATTGACTCAGAATCATCAAGTTCAAGTGTTGAACCAATTGATTAGAGTGTCAGATTGATTGAGAACTGCATTGACTGAGTTTTGCATAACCTGGACCACCAAACGACCAGTTCATTGGGTGAACTGACCAGCTCATGGTCAGTGAGATGACCGGTTCACACTGGTGAACCAATTGGTTCACATGGACCAACTGAGCAGGTGTTGGGTTTCTCAATTTGTGAGAAAAAGATTTTCATTTCACTTGTTCAATTTGATTAGGACAAGAATTAATCTTTGTATTAATTAGAAACGAATAAGGAAAGTCAATTATGGGAAAGTCTGGGAAGTGAAATGACCAATTCACTAAGTGAACCGGCTGGTTCACACTCCCAACCGACCGGTTCAAAAGTGAACCGATCCGCTCACTTTCCCAAATGATCGGTTCGCCTGTCGCAGTACAATCAGTTCATGGAAAATCCAGACCCTTCCACTCCTGCACAGATCGGGAACCCTAACCCTGCCCTCTACTTTAAATAGAGGGGTACAGGGGGCTTCTCAGAACACACAAATCAGAGCATCAGTTGCTCTGGAAAGTAGTTGTCCTCTCTAGTTGTGGTAACTGAGAGAGCCCAAGTAAGTGCTACCCGACTAGCAAGGCACAACGAGGGAAGACAACTACAGGATGACAACTGGGGGCGGGAGAGTGTGTCAGTGACTAGTACGCCGACAGAAGGGGACGACTCCTTCTAGTGTCCTTCAGGATGACTAGAGTTCCCGGTGGTCTGTGTAGACTATCTATAGAGGCGGGAGGTTTCTTCCGCTCACGAGAATGATGGTCAACCGCAGTTCAGGTCAAGGACAAGAGCTGCATAGACACCATCGAAGACCAGGTGGTTGAAGACCGCACTAGATGCGAGGTATTGTCACTGAGCAAGCCTCATGACCAGGTACACCTCACTAAAACCATCTTTCCTATTGCATAGTCGTTGATGCGATCTGCTGATTATAGGTTTGTGGTGAGAATTTTTTTTTATTTCCGCTGCCTATTCTGTCCCACAAAAGCCAAACAGTGGTATCAGAGCCACATTAACGTACTATGTTTTGGGATTAATCGATATGATTGATTTTTTATTTTTTTCCATTTATTTATTGCATGCGATGTGAATACTTAAACTAGCTAATATGCATATCCGATTAAACACATCAAATTCCAATATACATATATGATATGGTATATATATGCAATCGATACGCGTCGCCCTAAAATGGTTTTGATGGTGGATGTGTAGCATGATTATGGCCTATAAACCCCTATGTGTGTGCTTGGTTGGTTGTGGTTGTTTGCATCTCGGTCTGCGTACCGAGTCCTTTCTTCTATCCCAATGTAACTCGAGCCTTCTCTTTTACCTTTGCTCCCCCCGAATGTAACTCGGGGTTTCCCAAAGAGATATGTAAAGTAGGATAGTTTATTTCATGTTATGTCGAAGAACGGCGGGCGCCTAGATGAGCATTTAGAGGATCAAGACAACCATCTCATGGAGCGAGATGATCGAATGGTGGATCAAGATGACCGTCTCATGGAGCGAGATGAGCGAATGGTGGCCTAACGAAGTGCGTGATGACCTGATAGACCGATCGCCTGGAGGAGACAAATGATCGGTTGGTGACACCCAACCGATCAGGTGGGAGGCGAGCCGATCAGTCATGGGATGAGCTGATCAACCCGTAACGGCTAAAGCACAAGACTTCATCTTCTATAGGTTGATGCATATGATGTAGATCTAGGTGACCGTAATTCCTTGTGGCTCAAGGAATTACAATAGGATGGCCATAATCATAGCTTTTATTGATATTGCATGTTTTCTCGTTGTGGTTATAGTATGTATATGATATGTACTATATATATGTGGTGATTGGATATGTATATGTACTTATATAAAATCCCTCAAATACAATATTAAGTCTTAGATGCCTTCCATTAGTAGTACACATGAAAAGCTTGATCGAACAAGCGTAGGTTATGCCAAAGCGTGGTGCGCCGTCCATCTCATGGAAGTGTGATGGTAAACATGTAGGTTCTGCCAAAGCAGGGTGCATGTTTATCATGTCAGCTTTTGGGTCAGACTTAACTGGTGATTCTTAGAGCGTCTAAGCTCCAGAGGCATGCAGAACATCATGGCAAAGAGTTGCGCATGTCATCTATCCAAGAGTTGCATATGATGCAATTGGCATGATGGCTTACCTAAATAGTCAAGTTGTGGGTGATCAGCTAAAGCTGACTCATAATTGATGAAATATGGATCTTGACCACTAGAAGATTGTATGCTATAATCTTCTAAATTGATGGTGAGGGCTATCAATTTAATCAAAATAGTGGGAGCGATAGTTAATTAAAGGCCTAATTAATATCGTCAAATTTATCAAATCAAACAAATAAAAAATGTTTTGAAAAGTTGCAAAATTCTTTTGTAGAATCCAAATGACAAACACAAATAAATTATCATTTCTATCAGTTTATAGATGAGATAAAACTTCAAATCTGGTTTGGGACCTTTGAGAAGTATTCTCAGTAGTGAGTGTTAACTCTAAAGTCTTTGAAAGACTAGAGCCAGTAGAACCACTCAAACTGTGCCTAAGGCTAAAATTGGATGCTTACTTGAAGTATGCCAATGATGCCTAAGACATCAAGAACCTTAAGCTAAGATATATGAACTACGAGTTGCATAAATAGCTTGAAGCATGGACATTTTTGAGAAGGTTATACTTCTTATGAATCATGTAAAGCGTGAAAGGTATAATGTCTTCAAAGCGATGTTAGAGTATAATCAGACAGATGGATATCAAGTATAATCTAATATGCTCAATATGATTGTGCATATAGATTGACTATGATTTCTTAAAGGTTAAGAGTTGTCCAAACATATGGTTCTAACAAATTGTTGTGTGAATCATATAGCCAACATATCAAATGTTGAGAAACTTGGCCAGACCACTGTCTGAAGTGCTTGGCATGTTGATGCCAAAGCATGAATGAAGAAAGGACAAAAACTATGACAATGATCAGAAGAGTAAAGCCCATAGACTAAAGCAAGGTTAAGAAGTGTTCTGAGGCCAAGATTGGGTCCAAGTCTTCATCACTCAAGATGTGGAGAGGGGTAAGTAGGAAAGGGAAATAACCTCTTTATAGAGGATCTCGAGAAGATGAAAGAGATAGAGATCTCTACTTTAGGACTCGAGAAGAAGTAAGCTAGAAAATGTGCAAAGTAAGATTTGTTGCCTTTATAGTTACAGTATGACATTCATGGGCATATAATAGAATTAGTGTTTTGCTAGTATACATCTGTCATCAATGAAATCATCATACATCTTGTTTGGATAAGAGTGTAATGAATTGATGGCAATGCATATGTCTCATCAACTATACTTGATAGTTAAAGAGACAAATGTGTATGACACATGTAATGAATGACATGATAACTCAAACTTGAATGCCTATAGCATAGTCATTTGTAGTGCATAAATGAGAATGACATTTCTGGCAATCCAAATGATGGCTATCCATACCCATTTTGGTTATTGAACCAATAGAGACATGCTAATATCATTCATTGTACAATATGACAGAGGTTCTTCACTAGATGTAGTGGGAGAACAATTATTCTATTAAGAATTATACATATTGATGTATAAAGACTTTTTAGAATAAATGCTAAAGGTAATCAATGGTACTTCATTATATTTACTGATGAACTCAGTAGATATGGTAGTTTGTATTTAATGAAATACAAACATGAATCTCTTGAAGTGTTCAAGGAGATCATAAATGAAGTACATAACACACTTGGTATAAGTATTAAATTTCGATATGATCTATATGGAAATACTTTGAACAAAGAGTTTGAGAACCTTCTGAAAGATCATGATGGGCTCCACCTAAAACACAATGATAGTGTATCATGAGAAGTGTATCAGAAAGAAGTAATCACACCTTGATGAATCAAAATGTGATTACTAGATAAACTTCAAATTTCCTTTTAGACACATGCTTAACACTAAAAGAGGCAAACTGGGGATCACAAAATGTTGTGGAATCTCAAAGTTCCTCAAGTAATACACAGAACTCATGGTTCTGGTAGAACATGCCTAGAGCTTGAAAGATATATGATATCTTATGGACAAAAAGGTGGTGAGTTGATCATATGATGAGTCAACAATCTACCTAGAAACTAATGAAAGCCAGAAACTAAGACATGGCTTGAAGCCATGAAATCCAAGATGGACTCCATGTACATCAACAAAGTATGACTTTGGTTGATCCACCTGAGGGGGTAAAACCCATGGGGTACTTTTGGGTCTTCTAGAAGAAGACTAACATGGAGGGTAATTTGGCTGTAAAGAGTTTCTAATAAAGTTCAAGGCATCGAACATGATGAAATCTTTTTAGTAGTTACCAAGGATAAATCCATCAGGATAATGCTTGCTATTGTATCTTAATGTGACTATGATATTTGGCATATGGATAATAAAACTACATTCCTTAAATGGAATATTATGTAGGATGTGTATGTGACACATCCCTAAAGGTTTTATAAATCCAATAATGCAAATAAAGTCCATAAATCCGGATAGATCAATCTTTGGATTGAAGTAGGAACCTCATAACTGTGATCTTCTATTTGATAAGATAGTCAAAGAGTTTGACTTGAGTCAGAATAAATACGTAATGTTTGATTACAAGAATTTAGTGGGAGCATATGTATATTCCATGTATTGATGGGGAATAACGTCCTTATACTACAAATATTAAAACCTGGCAACAAAGTGCATTATGAAGTTTTAAAGGAAGCATCATATGTGATAGGAGTCAAGATATATAGAGATAGATCAAAAAGGGCTTCTTGACCTAACAAAGAGAACATACATTGGCAAGATGCTGAAAGGGTTTAGCATGATGAGAGAAAACCTATCCATGTTCCATGGAGTTAGTCTCTCAAGAGCCAAGTGTCCCAATTCTTATGAAGAATAAGGAACACATGGATAGATGCCATATGCATTCGCAATTGGATCTATCACGTATGAACTCATCTCATTATCTTGTATGTATTGGACATGACAAGAACATATGAACTAATTATCTTGTATGTATTGGACATGACAAGAAGATATGAAATCATCATCTTGTATGTATTGGACATAACGAATGTATATCTATTTAACTCCAGTAAGAGTTACTAGAATACCATGAAGGAAATATTTGTGTACTTGTGAAGTACTAAAAGGATTAGTTCCTCAATTATGGTAACAAGGAAGAGTTGGGTGTAAAGAGTTACACTGATGCAAGCTTCTGAAATGACAAATTGTGTTTGATCTTGGAATAAGAATTACTAGTTGGAAATGTTCCAACATGAGACAATTGATTAATTCTATAATGAGAAGCTGAGTACCTTAGTGTTATGAACACTATAAAGGATATTGTATGGATCTAGAAGTTAATAGGGATGAACTTATGGAGGTTCCGACCATTGGTGACTCAATAGAAATATTGTGACAACAATAGAGCTAATGGTTAGACAAAGGAATCTTAGATAGCATACTATGACACTTCCATCTCATACGAGTTGTCGTACAACGAGGGGATGTGAAACATGCACTGTATCGACTTGAAGCAAATGTTGCTTGCCCGCTATAAAAGCACTTGTACATTAGAAACATGATGGATATGTTGAGATCCCTTGGAATATGATTTGTGGGTGATTGGCTCTAAGTGCAAGTGGGAGTCTGTTGGTATAGTATGCCCAGAGAGGCAATCATATGATGATTGTAATGAGACATTAGATACCTAATTTGATAATATAGGTAATTCCATCTATTATGTTTGTCTCAGTCATGTGATGATGATACATACATGATAGATGTCTAAAGAATGATGAGACTCGATGACATATGTCTTCAGGTTAAGGACATGAATAATGAGACCATATGTATGTTAAGAATACAAACATTCTTGTTATGTACCTAGTCAGATATTACTGTGGAAGCAAAATAGACAATAGTAATATGTAAGACTAGAGTGTGTGTTGAGTAATGACAGAGTCTCATTAGTCATGATATATGATATCAAGTCAAGCACACAGATATATGTTAGAGAATAGTATATCAGACAGACCCACCATGAGAGTAATACATGGATACCATGGAATCGTAGTCACAATCATGTCTCATAGTGATAGTGGTTCTTGGACCTAAAATCACTGCACTCATCACATGTTGTTGGGTACACTTTGATATCATCAAACGCATTCCTGAAACATGAGTGTTATAAAGGTGATGATTGGGTGACTTAGATACATGGGGTTTTGACTCTGAGTGATAGATATGGGATTTGTCCCTCCTACAACGAGTATGACATCCAGGGCCCCTTAATAAGAGAGAATGAGAATTGTATGGCCATACTCATGCGATTCAATATATGATATGTGAACTCACATGCATCTCATACAATCTACTCTAGGTCAAATAAACATGGATTGAATGTTGAAGAGGATGACGTTCCATGCCTCGAGTTCAATCCGGATGTCAGCGAAAAATGACCTATACGATCACGATAACACTAATCATAGATAGTAGGTTGAAAGTTGTTCTCCAACTTTACTTTTCACTTGGGTAGCACTAATGTGCGACTAGGCACCGCTCTTTTCTTGTGAAGTCATAAGTGAGTTATGGACTTTCACTGCCAACGTGAAATGGGACCTATAGGGTCACACACATAGGATTAACCTGGAAGAGGAGTTTATCCATGAATGATATTTAGATTGATTACTAAAGTGTTTAGGTACTCAATTAAACATTCAATCAATAGACTTGACTCAGAATCATCAAGTTCAAGTGTTGAACTAATTGATTAGAGTGTCAGATTGATTGAGAATTGCATTGACTGAGTTATGCATAACCTGGACCACCAATCGACCGATTCACTAGGTGAACCGACCGGCTCATGGTCAGTGAGATGACTGGTTCACACTGGTGAATGCATCGGTTCACATGGACCAACCGAGCAGGTGTTGGGTTTCCCGGTTTGTGAGAAAAATATTTTTGTTTCACTTGTTCAATTTGATTGGAACAAGAATGAATCTTTATATTAATTAGAAATGAATAAGGAAAGTCAATTGTGGGCAAGTCTTGGAAGTGAAATGACTAGTTCACTAAGTGAACCGACCAGTTCATAATCCCAACCAACTGGTTCAAAAGTGAACCGATCGGATCACTTGCCCAAACAACCGATTCATTTTTCAAACAATTGGTTCGCCTGTCGCAGTACAATCAGTTCATGGAAAATCCAGACCCTTCTACTCGCACACAGACTGGGAATCTTGGCCCTTCCCTCTACTATAAATAGAGGGGTATAGGGGGCTTCTTAGAACACACAACTCAGAACATCAGTTGCTCTGCAAAGTTGTTGTCCTCTCTAGTTGTGGTAATCGAGAGAGCCCAAGCAAGTGCTACCCGACTAGGGAGGCACAGCGAGGGAAAGACAACTGTAGGACGACAACTGGTGGCGAGAGAGTGTGTCGATGACTAGTACGTCAATAGAAGGGGATGACTCCTTCTAGTATCCTTCAGGATTACTAGAGTTTCTAATGGTATGTGTGGACTATCTATAGAGGTGGGAGGTTTCTTCTGCTCAGGAGGACGATGGTCAAATGTAGTTCGGGTCAAGGATAGGAGCTACACAGACAGCGTCGAAGACCAGGTTGTTAAAGACCGCACTAGTTGTGAGGTATTGTTGCTGAAAAAGCCTCATGACTAGGTGCACCTCGCTAAAACCATCTTTCCTATTGCATAGTCGTTGATGTGATCTGCTAGTTATGGGTTTAATGTGAGTGTTTTTAATTTCCACTGCCTATTCTGTCCCACAAAACCCAAACATGTATCCTAGAAAAACTACATATCCCCCATTTCCCCTTGAACCTAGGTGTTTCAAGTACTCACATATTAATCATTAGCAAACAAAATAATAGAGTTTACACATTATTTTACCCCAACATGGTATCAAATTCACATTTTACACTCCAAACAACCCACCTATAGGGCTTAGCTACTCATAGTATAATGAGAGAGAAGGAAGGAGTAAAAGAGTAAAACATCATGGAGCTTGATGAAGACTTTTCCTTATTCACCTCTATCTATATAGGGACAACCTACTCCCTCCTTGATGCATGAAAAGCATTTAAGGATGGATGGAAGTAGTTGAAATCCTAGAAACTAGGGTTTTGAGGTGGAAGAATGTGCAATTGAGTGGAAAATAGGCGGAAATTAAAAGGAAGTAGATGGAAGTGAGTGGGTGGGAAAACAAGTGCCAATGAATGCCAATATTTGGCTTCCATATGCAACCATTGGTTACATAGGGGCTTTAGAAGTCGAGGGTTAAGTGGGGGTAAAATAGGAAAATGAATGGAGAAAATGAACCAGAGGAATTGGCCACCACGGTCGTGGTGTGTGGGGTGGATGATGAACATGTGGATTTGAACATGCATGGTGAAATTAGTAAAATGTGAGGTCATTTTGTGAAGTTGGGGGTTTGGGTAGCTCGACTTTCATGGGTGCCACAAATGTGGTGGGTAGATGGTGGAACTCTTATGGAAGATACCACAATCATTTTGAAGGGAGGTGAACTTGGATGTTTCTTGTAGAAGGGTCATCTTGAGATCTTCTGTTACAACCCCAATTTTGGGTTCATTTGATGAGAAATTTCTTTAACTTTCATTATCATTACTGAATGGAAAATGATACATAAAACAAAAAAGGGGTCAGAGATGAGACTCTTTTTGACATTATGTGCACATAACAACAAAAATTGAGAAATAAAGTAATATTTTTTCTCTTTATTTTTGTTATTATGCACACATAAACACTAAAAAGGACCTCATTTATGGTCCCCTTTCTAGTCTGTATATCAAACCTCTTACTAAATCCTCTCACGTGCTATGACAGCTCCCGCTTCCCAGGTGTGGGTCTTATGCCATTATCATTTTTGTTTGAGGGAATTGAGGGAATCTTTTGTCCTTACCTAGTACAAAAAAGTAGAGTTTTTTTCCCAAAACCCCGCTTTCTTTTCCTGAAATTCCTGAAAACCCCCTCCCTTTTACTAAATCCTATCTAACCCTCTCTTTGTTTAACCAAATTCCAAATAACCCTTCCCAGTACTTTTCCGTCAGCTTCTGTTTCACAGTGGTTACGGCTGTTCTTCTTCTTTTTAAATGCATTTCCTTACCTCAATGAAATGATAGTTTTATATATTTTATTATACTATTAACATATAATATTTTTTTATTATGATATTAATAAATTATTACTAATATTCATAATAAAAAATTATAGTTTAGGAGTTTGGGTCCAATTTATTCCCAGATTTGGATAAATTTGGGTCGACTTTTGCAACCCTTGCTCGACTTGGGTTCAGGTACGGATTAGACATGCCCGGACGATTGGGTCAATTTTAATTTAAAATATTTATCATATTTCATATTAATCATGTTAATGAGTTGGGAAAACTCATCCAACGGCATCCCACAGTGGGGTCAAATTTTAAAAACTTACCTATCATCCTGAAATATTCAAATTGAACTAGATATTCAATCAGAACATGTTTAATACGTATATGAATTCAAGATGAACAAGAATTGTAACAAGCATGACGTGAACAGACCGAAACATATATCGACTAGAACATAACCCAAACCCACTAGATCCAAACATCAAGAACATATTTTGTTATGAATGTGTATATTAAAACGAAGGAAAAATAGCATATTAAGAAACTTTACATAATTTCAGGAGATAGTGACGGTTTTGCATATTAAAGATAAAAAGGAGGGGGTTTTCAGAAATTTCAGAAAAAGGGGGAGGGAGTTTGGAAAAAAATGGGTTTGGGAAAACACGTCTTATCGACATGCCTAGTATTAAATATAACAAATATTTCTAAACAAAATTAACTCGACTGAAGGGAAATATTTAACATGTAAATGATCCCAAGCCGAACAAAGTTGTAGAAGTCGACCATATCTTATCTAGATCTGGGTATGGAGACGCAAATTCTTGAACCGTAATTATATTTTATGAATATCAATAATAATTTTTAATATCCTAATTAAAAATAATATATGAGAATAGTATAACACAATATATAAAAATATTCAATTGTATCCCACATCGAGGTCAAATTTCAAAATTTAATAATATTTTTACATAATATATTATTTTTAATTAGGATATTAAAATTATTATTGATATTGAAAAAATATAATTATAGGAAATTATTTTATCATGAACAAGAGTTGTAAAAATGTCTTAATATGGTATTTTTCCTTCGTTTTAGTATATACGTTCATAACAAAATATGTTCTTGATGTTTGAGTCTGGTGGGGTTGGGTTCTGTTTTAGTCGATATACGTTTCGGTCGGTCAGTTCACGCCATGCTTGTTGCAACTCTTGTTCAACTTGAATTCAGATACGGGTTAAATATGTTCTGATTAAATATCTAGTTCAATTTGAATATTTCAGGATGATAGCTAAGTTTTGAAAATTTGAGCCCACTGCGGGATGGCGTTGAATGAGCTTTCCCAACTCATCAACATGATTAATATAAAATATAATAAATATTCTATACTAAAATTGACCAAATCGGCCGGGCGTGTCTAAATCGTACCTGAACTCAAGTCGTGCAAGTGTTGCAAAAGTCGACCCGAATTTATCCAAATATGGGAATTAATTGGACCCAAACTCCTAAATTGTAATTTTTAATTATAAACATTAGTAATAATTTATTAATTATAATAAAAAATATTATATGTTAATAGTATAACAAAATATTTAAAATTATCATTTCATTGAAGCAAAGTAATGAATTTAAGAAGAAGAAAAACAACTGTAACAGCTGACGGAAAAGTACCAGAGGGGGTTATTTGGAATTTGGTTAAACAAAGAGGGGGTTAGATAGGATTTTGTAAAAGGGAGGCTTTTTTTAGGAATTTCAGGATAAGGGAGGTGGATTTTGGGAAAAAAACTCTAAAAAGTATGTACTTCTTGACATACATCGATACCCCTTGATACGAAGGCAATACCGCGTCACGCAGCCCACCGTTTAGTTTTGGTCCTCTCGCTCCCTCCTCCTTCTTTGCCTGTGTTAGACCGCCCATCTACTCCAACGGTGACCGAAAGCGGAATCTCATTTAACTCCTGCACTGCTCCTCATATTCATCAGCCCCTCCGGCCTTTTCTACTATAATAAGTTTCTTAGCTATCATCGTTATGTTTATCTCCCTCTTCAGTCCTACCACAATTAAATCATGAGTCTGAGTCGAAACAAAGACTGGTGCTATCCTTGTTGTTCTAATTGCATAATCATGCCCTTATCTTGTACAATACAACAGCTATATAATGTTGTATCATACATATCCACATTGAATATAACGACGAAGTCAACTCTCATAGGGCAAGAAGCAAACAGCCGGGCTGGGTTTTGTGGGGTCAAGTGGAGAGGCAATAGCTTAAGCCCACCGCCCATGGGGCTGCCATGTCTCTCTGTCGCTTGCATAGAATTCATCGCCGCTGGTGGTCCCCAAGGACGAAGGAAGCTGGATGGAGAGCATCAAGGGCACCCAAGAGGTTAGTGTTGTTAATGTTGGTTATTGTCGTTCATGCAACAGCGAGAGGTGCAATATAATTAACAGTCCAGATAGATCCAAAATAAGAATCAAAGAACAAACGAAGCAGGAGAACAGAAAACAAGAGTTAGAATCATACAATTTATTATTTAAACCAAACAGAATCAGACTGCGGCACGTTTTATCACCCTTCTTCCAATTAGCAATAATGTTTGCATTATCAGGAATTGTTTCATCAGATACATGTTCAGTTTCAACTAAATACTTATCATAACCCACAATATTCAGCCAAATTTCCATACGACTCTGCCAACGGGCAAAGTTCGTACCAGTAAACTTTTCAGGCATATTAGTTGTATCAATTTTACATCCCGAACCACCCTGACCGGCCATAGTTAATTAACGACAGAAATATGATTTCTTTAAGACTGTTGTTAATGTTGGTTATTATCGTTCATGCAACACCGACAGGTGCAATATAATTACAGTCCAAGAAGATCTAAAATAAGAATCAAAGAACAAAAGAAGCAGGAGAACAGAAAACAGGAGTTAGATTCGCAAACCAGATCGTTCGTTAAGAAATGAACGTGTTACTTAAAGAAATCAGTGCCCGACAATCCTCGCGGATAGACACCGTTCTCCCAGTCTTGATCCGGCACGAACCTGGATTGTTGCACGTCTTGCTCGCGCACATTGCACTGCTACCAGTGCAGCACAGCAACTGCAGGTACCACCACCTGACAGCTACGTCTCGAAGACATGAAGGATGAGTCGCGCTTTGCACAGGAGGACAACTCTCGCACTCGGGATTAGGGCTCTCAAAACACACGGCGGCAGAAGACTATTTTCGGTGTGTTTAACACTAATGACCGGATGCGTATATATAGCCACACACGTCCCTAATCCTATTCTCAGTGAGACGCAACACTCGGTTGCTCTTGTACACAATACGGAATAAACCGTAAAAGAGAAACACTTTCTAATTAGGATTAAAAAATCCGAATAAGAAAGCAACAATTAATTACACGAGTAATTAATTACTTAGTCGTATTCTAGTGTAAAAAGAAGACGGAAGACATTCTCCACAATCCACAATCCACAATCCACAAGCCACAAGCCCAAGCCCGAGCCCGAGCCCGGCCCGGCCAGGCGAGGCGAGCCAAGGCGAGGCGTGGCGTGGCGCGCGCGCGTGCGTACGTGCGTTGTGATGTGGCAATTCCACCCACCAAGGAGGTGAGCATACCTCCTTCCTATGACTCCTTTGGACACTAGTGCCCCATGTGATCCTAAATATGAGGACCACAAAAGTTCTAGGAGTGAGCAATATGGGATAAAACTTATTTGTCATTTGCACTAGAAACAACACAACATTCTCACATGTACTTGCTGCACTACATTGGGCTTAACCCATGCTAAATAAATGATTTGCTACAGTAACGACGCTACAGTAATTACGTGAAGCTACAGTAACCATCATTTATCTAACAATCCCCCACAAAGTCCAATGTGTAGTGTGCTCTACCATTCAGTCCTCCATATTGTGCTTTCAGCAGATACCTTTCGGTTTGAATCTACCTGAGTTATCCAACTGTGACTCCTGTAGGAACTAGGTGAACAAAATTCTTGAACCTGAATCTTGGGTACAAGAGTATAGGTTGGTAACAACACAATAAATACATGGTAGTAAAGAAAAATAATGCATTAAGGCCATGCATATAAAATTTTATATCATGATTGATAACAGAGAACAACCCAATTCTCATGTTGCGGCCTACACAACATCAATCACTTAGCTAGAGTCTCCAAGGATGTACTGCTAACATCCTGTCCTAAGACTTGACACCATTAAGAGACTACTCTCTTACTAACTTGCAGTCATGACACTAACAGGTTTCCAGGAGATAGACACACAGATGCTAGAAGCATCAAACAAAAATACACAGTGTCATCCGATTTACCCGACAGCTTGTTATTACCACATTGAACCCAATTTGTCGGATCTCCACTCTTTTGGGTTGGGTTGCTACTGCCTGTAAATCTATAGGGGTTTCAGTCCCATCCCCAATCTGGATTTTTCCACTACAACCAAGGTAAGACCTTTAGTGAAAGGATCAGCTGTATTATCTTTGGTACCGACGTAGTCCACAACCACGACCCCATTAGACACTAACTCCCTTACATATTTTAATCTGACTTGGATGTGTCTTTGTTGTTTTTTATTGTACTTGGAACTCTTTATCTTAGTAATAGTTGTAGTTCTATCACAGTGAACTGAAATCGCAGGAAGCGGCTTCATTACCATAGGTAAACTAGACATAAGTCCATGTAGCCATTCAGCTTCCAATCCAGTTTCATCTAAAGCACACAACTCTGCCTCAAAAGTGGACCGAGACAATATGGTCTGTTTCTTAGACCTCCAGGAAACAGCTCCTCCTCCCAACAGGAATACATATCCTGAGACACCATTACTCCCAGAATTCACGGCAATCCAGCTTGCATCACTATATCCTTCGACTACGGAAGGATGTTTACCATAATGCAGCCCAAGGGAACGTGTTCCCTTGATATACCTCAGAACTCTATCAAGAGCTTCCCAATGGGTCTTGTCGGGACAATTGGTGTATCTACTTAACTTGTTCACGGCAAACACAATGTCTGGACGTGTACAGTTCATAAGATACATCAAACTTCCGATAATCTGAGAGTATCGTAATTGAGACACTGGAACTCTAGTCTCATTCTTGAACAAGGGCTTGGATGAATCATATGGAGTCTTAACAGGTTTACGTGATGTGTACTCAAACCTCTCCAGTATCTTCTCAACATAGTGAGACTGAGAGAGAGCTATACCATCAGTAGACCTTATGATTTTAATTCCTAAAATCACATCAGCGACACCCATATCCTTCATCTCAAACTTGCTACATAAGAATGACTTTGTCTCTTTTACTACTTTCATATCGGAACCAAAAAGCAGAATATCATCGATGTATAAGCATAACAAAATGAATCCATTATCGACAATCTTGCAGTAGAGACACTTATCAAATTCATTAGAAATAAAGCCAAATGATGATATCACAGAATCAAACTTCTCATGCCATTGCTTAGGGGCTTGTTTCAAGCCATATAATGACTTAACAAGTTTACACACTTTGGACTCATTCCCACGACCCACAAATCCCTCAGGTTGTTCCATATATATCTCTTCTTGAAGATCACCGTGTAAGAACGCAGTCTTCACATTCATCTGGTGGATATAGAGATTATAAATGGAAGCCAATGCTAAAAACACTCGGATTGTGGTCATACGGGAAACAGGTGAATAGGTATCAAAATAATCTATTCCTTCCCTTTGTGTGTAACCCTTAGCAACTAACCTAGCCTTATACTTATTGATTGTCCCGTCTGCATTAAGTTTCTTCTTAAAAATCTATTTGCAACCAACTGCAGAACAACCAGGAGGCAAATCCACCAATTCCCAAGTTCCATTCGAGAGAATTGATTGGATTTCATCATTAACAACTTCTTTCCAAAACTTAGCTTCTGGAGATTCCATAGCTTGTTTGAAAGTAACAGGATCATCCTCAACATTGGAAGTGAGAAACTCACTTCCAAAGTCTTTGGATGTCCTAGGCCGTTTACTTCTCCTTGGTTCAACTATTTCTTCAGAATCATCAGATTCAGAAATAGCTTGTTCTGAGTCGTCCCCCACATTTGTCATCCTTTCCACGTGCTCGGGAATGGAACATGTGGTAAATGAATTTTCTTGAGATACCTCATTGGGCACACCAGTTTTCATAGGAAACACATCCTCAAAGAATGTAGCATCACGTAATTCCACAATTGTATTGACCTCAATGCCAGAGATATCTGATTTTACAATCAGGAATCTATAAGCATAGCTTGTCTCTACATAACCTAAGAATATGGCTGACCGGCCTAAATCGTGTGTCCAAAAGTGGAGGCGGATTTGAGGTAGTCGAACTTTTACATTTATAAACCTGAATCCTTCTAAGCCCCCACAACTTTGCTTACGGGGTCGAGGTAGATATACGGGGTCGAACACAGGGACAAGGGGGTAGTGTTGAGAACCCAGAATCGACACGCTACACTCCGGCAGGTATAAAGAGATAATAAATTCCCCAAAAGGAAATAGCAAGATGTCACAAACAAAGCAAGAAAACTATCTCCAACTGGAGCTACTAGAGAGATTTAAGGTTTTTTAGTCATTTAGCAGTTTTTTTAGGGGTTTTTCATGCTATAGAAATAGAAAGATAAAACTAGAGCTAGAGGCAAGGTACGAAAGATAAGACTTCAGTAAAACAAGCGGTAGCAGTAACATCCTGCACCCCTCCTCTCAGAGCAGGTACCTCTAACCAAGCATCAACACCCCTCTCGAGGTTGCTGGACTTAAGTTAGAGCGGAATGTTACTGAAACAACTCCGTTCTAGGCACTCTCGTATTGCAGAATCGGACCAAACACTAGAGCCACAACAAAACTCTCAAAGTTGTTGCGACAGGAAAACACGATTCGGTAGCTAAGAGAAACGCGATCCAAACATGCAAGCTAGAGTTCAGATATCAAACATAGCAGTCATCCAACATTTTGCACCAAGCATAGAGCAGCAAGTAATTAAGTTTTTCTATTTCTATAAACATATAAATGGTTTATTACAATGCAGGAATTAAAGAATTAAATGACAGAAATAAAGATAGATGTCGCCTTCTTGATGTAAAAGGACGACAGGCTACAACGGCTCTCCAGCCCGATACCGGTCAGGAGCCTAGCCCGATACAGTAGTGTCGGGCGGCACGCTTGACGACCGTCTGTATCGTTCAAAGACTCTAGCTGATACGCTCATGTCGGGCGGCACACCCTCTCAGGCGGCATGCGTGACGGGCGAAGCGTATCGGGTTCGATATCGTGTCGGGCATGGAGCGACGCATTCTATTGTCGGGCACTTGTGTCGGGCACTTTTGTCGCTTATCAATGTTGGCCGATATCGGCCCGCAGTGTCAACCGGGATGGTCCTAAGTGAACCATCCTCTCCCTCTCGGGATGAGGAAGAGCTCACCTAGAGTTGCCCGACACGAGAAATGGGGCACGATACTCTCGCTATCGTAGTTTTCCTCGGAAGATCGCTCAAAGTCCCCAACTGTCCGAACTGTCTTTTCGACTTCCTGTAGCTGCTATTTATAGGCAGCTGGTTGGGAGAAGTTATGGTGTTCGAAGCGCCACGTGTCCTCCTTATGCGCGGGTCGTTGGAAGGCCGATACAGGTATCGCTCGGCGCAGGGGTGTCGGCTATCGGTCACGTGACGGGTGGCACGCCTGCCGGAGGGTGGCTGTGTCGGGCGACAAGATGGGTTGTCCTGGAGAGCTTGGCTCCCTGTCGGGTAGAAGGCGTGTCGTCCGTCAGCTTCCTTTTGCGCGACATCCCTTTGTCGTGCGTCATGGTGTCGCTCCACCCTGTCGGAGAGAGGTCGTATCGGGCGTCAGGAAGGCCGAAACAGACTTGGACTTGTTTGTGGGCCGGGACGGCCTTATTGTACCAAAATGAGGAAAAACTCTGTAAAAGATCGAAATATTGGATTAAGAGCATTGCTTAGCCAATTATTGCGAAAGTACTAATAAAAGAGAGGAAAATAGCAGAAAAGGCAGTTTTGACAACAGAATAAAGGGCAAAAACATCACAAAATTTGGTGTTATCAACTCCCCCAAACTTAGCATTTTGATTGTCCTCAATCAATATTTAAACTATATTTAGCGATGCTTCTTCTGCTCGGAAAAGCTTTCTGTTCAAAAGGTGAAACAAGAATCGTAATGCCTTAAAGATAATGCTGTCTCATTACGAATAAAAGACTTAGTTTTTCCTGCCTTATTATTTAAGTAAAATTCTTCTCTACAGCTTCGGCAAGACTTTGTTGTATGATTCCGAAGTTAGCTTACACACCAAACAGCTTTATTTTTGGGGCAAAAAGTTGTGTATCGGGTAGGCTAAGGCTTTTTTAGGGTTTTTCTTGTTTCCCATCAGTCCATCCATGTAAGGGTCCGTTAATGGGCAAGTGGTCCCTACAGTCCAAGCCAGTTGGCTTTAGAGCAGTGATTTCACATCCTACGTACCACTACCCCGGATCTACCATGCCTAAAGATGGGTACTTTTGGAAAGCAAGTGGGTATATATATTTTTTTCTTTTCTTTTATTGGGCACAACTCTCATGCTTTTATTCACTCTCATAAGGCTTCTCTATCTTTTTGGGATTTTGTTGGGTAAGGGGAACAAAAAGGGATTTCTGCTGTTTAGGCAGCTTTTTCCTTCTCCATACTCGTCTCTTAGCTGTTTACGAGATTATTATATTTTTTGAAATTTTTGGCATTGAAAAACATAATCTTCTCGTTTGTTTGAAGCAGCATTATCAGAAAGATATAACAAAACTTGTATCTCGTTAAGCACATAGAAAATAGACTTTGCAAGAAGTCACGACATGTTTTCACTATTATAGAAACTTTGTACATATGCATGGAGATGATATATAAACAAAAGGAATTTTTGAAACTTTGGTATGAACATTTATATGTATACAAAGAACAAATGAATAACGAATTTAAGACAAAAGCATAAAGAAATTGAGTTAGAATTTTCAAAATTTTGTACCTTCCTCACTGGTACATGGTACCCCCCAAACTTACTCCACACTCTGTCCCAGAGTAGTGAAGTAGATAAGGTGAGTTAATGTTTATTCCTGTGAGGTTGCGCCTGCGTCAGACAGAAGCTCCCATACATATTCCCTCCTTTTGCTGTGATAGAAGGTGTGGTGGAGCTGATCAGGCGTTTCTTTGTTCGCCATCCATTCCAGGACGTAGATGCCGGAGTCGTTGGATAGGGGAAGTTGATGCGGACTGCGGTGGCAGAACTGGAGTTCGTGCCACTTGCCTCCTTGCATGTCCAGGAATGGTTGGACCATCCTTGCCACCTCGTCGTAGTATTTTCGGACCAGGCGTTCGACGGATGTCAAAGGTTCTAATGTACACGACACTGGATGGTTCTTGTTGCTGTCCGAGCTGTTGTAGAAAATTCCTGCTCGCTGCCGGGTGTACACAGTTAGGAGCGCCCAATGATTGTAATGCAGAATTGGCAAAAAGATAGTTTCTGGGACCCCGCCTCTCAATTTTTCCAGAAAATTTTGCTTCGCTCCTGTTTCGTTGGCGAGGCAGACGTCGTTGAATAGCATGGACTGGGATATGTATGCATGTTCTAGTTTTGGCTGTATATACTGGATATAAGCGGCTACAACTGCTACAGCCAAACACCCTCCTTCCTTTACCATGTCCCTTAGATCGTCGACCGGGACTACGACATCGCCTGCCTGAAAGGCGACAACCGATGGGGTAGAATCATCTAACTTCAGCTGGATTATATTGACCTGCTCCTGTGTGAGAGTTGCACATGAAAAGCGGTCGAAATTCGTTATCAGCCCTTCTGAAGCTTTAGGCAAAACAGTGTTCTCCGTCCCGTGCACTTTCTTCAGGACTGCCAACTGCTTGCCTGCCCCATGTATGATGGTCGCCACTTTCTCCTCTTTTTCTGAGGAGCTGCTAGACTGAGAAGAGTTTTCTTCCAGGTCACTGTCCAACAGCTGCTCCGGTACCCCTACTGTCGCACCCCAATCTCACACTAACCACAGGCCACGAGATTAAGGCGCGACAAAGGGATTTACGCATAAGCCAAACCATTCATCACTTTTTAAAACATCTTAAAGACATTAAAAAGATAACCTGATTTAGGCTGTAAACCAAAACCACACAAACTGCAGAAGCATTTCTATTAAACTGACAGGAAATATATACAAAGTCTACAGCAATTTACATTGTTCAACATAAATTAAACATAACAGTTAATTTACATCTTTATACACATTCCACAAACATACTCTCTCTCACCCACACCATGTCCCAAGGACCGAGGGGAAAGGACTAAGAGACCTCTAACTAAACTAACTACAAACCTTCTGTAGACTAGGTGTTAGGATGAAACGATCCTTCCGATTCCTGATGCTGATACTGACCTGAAAATGTTTTGAGTAGAGGTATGAGCCTACTCGCTCAGTGAATAGCCTTTCATTTAGCTATCACTAAACAACTCATCAGGTTGATAACATTTATATAAAAGATAAGAGCAGTACTAAACAGGGCAGTTCTAATGACATAGCAGATTTACAGATAACAATTTCATTTCTATGCAACATCAGATATTTTAAACAAATAAACAATTATAGAGAATTAGTACAGAAGTGCAAATCTCTTAACATATTAAATTTACTGTGTTCCTATATGATTTCATTTTTATATTATTATTATTATTATGCCCTAATCATATGCAGTGTACTCTGCATATAAAGATCTGTAGCAAACTACGATCTCACCGTACAAGACTTAGCGACACACCTGGGAAATGCTAAGTCTAACGCCAGCCCTGCTCTGCCACAGGACCACAGGCTCTCCGGCCTACAGGCTCTCCGGCCTCAATGCACTACTCCGGGTGCTCTAGACTCCTCCTCTAACCTGAGCACACAGGCGGAGAGTCTCCCGGCGTTACCACCGTGACTCCGCACGGATTAATGTTGAATAACCCCCATTTTTTCCCCAGTGCCACCGTGACTCCGCACGCGTTGTTGTTGGACACTGCCTCTCTGTCCTCGTGTCTCCATGACTCCGCACGGATAATGTTGCAATACGAGTTTCACCCCTAAGAAGCAGATCTGTCAAAGGGGTTCTACGGTGTTAGGGCACCTAAGTCTATTAACTGATTAACATATAACCATTTAAACAGGAATATTACATTTCATACTTATTTCATATTCTGAACATCGCTTGAAAACACAGATATATCATTTGTCATCTTAAGCATGACTTAGCATCGCATATCCAGTTTCAATGCTAAATATCCATTTTAATCAACATATACATTACAACTGTAATACAGGAAATTCCATCATTTTCATCAATAATATTATGTATTTCAAGTTCCAATGAAACTAACATACTCTATTGTATGTACTACACTGTTTAGAAGTTATACCAACTGATACAGAAGCAATTAAGCTTTTAAAATGAGTTAAATAATGATTTCTGAATGAACTGCCACTCACACTCTGGAACTCGGTCGATCACTCTGGAACTCGTCTGATCACTCCTCAGTTTCTGAAACTCGGCCGACCAACTTCGGCCGATCAGCAGGAAACTCGGCCGATCCTCTGGGGAACTCGACCGATCGAAACACTGCTTGTTTACCTACAAGGAAACTGGGCCGATTCAAGACCAAACTCGGCCGACCAAAATACTGTTCGATTGCCTAAATAAGAAACTCGGCCGACCAAACACAAACTCGGCCGAACCGCGCACAGACAGAAAATAAAAACGGACCTGCAGATGTCGATTTCACTCGAATCGACGGGCAAAACCCCAGATTTGCGTTGCAAATCACTTGCAACATGTGCACATCACCAAGAGCTAGCTGGAGGGGGAGGAAGGACGAGCTAGGGCTGCTCTTTGCACCCTAATCTCCAGACCACCACCTTGCAAACGCAGCTCCTGCTGCTAGCCGGATCGAATTGATGGAGAAGAAGATGGAAAGAGGGAAGAAGATGATTCGTAGCTGCTGGCCGGAGCAAAACCTTGGCTCCAAGACGTTCTTCCCTTCTCAGCTCCCTCTCTCTCTCTCTCTCCCTCTCTCACGCGAAGGAAGAAGAAAAGAACGCTCCGCGTTCTCTCATTTCTGGAAAGAAACAAGTAAAGGGAAAGAAAGATAAGAAGGAAAACCTAGGGACCAAAACATAAAATCCGAGAACTTTCAAAAATTACAAACGGGTCCCTACAAGCCCAAAAACATGCAACTTTTGACTCGAAGGTCGGATTCGAACGATTTCTCTGGCAACGCTTCAAGCGTAAGATCCTACATGTTTTAAGGGCTAGGATTCACACTAAGAACATATCATATCCGTTATAAACATTATTAACAAAAACAAGCTTACAGCATAGCAAAGCAGCTAAAACACATGCTTAACTGCATACTTACAGGATAAGCTCAACGTGGGTCGTAACACCTGCGTCCCAGAAATAGCGCTTGTTCTTGATTAGCAACATAGCGTAAATGTTCCGGCGTTGATAGAAGGACGTGCCTTTGAGGACTCTCAAGTTTCCAAATGTGTTGAGCGCCTCAATTGCACCCAGGATAGTGATATCGCTGTTTCCACTCCCCTCTTCTATCTGTGTGGGGAGGTCTCGGATAGTGAATAAGTTCCAAGGTCCTTGGTGACGTTGGCTTCCATGCTTTACAGCTCGTAGCAGACGCAGCGGCAGTAGTCTCAGCTTCGCGTCCTCCGGGAAGCAGAAAACACCCCCGGAGCGTGGCAATTCGGCATTGTTGTAGCACAGCAGCTTGACGTCGCGGTTTCTGAGGTCTACTATGCATAGAAGCCACATGTTCTGGTGCTTGTACGGGGCCAAAACCAGGTTCTACCTATGCTCTTCAATGTGCTGCAGCATGTCACCACCACACGGGAGTCTGGATCTCCCTTCATCAACCTTTTTGCCAAGGTCGGGGTGGCTGTGTATAGTGCTCTCCCACATGTCCTGCTGCTGATATTCTCTATTAGCGCATTCTACAGGACTCTGAATAGTCTTTTACCGACCACGGCCGGCGTGCGGAACATGCCGCGAAGAACCTTCCGTCGCACCGAAAGGTAGCCGTCGGTCCAGATGACGTCATCATCATCTGCCTGCGATCATAAGACCTTATTTAGCAGCTTCTGGTCTCTGATCGTCAGGCATCCGATGGCTTGTCTGTCAAAATCGGCCATCTCGAAAGAGGGTATCTCGGATGGCTCACGAAATCTGTCCGCCATCGAGCGCCTCCCTCGGGGTAGATGTCTTTTATTGACTGTGTAGACATCCCTTTTTCTCCTTCAGACTCTTCGGAAGAGTCTCCCCCGATGGTGATATCTACACTTTCATCCTCGACTTCATCCAGGGGGGACGAAGATGTTTGCATCTCCCAATCCTAAGGAGCTCTCCTGTCCGCCGGTAGTTCCTTCGGCAGATCCTTGTTGCGTCCCCTCCTTGGGCATTGAGGATCGTCCGCTGGAGGAGGAGGAGGACGTTGTTCCCGAGGGGAACCTGATGAAGAGGGATGAGAGCCCCAGCTGAGAGGTGACGGAAACCGTCTCGGCTCTGGCTTCGGCGCGGATGGTCGTCACTTCTGTCCATTCTCTCCTCGAGCCTGTTGAGTTATTGGAGAACTTGCTGCATTGTTGCATTCAAGGCCTCTATTCCGCCAGGAAGGCTCGCTAGAGTCAGCAGCTCTCTCTTTTGGCTATTCAGCCTGTTTTGGAAGAATGCAAACTTACGGGTTAGGGAAATACAGGTAGCTGAGTTTATTTCTGTTACCTCCCGCAGGTTGTCAAGCTTGTGCCCGAATATCTTTCCGAGCGACGGAGGAGTTCCGGCGGGTCTCCCTTCCGTACTCGCGACACCTTGCTCGCGTGAAGGTCCACCAGGCGAGGTAGACTCTATATGAATTGTTTGCATTGTCGATGCAGCCAGGAGAGGCGACGATGCTCCTTCAGCAGCTATCGCATTGCGTTTTCGTCGGGGAGGGGATGGCTGTGGTGCGGGCGAACGTTGCTCCACCTCCGCACTGTTGGCGATCTACTCATCTGCTACAAAAGGCGACACCGGCGGCGACGTTGGTGTCAACTGAGCTCCCTCGAGCTCCATTCTGAGAATCTCTCCAAACACCCCATTACTAGAGTCCGGCTGACGTGTCTCTTCTGCCTCTGCAGGCATTACAAGGATGACAGGGGTTGTGGCCGTCTCTTCCGCGACAGCTCCCAAAGTTTCTGTCTCGGTGACCTCGACGATCACCGGTTCTTTCTTAGCTATCTCCCTTATTGTCGTGGTGGTGACTGATACAGTTGGAGCGACGACAACACTGCCAGCAGTTGTCGCCGGTAGCTCTGGGACTGCCCTCTCCTGGGCTCCGGTGGTGGTGGCGTGGGCTGCGTCTTTTGCTACAGCTTCAATTTCGGCTGTAGTGAAGACCTGTTTCTCTGTGTCGTAGTCGGCGCAGTGAGGGAGCGGGAGAAGTATGTCCGTCCTTGAAAACTTGTAGAAAAAGTCTCACCCTTCCTTCCTGATGATGCTGGTCCTTATCAGGTACTTGGTGTCGATCACCTACTCGCCTTGCGTCCTCGAAAGGCTGTGCGGCTCTTTTGGGTACCCGAGCCCCACTGCGATTAGGTTGACTATTCCGCCCATTCAGTTATCTTTGGTGGCTTCCTTCATTGGATGCAGTCTGTTCAGCAAGAACCGTCCGAGGTTGATCACTCGGCCCTCCATTATGTGCCACATGACATGGAGTTCTTCTGCATAGATGTTGTTGGACTCATTCTTACTGAACAACAAGCATGCCACCAGTTTATGCACTATCCTCCAGAAGCAGGAGTGCACTGCCACTACCTTCCTTCCTGGCTTGAACGAAGATTCGCCGATTAGCTTGTTCCAGAGCTTCACGGGATCGAACCCATATCCCTCGGTGATTCTTTCACCGTCGTCCAGCAGGCTCTTCTTCTCCTCGCTGAAAGAGAAGATCTTGTTCAAAAGCTTCTCAGAGATTGTGTACTCCGAGTTGTAAAGTCAGGCTTCGAGTCTGTCTGCCCTGCCGAATTCCATTCTCTCCGCCGCAGAATTTCTCACCCGGTGGAGAAAAGACATGAACTCCATTGTCAGCTTAGTATAAGATGAAGACCGGCTGAAGCAGATCTTCTTCAGTCCTGCCGCGGCGAGGACGCCCTTTAGCCTCCCCATTATTCCTAGTTCAGCAAATGAGGCCTTGTGGCAGAACCTGCTTGGTCGGTAAACCTTGGTCACTAGCTCAGCATATCGACAAGCATGCTCGTCGTTTCTTGGCTCAAAACCTTCCGGCAAGAATTCCGAAAGTTCTGCTGCTGCTAGAGGTGTTGGAGTTGGAGTTGGAGTTGGAGCCGCCACTTCTCCAACCCTAGCCCTTTTCTCTGCTGTCGAGGCCCGGCTGGTCCTAGGTTCGGGCACTTAGGGTTGGTATACTGTCCTTCAGCAGCAGTCTCTGGGTAGACCCTCATGCCTTATGCGTCAACTGGGACAACGGTTGTTTTGATGCGGGCCATCTCTGGTTAGACAGAAAGAGAAATACCTCGATTAAATATGTTGACTTTTGGACGAAATATATAATAAAGAGTAAATTTGTGAACCGGAATTTCTCTGTACAAAGACTGTCCGGTAACCCCGTATCGGGCGACACATTGGTTTCATAAGCGAAGCCTTGTACCCGATACAAGAGAGGGGTATCGCCCGTTTCGTAAAAAAAATCAAGCGCGCAATAATGACAGGGCGGTAAGGCGATAAACGCGCATTAGGTCTGTCGCTCAAAACGGGCGTGTCGGGCGATACGAGGGCGATAGGATATGATGCTCGATACGGTCCTCTTGAAAGAGAAGCATCGTGTCGGGCGATAGGCGAGGTGATTCAAAAATGGGCGACACAGTTATCACCCGACATGGTGTATCAGGCATAGGTATGTTGCGCGACATCCATATCGGGCGATACAAAACTGCTCATCATAGAAACCGTAAGGCCGATAAGCTACTTTCTTAAAGAAAGAAACGTGTCGGGCGACACGGTCTGCCGAGCGATAAGGTCTGTTGGGCTATACCTTGCTGTAATCTGAACTTCCGCACGACACGAGAGCAAGACAGTCTTGCGTGACACGGGAGCAAAAGTACAAGGTCTTAGCACGATACGAGAGCGTGAAAATAGTAAGGCAAGGAGCCCGACGCGGTAAAAACTCGCCTCTTTATATAGCAAAATCGACAGTAAAACCGGTACGCGCGTCGGCCATTAGGGCAACATGTAAGTCGGCAAGCCCAACCGTCGGCATGACCGTTGCGCTCCACAAAGTCCCACCGCCCGGTAAGGGTGCTCACATAGTGCCGGTTGGGTTGCCTCCCACTTCCAAAGGAAAACAAAACGGTTTAAACTATGGCCGATGAGTAAAACATCACTGGCCCAAAGATCCCGGCCTCAGACAGTATTACCCACCCCGGTAAATAGAGCATAAAGCGGTGACCCATAAAACATAAAAGTCAACGTATGTGGTGCATGCGCTGACTCGGGCCTTATTACAGTCCATAATGTTTGTAATGTTTATCTTTCTGGAAAGTAAATGCATCCTATACTAGGAATTTTTTTAAAAAAGCTCAGGTTGCCTCCCGAGAAGAGCTGAGTTTTCCGTCCTCAGTTGGACGTCTTTTGGCTTTTTCATCATCATCCTTGTTCTCCGCAGTCACTGTCCCGATTTCTTGGCTGGTTCTGCGTTAGACGGGATCTTCCCTGACGAGTTCTTCACGATATCGACGAGCTGAGCTAGCTGCTGGTCGATTTGGCATTGATGTGTCTGCATGTCTGCCAATTGTACCTGCAACGAGTTCAAAATGCCAGAATTGGATAGCGCAGTTTGTGCTAGTTGATTATTAATTGTGTCTTGTCTTTTCACAAAATCAAACAACTGTCCCACCACATATGCTTGGTTCGAAGCCTTGTCATGTCCTTATTCTATAGCCGATCCTTGGTATTTAGCTTGCCCCTGGAAACCTCCTTTTTTCGACTAGAAGGGGGTGTTTTTGGTGTATTGACTTGATCCTCCCCTCTTTTCAAAAGCTTGGGGTAGCTTAGTGGAGTTATGCCGCTGATGAGAATTCTCGACTGCCTCCTTGTTGCCATAGCTGAAACCAGGTTGGTCCGGCCTTTTGAAATTTACAAAAGAGACTTTTTCGGTCTTTTTGGCCTCAGACTCAGTGTCGCTTGATGCTTCTGGCCGGGTGTAGATGCAATTATCTACCCCATGGCCACCTTCTCCACATGTTACACATTTCATTACATTTTCCACCTGCTTCTTCCCCTTTGCGCCAGATTCCTTCAGCTGATTTACATCCGTGGCTATTCTCTGAATCTGAGAAGTGATGGTCTCCAGAGCCTTGGACTCAAGAGAGGACCCTTCACCGACCTTTTTCGCCTATCCTCTGTCAGATCTATCATATTCAGCGCCGACTTGCAGCTCGGTCATGTTTTTGATTATCCTTTCAGACTTGCTCGGCTTTTTCCCTAGGAAGTCACTTCCTGCTGCCGCATTCAGTGACACCCGTTAATCGGGAGTCAGGCCATTGTAGAAGGTGGTGACGAGGAAGCCCTTCTTGTAATTATGATGGGGGAAATTCCTCATGTACTCTTGGAATCGCTCCCAGGCATCGTGGAGGCTTTCGTTCGGCCTTTGCATGAAGGAGGTTATTTTCTACCGGTTCCTAACTGTCCTTTCGGTGGGGTAGAACTTGTTCACGAACCCATCGGCTAAAGCTCCCCATCCATTCAAATACTGGTGGGGTAACCCAAGATACCAGGACAGGGTCTTGTCCTCCAGGGAGAAGATGAAGCCTCTTACAGTAGATCACCTCTTGGGGAACCCCCCGCATCTTTATTGTATCACATATGTTCTTGAAAGCATCGAGATGGTGGTAGGGGTTGTCGTTCTTTGAACTCCCCCTGAAGCTTTTGTTCTATCGAGATCACGGACGGCTTAAGCTCAAAATTTGCCGCGTTGAAACGGGGGACAATGACGAGGAATCGGGAGTTGTTGGCCTTCGTGGACGCTAACTCCCTCAGCGTTTTCTCTTCTTCCTCCGAGTCGTCGCTGTCGCTGGTGTCATGCCGTCGATCCTGATTATCGCAGTTTCTTCTTTGCCTCTGACGGTGATGGCGTCTGTGTCGGTGATGGTCTTCCTCATACTCTCCCGATTCTGCATCTACCGGTTGATCATTCCCATCGTACCGGTCGTCGCCTTCTAGTGGAGGCGAAACAAGCCTCCCCCTTGGCGTTCGCCTCCAGAATGGGGTGGCTCCACGCGAGGCGGAATGCTGGTTGGAGTTGGTGCTCAGTGGAACAGATCACTATTCTTCAGAGTGCCTGAAATAGTACGAAGGATCAAGTTTAGAAAGCAGAATTTTTACTTTTAGGCAAAGAATAGCAATAAAAGGAAAAGAGTACTGTCAAACTCATTTCTAAGCTTGAGGCACAGGAGTGTAGTTAGTGGATTCAGATTCGTCTACAGTACCATTTTTACTTGTCCCCGGCAACGGCACCAAAAAGTTGACCGGCCTAAATCGCGCGTACAAAAGTGGAGGCGGATTTGAGGTAGTCGAGCTTTTACATTTATAAACTCAGGTCCTTCTAGGCCCCTGCAACTTTGCTTACAGGGTCAAGGTAGATATACGGGGTCGAACACAGGGACAAGGGGGTAGTGTTGAGAACCCAGAATCGACATGCTACACTCCGGCAGGTATAAAGAGATAATAAATTCCCCAAAAGGGAAACAACAAGATGTCACAAACAAAGCAAGAAAACTATATCCAACTGGAGCTACTAGAGAGATTTAAGGTTTTTTAGTCATTTAATAGTTTTTTAGGGGTTTTCATGCAATAGAAACAGAAAGATAAAACTAGAGCTAGAGGCAAGGTACGAAGGATACGACTTCAGTAAAACAAGTGGTAGCAGTAACATCCTGCACCCCTCCTCTCAGAGTGGGTACCTTTAACCAAGCATCAACACCCCTCTCGAGGTTGCTGGACTTAAGTTAGAGCGGAATGTTACTGAAACAACTCCGTTCCAGACACTCTCGTACTCCAGAATCGGACCAAACACTAGAGCCACAACACAACTCTTGAAGTTGTTGCGACGGGAAAACACGATTCGGTAGCTAAGCTAAACGCGATTCAAACATGCAAGATAGAGTTCAGATATCAAACATAGCAGTTATCCAACATTTTGCACCAAGCATAGAGCAGCAAGTAATTAAGATTTTCTATTTCTATAAACATATAAAGGGTTGATTATAATGCAGGAATTAAAGAATTAAATGATAGAAATAAAGATAGATGTCGCCTTCTTGATGTAGAAGGAAGACAGGCTACATCGGCTCTCTAGCCCGATACCGGTCAGGAGCCTAGCCCAATACAGCAGTGTCGGGCGGCACGCTTGACGACCGTCTGTATCGCTCAAGGACCCTGGCCGATACGCTCATGTCGGGCAGCACACCCTCTCGGGCGGCATGCGTGACGGGTGAAGCGTATCGGGTTTGATATCGTGTCGGGCATGGAGCAACGCGTTCTACTGTCGGGCACTTGTGTCGGGCACTTTTGTCGCTTATCAATGTTGGCCGATATCGTCCCGCAGTGTCGCCCGAGACGATCCTAAGTGAACCATCCCCTCCCTCTCGGGATGAGGAAGAGCTCACCTTGAGTTGCCCGACACGAGCACTGGGGCACGATACTCTCACTCTCGCAGTTTTCCTCGGAAGATCGCTCAAAGTCCCCAACTGTCTGAACTGTATTTTCGACTTCATGTAGCTGCTATTTATAGGCAGCTGGTTGGGTAAAGTTATGGTGCTCGAAGCGCCATGTGTCCTCCTTATGCGCGGTTCGTTGGACGGCCGATACATGCATCGCTCGGCGTAGGGGTGTCGGCTATCGGTCACGTGACGGGCGGCATGCCTGCCGGTGGGTGGCTGTGTCGGGCGACAAGCTGGGTTGTCGTGGCGAGTTTGGTTCCCTGTCGGGTAGAAGGCGTGTCGTCCGTCAGCTTCCTCTTGTGCGGCATCCCTTTGTCGTGTGTAATGGTGTCGCTCCACCCTGTCGGGCAGAGGTCGTATCAGGCGTCAGGAAGGCCGAAACAGACTTGGACTTGTTTGTGGGCCGGGACGGCCTTATTGTACCAAAATGAGGAAAAACTCTGCAAAAGATGGAAATATTAGATTAAGAGCATTGTTTAGCCAATTATTGCGAAAGTACTAATAAAAGAGAGGAAAATAGAAGAAAAGGGCAGTTTTGACAACAGAATAAAGGGCAAAAACATCACAAAATTTGGTGTTATCAATGGCATCAACCGTTTTCGGTCCTAATTTCTTCCTTTTGTGTTCAGGGACAAGTACCTTTGCAAGGCATCCCCACACTCGGAAGATATTTAAGACTCGGTTTCCTTCCTCTCCACAACTCAAATGGACTACTTTCTGAATGTTTATGGGGAACTCTATTCAGAATATGTCAAGCCGTATTCAAAGCTTCCCCCCACATAAAGTTGGATAAACCAGATGTTTGGAGTAAGGTATTTACCATATCTATTAAGGTTTGATTTTTATGTTCAGCTATCCCATTTGATTGTGGTGAATAAGGAGCACTTACCTCATGAACTATACCATGTGATTGGAAAAATTCCAAAAACAAATTCGAGGTATACTCTCCTCCCCTATCAGACCTTAATCGCTTAAGTACTTTACCGGTTTGAGTTTCAGCTTCTTTCTTATAAATTTGAAATTTATCCAATGCCTCATCTTTACTTCTAAGTAAAAAGACATAACAGTATCTACTCGCATCGTCAATAAAAGTTATAAAATAACGCTTTTGATCTCTCGTAGCAACACCATTAAATTCACAGATATCTGTATGAATTAAATCCAAAATTTCTGAATTCCTATTCACAGAATGAAAAGGCTTCCTAGGCAATTTAGCTTGTACACAGATTTCACATTTATTGTTGCTAATTTCAGATTTAGGGATCAAATATAGATTCATCATACGCTTCATTGCGACAACATTAACCTGTCCCAAACGTGAATGCCATACATCGAATGAAACAAGATTCATGCAAACAGAACTATAATCATTCAAATTTAAAACAGAATTTGAAACAGGTTCAACATGAATCTTAAACAAGTTCTCCACATCACATAAGTACCCCTTGCCAAAAAACAAAGAATCACGAAGGCGTGTAATAATAACCTTATTACATTTACAGTCTACTCTATAACCTTCTCTAACTAATATGACGCCACTAAGGATATTGCGTCGAATGGTTGGAACATGTCTGACCCTGTTAAGAGTCAAAACCTTCCCTGAAGGGAACTTCAAGTCGACCTATCCTTCGCCTTTGACTTCTGCAGAGCTGGAATCGCCCAAAGTCATGGACCGACCACGAGAGGCCTGATAAGACACAAACAGGGATTTATCAGCACACACATGTACATTAGCCCCAGTGTCAATTATCCAATAAAGTGGTTCAAAAATAGAAAGAATTTCAGGTTTAATAGACACATACCCATCATTTAGGTTCAAGGATGTAGTCATCATGTTGACCATAGCCTCCTCAGTTGTAGATGTGGTAGCTTTCTTTGCCTTCTTAGTAGGACAATCCTTGTTCCATTGGCAATCCTTTCCACAAGTCCAACAAGGTTTGTTCTTCGGTTTCTTTTGGATCTTTGCCTTGGGTTTATGTGCATTCTTAGATTTCTTATCTTTGGTGTTTTTCGTAGAAGTAAGATTAACAGTTGGATGTGCATCGGTAGGCACCTTGACCCCTTTCTCCTTTAAGTGTTCTTCTTGTATATTAATATCCATCATTAATTCATCCATGGTGTGTGTCCCTTTGCGATGCTTCAGAGACACCAAACGATTCCCAAGACATAGGGAATTTTTCTATGATAGACATAACAACGAATTTCTCAGGAAACACCATCTTGGCATCTGAGAGTTCATGAACTAGGAGTTGTAGATCGTGTGTTTGATCAGAAACTGACTTACCCTCAACCATCTGAAACTTAAGAAATTTAGACACGCAGTATTTTTCAACACCTTGATTTTCAGTGCTAAAATTCTTAATTAACAATTCCCATAAAACCTTGGACATAGTGACTGGTGGCTTTGAGTAAGAATCATACACTTTGTTATTTAAACCAAACAGAATCAAACCGCAGCACGTTTTATCACCCTTCTTCCAATTAGCAATAATGTTTGCATTATCAGGAATTGTTTCATCAGATACAGGTTCAGTTTCAACTAAATACTGATCATAACCCGCAATATTCAGCCAAATTTCCATACGACTCTGCCAACGGGCAAAGTTCATACCCGTAAACTTTTCAGGCATATTAGTTATATCAATTTTACATCCCGAACCACCCTGACCGGTCATAGTTAATTAACGACAGAAATATGATTTCTTTAAGACTGTTGTTAATGTTGGTTATTGTCGTTCATGCAACAACGACAGGTGCAATATAATTAACAGTCCAGGCAGATCCAAAATAAGAATCAAAGAACAAACGAAGCAGGAGAACAGAAAACAGGAGTTAGATTCGCAAACCAGATCGTTCGTTGAGAAATGAAAGTGTTACTTAAAGAAATCAATGCCCGACAATCCTCGCGGATAGGCACCGTTCTCCCAGTCTTGATCCGGCACGAACCTGGATTGTTGCACGTCTTGCTCACGCACGTTGCACTGCTACCAGTGCAGCACAGCAACTGCAGGTACCACCGCTTGACAGCTACGTCTCGGAGACAGGAAGGATGAGTCGCGCTTCGCACAGGAGGACAACTCCGCATAGTGACTCCAGGGACGACAACTCTCACACTCGGGATTAGGGCTCTCAAAACACACGGCGGCAGAAGACTGTTTCCGGTGTGTTTAACCCTAATGACCAGATGCGTATATATAGCCACGCACGTCCCTAATCCTATTCCCAGTGAGACGCAACACTCGGTTGCTCTTGTACACAATACAGAATAAACCGTAAAAGAGAAATACTTTCTAATTAGGATTAAGAAATCTGAATAAGAAAACAATAATTAATTACACGAGTAATTAATTACTTAGTCGTATTCTAGTGCAAAAAGAAGACGGAAGACATTCTCCACAATCCACAATCCACAAGCCCAAGCCCGGCCCGGCGAGGCGAGGCGTGGCGTGGCGCGCGCGTGCGTGCGTGCGTTGTGATGTGGCAATCCCACCCACCAAGGAGGTGAGCATACCTCCTTCCTAGGACTCCTTTGGACACTAGTGCCCCATGTGATCCTACATATGAGGACCAAAAAAGTTCTAGGAGTGATCAATATGGGATAAAACTTCTTTGCCATTTGCACTAGAAACAACACAACATTCTCACATGTACTTGCTGCACTACATTGGGCTTAACCCATGCTAAATAAATGACTTGCTACAGTAACGACGCTACAGTAATTACGTGAAACTACAGTAACCATCATTTATCTAACAGTTAGTTACTAAGATGAGGTGTTCCAAGGACCACGTCAACATTGGCAACACAACACAGGCTCAGTGGCCGAGCTAGGCATTTTAGGAAGGTGGGGCAGTATAGTTGGAAAATCTAGGAGCAAATATCAGGTGGGCCACAATTATCGTATAACTGTTATCTTTGTAAAAGGTTAATGCATAATTATCAAGTATGGTTACTTGTGCCCATTCAGGTTAAAATGTGGCTCCACTACTGAACACAACCCTTGCATAGCATATCATAAGATCAATGACAAAAGAAACTAGAGTCAACTCATAACCTCCTCTTCTCTTCCCAATATGCAGAATATCTACTCTTCTACCAGATATACCAAATCCCACCACCTTGTTGTTTGAAATTTTAGAAGGAAGAGGGGATTTCCAGGGATATTCGAAAGGCAGGGGAACATTTGTAAATGAACTATTAAAAGAACTAAAGAGAAAACGTCTTTACGAAGGCGGCCACTGTTTCATACTATTGTTTTGTTTGGTAAAATGGTGTCACTGCTCAGGAAGCTTACAATTGTTGGTAACTATTGTTACTAAATGCAAAGTCACCCGCCGTTTTATTTTTAAATTAAAATCTTGTAGTAATCCATCTCACCGTAGTAAAGTGTTGCCATCGTCTAACCCATTGCCAGCGGTACATATGTCAACACATTTTTGATAGAATTGGTCCTATATAAGGTTGATGTACGCAAAGAAGTCCCTAAAGTTACTAAATTGTAAAGAGCATGTTGTTGGATACATATATTCTGAATTCTTCTAATGAGAGAAAGTGGGGCTTTTGAGAGAATCTAAAGAGTAATGTGTATAATGTTACGACACATATGTCTATGAAGATTAGATTTCTCATCTAAAAGGAGTTTGCAACACAATTTGTTATCCTTCCGTTTTTTATTTCACTACAATATACAACTTCATCTTAACAAAGATTTAGCTCATCTAAGAGTTCTTTGATGTTTTATCTACTGGTCTTTCAATCGGTCACTTAAAATCATTTTTTATAATAGGAAGAAAAATGTCAAACTATTGTCACCTATAAATTGAAGATAATGTCTAATTTTATCTTCTTCTTTAGTGTTTTCTTATAATTTGATTTTACTTTCTTATTGACCCTGTCCTATAATAAGTTATCAATTTTCGAAACAAACTATTTTTTACCTTTCTAATTAATTATTCGAAGTTTATACCAGTCCACTAACGAACTTTGTATAATAAACAGATTGGGTGACTAGTCCTTTGACTCAATTGTAGGTTAACATCTCGGTCCTGGTCAATATATCTGTTCGAGATATCTAATAGTTATGGATATGAGATATTTACTCCTGGCGCTAGCCTCATCTTTCTTCACGGCAGATCCGCGTTACCGCTTTGGGGCTACCCTACCGTGTTCTGTTGAGCTACTGCTTACATCTCGATTCCATGTTTAGCTCCCGCGTGCCCCACGATTGGCATCCCGCTTACTCCTCTCTCAATCCATTCATTAAAAGAAAAATAAAGATATGAAGCAGGCGTCTCTCCCGGCAACGGACCAGAACCACATACTCAAAACCCCCGTCCCAATCCAGTGGGCGAACCCCGTTAAGTAGTTGCAAGTAGCACTGTGATTTTCAAAACATGCAAACGAAAAGAAGAATTGGAACACAACCTCATATGTTTGATATGAAGCAGCTGGCGTCAGGTCCTTTCGTTCAGTTATCACGTGCATGAAGGTAGCCTTCGAATCAAGATACCATGGTGGGGTTACTACCACGACATAGCCATATAGAACTAAAGCAGAGACATTGTATACTTCATACCGTGCCCCATGGCGCGTGGACAGCAGCTCCAGCGGCTGTGGAACTTGAACTGCGCCTTAAATGGACGTGGTTTCTTTTCCAGCAAATTGTGTGTAACTCGGAATAGCCTTACGGTTGGTTTTCCATGTAGGGGTTCCAGCTGCGCCGTACCAAACACTGTGAATTGTAAAACTTGTGCAGTTGCTACACACGTTGTTGCAACTGCACAGAACTAGACGCGCCCTAACGAGAGTTGTGTCATGTGTGTGACTCTTAAAAGGAGCTGAGTTTCATGAAGAGGAGAGAGCAAGATTGCAGCCGTCCAAACAGATGTGGGTGTGCTCTAATAAAGAGAGAGAGAGAGAGAGAAAGTGTGAGAGAAGATGCCGCCGGAATCCCCATCGTCCATTTGCCCGTCAAATGGGACACCCAGACCAAGTGGGTAACGGAAACCAAAAAGTACCAAGAGATGTCAAAATATTACTTAGAAGGGATGTATCGACTTTTCTTTGTCCTTCTTCAGCCGATTGAAATATTGACAGGATGAATCGGATGATAATGGGTATAGTCTAACTCTGATTTTCTATCCAAATCTATTTGGCACCCAAGCCGGGCTGTTACCAGCCATGTTATTGGTTAATATTTTTAACAAAGGTTAAATCGGTTCGGGTTAATCGGTTAATTTGTGGTTAAAGATTTCTTTTTGACCTAACAAAATTAGTATTGATTAATTTGATGATGGTTATTCAGTTAATGATTAATTTGATCAGTTCATTTGGTTAACAAATTAGCAATCATGTAATTATATACTTCGAAAGTGATTATAAATTTTGAGCAATTGTCATATCATAATAGTATGGCACTTACAAAATTGATTAATATACAAATGGGGGGATTGTTAGAACAAAAATATAATTATATATGTGTATGAATGTTTGAATAATAATTTCTATAATAAATTATGACTATTCAATTAATTCATTTAATCAAACTAAAAATAAATTGAACCGACAAATTAACCATCCAACTAATTAACCAAAAAAAATTAATTAAATTGACTGATTTAACCAAGTTGTTCAAACCAAACTAACCATTTGAAATTAATCATTCAGTTAATCAATTAGTAATCAAATTGCTCACTCGTACTTAAACCGTCACAACTCATCATAGAAAAGAGAGTTAGGATCTTGCCTCCATTATAATGGGGATTCTCCTGACTCTCTACATATTAGCCCTTCAGACTTAATCTATTTCAGGTGTTCTTCATAAGAACTTCATCCAATGTGAACTACACTTGTTCATAGCCCAATACTATTGGATATATGGCTGCTAGAACCATCTATAAGTCTAACATGTCGTGTCCTTTGACACTCAGTCCTCCATACCGTGATTTCAACAGATACCTTTTAGTTTGAATCTACCTAAGATATCCAAGTTTGACTCCCATGGGAAAAAGGTGAACAAAATTCTTGAACATAAACCTTGGGTGCAAGAGTATTGGTCAGTAAAAACACAATAAAGACATGGTAGAAAACAAATATATTGCATTAAGGCCATGCATCTTGAAAACATGTCATGATTGATATCAACGAACAACCTAATTCTCCTTTGTGTCCTACACAACATCAATTGTTTAGTTAGAGTCTCTAATGATGTACTGCTAACATCCTATTCTAGGACTTGACACCATCCAGAGACTAATCTCTTACTAAATTGTAATTATGACACTAATATGTTTCCTATGGGATAGACACACATGCAAGAATCATCAATAAAAAAATATAGTGTCGTCTGATTCACTTGATAGCTTGTTATTACCACATTAAACTCAATTTGTGGGATCTCCACTTATTTGGGTTGGGTTGCTACTACCTGCAAATATAAGAGGTTTCACTCTCATCCTAATATGGATTTCTCCACTAAGGCCAGATTCAGAACTTTAGTGAAAGGATCAGTTATATTATCCTTGGTACTAGCGTAGTTTACAACCATGACCCAATTAGGCACTAATTACCATAAAGACTGGTTTGAGTTGGATGTGTCTATGCTATTTGTGATTGTACCTGGAATGATTTATCTCTGAAATGTTTGTACTGCTATCATAGTGAACTAAATTGCAAGAAGTAGCTTCTATACAATAGGCAAACTAGACATAAGTCCATGCAACCATTCAATTTCCAATCCAATTTCATCTAAAGCACACAACTCTGCCTTAAAAGTAGACTCAGACAATATAGTCTATTTCTTAGACCTCTAGGAAACATCACCTCCTCTCAACATGAATGCATATCCTTAGACACCATTGCTCCTAGAGTTCATTACAATCTAGCTTGCATCAATATATCCTTAGACTATAGAAGGATATTTCCCATAATGCTACCCAAGGGAACAAGTTCCCTTGATATACCTCCAAATTCTATCATGAGCTTTCTGATGAGCCTTGTCAATACAACTAGTGTACCTACTTAACCTACTCACAACAAACACAATGTTTGTCCACATGTAGCTCATAAGATACATCAAACTTCTGATTATTTGAGAGTATCATAATTAAGACAGTAGAACTTCAGCGTCATTCTTGAGCACGACCTTCGATGAATCATATGGAGTCTTAACATGTTTTGTAATGTGTACTCAAACCTCTCCAATATCTTTTCAACATAGTGAGACTGATAGATAGTTGTAATATCAATAGACCTTATGATGAAAAACCCTAAAATCACACCAGCGACACCCATATTCTTCATCTCAAACTTGTTAATAGGAATGGCTTTGTCTCATTTACTAATTTCATATTAGAACCAAAAAATAGGATATCATCTACATATAAGCATAACAGAATGAATCCATCATTTTTTATTTGCAGTACGGATACTTAACAAAATTATTAGAAACAAAGCCAAATGATATTATAACAGAATCAAACTTCTCATGCCAGTGCTTAGGGGCTTGTTTCAATCCATATAATGACTTAAAATGCTTACACACTTTGGACAAATTCCCATGACTGACAAATCCCTCCATCTATTCAATATATATCTCCTTTTGAAAATCACCATGTAAGAATGTGGTTTTCACATCTATCTAATAGATAGAGAGATTATAAATGGACGCCAATGTTATAAGCACTTGAAATGTAGTCACAAAGGAAACATGGGAATAAGTATCACAATAATCTATTCCTTCCCTCTATGTGTAACCCTTAGACACTAACCTATATTTATACTTATTGATTGTCCCGTCTGCATTAAGTTCCTTCATAAAGATCCATTTGCATCCAACTACAAAACAACCAGGAGGTAAATCCACTAATTCCTGAGTTCCATTCGAGATAATTGATTGGATGTCATTGTTAATGACTTCATTCCAAAACTTAGCTTCTGGAGAACCCATAACTTGTTTGATATACAGGGGTCATCCACAATATTATAAGTGAGAGATTCACTTCCAAAATTCTTAGATGTCCTTGGCCGTTTACTTCTCCTTGGTTCAACTATTTCTTCAAAATCATCAGATTCAGAAATAGCCTATTCTGAGTCACCCTCACACTTTTCATACTTTTCACGTGTGACTGGCCTAAATCGCACGTTCAAAATAGAGAGGATCTAGAGTAGTCAGACTCTTAGATATATAACCCGACACTCAGTCCCCCACAACTATTGTACGGGGTCCGCTGTAGTAGATTGGGGTCGAACCATAGGGACAAGGTTGGTATGTGCTAGGAACGTAGATCCTTAGGCTCAAATACACCAAACAGAAAGACAGATCAGGATGGTGTCCCCTTAGGAACGATGTTACTCCAAACAAAGCAACAAAAACAAATGTAAGAAAACAAAATAATAGATTAAAGTCAAACAAGGAAGATGTAACCAAAGTATGGAAGGGAACTTGGATCAAGTTTCACCTACTAAGATCTATCACCAACATGAAATACTCACACCCCTTTGTATACCCTTAGTGAGATTACAAGCAATCATCATATATGTCTATTTCCTCCTCTCTCTAGCTTAGTATAGATCTAGATTATAAGATTGTCTCTCTCTCTCAAGATGACATACAAATAACCAAAAAGTAAACCATATAACCATTAACTTTAGTACCAACCTTTTTATGCATTCATACTACTCCATAACACTTAGATAACATTAATACTACTCTTTTGAGACATTAACAATCAAACATCACAAGATGGTATCTAAGCATACAAGTGAAGCATTAAGAACAAGAGTATGGAGATAATCCTGCTAGGGGAATGTATATATTCAAAGGGATGCAAGTACATACATGTTGGGAGAGCCTTAGTGGCTACTCCCAACCCAAGTTGGGTGTTTAGTCACACATGTTAATAGGCAGCATGACGGAGTTACAAAAGTGCAAATACATCAAGAATAATGAATAGGGGGAAGGTACAATGAGAGGAAGATAATATATCTAGAGAATGGAGAAGGTGATACACCAACTGTACTCTTCAGGCCTAGATCTAGTATGGGCGTGGAAGATGACAACTCCTTCTCTCGAAGAAGAGGATGGTAGATATTCTCTCTCCTCCAACTTTTGTCTTTGGAGATCTAAGACCAATGGATATGAAAGAGAATGGGCTCTGAAGTTTGGTAGCACTTTGTTTCTCTTGATGATCCCCCTATTTTGTATGTAGTCAGGGGCCTATTTACAGGCCCTGCCCACTGACATGATACCATGTCGTGGTCTCGACGCATGCCTCGATCGCGACCTTCAGCAGCGGTAGTAACACGTGTCTCAGTCACAGTGAGGAGTTATCATTACGACCATGACTCCATTAGAGGTCATGAAACATTCGCGGTCATGATGACATTCTTGGTCAAGACTGGTGGTGATTACTTCTTCTGTCTGGGTTGTGACACCTACTCGGTCATAACATCTTACATCGCAGTCGCGATGGATCATCTCAATCATGACTGGTATCATGGTCTTGACTTGCTACAGGTCCGCATGAATTGAGAAAGGTTTGTTAGTCAGATCCAGATATTGTTCTAAGGTATTAAAATAGACAAAAAAATCCACAAAAGGGATGTTAAAACAGGAATAAAACATGTGCAAAAAGTCCACAAAACGGGATGCTATCAACTTGCTCTAGAATGGGACCTTTGGTGAATGAATCCTTTGAAGTACTTCTTTGGGAATACCATATATCATAGTAAACACCTCCTCAAATAATTTAGCATCACATAGTTCCACAATTGATTGAAATCAATGCCTGAGATGTACAATTTTACATTCAAGAATCTATAGGCATAAGTTGTCTCTACATAACCCAAGAAGATGGTATAAACCATTTTTGGTCCCAAATCCTTCCCTTTATGTTCAGGGACAAGTACCCTAGGAAGGCACCTACACCCTTGAATATATTTGAGACTCAATTTTCTCCCTCTCCATAGCTCAAACAGATTATTTTCTTTATATTTATGGGGAACTCTATTTAGAATAGGGCAAGCCATATTCAAAACTTCCCCCTATGTAAAGTTGGGTAGACCTGAGGTTTGGATTAAGGTATGAACCATATCTATTAGGGCTTGGTTCTTACTTTATGCAATCCCATTTGATTATGGTGAATAAGGAGCAGTAACCTCATGAACTATATCATGTTTTAAAAAATCCCAAGAAAAAGTTTGAGGTGTACTCTCCTCCCCTATCAGACCTTAATTGTTTAAGTACTTTACTAGTTTGAGTTTTAGCTTCTTTCCTAGAAATTTTATAAATTTCTAACACCTCGTCTTTACTTTTAAGTAAATAGAAATAATAGTATCTTCTTGCATTGTCAATAAAAGTTATGAAATAACATTTTGATCCCTAATTGCAATCCTGTTAAACTCACATATATCAATGTGTACTAAATCAAAAAAAATATGAATTCCTATTCATAGAAAGAAAATGTTTTCTAGGCATTTTAGCTTGCACATAAATTTCACATACTAAAATTAATGTTGATTATAGGAATCAATTCGAGGTTCATCATCAGTTTCATTGAGCCAAAATTAACATGTCCAAATGACTATGTTGTACATCAGAAGATACAAGATCCATGCAAACAAAACTATCATCTTTCAAACTTAAAATTGAATTTGAAATAGGCTCAACAAGAATCTTAAATAAGTTCTCCATGTCACATAATTACCCCTTCCCAAAAAATACAGTCATAAAGGTGTGTAATAGTAGCCTGATTACATTTGCAGTCTATTCTAAAACCATCCCTAACAAGAATTGTACCACTAAGGATATTATGCTGGATAGATGGAACATGTCTGACTCCATATAGAGCCAGAACCTTCCCTGAAGGGAGCTTCAATTTTACCCATCCTTCGTCTTTGATTTTCATAGAGCTGGAATTTCCCAAAGTCACAGATTGACCTCTTGAGGCCTGATAAGACACAGACATGGACTGTCAGAACAAACAATTACAATAGCCCCAATGTCAATGATCCAATAAAGCAGTTCAGAAATTGAAAGGATTTTAGGTTTTATAGATATGTACCCATCATTGAGGTTCAAGGATATAACCATCATATTTACTACAACCTCCTCAGTTGTAGATGTGACAACTTTCTTTGCCTTCTTCAAAGGACAATCCTGGTTCCATCGGCTAACTAGTCCACAAGTCTAACAAGGTTTATTCTTCTGTTTCTTTTTTATCTTAACCTTTTCTTGATGTAAATTCTTTGATTTATTATCTTTATTCTTAGCAACAATACATTTGACATTAGGGTTTACCTCAAAGGGTAACTTGGCGTTCTTTTCTTTGAAGTTCTCCTCTGTTGGGAAATATGGCAGTAGAAAAAATTTACTTGCCATATTCCCCATCGAACGATAGATTGTGTCAACATTTACGAGATGGGAAAGAGGATATCAAGATTATACATGGTCCCGGAGTAAGTCCAACGACTATTCCTTTGTATTGGCGTGCATCTTTCTTCAAGTCACACTTGGACGACTTTTGTTGTCACACTACAGGGTCTGACACTATGGACAGCGGTGGACGGCGTCCTTCTAGCAGGGAAAGTGCCTCTCACCTCTAGACTAGTCTACACAGACCACTAGGAAATCATGTTGTTCTAGATGAATGGACATGAAGGAGTTGTCCCTTCTAGTTGACCTACTAGTTTTAACTTGCTCTCCCACAATTGTCTCTCCCTTGCTATCCCTACCTTTGATGGGTATAACTTTCTCAGGATCTCTTGGTTACCACAACCAGAGAAGACAATAATTTTCAAAGCTAATTGATGTGTCTGGGAAGCCCCCAATACCCCTCCATTTATAGGAGGGTCAGGGTCAGGGTTTTCAGTCAGTTTTGGATTTGAAGAGACAAAATTTCATGAATTCTCCGGAACATGCAAACGTCGAACTGGCAATTTACGTGTGGACTGGTCGGTTAATATATGACAATCAGTTCAACACTTGAACCAGTCATTTACTATGTTTATTATTCGTAATTATTTTAGCAATTAATATTCGATTAATACACAACATAATGTCAGCATCAATCCTTGATCCAATCACATTGATATACCAAATGGCCGGTTCACAACCTGAACCGATCATTTCATGTGCATAAGTTGATCGATACACTTGATGAACTAGTCATTTCAGAGTGCAAATTGCCAATATTATTTAATTGAATATCTAAAACTTTAGTAATAACGTTTAAACATCATTCATTAATAAACTCCTATTCCAAGTGCATTCCTATGTGTGTGACCCTATAGGTCCCAAGTTACATTGGCACTAAATGTCTATAACTAATTTATGATATCACAAGCAATGATTGGCATCTAGCAAGACATCAATGCTACCCAAATAATTCTGAAAGTTGGAGAACAACTTCAACCTACAATCCGTAATTGGCGATACAGTGAATTTGTAGTTCGTTTGTCTTTGATATCCAGATTGAAATTGAGGGATGGAATTGTCATCCTATTCAATGTTCAATCCATGTTCTTTGAACTAGAGCATACTATCTGAGATATGTTTAAGCTCAATATCACATATTGACTCACACCTGCATGGACATGCATTTCTTAGTCTCGCTTATCAAGTGCCTAGGATATCAGACTCATGTAGGAGGGAAAAATCCCTTCTACATCACTCATAGTCATTGCCCATGTGTCATGGAGCATTTGAGAATCACCTTTATAGAAACCCTTATTCAAGGTCACGTTTGGTGATGACAAAGTACATCAAACAACATGTGATGAGTGTAGTGATTTTAGGTCTAAGAACCGCACTCGCCATCATCACTATGAGAAATGATTCTAACTATCATTCTATGGTTTCCATGTATCACGTTCAAGGTGGGTCTGTTTGATATACTATTCTCTAACAAGTATCTATGTGTTTAGTTTGATATCATATATCATGACTAATGATATTCTATTATCAACCAACACAAATTCTAGTCTTAACTATTATTGTTGTCTATTAGCCTTCCACAATAACAATCGACTAGGGACATAATAAGAATGTATATATTCTTAAATGTCTCTATGATCTAATTGTTCAGGTCCTCAACCCAAAGACATACATCATTGAGTAATATCATTCTTTAGACTGTATTATGTAACATCATTATATCAAAACTAAATAAAACAAAAAAACTCAGAAGATTGCCTTTATTATTAATCAAATCATTTACAAGTTATGCCATTACAATCATCATATGATTGGATATCTGGGCATACATATCAACATCAACTTATACGTAAATGTCCCTCCCGAGATCTTTCATTGACAAGTCTCCTTTGTGATGCTTAAGAGTCATGCCAAACGACCCATGATTTAGGGAATTCCTCAATTATGCGCAGAGCTACAATTTTTTTAGCCAATACCATGCTTGCATCTAAGAGCTCATGATATGAAAGTTAAAAAACAAGAGTTTGGTCAGAAACAAATTTATCATCAACCATATGAAATTTCCAAATTTTGGAAACAAAACACTTTTCAACACCCTGATTTTATGTATTCTATTTCTTTTCTAACATCCCCACAAAATACTAGAACTACTAACAAGCTACTTGGAGTATGAAACATATAGTTTGTTATTTAAAGAAAATAAGATTAACCTTCGACACATCTTATCACCCTTCTAATTTGTAATTAATTTAGAATTATTAGGGGCAATTTCTTTAGGTTTAACTTCATCCTCTTTGAAAAACTGATTGTAACGCACCATATTTATCCAAATTTGTATCATACTTTGCCAACAGGCAAAGTTGGAACCAGTGAATTTTTCAGACATATTCCCAATGTCAATTTTATTGCCAAAATTGGTCGAACATTGTTGATTAATAATACAAAATGATTTTTTAAGACTATTATTTTTAAATTATACATTGTTACATGCAACAAAAATAGTTGAAAATAAATTAATTAATTCAGGCCATATCTAGACCAGAGACACGTAGAATAAACAAAGCAAGAGAGCAAAAAGGTAAATGAAGTTAGAAACTCAGACCAGATCATTTATTGAAAAATGAACGTGATATTTAAAGAAATCGATAACTCACAATCCTCAAAGATGAGCGTCGATCTTCTCGTCGACCTGATCACAAACCTATAGCAGAAAACGTCTTGCTCCTACTTGATGATGATCATCATGCACTATCAATGTAAACCAACAATAACAAGTAACACTACTCATACATATTGTATCTCTTAGAGAGGACGGACGAACTTGATTCGTATATGAGAGAAATCTCCACAATAGGAGCAATGGTGGTTAGAAATAGACTAGATTAGGATTCATAAACATGCACACATTTCTAACGAATGATGTTCAAACTTTGTCTTTATCCCTAATGACCAGATACTTATTTATAGCCCTTTCACACCCCTACATCCTATTTCAAGTAAGATATGACCACATAATTGCTCTTGTACACGTAATGGGACACTATAAGACAAACATTTCCAATTAGGATCAATAAATGTGTTTCAGAAAGAAATAATTAATTAATTAATTAAACTAATTATTAATTACCTATTTATATCTTTGTGTAAAAAGAAAAAAGGTAGACAATTCCACAACCTACAAGCCACAAGTATGATCCTGTGCACAATCTGGCCAGGCCAGGTGAGGTGTGGCATGGAGTGCACTTGTATGTGTGTTGCAGTCACCATAACCACTGAGGAGGTGAGTGTACTCTCCCCTAGAACCCTTTGGAGACTAGTGTCACATGTGATCCTACAAATTAGTATAAAAAAATGCTTTAAGAGTAAGCAATGTGGGACTAAAGACTTCTCTCATTTATACAAGACATAAAACTATTGGGAAATACAACATCAGATAGGTAGATAAAATAAAAATTTTACTGACATATTTCCCATTAACCAGTAGATAACATCAATAAGTATGCAATGGGAAGGATGGTTTCACGAAGATATACCTGATCATAGAGCATGTCCAATGATAATCCTCCACGATGTAGATACGCATTTTGTCTTAGATGGTGTATATGCAGCTCCTAGTTTCATTGGGACTCGTCTGACTGCTCCTCTACAGACATCATACTTGGACAATTGTTGCAGCAGCTCCTCAGATCTCTCTATGGACAGTGAGTTGACATTACCCTCCTAGCAGCAACCAAAGGACTCCTACCTCTAGAATAGTCCACACAGACCAGCTAGAACTCCTGCCATCCTAATAGAATGGATAGGAAGGAGTTGTCCCTCCTGTTGGCATACTAGTCTCCAACCTTCTCTCCCTCAATAATGATCCTGCGTTGTTTCTCTCATGTGGTTATCCCTCCCTAATCGGGTAGGATTTGTCTGGGCTCTTGTGGTTACCACAACTAGAGAGGACAACAATTGTCAGAGAATCTGATTCTCAGTTGTCTATTTTGTGCTCTGGGAAGCCCCCAGTACCCTTCTATTTATAGTGGAAGCTAGGATCAGGGTTCCTAGTCTGTGTGGGGGTGGAAGGGACCGGAAGATCTCAAATTTTGCAACAATTCTAGAAGTTTTACAACCTGTGTGACCTGAAACAATTGTATGCGATGTGAGATGATCGTCTCGTTGAGTGAGATGATCAGTTCACACTTTCCAGTTTTACATAAAATTGACAATTCAATTCCCATCAATGTTGGACATTGATTTCCTTACACAACAAGTAATGTACAAGAGAAACAAATAGTGAAATATATAGAACCTTCACTTGACTGAACTAGACCATATCGCCTATGCAAAACGAATGTCTCAGTCACCAGACAATCATCTGGTGACTTGAGTCGATCCATTCGGTTACCTCAATTCGCTTCTTAGATAATTTCAACTCAAATCAACCCTGACTCTCCAGACGCTCATCTCAACACTTGAGATGACCATTTGGTACTCTCTAGACGCCCATATGAACAATTGAGACAATCGTTTGGCAGTGCTGTCAGGTTGTTTGTTGTGTGAATCAATACCTAAACACTTTAGTACTTGATTCAATTGTCATTCAAGATCTGAACTCCTCTTCTAGATGAGTTCCTATGTGTGTGACCCTATAGTTCCCATATCACGTTGGTAGTGAATATCCTCAATAACTTATGATATCATAAGAAAAGAGTGGTGTCTAGTGCACATCAGGGCTACCCTAGTGAATGCAAATTTGGGGAGCAACTTCAACCTACAATCTGTGTATGGGGTTATAATGTTTAAATAGTTCCTTTGTCACTAATATCCAGATTGAACTAGAGGTATGAAGTAGTCATCCTCGTTATTATTCAATCTTGTTTCTTGAACCAGAGAATACTGCATGAGATATATGTAAGCTCAATATCATATATTGACTCACATGTGTATGGCCATACTTTTCTTAGTCTCACTAATCATGAGGCCTTGGATATCATACTCATGTAGGAGGGAGCAATCCCATCTCAATCACTCACTGTTAGTCCAAATGTGTCAAAGTCACCCAATCATCACCGTTATAACAGCCCATGTTTCAAGACTGTGTTTGATGATGTTAAATTGTACCCAACGATATGTGATGAGTGTAGTGATGTCAAGTCCAAGAACAAAAACCACCACCATCACTGTGAGAGCTGACTTTGACTTCCATGATGATGGCTTCCATGTGTCAATCTCATGGTGGGTTTATCCAATGCACTATCCTCTAACATGTATCGGTGTGCTTGGATTGATATTGCCATATCATGACTAATGGGACTCTATCATCAACCAACTAATGCTCTGATCTTATGTGTTATTGTTGTCTATATACCTTCCACAATAACAACCGATCAGGGACATAATGAGAATGTATATACTCTTAACATATGTATGATCTCATTGTTTAGGTCCTCAACCTGAAGACATATGTCATTGAGTAATATCATTCTCTAGATATTTATTATGTTATTCCTTATTTCATAATTCAATATACAAAATAAATTGGAAGCTTGCCTTTAATATTAATCAAATCATTTACATGTTATGCCATTAAAATCATCATATGATTGGCTCTCTGGGCATACATACCAACAGACTCCCACTTGCACTTAGAGCCAATCACCCATGGATCTCATCCCGAGTGACCTTACATGACCATCATGGTTCTACTGCGCAAGTGCTTTAATAGTGGGTTTAGCAACATTTGATTTAAGTCAATATCTTGCAATTTTCACAACTCTTCATTATAAGACTACTCGTATGAGATGGAAGTGTCGTATTATGCTATCTGAGATTTTTAGCCTAACTTGTAGTTCCATTGTTGTCATCAATATTTCTACTATGTCATCAATGGTTGGAACCTCACACAAGTTCACCCATATGAACTTCTTGATACATATAGTATCTTCTTATGTTCTTATAATACAGAGATACTAGAATTCTTTTGTAGATTCGAACAACTTTCATTAGCTCAGAACCCTTTCTAGCTTACATCTCTTGTTTAATGTTAAACATTGATTTTAGATTGCGGTCATTTGACATTTTGGAAGTTTGCATCGGTGTAACTCTTTACACCAAACTCTGCCTGATCACCATACTCAAGAAATGGATCCTTTTAGTGATTCATGAGAACCTAAGGATGTTCATTATGGTAGTCTAGTGACTCGCATCATCATCTGACATATACCCTCTCATCATGTTTAATACATACAAAATAGCTAGGAAAGTATATATATGTCTTCTCATCATGTCAAATACATATGAGATGACTGGATATCCTCTCATCAAGTCTAATGCGTATGAGAGAATGGTATATCCTCTCATCATATCCAATACATACGAGATAACATGATAAGTACATTACATTACATTCATGATAGATCTAATTGCTAATGCATATGTCATTTATCCATGTGTTCTTGTTCTTCATAAGAATTGGGACACTAGGCTCTTGAAAGACTAAACTCCATGGAACAAGGACAAGTTTCCTCTGACTGAGTCTTGCATGTTAAACCCTTCAACATCTTGCTAATTTATGTGCTCTTACTTAGGTCAAGAAGCTTTCAAGATCTATCTCTATAGACCTTGATTCCTATCACATAGGATGCTTCCCCTAAACCCTTCTTATATAAGGTACTTTCCATGCCAGGTTTTACCATTTATAGGATAAGGATATTATCCCCCATCATTATGTGGAATATTAATATGCTCCCACAAAATCTTTTGTAATCATAGATTCCATCTTCATTCTGACTCAAGTCAAACCTTTTGATTGTCTTGTCAAATAGAAGATTCCAACTCTGAGATGCTTTCTTCAATCTACACATTGACTTTTGTAGTTGATAGACTTTAATTTCATTAATGGATTTATAAAACTATTAGGCCATGTCACGTAAACATCCTCTTAATTATTCCAATTAAGGAATGTAGTTTTGACATCCATATGCCAAATCTTACAGTCATACTAAGTTGCAACAACAAGCATGTAACAGATGGATTTAACCATGGTAACTGGTGAAAGACTTCATCATGTTCAGCACCTTGAACTTGTTTGAAGATCTTTGCAACCAATCTACCCTTCCATGTTGGTTTTCTTGCAGAGACCAAAAAGCACCCAATGGGTTTTACCCCTTCAGGTGGATATACCAAGGTCATACCTTGTTGGTTTACATGGATTCCATCATTGATCTCATTGCCTCAAGCCATTTTTCACATTTTGGTCCCTCAATAGTTTCTAGGTAGGTTGTTGACTCATATCTATGATCAACTCACCACCTTGTTGAGTTATAAGATATCATAATCTTTCAAACTCAAGGTATGCTCTACTAGAACTATAAGGTTTGTGTTTACATAAGGATCTTTGAGATTCCACAACAACTTGTGATTCTCCTTGTTCCTGTTGTACATATTTAGGTTCAATGTTTTCTTGTTTGTCTCAAACATTTTGAGTTCTACTATTACTCCCACTGATTCCTTTGGAACTAATTTCCATTTAGGAATTCATCCATCCTAGAATCAAACACTTTGTTTTCGGGTTGGAATATAAGTAGTATTCAACAAGATAACAATCATGTGATTTGTGGATAAAGCCTTTTAAGATTTTTTTTCTTATATAAGCATTCAATCCTAATCACTATAAAAGACACATCGGGACTCCTCCCATGTCGTATCTCATATGGTGTCTTTTAAAGCATTTTAGATGGTACATTGTTTTAGTGTAAAGCATGTGCCTAAAAGAAATTGTAAGATTAGCTAGATTTTATTGATAATATCACCATGACTTAACATGATGTGATACCTTCTTTCTGACACATCAAAATGTTTCAGGTGGAGTTCATTATGATACACTATCATGATCTCCCAAAAGGTCCTCAAACTCTTGGTTTATGTATTTTAACATCAATTACATCGAGGTATCTTAATACTTTTAGCAAGTTAGTTACACACTTCATTTATGGTATCCTTTAACACTTCAAGAGATTCATGTTTGTATTCTACCGATCACATCAGTAAATATAATGAGTTACTTATAACTCCCTTTAGCATTCATTCTAAAAGGTCTATGTACATCACTATGTACTAGTCCTAATGGAATCGTCGATCTCCCACTACATCTAGTGAAGATGCTTTTGTCATATTACACAACAAATAAGACATGCATGTCTCTCTTGGTTCAATAACCAAAAAAGTCTAGATAACCATCATATGGATTCTAGAAATGCATTTCTCACTTATGCACTCTAGATGACAATGCTATAGGTATTCAGTTTGTTTGAATACTCAAGCCATTAAGTATATGTGTCATACACATTTGTCTTTACTACTACCACGTATAGTTTGTGAGACATAGGACATTTCCATAAAAGATCATATCTTTTAAAATGAAACATAATGTTATTGTCATATAAAACATACAATGTTTACATCAATGCAAGTACATAATAGCAATTCACTAATTCTATAATGTGCCCAAGAATGACAATTTCCAACTGTAGAGGCAGCAACCCTTGCTCCGCATAATTCTAGCTTACTACTACTCAGGTCTTGAAGTAGAGATCTCTATCTCCATCTTCTTCCTGAGATCCTTTGTAAGGAGGATAGTTTTTTCCAATGTCTAGACAGGTGAGAATGGTGAAACTTTCTTTTTCTTTATCCTTTAGGTAAAAGGACAAATTCCTTTTACACTTACCCTCCTCCATATATTGAGTGTATAAGACTTGGACTTATGCTTAGCCTCAGAACATTTCTTAGCCTTGCCTTTGGCCTAGGACTCACATCCAATGATCACGATCACAGATTTGTCCTTCTTCTTCCTTGATTTGGCATCAAGATGCCAAACATTTGATAAATTGACTATATTATTCATGCAATGCTTGCATAATCATATTCATGGTTAACTCTTGACTAAGAGAAATCCCAGTCATTCCACATGTCTAATCACATTAAACACATGGTGTTCTACTGGATCTCCCTTTGTCAGTTTGCACTCAATTAGCACTTTGGAGACATTATACTTTCTTTGCTTTACATGATTCTTAAGATGTGTTATCATCACGAGAATGTCCATGTTTTCATGTTCTTCATGCAACTCATAGTTCATACAACATAGCATTAGGTATTCTAATTTCTATGGCATCATTGGAATGCTTCAAATAATCATCCATTTAGCCTTAGGCTCATTTGGAGAGGGTTCCTCTGGCATTGGTCTATCAAGGACATAGAGCTTTGACTCATCGATGAGAACATTTCTCAAAGTCCCTAACCAATTGTGGAACTTTATCCCGTTTTTTCCTTCTTGAGGATTGATCGCAATTAGAAAGTGTTTTGACATTTGATTATACAAAGAAATATTTCAACTTTTCAAAACATTTTTTATTTGTTTTGATTTGATAATTTTGACTATATAAATTAGGTCTTTAATTAACTATCACTCCCACTATTTTATTCAAATTGATAAGCCTCAATATCAGTTCGGAATATTGCATCGTAAAATATCTAGTGGGACAAGATCCTAATTTCATCAACTCATGAGCCAGCTAGGGATGCCACCCACAACTTGATTCTATTAGGTAGGCAACTTTTGCCAATTGCATCATATGCAACTCTTAGATAGATGATATATGAAACTACTTGCCATTGATCATTTGCATGCTTCTAGGTGCTTAATCCAATTAAGATCACCTAGTTAAGGCTAACCCATAAGCCAACATGATAGACTATGCACCCTTCTAGAGAAGACCCACAAATCTACCATCACACTTCCACAAGATAGATGGCGCACCACACTAGGGCTTGTGTAAGCTTAGTCGATCAAGCTTTTCATGTGTGTTGCTTATGGAAAGCATCTAAGACTTAATATTTTAATGAGGAAGTTTGTATTACTACATATACTTTATCCAATCACCACACATATAGTACGTATCATATACATGCTATAACCACAAATGAGAACATGCAATTAAAAAAACACACACGCGATGGTTATGGCTATACTAGTGTAATACTTTAGAGACACAAGGAATTACTACCACTACGGTCCACATCATATGCAACCTATTGTTGGTGAAGATCTGTGCTCGAACCAATCCGGGTTGATCGGTTCAACTCTTGAATCAGTTATCTCACCTCCTGGTCGCTCGATTGGGATCTTTTGAAGTGGTCATTTGGTTCTTAGGTCCAAGGAGTGTGTGCACACCTCCAATTAGTCAGTTGGGCCACCAGTCAATCAGTTCTTTCTCCTATCATCTGGCCTCCTTGGTCCTCCATTCGATGGTGTCGTCTCATGAGTTGTTCGTTTCATCTTTGTGTAGATCGTTATCTCACGTAAAAACATAAATTAAAACTATCCTAATTCTTATTACATTGTATACGAGGAAAACCTCGAATTACATTTGAGGGGAAATAGGAAGAAGAGAATTTATTTACATTTGGGAAGGAGAGAGGCTTGACATGAGTTTACTGTGTGTAATGAACAAGTGAATGTATCAAAGTAATAAGTCCTTGTTAGACTGGATTCAAACACGGAAAGCGTTTCTCCAGTAGACTACCACTAAGTGTAGTCTAATCAGCTAGGCTGGTTATAAATGGTTGAATTGGTTTGAGTTACCAAACTAACACATAAACAAAATGAATTAAAGGTTTGAATTAATTAGAGATGGAATGAATTTCTTAGGATAGTGGATTCACCACAAATAACACTAATAATTAACCTCACACACTAATATCTATTATCTCAATCCTTGGATAAAGAGCATGTAGCCAAAATTACATGCTCCCGTAGTGTAATTTACTACCTAATATAATGCCAATCCCACTTCTGTAGTGCTTGGTTGATTAGTTAGATGCTTTATGATTATTCTCTAGATTTCTCCTCCCGTTTACACTCCGCTTTTCCCAAAAGGCACAATATACTGGTAAATCTATGCTTTCCAACCCTTAATCTCTCTTTTGAGATGATTAAGCATCTATTAATCTACTTATGGTGATCAAGCACAAATATATCATAAAGCTTTTATATATTTATATCTAGTAAAAAGAGATAAAATTGATATTAATGCATAGAAATCAATTATAGTGTATATCCTGGAAACTCCCGAATCTTAAGGAATAAATGTTTTTAGCCTTGCATGGTTTTCATCTACAAATACATGGAAAGGAAGAAGAAAAATGTGGGAAACATTAGGAAACTAAAGTAGCCCCTGGATCTCTGCCCATCCGGAAGATCCCCTCCGTCGTATATGCGTTCCGATGTCTTTCGACTGTAGAATCGTCCTCAAGAGGTGCTTGGATCATCCCAATTGAAGCTTTCAGTCCTCAGTTCTTCTCTTATCTCTCTTCGATTTTTGTGTAATGGAAATGGCTATCTCCCTTGGTCTGGTCATTGTCCCCCTAAGTCATAGAAGATACTTAGGGTACAAAATAACATCCACTATTGGATTAGAGTGAAATCTACAAATGGCATGATCAGACAAACTCAGTAGTACCGACTAGGTGAGTCAGTAGTATCGAGTCACTTAGGTTTAGTCGCGCGATCCTGATCATGTCAGTACTATCGACTGGACTTGATAGAACTGAGTTTTGTGATTTTCGAATTGCCTCCCTGATGTCAACTTGAAGTACTGAGTTGGAAACTTGGTAGCATCGAGTTTTCTCAAATCATGTAGGGATTTACTGATGCTATTTTGGTACCACTGACTTTTGTTGTCAGTAGCACCGGTTCCACACAAGTTTCAAGTCCATCACTGACGTCAAGTCGGTACCACCGACTGTTACTAGGTCACTAGCACCGAGTATGTGGAACTTCCTTGTACCTGAAAATGCATAAAAACAACATAAGTACTTGGGATGCATAAAATACTACATAAAACAGTTAAAATCATATAATTTGATACATTCAATAGAAACTGGCCATCTATGTCATTCCATGCATAATAAATTCAATAAATGACTAATCTACACATGAAATCAAGGAAAAATCTGCCTGTAATAACAACTAAAAACACATGCATCAAACTCCCCTAAGCTTAAATGTTGCTCGTCCTTGAGCAACACTCTCTCAGATATGTTTGATAAAAGTCAGCAAAAGGACATAATATATACATTCTTTTCTTAATCATATCCACCTATCAAATCCTAAACTGGCCTTTAGTGACCACTAAATCGATAACTGATCTAAAGTGACCAAAAACTTCCATCAAAGATGTCCACCATTTAGTCAATGGCACTATCAAGAAAGTAGTTAACATCATAATTACTCAGACATTTGCTTGGTGTATTGTGTGATTCCCTACACTAAATTTCTCTTTTCTAACTACTAACTACTTGGAAGAAGATTTCTATATAAGCATGAATGAGGAGATAAATCATTAGAGTGGCCTACCAATAAGAGAAATTAATTATTCAAGATGGGTGGCAGATCAAAATTCATAAGTTCATCCAACCTATTTATGCATAGAGAATAATGAACCTATATAGATGAAAAGAATTCCATGCATGAATTCTAATGCCTAATTTTTTTTTCTTTTTATGAAATGATGCATGTATGAACTATGGCGGAGCGCAGCGGGGGCGACGGCACGGGTGACTCCAGAGGTGACCCTGGGGGGACTTCTGTCCTTGGCCGACCGCCGGTGCAGCAAGGGGCAGGAGGTGAAGCACAGAAGGAGCGTGACCAAAGTAGGAAGTCTTGGAGCGAGCTGTACCATATGCCTCGAAAGTCTACTGCAAACACGGCGCTGGAGAAGACGGAAATCACACTTCGTGAAGGTAAACTGATATATCCTAAAGAAGAGGCGGCGGAGAATGCAGAAAGGTGGAAAAACTGCCTGGCCGGGTACATAGTGGGTTTCAAACCACACCTTCCCACTCTGGAACAGTACTTCACTCAGATCTGGAAGACGACCGGCTCTATTGAAGTTATAGGTAGAGGTAACAGATTCTTCATTGTCATATTTTCAGAGAGCAAAGATCTTGAGGATGTTCTTGAGGGGGGCATCTGGACTGTAAGAGGGAAACCAGTGGTTCTTCTGAGGTGGAGTCCAGGCGATGTCATCTCGAGGTTTAAGCTGTCAGATATCCCTGTTTGGGTAAGAGTTCACGATATTCCTCTGGAGCTATGGGATAAAAGAATGTTTGATCGTATAGGATCCTTCCTGGGATTTCCTCTGTGCACAGACAGACTTACAAGCGAATGTAAGAGAATGGAGTTCGCTAGGCTCCAGGTTTTGATCAATCCGGATTTCTCCTTCCCTTCTGAACTGGAACTATGCTCTAATGGGGGCAGCAGCCACAAGGTTACCTTCGAATACGAGTGGAGACCGGACAAATGCAGCACCTATGGTTTGTTTGGACACAGAGAATGTGAAAGGGGTGGTGTTATAAAGAAAGTGTGGGTGCGCAAAAACACTGATGTTGTTCGTGAAGCAGGTCTAGACAAGCAGCCTGAAAACACTGGAGGTGCGGGTGAAGGTACACAAAAATAGGATGAGGAGGCAAAAGTAGCTGATGATGCGAGCCGCACTGATAAACCACTTTTTGATCAGAGTTCTGAGGAAGATACTAATGTAAGTGAATACGGGACTGTTACTGAAAAAGAAAGAGAAGCTTTCGAGAAAGCTATTAGAGATTTTGAAGAGAAAAGCAGAGAGAAGGGTGCAGCTGAGGTGATCGACATAACGCCTGATAGTACTCCTTCTAAGTCAACCAAAGGAATTGAAGCTGAATTTAAAGTTGTAGTGAACAAGAAAAAGGCTAAAGCCACCAAAAAGATTGCTGAGCAAAAAGCTGTCCTAAACAACATATTTAAGAATATCAGTGGTGGTTCCTCTCTACCCAGTGAAGTACTGGATGAAAGCAGTACCAACGGATAGTCTCTCTATTTGGATTGTAGCCTGGAACGTGAGGGGCCTTAACAATAAGGTACTCAAAGTCCAGGAAGAAATAAGTAGGATCAATCCTCATGTCATTGTTCTTACAGAGACTAAGGTGAGAAGTGGTAAAATTAACAAGCTGATTAGGAAGTTCTTTCCAAACTATTCTTGGGTTTCTAATCATGGATCACATGTGCTAGGTCGTGTGTTGATTCTGTGGAAGCATGAAGTCTGTGATGTTACTAAAATAGAGGAATCCGATCAGTTGGTTCACTCTATTGTTTGTGTTGAAGATGATCAGTTTTTCCTTATTGGTGTCTATGGACATAATGAAGACTATGAAAGAGTGGGTTTATGGAGGGACATCGATAGAATATCTAATTCTGTAAATGCTCCTTGGTGCATAATTGGGGATTTTAATTCTGTTAGGAAAGATGTTGAACGGATTGGGAAGGATCCTCCTTCTAAGAAGAGTATGGAGGATTTTAATGAGTGCCTCATTCATACTGGCCTTTTTGAGCTTGACATTGATGGGTCCTTCTACACATTGGACAATCATCAGGAGGGAAAGAACTTTGTTATCTCTAGAATTGATAGGATCTTGTATAATGCTGATTTTATGCTGAAATGTCCGGAGTTTAAGGGTGTTGCCCATGCCTCTACTACTAGTGATCACAGGCTGATTGAGTTCTCTGTTGGCAAGAAGAAAAGGTACAAGAGTCCGTTTAGATTTATAAATGCTTGGTGTAGCAAAAATGATTTCAATAATATTGTTGCAGAAGGTTGGAAGGGTGATGAAGTGGGGGTTCCTATGTATAAGGTCTATTGTAAGCTCAAGAGTACTAAAGCTGCTCTTATTAAGTGGAACAAGGAGAATGACAATCTTTCAGAGAATTGGAGAGTGTTTGAAAATGCAGCTGCTCATATTCAAAATGATCTGGATAAGGACCCTACCAATATGAATCTTATTCAGGAAGCGAGTGTGGCTCGTAAGAAAGCCAATGAGGCTTATAATGAATATGAATCGTTGTTGAGGCAGAAGTCTCGGGTTCGCTGGTTAAAGGAAGGAAATAGAAATTCTAAGTTCTTTTACTTGTCTTTGAGAACTAGAAGGAAGAGAAATAGCATTAGATGTCTGAATATTGATGGAGAGCTTGTGATAGACCCTGGTTTGTTGAGAAGCTATGTTACCAACTTCTATAAGAACATCTTTAACAACAATAGTAATGTGGATTATGCTGGTCTGCGTAGTATGTCTTTTCCTCATTTGAGTGAGATTCAGAAGGCCCAAATTGATAAGTTGGTTACTACTAAAGAAGTTGAGGATGTGGTTCTCAGTCTTAATGATGATAAAAGCCCGGGGCCAGACGGGTTTAATGGGAAATTTTTTAAGCAGTGTTGGTTCCAGGTAAAAGAGGATGTCGCAAAGGCTGTCCTTGATTTCTTCAGGACTGGTAGATTGCTTAAAGAAGCCAATAGAACCTTCATTTGCCTTATTCCTAAAAGTAATGATACTTCTGATATTAGGAATTGGCATCCTATTGCTTTGTGCAACGTTATTTATAAAATCATATCCAAGATCTTGGCGAATAGGATTCAGTTGGTGTTACCTAGTATCATTAGTCCTAATCAATGTGCGTTTGTTAAGAATAGGAACATTAAGGATGCTATTCTGTTGTCCAATGAGATTATTCATGACTTCAATAAGAAATATGTTGGGCCTAAAATGTGCATTAAGGCTGATCTAACCAAAGCCAACGATTCGATCAATTGGGAAGCTCTGTTTGTCATTATGGAGAAGATGAATTTTCCACAGTGTTGGTTGGTATGGATCAAAGAAATTTTTCATACTACTTCTTATCAAGTTTTGTTCAATGGAGAACCTCTTGAGATGTTCAAGCCAAGCAATGGAGTGAGGCAGGGCGACCCTCTTGCGCCATATTTATTTGTCATTGTGATGCAGACGTTTTCTCAGTTGATGGAAGCTGCTGTTGATGATGGGAAAATCTAGCCTCTCAAAGCCTCTTCGTCTTTCTCTGTCTCTCATTTGATCTTTGTGGATGATCTTATGATTTCTCTGAAGATAATGAGTAGAATGGCTTAAATTTGAACCGTGTGTTTAAGAAGTTGGAGAATTTTACTAGTTTGAAGTTAAGTCCAGCGAAGAGCTCAGTGATTCTCAGCTGCAATGCAAATAAGGAAGCTATGACTTTTATTCTTGATATTAATGAAGGGGTGCTTCCTCAAAGATATCTGGGCATTCCTTTGTTTATTGGAAAGATGAAGAGGAACTTTTGTGCTCCCCTTATGGATAGGATAAAGTCCAAGCTGGAAGGATGGAAATCAAAGATTTTGTCTATGGCTGGTCGTTTGGAGCTGGTGCAGTCGACTATTTGTGCTATGTAATGATTTTGGTCAGCGGTTTTTCCTCTTCTGTGTTCTATAGCTGATGAGATCGAGAAGCTTTGTAGGGATTTCTTATGGGGTGGTACTGAAGTCAAGAAAAACATCCACCTTGTGAAATGGAAGTAGGTTACCCTCCCCATGGATGAAGGGGGGATGGGCATAAAGTCGGTGAGATCTACCATTAAGGCTGCCTCTTTTGTTAATGTCTGGAACGTTGCTTGCAAGAAGGACAGCTTATGGGTCCATTGGATTCATGAGAAATACTTAAATAAAAATACTATTTGGCAAATTGGAATCCAGGGAGCTAATTCATGGCTAATGAATCAACTTACTCGTGTTAGGGACAGCATGCTTCCGCATATTAAGTTTGCTGTTGGTAATGGGGAAGCTATTAGATTATGGGGTGATCCTTGGCTCCCCGGAAACAGATTTTTGGTGGATGTTATTGGCCCCAAAGCTGCGCTAAGCCTTGGTATTCTGAGTGGAGCTCATTTATCTCATATTCTGAAGGAGGGTCAGTGGTGTATCCCTGTTAATCGCAGAAATAGTCCGGTGCTGGATATGCTTAGTAATATCAATATTAATGCAAACATGGATGACAAGGTTACTTGTTTGGGTCTACAGAAGTTAAAGTTTTCTGATGCTTTCAGCAGCTTAAGAGATCGGCTTGAAGTCTCTGCCACGTTTAAATGGATATGGAAGTTCTCTGTTCCAAGGAACTTTCAAATACATGCGTGGAAAGTTGCTCACTCAAAGCTCCTTACTTCTTCATATGTTATGAGGATGGGTATTCCTAGTGCTTCTGTGTGCTTCCTTTGTATGGAAGATGCTGAGGATACCAGCCATGTTATGTTCAGGTGCTCCTTTTCGAAGAATATTTGGGCTAGATGTGGATGCTATGGAACGGTTCCTAGCTGCTGTAATGACCTTGTCCAGTGGTCGAGTAAAGAAGCCCACCTTGCTGCTCTGCTGGTCCTTTATACCATTTGGCAGGAAAGGAATTTCCGTGTCCATGAGAATAGATATTCTAACACTGAAAAGCTTTGGTTACATATTCAGCATACGATGAAGCTGTTACATACTTGTTCATGATAGCAGATAGATAGTTTTCTTATTTTCTTTTTGCTGTTTGTTAGCCATTTGTGGCTGTTTTGCAGGTCAGTTGTCTGTCATGGCTCTGACCATTGTACCTTCCCCTTTCTTCTTTTTAAAAATACAAAAAGAGGCACTGGAGCTTTCGTATCAAAAAATGATGCATGTATGAATGAGTTGATATTGTTTGACAACTCAAAAGAATGCACATGTGGATTAAATCATCACAAAAACAAACTTGTTGAATATACTTTCTCCTTGTTTCTTTTGAACAATTTTCTTCTTCTTTTTTTCTTCAGCAAGACTAATTTTTATGCTTCCTACTTTCATGATTTTTTTAGGAGGTATATCCCTGCACTTTAGCTTCATAACTTGAAATTAAAATCCACATGTTTAGGAAAATATGCATGCAATGTTGAAATGTATGCAACTACATGAACTGTGTTATGCAAGCTAAGAAGGTATGCACTAAAATTATTGATGCAAATAAATGCAATGTTTTCTTTCTTTTTCAAATGCAAGCAAACTAACTATTAGGTTCCTATAGTGCCATGTAATGCAATAAAAGAAAATAACTTGGAGTACTCATGAATCTTGAGGTGGTGAGTCAAAAATGAATGGAAAACAAATGGAATCACACAACTAAGAGATAATGCCTTTCATCATATTATGATGTGTCCCTCTTAATTGTCTTGTGTCCAGGGTGATCTACATGTTTATTTCTTATATTTTCATTTAATATCTCATTATGGTTTGGTCAGTTTAGGCTCAACATCTTCATCATTCACATTTCCGAGTTGATTTAGACTTTCATTTATGTCCTATGACCTCATGCTGACTAGTTTAAACACTTCCTCAAGTGGTGTTACAGAAAGATTTTGTAGTTTAAGCTTTTAAGGATATGGCCTTTTTCATGCAACAACACATAGAGTACAATCTATTCGAAAACAAAATCATGCCTTTACTACTCCACAATTACACAAGATAGACGTGGATCCTACACTTGCACAACTAAAAATAAAAATAAAAATAAAGATAGAATGATGTTCCAGCACCCCCAAGCTTGAATATAACTATGTCCACATAGTCAATACTCGCACTCAAGTAGTGGAATAGTGGTACCATTGCTCAAAATGGAGGTGGCCGATGCATGTCGTGGTCATGAGGAGGAAACATCCCCTAAAGAGATACATCAGGCGGTGGCATCGGTTGTGGTTGAGGGTACCCTCCAAAGTATCCCTGGTTCCAATAATGGTCAAATAAGGGTTTTTGGTACTCCTCCATGCGCTATAGGTGCATGTAAACATTCTCTTGGTTGGCCAAGAGAAGGCGTTCATTCTCATAAATCGCCTGCTGGTTTTGGTACATCCTTCCTTAAATGTCCTGCACACCGGCCAGCGTCGCCTGATGCCGATGTTGTCCAGTATGGATCTCCTGCAGCATGGTATACATACCTGTCATGTTGTACGAGTCTTTCTCCTCATGGGAATGGGGTGGGGCAGAGGAAGTCGAGGCAGCGTAGGTGCGGTCCCGTTTGCATGGGACCTCTCTCCTAGTGATGGGGATGGTGGGCTCTACCTCCCCAACATCATCAGAGTCATCATCACTTTTCTCCTCATCATTGACCTGAGCTACTGCCCTGGGTAGATCTTCTTCTTCCCCCTCATTTAGTGGCCACCGAAGATGGTTCACCCCACACAAGTTAAAGATAGGGTCAAGGAGGCTTCACTTCTGAAATAGTCCTTGATGCATGCAATGTGCATAGAGCACATTGTGGTGAAAGCTAAGAAGGTGCACATTGCAGAAGTACATGAGGTCCAGCTTTGTTGCATCCTCCTATAGTGTGAGGGTAGACAAATCAAGGGGAAAATGTAGTGCAATGGGGGTGATGAGACCCCCAAATAAAATCGAAACCTTTCTTGTCACATTGCGTCACACAAAGATCATGTGGAGTAGAAGGAAGGCTCCAAAGTTGATAGTCTCCCCTTCTAGTAGCCTGTAGAGAAAGTAGAGACCTGCCTTTTGAACATTCCCTTGAGCTTGACCAGAATGAGAAAAAATAGTGTTGGTCCAAAGGCGGTGAAGGATTCGAGCAAAAGGGTGCTCAAATCAGTAACATAATTGATATGCCAATTTATACAAAATCCCATCAACACCTCAGTCAACTACTCCCAAGACAAGTCATAGTCGAAGTCAGAAGGGGCCGAGTGTTCAAGGATGTGAGCCCAGTTGAAGATGTTGTTGATGGCCCTCAGACCTCTCCTTGGCACCATGATGCCAATGTAAGAAAGAGGATTGTGAAAGAGAAGGTCGGTGAGAGAGAAGCTCAGTGGAGATCTTTGGCACCCAATACAGCTTTTCTCTGAGTTCTAGGAAGAGTGGAGGGGGTGGTGTGAAGAAAATGGGTTAACCACTCCTCCTTTTATAGATGAATTGGGCAGATTCGGTACTACCGACTTTTGTGTCAGTAGTATTGAGTTGCAGGCACGAATCTGTAGCTCGGTTGTATCGATGACTGATATTTGATGGTCTCGAGTGGGATCGCTTGAGTCGGTGGTATCGAGTCCAAGTCGGTAGTACCAACTTGAGCCGCATATCCCTGCTACCGACCGTGCGATGAAGCTTGCATCAGCCGTTGAAATGAGCAATCCCGGATTGCTGATGTCATGCGTCAGTACTACCGACTGGAATGTTAGTAGTACCAAGTTGGAAATTTTGGCTCGGTACTTTCGAAAATTTCATCTCAATGTTCTGATTTTGGGCACGCCAAAAAGTCAGTGGTAACAACTTGTGGGTCGATACCACTGAGAGCTTATCAGTTAACAATAAAAAATCTTTAGAGACTCGGTAGTAGTAACTGGGAGAGTTGATAGTATCTAGTCTGGCATTCCGGTGTAGATGCCTCACTGATGTAATTTCAGTACTACTGACTTGAAATTAAACATGTACGCTGACATGCGTCACAACAACAAACAAAGTTGTGAGAATCTTTAAACAAGGTAGGCCAATAAAACCCACTCTCTAATACTTTGACCATAGTCTTACAACTAGCATGGTGCCCACCTGTGGGTAGAGAGTGACAGTATGACAAGATGCTCTCTACCTCACATTCCGGTACACTTCTTCTTAAAAGCCCATCCCTACATTATTTAAGAAGAATCAGGTCATCCCAAATATAAAACCTTAATGATTGGAAAAACCATTTTTTCTCCTGGTATCCCCAATCTATAGGCATTTCGTTACAAGCTAGGTAAACAATATATGTAAACCAAGGGTCTTCAGTTTTAATTGCAAACAATTTCTCATCTCCAAATTCCTCAATAATGGGGATGGCTACATCATTTTCGTCCGCCCTTTCTAATCTAGACAAAATGATTAGCTACAACATTCTCTACCCCTGCCTTGTCTCTAATTTCAATGTCAAATTCCTGAAACAAAAGAATCCACCTAATCAATTTCAGTCTGGCATATTTCTTTTGTAACAATTATTTGATGGCAGCATGGTCTAGTTGAAACTATCACTTTAGCCCCAACTAGGTATTGGCAAAATTTTTCAAAAGCAAACACTACTACTAAAAATTCTTTTTCAGTAGTAGTGCAATTTATCTGTACATCATTCAAAGTCTTTGATGCATAATATATGATAGTTGGATTCTTATCTCTATGTTGACCCAACACACCTCCAACTTCATAATCTAATGCATCACACATCAGCCCAAAAGGAAGGCTCCAATTAGGAGCATGCACGATAGGCGCAAAAATCAGTTTTTCTTTAAGGATTTCAAAATCTTTTAAATAGCACTCATCAAAGGAAAACTCGACATAATTCTCTATAAGTTCAGACAATTGCTTGGCAATTTTTGAGAAATCCTTGATAAAATGGTGGTAGAATCCAGTGTGTCCTAAAAAGCTCCTTATTCCTTTCACTGATGTCTATGGAGGTAGTGTGGAGATGACTTCAATCTTTATTGGATCTACTTCCATGCCTTTGTTGGACACCTTGTATCCAAGAACAATCCCTTCACTCACCATCATGTGACACTTCTCCCAGATCAGAACTAGGTCAGTGTCCTCATATCTCTGTAGCACGCTATCAAGGTTATATAGACAATCATTGAAAGATTCCCCATATACAGAAAAATCATCCATAAAAATCTCTAAGCACTGCTCTACCATGTTAGAAAAAATGACTAGCATACAATGTTGAAACGTAGCAAGGGCGTTACAAATGAAAGGCATATGTCGGTATGTGAACGTGACATAAGGGTAGCTGAAAGTGGATTTCTCCTGATCTTTAGGCTCTATGGAAATTTAATTATACCTAGAATACCCGTCAAGAAAATAAAAGTACGATCGGCCAGATAATCGTTCCAAGATTTGATCAATAAAAGGTAAAGGGAAATGATCTTTAAGGGTTGCTGCATTTAACCGGTGATAATCTATGCACACTCGCCACCCCGTCACTAGCCTAGTGGAAATTAATTCATTAGCCACATTAGTAGTGACTGTGATCCCCCTTTCTTAGGAACTACTTGGGTAGGTGTAACATACTAAAATCTAGGGTCTTTCCTGCAATTTACCCACTTTTGAGCTTTTCTTTGCCTTCTAGTCCATTTGGACCTTTTCCATAAATTTCCCATCCTTTTGAATCATTTTTTGACTCTATATGCAATTTGAGTCTTAATGATGGTGAAGTTCCATTCTTGCCCCCATTTATGATTATAAAGGGGTATTTGCACAAATAACCCACTTCATGCAATAATTGAGGACTAATAATTCAAAATGGAGCTTAATGAGAAATAATAAGTGGATAATGTTAATTTGGAGCTTTTATATCTTTTTGGATAAGATATGAGCAAAAATATGTAATAGAATTAATTATGAGTGTAATTAACCTAATTTCCTTCTCACTCCTCAAAAATGATAATAATATAGCAAAATAGAATATAATGGTGAGATTTTGTTGTCAAAGTTAATAATGGATGAAAATCTCGAATTTCACTAATATAATCCATTAAAAGAAGTCTTTTTCATATAATTCATTCATTTTAATATATTAATATACACTTTAATGAGAAATATATTAATTAAGGACCAAATAATGAGTGAAACAAGAATCTAATTGCATATCATGGTTCTAGACATTAATGTGACCATGTGGTTAAAATTTGGTGCCATTTGGACTTCATTTGACCCTTCAAATCGATTTTATAAGCTTTCAATATAGTATAACTATAGTGCATGCATCGAATCAATGACATGAATGTGTAACGTTATAGTTCGGCTGATTTTTTTATGTCACGCATTACCGGCTTATTGTGAGATATTTGGACCATCGATCTGTGATCCGACAGTAGATCCATTGTCTTCTACCTCTGACCGTCAGGCTGCTCCCGACCCCCGACCTGCCCCGACCCGTTCTCTCTCCCTCCATCACCATTTCGCGCGATTTTTCTTGAGTTGGCTTCATTTTGCTCTGACAAATCAAATGAGCCGTGGCTTATCCTCTCCCATGAACTGTAGCCCGAATGCCACTATGCGCTGGCCGTGACCTCTCCACTCCTCTACCTCCTCGCTTCCACACACCACCTAACCTATAAATACCACCCTTCCTACCTCCGTCAGACTCCAAGAGAGCTTTACCTCCAACTAATTTGCCTGAAGCGACCACCGAAAGCTGTCGCAAACACCACATTGATTCCGAGCTTGTGGATCTGTTTCATGGAGCTACGAGCGACTAGCAGCAAAATTGAACCCGTATGTATGTTCCTCGTTCAATTCCCTACGTTTTGAGTACCTATACGCTTAATTTGGTTGAGAATTGTGGATTTGCCCAACTTCGCAAGTAGGGACCTCGATGCCATGACGCTGGCCGAAGGTAGAAGAAGGCCGAGTGGTTTTTTACAGTTTTTCCCCTACGTGCTCTTCAGTTCGCCCTTTTTTTCGCTGCCCTTTTGGTCTTTGGCCCACATGGCAATTATCTAATTTCTGATTGGTTAATCTTGTTTAATTCATAGAAAATCACTCATTTATCAGAAAAATGCAAATAAATACTCGTTGAAAAGATAAAATTATGTAGAATCTGAATTTCCAGTTTGTGAGTCCTATTTTCCATCCCAAATATGATAATTAATTCAAACATCAATTTAAATGTATAAAATGTTATAAAATGATAATTAAGGTGTTTTAACTCTATTTTTGATAAATAAATATGTTTTATCGATTATAATAATATTAGGAATCACTTGGTCCTATTTCCAAATGCTTTTTCGAAGTTTATCTTAAATATTATTCTAATAACCTTAAATGATCTAAAATGTGTAACTAATCTATTTTAACTCCAAATTGGGATAATAAATATGTTTTCTTAATCAGGAGAATGTGATTAATCGATTGGACTATGCTTTGAACCTTAAATCGTGGGTTTGAAATAAAAGTTCCAAATTAGGGTTTTCCCTATGCTTTATGCCTTAACATATATTAATTCATGTGAAATATTTATACATAGGGAAAATGATTTTGGATAATAAGCTTTTGGTGAGAAATGATCTACAATAAGGTATGTAAAAACCTATTTATGCATGTGATACCTATTTGTGTATGTGAATCCTATGTTAATGTATGTGTAACCTATTTGTGTATGTGAATCCTATGTTAATGTATGTGAAGCCTATTTCGTATGTGAAAACCTATTGGTGTATGTGATTCCTATTATATATGTGGAATGTATGATTGTGAAATCTATGTGCAAATAATCTAATCCTTTAATTGGGTCTTATCAAACCCTACAAACATTATGTGCTAGCCTTGATAACCTCCTAAATGCTTTTATTTGACTCTTTACTTATTTGATGCTTCTAATGACATTGTGGCTCATTCATTTGAGTTATGTGAATCTTGCTACTACATATGTTGGCTCATTTACTTAGAAATGCTTAAATATTGTTATAGCCTATGTTGGCTCCTTTATGTGGTTTATTCATGGGTTTTATTCCCAAATGCTATGATGCAAATGTTACTTTTATATTTTCACTACTGCCAAGTGAACTATTAAGCATGATGTATTTTAGGCCAAATGACAATGTAGTGTACATGAGTACAAACCACCCACAGGGTACTGGGGTTTTAGTCCCCCTACCATTTTATATTAGGCACTGGGGTTTTAGTTCCCCTGCCACTTTATATAGGCATTGTGGTTTTAGTCCCCCTGCCACTTGGTGAGGTCCGGTAGGTGCCTCACCCTGCATTGAGATGAGTTTGTGTCATAATATATTCATGCAATGTGATAATTGTTGATGTTGAACTATGGCAGATTTCCAATTCTTATTTGATCACTTGCCTCATACTCTTGAAATCCCTTAGTATAGTGGATTCTTTTTAATATGCAATGTTTTAGCTTTATAATTGTCCTTTGCCTTTATTGACACATACATTTTTATCTATCTCTTGCTGGGTGATCCCAACCACCTAGATTAGGATCAGAGTGTGCATGGAAGCTTGGCGAACCTGCCTAAGGCTAAGGAGATCTTGCACATCTAGATAGCTTGGACTAGTTGCATAAACTTTTTTTATGTTGTTTGTGGAGACAAGTTGTATTAGTTTAAGTCTTCCTCTACAAAGATCCTATGCTTGTATAAAGTTGTACTCCCATTTGGGAAATTTTTATAATGTACTCTTTATAAATTTTTAATAAAGTCGAGTTTTAATCTTCCACTGCTACACAATTGGTGTTTTGTTTGCCATGGTTTTTAGTAGAGACTTGGTCTTTACAGTAGGACTAACCCACATTGAATCAGAAATTGCATAGATTATACCTGCCAACAGAAGCTTGATGACTTCCTTCTTCACCACCTCAGTCATAATAGGATTGAGATGCCTCTGAGGTTGGACAATTACTTTTTCTCCTTCTTAAAGTCGAATCTTGTATTGACACAAGTTTGGAGAGATCCCTTTAATGTCAGCTATGGACCACCCAAATGCAGCTTGGTGGTTTTTCAACACAGTGAGTAGTTTTCCTTCCTCTTTACCACTCAAAGAAGATGATATAATAACTAGGAGCTTTTCCTCTACAGCTATGAAGACATATTTTAGGTGCGGAGGTAATGGCTTCAGCTCCAAGTCCAACGGGTTCAATAGAGACGGGATCAATGGTGGGGGTGTTGGTCCAAGGTCTTCAAAGCATCTTGCATAGTAGCAAGGTACTGCCTTCAGCATCAAAATACACTCCTCTAGATGGTTGTTGCAGATGTTGTCCTCCATTCTATTCATCAAGCATGATTCTAAGGGTAGTTTGGGCAATGATTGTATCACAGAATCATCTATGTATTCTTCTACGGTAGCAAGGTCATACTCCTCTCCCTCATCTTATGGGTAGTGCATTGCTTGAGTCAACGAGATCACCTTTGTATTTTCCAAGATGTCCACTGCTAGAGTACCTCTTTCTACTTTAGTCATAACATGGACCATATCCAAGAACGACTTTCCTTGAAATAGTGAAAACTTGCTATCTATGTGCTGAAGCATGTTACATTGCACCTTATCTTCCATGACTTGAGAGTGCTCTGGCATCTTGATCACGAACCTTTCATCTTGGATTCCCATAGTTAGACATCCTCTACCCCTCTCAAGTATCATGTGTGTAGTGACTTGAAACAATCTTCCAAGTAGAAGTGCATTTCCATGGTCATCCTACATTTCCATCACTACAAAATCTGCAGGAAAGACGAACCTATCTACTTTCACCAAGACATCCTTACATATACCATATGTCTTAACTAATGAGTTGTCTGTCAACTGGATTTCCATGCTTCTTTTCGGGGATTCCTTAAGTCTGAGCTTCTTGAAGGAAGATAGGGGCATCATATTTATACTCATCTGTTAATCACATAAAGCCTCTCCAAATTTTGTCTTTCCTATGAAGCATGTTATATTGAAGCATCTTGTATCCTGTCTTTTAGGAGGCAGTGTCCCCAAAATAAAAGCACTAACCTACTCTTTCAAAACCACGACATTAGACTCTGATATCCTTCTTGTCGCGCCCCAATCTCACATTAACCACAAACCACGTGATTAGGACACGACAGGTGGGATGAATACATAACCAACCATTTGTCACTTTTTAAAACAATTCAAGACATTAATAGGAAAAACTGATTTATACTGTAAATGAAACTAAACAAGCTGCAGAAGCACTTCTATTAAACTGACAAGAAATATACACAGAGTCTGCAGTATAATACATTGTTCGATATAAAATAAAGCATAACAGTTAATTTACATCTTTGTACACATTCTCTCTCTCACTCACACTTTGTCCCGAGGATCGAGGGGAATGGACTAAGAGACCTCTAACTAGACTAACTACAAACCTTGTAACAACTAAGCGTTAGGATGAAACGATCCTTCCGACTCCTGATGCAGGTGCTGACCTGAAAATGTTTGAGTAGAGGGGTGAGCCTACTCGCTCAGTGAATAACATTTCACATAGCTATCATTAAACAACTCGTCAGGTTTATAATTGAAATAAAACATGTATACAGTGCAAGCATGACAGTTTTAATGACATAACAATTTTGCAGATAATAATCACATATCTAAACAGCAACAGATATTTCAAGTGAATAAACAGATATATACAATTTGTACAGGAGTTCGATTATATAAATTTACTGTGATCCTATATGATTACATATTTATATTATTATGCCCCAAACATATGCAGTGCACTCTGCATATGAAGATCAGTAGCGAACTACGATCTCACCGTACAAGACTTAGCGACACACCCGGGAAATGCTAAGTCTGACTTCTCGTCCTGGTCTGCACAGGACTCTCAGGCTCACAAGGCCTCACTGCACTAACTCTGAGTGCTCTGGACTCCTCCGCAACCTGTAGTGCACAGTGGAGGGTCTCTAAGTCTCCGATGCCTGGGCGTATCCCCAGAACTGACCGGGACTTCTTCGATGCCTGGGCGTATCCCCAGGACTGACCGGAACGTTCTCTTGGATCTCCGATGCCTGGGCGTATCCCCAGAACTGACCGGAATCCAACCACTTAGACTACGTGTCACCGAGACAATCGGTATTTGTTGGACACGAGTCTCCGATGCCTGGGCGTATCCCCAGGACTGACCGTTTCACCCCAAAGGTACAGACCGCGCAATGGGGTTCTACGATGTTGGGGCACCTAAGTCTATTAACTGTTTAACAGATATACAATTAAACAAGATTATTTCATATCAACTGTAAGACATAGAATTCCCTCTTTTCCATCTTTCATATCACGCATTTCAAGTTCCATCGAACTATTCATACTACAAAAGTACTTGCTACACTGTCTAAAAGTCATATCAACTGATACTGAAGCAAATAAGCATTTTAAATGAGTTTAATAATGATTTCTAAATGAACTACCACTCACAACTTGAAACTCGGCCAACCACTTTGGAACTCGGCCGAACGCCTCCCAGATTCTGAAACTCGGCTGAACAATCTCGGCCGACCAACTGGAAACTCGGCCGATCCCCTGGGGAACTCGGCCGACCAACTCACCGCTTGAAAAACCTACAAGGAAACTCGGCCGATCAGAACCCAAACTCGGCCGAAAAAAACGATGTTCGCTTATTTAATTAGGAAACTCGGCCGACCAAAGACTCAAACTCGGCCGATCCAAAAACGTTGTACAATTGCCCTAAAAAGGAACTCGGCCGACCGAATTGAAACTCGGCCGAACCGCGCACAGGCAGAACATAAAAACGGCCTGCAAAAGTCGATTTCTCTCGAATCGACGGGCAAATCTCGAACAAACACCGCGAAACGATCACAGTCGATGCATATGACTAAACCGCACCTGAAGGGAAGAAAGAAATGAGCTAGGGCTGCTCCTTGCACCCCAATCTCCAAGCCGTTTTCCCTGCAAACGCAGCTCCAGCTGCAAAACTGATTCGAATTGACGGAGAAGGAGATCCACGGAGGAAAAGGACGAACAACAGCAACTGATCGGAGAAAAACGAAGCTCTGACGCCTTTCCCTTCTCAGCTCCCTCTCTCTCTCTCTCTCTTTCTCTCTTTCTCACGCAAGGAAGGAGAACGCAGAAGCGTTCTCTCGTTTCTGTAAAAGTGAAATGAGATAAGGAAGAGAGAAAGGATAAGGAAGAAACTTAGGGGCCTAATTGCAAAGTTCGAAACTTTCAAAAATTACAAACAGGTCCCTAAAAGCCCCAAAAACATGCAACTTTTAACTCGAAGGTCGGATTCGAACGATTTCTCTGGCAACGTTTCAAGCGTAAGATCCTACACGCTTTAAAAGCTAGAAAACACACTAAGCACATATCATAACCATTTTAAGCATTATTAACAAAAACAAGCTTATAACTTAACACATCGGCTAAACTCTTGCTTAACAGCATACTTACGGGATAAGCTCGACGCGGGTCGTAACACTTCTCTTCTTTGTAAGTATATCCTTCAAAAACTTCTCATAAGATGGTCTCTACTCAATAGAGTCTATCAAGGGAATGCTTACAGATAACTTCTAAAAATTATCTAGAAATTTATTGAACTGTATGTCCATCTTAGTCACCTTCAAACTATTTAGAAAGGGCACAGGAACCACAGGTTCCCTCTGGTGAGGCGGGATATAAGTTTGAGTTTTATTACCCCCAACCTCAACAACTTGCTCCTCTACAGTCTTCTCCTGTGCTGACATGTCTAGTTCTTCTGCATCCATTAGTATAGTTTTATTTGTAGCTTCTTCTGTACCTACACCATGTAATGCATCATTCTGTGGCTTCTTTCCACTGTGAAGTGGAGAAACTTTCACATGCTGATTCCCAGAATGTACATTGGTGTTCGTCGGAAATCCTTGTTTGGTTGGTTGCTTTAGTGTACTCACATATGTCGCTATTTGAGAGATATATGTCTCTATGCTACGAATATGTGCCCCTTGATTCTGAAGATCCCTTTGAGTTTGTACAATCTACAGCTCATTCTGATTCACCAGCTTGCCCAATATTTCTTCAATCTTGTCAATTTTATGTAGCTCTGGTTGATATTGTGCTTGGCCACCATACTGTTATGGCTTAGGATGTTGTTGTTGTACCTGTGATGGATCCTGTTGGAAGTTGTTAGGAACCTTCCAAGAGAATTTGAGATCCTTCCTCCAAGAATAGTCATTGTTCATGTCTTGCCCCTGGCACACATACTTGCATTCTTCTTCTTCCTCCTCAACAGGAAATCTGTCTCTAGCACATAGCCTCTTAGCAATCAGATCTAACTTCTCGTTTAAAGCAGATATCACCTTGGATTCCCCGACACTCTTAATGGTTGTTGGTAGCTCTCTTTCTTCTCCCCATGATTGGTTTTTAGACATGTTCTTGAGGATTTCATGACAGTGAGCAGGCTTGTTGTTGAGGAAGAAACCTACTTGTGCACTGTGAAGAGTTGTTCTCTATCCTTTGTGTAGGCCATAATAGAAGATCTTGGCCTGCCCCAGTAAATCAATTCCATGATGAGGCACCTTTCTCATCATATTCTGAAGCCTCTCCCATGCCTCTGAATATGACTCACTAGCTTGATGTCTGAAGTTTTGAATCTTCTTCACTAGGCCATTTGTCTTTTACGGAGGGAAATAACACTCGAAGAATGCATCTATCATCTGAACCCATGTCTCGATGATCTCATCATTAAGATTGTTGAACCATGACTTTACACTATCCGCCAGTGAAGATTAAAATAGCTTAAGACACTACAAAAAATTTGGCTTTTGTTGAAGAACATTTGTGAGGAACCAAAAATCGTGAATAATGATGTCCATTTGTGAGGGCTCATCCTTCAAATATGGGACCAAATCCCTCAACCGTGTTCTTGACATCGTTAGGCATTTTATATGAACATTGGTCCCTCACAAATACATTTCTTACGAATCACCCCCTCAAAAACTCCATGCCAAATGTTCCCTCCATCTCATAATCCTTCCATCCATTCTAAAACACTGAATCGTCTATCAAAACTAATGAAAAAATCACCCAGTCCCGGCGGGCGCTCCTTTCCCCCTCATTTCCTCCGCACTCCTCCACTGAACCCTCCCCCTCCCGATTCTCTCATCGGTTCCTCCACACTCCTCCACTGAACCCTCCCCCTCCCGATTCTCTCATCGGTTCCTCTGCATTGGGTCATCCTTGACGCCAATCGCCCTACTCGGTTGCTGCCATTCATCCTTCGCATTGGGCTCATCCTTCATAACTCCTTGCCGCCGTTGACGGTTGCTGCCCTCCTCCATTGACGGTTGCTGCCCACCACATTGGTCGTTGCTGCTACGCAGGCACCGTGCTTGATTGCCGTTGATCGCCCTGCTCGGCCATTGGTCGTTTCTGCTACGCAACTTGCTTCTTCGGCCACTGGAATCCTCTCTAGGTTCGTATCTTTTTCTGTTTTTCTCATTTGGGAGAGCACTAGCCCCCACTTCGACCCCTGATAGCCAAGATTGGTTCTTCCTCCAATGGGCTTCCAGTTCATACCTCATGTGTCTGCCTCATCTCCCCCCAATGTGATCTGCATAGGATTAGCTGGGTTTACTTAGTAAAAATACTAACCATCTAGTATTCATATGAGTTATATCCCCCTCCCCTAAGGGTTAATGTTCTCACATATAAGAAACATATCACAATGTTGAAAAACTTTGACTATCCTCAGTTGCATGGAGATGGTCATACAGCAGTAATAGAGAGTAGTCAGGGGCGTGTTCAATATTTGGAAGTGAGGAAATAGCTCCTTGGGAGTAGCTACCATAACTAAATGGAAGGGAATCAAAGTTGTGATGTACATAAATTCCTAGGCTATGCATCTATAGTATATCATCCTCATAATGATTTTCTATCATACAACTTTGTGTTTTGTCAATAAGAAAAGAATAATTTACTGATGTGATTGAGTAGATATAGTATTTGATTGAATATTGTCTTTCTCGAATATGTACAATATCTATTAATTGTACAAACTCGAATTTATGTATAATACCTACCATGTAATCCAAGTCATACTTGATCAAATATTACTCATATATAATTGTTGAGGCTCAAGCTTGGTTCAAAGCAATACACATGTGTGGATGTATGTTTAATTTTGCTACTCTGTTCTATTCTATATGAACAAGTGTTCTCATGACACACATATATATGGGTCAGAGCCAAAGTAGTTGATAATGAATGTATTAATAATATTCCTAGTTTCTTTGAAGACAGTATGAAGGAAATAAGCAATACCTCCTTTAAATCTATTATATGTATCCTTTACTATATCTGGTGGTATAGAAATAAGGTGATTTTTTAGGAATGGTTAGTCAATGTGAGTGTGCTATAGTCTATTATCCATAATGAGATAAAAGTGCTTCTTTACTAAACGAGCCCTGTGTTCTTTTTTCTGGAATTGCTATGCTTGTGCTTATTTTCTAAAGATGAAGAAGGGTTCCATCTGATGTTACTGGTTTATTGATGTAGTGGTGATCAAGATGCTTGTAAACTGTTGTGCTGAAATGATCTTTATTTTGAAGAGCAGTTCTAGAGGTGACCAAAGCATCATTCTGATTTAAAACCCTTACATTTAAACCCATTCCTATAAACACATTTCTTATTGGGTGAAAATTGTAGATTGCTTTGGTGGCTGCATTAAATTGCTTCTCAAGTGAGGCAAAGCTTGGAGAGTTACATTCTTCTCTTCTAACTCAACATTGTTGGCTTTTCTTTTCCCATAGTCAATTTTCTTAGGAAAGATCTTGTCAAACATGTATGATGGAATCACCAACATGGGATTATATTTTTATCTTCCTCCATGCCAACATGGTTTAGATAGTTGACTCTCATGGAAATAATATTGTCATGGGGGGTCACTTGTACGAGTGTTGTTCTGTTTTCTCACTGCGTTGTTTTTGAATGTTTTGTTTTTGGTTGTAAGTATAATATAGCCTGGTGTTTTTTCATTTTGCAGAGGTACACTAAGTCATTGTCAACATCTCAGAGGTCTTCTCTGGTTGATAAGTCTAGGCAGAAGCCTCAAGAATGAATGGGTGTTCTTAGTAATGTGGGTTCCTCCTAAAACAACAATTGGATATATTATATGTCTTTTTTCCTTTACCCCCTCCATCTAAAATAATACCCTTTCTGTAACATGTGGTTGTGATGTATGACCTAAAAGCCAATAACTATGGTAATGATCCTCGGCTAAGTGCAGCTCTGTACTTAGAGATTAATTAAAGGCCGACTGCCCAGGGCTCCCATGTGACACATCCATTCCTAATATAATAGTTGGCACTTTGGATATCTTTGGCATGGATGGAGGATGCTCGGCTGTGGTGAACTTCTCTGCATCTTCCATCCATGCCAAAGATCTCCTAAGAGCCAACTATTATATTAGGAATGGATGTGTCCCATGGGAGCCCTGGGCAGTCGGCCTTTAATTAATCTCTAAGTACAGAGCTGCACTTAGCCGAGGATCATTACCATAGTTATTGGCTTTTAGGTCATACATCACAACCACATGTTACAGAAAGGGTATTATTTTAGATGGAGGGGGAAAACAAAAAAAGACAAATATACAAATGTTGTTTTAACAACAAAGGGATCAAGGAGGAACCCACATTACTAAGAACACCCATTCGTTCTTGAGGCTTCTGACTAGACTTCTCAACCAGAGCAGACCTTTTGTTGAATGCATGTCTGAAGCTTTCCATGGTCATGACAGACATTCTATTGATGCTAAGTGTGCACAAAGATGGTATGCTACTAACTTATAATGATACATATAATACAAGTGAACCAGAAGTTACATTCATTTTACGCCCATGCTTTAGTGCTTCTATGCCCATCATTTGATTTTTAAAGATACCAAACTTATTTACATATCATTTCAGTTTCCATTGGAGACTAGAACTTTGTAATTTTACTATGTCCGCCAATCAAAAATTCTGGTCCTCTTCCTTTTCACTTCCTACTTCTATCTGTGATGAAGTGGAAATAATTATTATAAATTTCTTGTGGGGATAGTGTGAAGGCAAGAATGATATCCATCTTCTTAAGTGGGATGATGTAACCATCTTCTTAAGGTAGTCTATGGATCAAATTGATCCATGAGAAATACCTTCTTAAGGATTCTATCTAAAATATTGATATCTATGGTCAACTTTCTTGGTATTTAATTCAGATGATCATACATCTGAATTTAAAATCCTATTACGAAAGATTGCTAGAAACAACATCTTAGTGATGAACAACCTAAAAAAAGAGGGTTTTTCTATACTTCTATATGTTTTCTGTGTAGACGTTCTAATGAATTTATCATACATTTATTCTTTAATTGCCATGTAGCTGATTTCATCGGGGTAAGGCTGTTGAGTGTAAACTCATTGATAGGATTCCCCTATATATTTACAAAGTTAATCAAAAGTATATACATTTTTAAATGTGTTTATTGTACTCCTAGGTTGGAGGCTATTGCTACTCATCTCTGTATCCAAATTGCCATTTTTCAGAAGTGGGTATTTTCCTCTTTTGATATCTAGCAGCTATCAATGAAAGTAATCTTTTTAGATGGGATAGACACTTCTACAATGTTTCTTTTGGGAGGAAACTTCTTTTCTTCTGTAGTGGTTGGTATATATGAACTGTTTTCTTTTGCTAGTCTATTGTTCTGCTGGTTTACAGTCTCCTACTATCATAATTTGAATGTTGTGTTATTAACAAGATACCAAACAATGAAATTGTCCCTGTTGTCGTGGTCTGCATGTCATATGTTCTATCTTGGTTGGTGTTAAGTCTTATGCAGCTGACTTATTTTAAGTATTTCAGTTCTTAATTTTATGAGATGTTATACATGATATCATATACTTATATGTTTAAGTATTTTAGATGACTTATAGGGACAGTTAGGTATTTGTCTCATAATGCTTGTTATAAGTAATAACAATATGTCGATATCAGATCTAAGAAGAAATAGACTGTCAGTGCCTTTATGCATAGAGATCTGCTACAATATTGAGATTCTATGGGATATGTTGGACATAACCCATAACATCAGGACCACACACAACTTTGAATCTCCTTTGGTAGAGTCTAAATAGCCATGCGTCAAAATACTCCTTTGTAGTAGAGGGATTGCCTAGTTTGAGAAGAGAAGTTGTGTAGCTAGTCTGACAGTATAAGTAGCCCCTGTAATCGAGTATATGTTGAGACATGTGAGCAAAAGTTAATGGATGGATCTGTGAACTATTATTGATTAGGTGGGTACCTATGCTATTGCAGTTCTTGAAGGATTTTTCTTGAAGGATGTTTCTTCTGCCTCTTTTTTTGCTGCTTGTATATTGATAGACTTCATGTATGTCTTCTCCCTTCCCTCCCCTTTTCTCTTTTTCCTTTTTCATGTTCTATATTCGACACCCTTTTGCTGCAATTGTTGCAAAAAAATCAGTCCTTTTATACTACTGTTTCTTTGATTTTTTTCTATTTCCTCTTGTGTCTCCTATTCTAGCTTCTTTTCTTTTCTTTTTTTGCAATTTCTCCTTCATTTCATGTTCCTGCTATTGCATCTAAATTTTTGTTACTTCTATGTCCCCTCTTATTGCTTTTTCCTTGTTACTCATATCAGAAATTCAGATTCTTACTTGCATCTCCTGCTCGCACGTCTACTAGACTACTAGTATCACTTCTATTTGCAAGTTTTCTTCTACTTTTTCTTACGTATTCTTGCTCCTACATGACTACATCTCCTACATGACTACATCTCAAACAGCTGTTCCTCTACTTATTATATATTTTCCTTCATGTAGATGGATTTTCTAATAGATCGGAGTTGGATGTATATTGGGAACAGAGTGCGAAGTGATGTATTCAAGGCAGAGTTACAAAAGTTCATTGAGTTTGCTCTTATCCATCAGAGACCAACTAGACAGGGGAAATTAATATGTCCTTGAAAGGTATGTTTAAGCTTTCCTTTTATGATGCTTTCTAATTACAGCTTGAAATCTCTGATATCGTGGAAAACCAAGTAGCAAACCAAGAAGAAATAGATCCTAGAAGTGTTGATAATCTAACACGTGCTGCTTATTTGCAAGTTTTAAATCCTTCCAAAAAGGCTAGGATCCGAGGTGTTGGAATTGGGCACAAAGAGATAGGACATAGGGGAAAAGCTGCCCGTATAAGATATGAAATGCTTCTTGAGGAAAGCAATGCAAAGGATGTATGTTGGAGAGAATCTAAACTTGAACTATTAGTTACAACTAGTCTATTAGATTGATGTTTGTAATTTGTTTTCTATTTCAGGATAAACTTAAGGAACTTGAAGACACAGTAAATGGATTGAAGAACTCCGTCTCCCAATTAATGACTTGGTATAATCAATCACAGGTAACTCAGATTCAGTTGTCTATGTCAATGTAATATATAATTTGTTTTTGACATTGTTGATGTATTTGTTATAGGATGGCGGTATTAATGTTGATTGTGCAGCTGAATACCCCAATCAGAATACTACAGGTGTCTTACACATGCAAAGTGGCACAAATAGGTCGGATGTGGATTCTTTTCACATACAAGACAATACAAGTAATGGTGCAGATGTAGGCATGTTTCCCAGCCAAAATAATTCAAGCGGGGATGGCTTAGGAAGACTTTCTAGACAAGCAATTCAAGGGATACTGGAGTAGGCAGACTTTCCATACAAGCCAATTCAAGGGAGAATGGAGTAGGCAGGCTTTCCATACAAGGCAATGGACATCCATGGATCTTTGCGCCACAGGTAACTCATTACAGCTATAGATTATTTTCAATATTCATACACATAAGAATATTAACATGTACACTTTATTAAAGGCTGCAGTTGAAAGTTGGTCCCCTTCTTCTGGTAATAATCGACAAAGTTATCCTCAAATGCAGAACACACCAACCACATCTTCATCGGTGTCTTTCACACCAAGAAATCAGCGTTTAAATCCTGTAAGTAATTCATTTCAGCTTATCTACATGAAGTGGGCGTTTAAGGCGTTTTAGGCCCAAATTATGCAATTTAAAGGCTAAACTAGCATGAATCGAGTCTAGATTTGGTCAAATTAGATCACCTTCAGTCATTGCATGGTTGATATAGGTCTGATTTAGAGTAAATCAGGTCAAATTTTGGCAAATTAGGTCTGGTCTGAGGAAAATCAGGTCTGATTTGGGGAAATGAGGATTGATTTGGGCCAAATTGGTATGTCCTCATAGCGCTGTTTGTTAAGTTTTTTCTACTTTTTCATATTTTTATTGTTCTTGCTTCTTTCTCTTTTCTTTTTTTATCCATTCTCCTGCATCTTTGTGGGCTCCGATCTCCAAACCACGAATTAATCCCGATTTAATCATGTGCGGAAGCAATCGGTAAACAGCAGAAGACAAAAATCACGGGAAATTAAAACTTTTCGAGACAAGAGCCTGAAACCACAAACCTTTTCCATAGAGAAAGGATTTAACTGTTTACATCACTGACAATTACTTCTTGAGTAATTATATACAACATGATACCAAAACTCTCAAGAATTCATACTCCAAAACACTCCAGGACCTGAGAGTACAGAGGACACATAGGACTTGACTCTAACTACACCATGAAGCAGGCTAGATCTCCACCTGAGATATTTACTGCTCCTGATGCTGCTGTTGCTGGGATTGTTCACCTGAGTTCTTGTTCCTTCGTCTTCGACGACCACCTAAAAAGTAGAAGTCTACGGGGTGAGACAATTATACATAATTGCCCCAGCGAGAGTTATAACTCTCCACTAGGCTTTATAAGCAAAGCAAGGAATAACTAAAGCAATAAGAGCCTTCAAGATATTCACTGGTAGTTCTGATGATAAGCAAGAGTTCAATCAATATTAAAATATGAGAACATCTATGTTATTCAAGGTAACATCAATCAAATAACTCGTAATTAACTCTAACAGATATACTACGCTGTTGTTTATGTTTTTCAAACATTATTATGCCCTGTGGAGATGAGGCATACCACTCATACTCCAACTGATCGCTAAGAAGTCACATCAGTATCATACATAGGTCATTAAGAGAGCCGGATTCTTATGACCTCATCTTCCTCAGTCAGTTAGAGGATTGATTGTTTGACATCTGGCGGGATGTCTTTATAATAGCTCACCAGGGTACTCTGGTCCTTCGCTATTTTTAGAGTTACAGTGGCATTCTGTACTCTCTTCACTATCGGAAGATTTCTTGTTTATCTTTCACCGATACGGTATTTGTGTCTTTAAGGGAGTGTAGATATACATCTCACCTTTAGGACTTTATGGTGGGGTCTGATGGACTACTAGAATCTACATCATTAACTCTCACCTTTTCTTTTATAGTGAAGGTATGACGGATTACAAGAATCTACATCAAATACCTACACTAGGATGTAAGGTTCTACACATCCATGTACCCCACATACTCAAAAGTATGTGATCCAGGAGTTCCCTGAGGAAAACCTGTTTCACCATCATTTAGACTCTGACAATGATGGATCTATGATCAGGGCTCTACATTTCACTTGATTAGTTAGGTACATTCAGTATTCATATCATCGTACAAAAACATTAGCATCACAGCTATATATGAGAATACTAAAATGTAGCAGGCCTAACTCATTTCAATTACCAGTTCTCAATTATCTCATCACAAGTCATCTGTCAAGCATGACCTTGATGGTGTTTATGGCTCTTACAGCCCATAAATCACAAAAGATGTCACTTAGCAGTGCATCAAGATGATTCACTATTCATAAAGCTTAAGACATGCTTTCAATGAATATAACATGGTATTTCATACCTGGGTATGACCATTATCTCATAATAACCTGCATAGTTAGTTCAACAGATAATAGTAAACAATTCAACAATTTAGGGTTTACTATTCATCTTTCAAGTCATCACCCTAAAATTAGGGTTTACTATTCACACCATGGTGAATGGTACTCATTACATCATCATGTAAGAGAAACATCATCATTAAGACTCTTAATTAAGATTAAGATCCATTAGATATCATATTTAGGGTTTCCATGACCTCACATAGGTGGGTCATTCCCTAATCATGCACACTCATGTGTATTTGAAGTATCTCACTTGAGTTTCCACCTTAAAAAGGGTACTTTCTCTCTCTAGGATACTTTCTCTCTCTTGGAATACTTTCTCTCTCCTCTCACTAGTAGATGGTGATGACACCACTCTAGATTAGGTTGGGTTAAGTCCTCATTGACTTACATAAGCCAAAACATCATCATCATGTGATTAGGGTTTGATTAGAACAAGGTTTTACCTCTTTAGACCCCTCAAGGGTATTTTGGTAATTTGCCTCATGATCACCATCATGGGTCAACTCACTAATCACTTAGTCCCTTAATGACCTAGGTTACCATTAGGGTTTAGATTAGATCACCATTGAACTAATTACACCATCAATTGATTAAGTACAAACCACCATGTACACCTTCAAACGGTTTCAACCTTCAAACGGTTTCAACCACCAAACGGTCTTGAAACCGTTTGGTTTCAAACGGTCTTGAGACCGTTTGGATGTGTTGACCATTTGGAAGAGTTGACCTTCCAAACCGTTTGGAGCTCAATCGGTTTGAAACCGTTTGATCAAATCAACTTGAGATCGATTGGACCAAACGACCCTGAGATCGTTTGAGCCCAAACGGTCTTGAGACCGTTTGGCCTCAAACGGTCTTGAGACCGTTTGGATCCAAACGGTCTTGAGACCGTTTGGTCCAAATGGGCTCAAACCGTTTGGACCTCCAAAGTGGTTCAAAAGTTACAATTGGTCATGGATATGTATGTTGAACCCCTCAATTAACCAAATCCATGATAACCACTTATAAATTGAGTTAATTAGGATGAACCTTAATCACTTGGACACCAAGTTGACCCTCAATTGAAATCCAATTAGGGTTGAATCCTTCTCAATTAGGGTTTCAAATCGGATGGTCATCAATATTCAACAATGTGAATCAATTCAAGGTTGAACCTATCAATTGACCTCCAATTGGGCTCAAACTTGGACCAAACGGTCTTGAGCTCGTTTGGATATCCTCCAAATGGTCTTGGGTTGTGCCCAAACGGTCTTGAGACCGTTTGGATGAGTTCCAAACGGTCTTGAGACCGTTTGCCCATCCATCCTTTGGACTCTAGTGAAAATTCATCAAGGTTTGATCTATAGAGTTGATCATCACATCAATACTTAATTGCAATATGGTTTGGTGCCTTTGGACCTTCAATTGATCAACTATACTTGACCCCAGACCTCCAAACGGTCTTGGGGTGACCCCCAAACGGTCTTGAGACCGTTTGGGTGATTCCCAAACGGTCTTGAAACCGTTTGGGCTAATCAACCCAAAATCTCAACTTAACTCATTGGAATTTCAGCACTGTTTTCAATTAGGGTTTGCCTAATTGAACAGCCTTCAACTCATGATTCCTTGGGAGTTAATCCATAAAATTCGGTGAGTCATTATATCACATCATTAGGAACAGTAATCCCAAACGGTCAACGCTTGGTCAACGCACTCAAACGGTCTTGAGACCGTTTGCCCAAAAAGTTCAATTAAATCAGATTGAAAATCAGCACTTAATCCAATTAGGTTTCCCTAATTGATTAGGCTTCAACTCATGATTCCTTTGGAGTTAATCCCTCAAATTCGGAGGGTTATTAATAAACATAATTATGAACAGGAATACCAAACGGTCAACGCTTGGTCAACCATATCAAACGGTCTTGAAACCGTTTGCTCAACCAGGTCAAGTTAATCAGGTTGAAAATCAGCACATAATTCAATTGGTTTTGCTAATTGATTTGCTCATAACTCACGATTCTTTTGGAGTTAACCTCTCAAATTTTGTGGGTGATTAACCTACATAATTATGAACAAGATTCCCAAACGGTCTTTGCTTGGTCAACGGGACCAAACGGTCTTGAAGACCGTTTTCCCTCAAACGACCCTGAAACCGTTTGCCCACCAAACGGTTTGAAACCGTTTTGAGCAATAGGTGGAGGTCGTTTGATAAAGTGAAAAACCATGGATAAGCATAGAAATTAACGCCCTTATCTTCTACCTTGAGAACAGTAGCAGTTCTTCACGATTTTGCTTGCAAGGATGCAAGGAAAGATAGGGAAGAAGAAGAACTAGCAACTATATGCATAGAAAAGGATGTATAATCAAGCATGAAGTTTAGAGTTATAAAACCCGCCTAAAGGTTGATCTTAGAGCTCCAAGCTTTAATGGTGTCCTTGAGCTTCCACAACTTGGTCAGAGGTGAATTCTCCAAGGAAACGTTGCTTTGGTCGGCTAGAACAAGAAGACTAAGTAAGCTAACCATAAAACCAACCTTAGAAAGTGAATTCCTCCATGAATTCGAGCTTAGAAGGTGGGGTTCTCTTACCTAGAACAGGTTGGTCGTCCCCCCTGAGCTCCAGAGCTGTCCTTGGTCGTTTGAGAAAGAAAGGAAGAGAAGTGAAGGAAAGAAAATTCGTTCACTTAATTACAAGGGAAAAGGGCTTATATATTTTAGCCTCTTTTACACCCTAAGGACCTCTCAAGATTGGAAATCACATCTAGGTCCCTCCTTGCTCAAGGGCACGACCAAACCTACCTATCCTTATGCAAATCTCATGAAATCTCAAGATCTAAGGGTAAAGGAATCCAACCTTCAACTAGGGTACACTCATGAAAGGGTTTTAGGCCCATTTTAGGTGATTTCTATCACAAAGATCATTTTTCCCATCTGATTATTAAATGATGTATCCCTTTCATCATTTCTACTCTAAATGATGACAAGAGTCATAAAAGATGTTCTAGATGGTGAAAATTACAAGTTGGACCCCTCAATTTGGGTAAATTGCACTTTACCCCAAATTAGGGTTTCTAAGCATGGGAATTGCTTCCACAGCTGCACCTTGGTGCTCAAGCTTGGGAAATCCCTCAAACTTTACCATAACCATTCTCATGATGTTTCAACATCAAAGGAACATCTTATCTTGTGAATTTTGCAAGTTCAACCCTTAAACTGGGTAATTTGCACATAGGTCCCTGCATACAACACAATGCTACAACTTTATACAAAAAGGAGCAAAATTGAAAGTAAATGTTCCTGAGGAACTTAATTACATGCCAGGGAGTGTTCACAAGTATATTAATTACATATTTAGGCAAAACTTCCAGGGTTAGGTCATAACCCAGGTCAGGGGTGTTACAAATTCTTTACCCCTTCAAAAGGATTTCGTCCCCGAAATCGATAAAGCATATTATAAGAAAAGAGCAGGATATTTTCTTCTCATTTCACCTTCTAGTTCCCAGGTGGCTTCTTCAACACCACGATGGTTCCAGAGGACTTTTACAAGGCTTATATCCTTCTTCTTTAACTTTTTAGTTCTGTTATCGAGGATTGACACTGGTCCCTCCTCATACGTTATATCTTCATTCAATTCTACCTCCATAGGTTGTAGAACTGACTCGGTATCTGGATGACATTTCCTCAGCATGGAAATGTGAAACACAGGGTGCAGCTTCTGCAACTCTAGAGGTAATTCTAGTCTATAGGCCACCTTTCCAACTTTTTCAACAATTGGATAAGGTCCCAAAAATCTAGGAGCTAACTTTCCTTTCTTTCCAAAACGAAGGACTCCTTTCCAAGGTGAGACCTTGAGATACACTCTGTCTCCATCCTGGAATTCTAGGGGTCTACGACGTTTATCGGCATATGATTTCTGTCTATCTTGTGCAGTCTTAAGCTGTTGTTGTATAACTTTAATCTTTTCTGTAGTTTGCTGCACAAGATCAGGGCCTAATAACTGGTGTTCACCAGTTTCATACCAACACAAGGGTGATCTACAACGTCTGCCATATAAGGCTTCATATGGTGCCATATCAATGCTATGTTGATAGCTATTGTTATAGGCAAACTCTATCAAGCTTAGATGTAGATCCCAACTCCCGGTAAACTGGAGAACACATGCTCTCAACAGATCTTCTAAGGTCTGTATAGTCCTTTCTGACTGTCCATCAGTTTGAGGATGAAAGGCTGTACTAAATCTTAACTTGGTGCCTAGGGCTCTGTGTAACTGTTCCCAAAAGCGACTTGTAAACTGGGGACCTCTGTCAGAAACTATAGTGACAGGAACTCCGTGCAAACGCACTATCTCTTGGACATATATCTGGGATAACCTTTCAGCAGTATAGGTTGTTTTGACAGGTAAGAAATGCGCTGTCTTTGTCAACCTATCAACAACTACCCAAATGGAATCATGTCCTTTGTTTGTCCTGGGTAGGCCAACAACAAAGTCCATGGTTACATGGTCTCACTTCCACTGTGGTATGGGTAAGGGTTGCATTGTCCCTGCAGGTTTCTGGTGTTCAGCCTTGACCTGCTGACACACAGGACACCTCAGAACAAACTCAGCTACATCCTTCTTCATCCCAGGCCACCAATACATATCTTTCAAGTTTCGATACATCTTGGTGCTCCCTGGATGCATAGCATACATCGAAGAATGAGCTTCTTCCAGGACTAACTTCCTCAGGTCGTCCACATCTGGCACTATCATCCTTCCATGATAGCATGCCACCTGGTCATCTGACTCATGAAAACCTTCTCGCTTCTCATTTCCAAACTCAAATCTAATCTGCTGTACAGAAACATCTACTTGTTGTGCCTCCTTTATCTGCTCTCTTAAGGTAGGTTTAATCTGCATCTCAGCTAACAGACCAGCTAACAATGATACCTTCAACTGCACATTGTCATGCCTTAAAGAGATAAGCATATCTCTTCTAGAGCATACTAAGGAACTTAGTTGTGCCCTATCCATGGTTGATGTTGCTGATTTCCTACTCAAGGCATCTGCAACCACATTGGCCTTGCCCGGATGGTAATCAATCGTACAATCGTAGTCCTTGATTAACTCCATCCAGCGACGTTGCCTCATATTAAGCTCATGCTGAGTGAAGATGTACTTAAGGTTCTTGTGGTCTGTGAAAATCTGGAAAGTTTCTCCGTAGAGATAATGTCTCCAGATTTTCAAAGCATGGACCACAGCAGCTAACTCCAGATCGTGTGTCGGATAATTCTCTTCGTGTTTCTTAAGCTGTCGGGAAGCAAAAGAAATCACTTGGTTATCCTGCATCAACACACATCCAAGTCCATTCTTGGAGGCATCACAAAAGATTATATAATCCTTTCCTTGCTCAGGTAACACAAGCACAGGTGCACTTGTCAACCTCTCCTTCAACAGCTGAAAAGACTGTTGACACTTATCACTCCAAGCAAAAGGAACATCCTTCCGGGTTAACTTGGTCAAAGGTAAGGCTATAGAACTGAAATTTTTAATAAACCTTCGATAATAACCAGCTAACCCCAAGAAACTTCTAATCTCCGTCGGTGTCTTCGGTTGTTCCCACTGCAGAACAGACTCTATCTTTGCAGGGTCAACACGAATTCCCGAGGCAGATACCACATGTCCAAGGAAGGATACTTCAGATAACCAAAACTCACACTTGCTAAACTTAGCGTATAGCTTATGCTCTCTTAGCAAGGTCAAAGTCTGGCGAAGGTGTTTCTCATGCTGCTGAGCATCCTTACTATAAATCAGTATGTCATCTATGAAGACGACAACACACTGATCAAGGAAAGGTCGAAAGACTCTATTCATGAGTTCCATGAATGCAGCCGGTGCATTGGTTAGTCCAAACGACATGACCGTGAACTTATAGTGACCATATCTTGTCCTAAAGGCAGACTTAGATATGTCACTGTCCTTAATGCGGAGTTGATGATATCCAGACCTTAAGTCTATCTTAGAAAAGACTGTTGCACCACGCAACTGGTCGAAAAGATCATCAATCCTCGGCAAAGGATATTTATTCTTTATCGTTACTTTATTGAGTTGTCTATAATCAATGCACAACCGCATCGATCCATCTTTCTTTCACCTTGAAAGATCCATGTGTTGCTTTCATCAGCAAACATTGCCAGCTTGGATTCACAATCCAAGACAACTCGATACTTTTCCAAGTTATCCATCCCTAGGATTATATCAAATCCTTGCATATCAAGCGGTATGAGATCCACTTGAATGCGATGCTTAGAAAAGAAAAGTACGCAAGGAGAGCATACTTCTTGCAGAACAGCAGACCCACTCAACGGAGTCTCCAACAACAACTTATCTGCCCTATGACTAGTTGTCATATTGCAGTTACGAATCACTCTTCGAGTGATGAAAGAGTGCGTAGCACCCGGGTCAATCAGAACAGATACTACACAAGATTTAGACATATCAGAATATAAAAGTTCCATCTGACCTGTCACCACTTGTGGATTGACCACTGCTTCTGGTGGGTTCATAGCATAGAACCTTGCTGTAGCCTGCTGTTGAGGTGGTGCTGATGATCCAGCTTGAGACGCTTGTCCACGTCCTCGAGCTGCTCCTTGATGTTGTCTATTCTGAGATCCCTGTCGATTCTGTCTCGGGGTTTGTTGTGTCACACCGACAGCCCTAGAACGACAATCCTTCATCAAGTGTCCCACCTTACCACAGTTGTAGCAACTCTTTTCCTGTTGCTGTGGTCTGGGTGGTCCAGTAACTGACACAGATGCAGAACTGTGCGTCCCTTGAAGTGGTTGACTTCGTCCTCTACCTCTGCTTGGTGTCCATTGAGTTTGAAAACTCGATCTGGGTGGCGGAGGGTTAGGTGCAGAGAATCTAGGTTTCTTGGAATCCCTAGATGAAGAACCCTGGAACTGTGGATATCTTTTATGGGTTTGTCTTTTCTCAACTACAGATCTCTCTATCCTTCGGACTGACTCAACGAAGGTAGAGAATCTCTCTCGGTTCTCTAAGGCAGACACTGGGGTAGACATGTCAGCATTCAACCCCTTCTCAAACCTTCTGATTCTTTCTTCTTCTGTGGCAGCCATGTGCAGACAAAATCGCAACAGCTCCATGAACTTAGCTTCGTACTCGCTAATGTTCATAATACCCTGTCTCAGTCTCTCAAACTGAGAGATCTTCTCGTCTAGGAAGGTCTTGGGAAAATATCTATTGATAAATTCCCGACGAAACTCTTCCCATGAGAACTCTACCCCAGGTCTCTTCTGCTCTTCCATGTTCCACCAGTGACCAGCACTTCCTTTGAGAAGATAGACAGCATGTCTAACCTTCTCAGCTTCAGGGATGTTGAGGATCCTGAAAGCCTTTTCCAGCTCTGTCAACCACAGATCAACATCTGCGGGGTCAACAGTCCCATGGTACTCGGTAGCTCCGACACGACGTAGTCGCTCGAACGTCTTCCCGATACCTTGCCCCTCAGGCTGGGCAGGTACCCTAGGTGCAGGCATAGGCAACCTGTCGGTTATGTGTGTCATGGCAGTCATAAACTGCCCAAACATTGTCTGGACTGCTGGGTTACCCATGTCATCTGGATCAAACTGGGGTGGCTCTCTAGGTTGTTCTGGTACAGGCTGTTCCAATCCTGGTACTCCTGCACCACCTTGAGGTGCACTAGCACTACTTTCTTCCACATTCTCATCATGTGGCTCTGACATCTTAAGTATCTTCTTCTCCTGAGGAGTAGAAGATTCTATTAGATAAGGAAGGAATACTAAAGATAGACTCGACTTCCTAAGTCCTATGCCTCTGTAGACTCGAATGAACCTGGCTCTGATACCACTTAATTGTGGGCTCCGATCTCCAAACCACGAATTAATCCCGATTTAATCATGTGCGGAAGCAATCGGTAAACAGCGGAAGACAAAAATCACGGGAAATTAAAACTTTTCGAGACAAGAGCCTGAAACCACAAACCTTTTCCATAGAGAAAGGATTTAACTGTTTACATCACTGACAATTACTTCTTGAGTAATTATATACAACATGATACCAAAACTCTCAAGAATTCATACTCCAAAACACTCCAGGACCTGAGAGTACAGAGGACACATAGGACTTGACTCTAACTACACCATGAAGCAGGCTAGATCTCCACCTGAGATATTTACTGCTCCTGATGCTGCTGTTGCTGGGATTGTTCACCTGAGTTCTTGTTCCTTCGTCTTCGACGACCACCTAAAAAGTAGAAGTCTACGGGGTGAGACAATTATACATAATTGCCCCAGCGAGAGTTATAACTCTCCACTAGGCTTTATAAGCAAAGCAAGGAATAACTAAAGCAATAAGAGCCTTCAAGATATTCACTGGTAGTTCTGATGATAAGCAAGAGTTCAATCAATATTAAAATATGAGAACATCTATGCTATTCAAGGTAACATCAATCAAATAACTCGTAATTAACTCTAACAGATATACTACGCTGTTGTTTATGTTTTTCAAACATTATTATGCCCTGTGGAGATGAGGCATACCACTCATACTCCAACTGATCGCTAAGAAGTCACATCAGTATCATACATAGGTCATTAAGAGAGCCGGATTCTTATGACCTCATCTTCCTCAGTCAGTTAGAGGATTGATTGTTTGACATCAGGCGGGATGTCTTTATAATAGCTCACCAGGGTACTCTGGTCCTTCGCTATTTTTAGAGTTACAGTGGCATTCTGTACTCTCTTCACTATCGGAAGATTTCTTGTTTATCTTTCACCGATACGGTATTTGTTTCTTTAAGGGAGTGTAGATATACATCTCACCTTTAGGACTTTATGGTGGGGTCTGATGGACTACTAGAATCTACATCATTAACTCTCACCTTTTCTTTTATAGTGAAGGTATGACGGATTACAAGAATCTACATCAAATACCTACACTAGGATGTAAGGTTCTACACATCCATGTACCCCACATACTCAAAAGTATGTGATCCAGGAGTTCCCTGAGGAAAACCTGTTTCACCATCATTTAGACTCTGACAATGATGGATCTATGATCAGGGCTCTACATTTCACTTGATTAGTTAGGTACATTCAGTATTCATATCATCGTACAAAAACATTAGCATCACAGCTATATATGAGAATACTAAAATGTAGCAGGCCTAACTCATTTCAATTACCAGTTCTCAATTATCTCATCACAAGTCATCTGTCAAGCATGACCTTGATGGTGTTTATGGCTCTTACAGCCCATAAATCACAAAAGATGTCACTTAGCAGTGCATCAAGATGATTCACTATTCATAAAGCTTAAGACATGCTTTCAATGAATATAACATGGTATTTCATACCTGGGTATGACCATTATCTCATAATAACCTGCATAGTTAGTTCAACAGATAATAGTAAACAATTCAACAATTTAGGGTTTACTATTCATCTTTCAAGTCATCACCCTAAAATTAGGGTTTACTATTCACACCATGGTGAATGGTACTCATTACATCATCATGTAAGAGAAACATCATCATTAAGACTCTTAATTAAGATTAAGATCCATTAGATATCATATTTAGGGTTTCCATGACCTCACATAGGTGGGTCATTCCCTAATCATGCACACTCATGTGTATTTGAAGTATCTCACTTGAGTTTCCACCTTAAAAAGGGTACTTTCTCTCTCTAGGATACTTTCTCTCTCTTGGAATACTTTCTCTCTCCTCTCACTAGTAGATGGTGATGACACCACTCTAGATTAGGTTGGGTTAAGTCCTCATTGACTTACATAAGCCAAAACATCATCATCATGTGATTAGGGTTTGATTAGAACAAGGTTTTACCTCTTTAGACCCCTCAAGGGTATTTTGGTAATTTGCCTCATGATCACCATCATGGGTCAACTCACTAATCACTTAGTCCCTTAATGACCTAGGTTACCATTAGGGTTTAGATTAGATCACCATTGAACTAATTACACCATCAATTGATTAAGTACAAACCACCATGTACACCTTCAAACGGTTTCAACCTTCAAACGGTTTCAACCACCAAACGGTCTTGAAACCGTTTGGTTTCAAACGGTCTTGAGACCATTTGGATGTGTTGACCGTTTGGAAGAGTTGACCTTCCAAACCGTTTGGAGCTCAATCGGTTTGAAACCGTTTGATCAAATCAACTTGAGATCGATTGGACCAAACGACCCTGAGATCGTTTGAGCCCAAACGGTCTTGAGACCGTTTGGCCTCAAACGGTCTTGAGACCGTTTGGCCTCAAACGGTCTTGAGACCGTTTGGCCTCAAACGGTCTTGAGACCGTTTGGTCCAAATGGGCTCAAACCGTTTGGACCTCCAAAGTGGTTCAAAAGTTACAATTGGTCATGGATATGTATGTTGAACCCCTCAATTAACCAAATCCATGATAACCACTTATAAATTGAGTTAATTAGGATGAACCTTAATCACTTGGACACCAAGTTGACCCTCAATTGAAAGCCAATTAGGGTTGAATCCTTCTCAATTAGGGTTTCAAATCGGATGGTCATCAATATTCAACAATGTGAATCAATTCAAGGTTGAACCTATCAATTGACCTCCAATTGGGCTCAAACTTGGACCAAACGGTCTTGAGCTCGTTTGGATATCCTCCAAACGGTCTTGGGTTGTGCCCAAACGGTCTTGAGACCGTTTGGATGAGTTCCAAACGGTCTTGAGACCGTTTGCCCATCCATCCTTTGGACTCTAGTGAAAATTCATCAAGGTTTGATCTATAGAGTTGATCATCACATCAATACTTAATTGCAATATGGTTTGGTGCCTTTGGACCTTCAATTGATCAACTATACTTGACCCCAGACCTCCAAACGGTCTTGGGGTGACCCCCAAACGGTCTTGAGACCGTTTGGGTGATTCCCAAACGGTCTTGAAACCGTTTGGGCTAATCAACCCAAAATCTCAACTTAACTCATTGGAATTTCAGCACTGTTTTCAATTAGGGTTTGCCTAATTGAACAGCCTTCAACTCATGATTCCTTGGGAGTTAATCCCTCAAATTCGGTGAGTCATTATATCACATCATTAGGAACAGTAATCCCAAACGGTCAACGCTTGGTCAACGCACTCAAACGGTCTTGAGACCGTTTGCCCAAAAAGTTCAATTAAATCAGATTGAAAATCAGCACTTAATCCAATTAGGTTTCCCTAATTGATTAGGCTTCAACTCATGATTCCTTTGGAGTTAATCCCTCAAATTCGGAGGGTTATTAATAAACATAATTATTAACAGGAATACCAAACGGTCAACGCTTGGTCAACCATCTCAAACGGTCTTGAAACCGTTTGCTCAACCAGGTCAAGTTAATCAGGTTGAAAATCAGCACATAATTCAATTGGTTTTGCTAATTGATTTGCTCATAACTCACGATTCTTTTGGAGTTAACCTCTCAAATTTTGTGGGTGATTAACCTACATAATTATGAACAAGATTCCCAAACGTTCTTTGCTTGGTCAACGGGACCAAACGGTCTTGAAGACCGTTTGCCCTCAAACGACCCTGAAACCGTTTGCCCACCAAACGGTTTGAAACCGTTTTGAGCAATAGGTGGAGGTCGTTTGATAAAGTGAAAAACCGTGGATAAGCATAGAAATTAACGCCCTTATCTTCTACCTTGAGAACAGTAGCAGTTCTTCACGATTTTGCTTGCAAGGATGCAAGGAAAGATAGGGAAGAAGAAGAACTAGCAACTATATGCATAGAAAAGGATGTATAATCAAGCATGAAGTTTAGAGTTATAAAACCCGCCTAAAGGTTGATCTTAGAGCTCCAAGCCTTCAAGCTCCAAGCTTTAATGGCGTCCTTGAGCTTCCACAACTTGGTCAGAGGTGAATTCTCCAAGGAAACATTGCTTTGGTCGGCTAGAACAAGAAGACTAAGTAAGCTAACCATAAAACCAACCTTAGAAAGTGAATTCCTCCATGAATTCGAGCTTAGAAGGTGGGGTTCTCTTACCTAGAACAGGTTGGTCGTCCCCCCTGAGCTCCAGAGCTGTCCTTGGTCGTTTGAGAAAGAAAGGAAGAGAAGTGAAGGAAAGAAAATTCGTTCACTTAATTACAAGGGAAAAGGGCTTATATATTTTAGCCTCTTTTACACCCTAAGGACCTCTCAAGATTGGAAATCACATCTAGGTCCCTCCTTGCTCAAGGGCACGACCAAACCTACCTATCCTTATGCAAATCTCATGAAATCTCAAGATATAAGGGTAAAGGAATCCAACCTTCAACTAGGGTACACTCATGAAAGGGTTTTAGGCCCATTTTAGGTGATTTCTATCACAAAGATCATTTTTCCCATCTGATTATTAAATGATGTATCCCTTTCATCATTTCTACTCTAAATGATGACAAGAGTCATAAAAGATGTTCTATATGGTGAAAATTACAAGTTGGACCCCTCAATTTGGGTAAATTGCACTTTACCCCAAATTAGGGTTTCTAAGCATGGGAATTGCTTCCACAGCTGCACCTTGGTGCTCAAGCTTGGGAAATCCCTCAAACTTTACCATAACCATTCTCATGATGTTTTAACATCAAAGGAACATCTTATCTTGTGAATTTTGCAAGTTCAACCCTTAAACTGGGTAATTTGCACATAGGTCCCTGCATACAACACAATGCTACAACTTTATACAAAAAGGAGCAAAATTGAAAGTAAATGTTCCTGAGGAACTTAATTACATGCCAGGGAGTGTTCACAAGTATATTAATTACATATTTAGGCAAAACTTCCAGGGTTAGGTCATAACCCAGGTCAGGGGTGTTACAATCTTATTCCTGCGTCATGCTGCTATGTTTTTTCTGAGTTATTCATCCTATATTCCCTCCTACTACTATGCAAGCATGTGCATATTTTCTTTTTCAAATTTGTCCTATACATCCTGCTACGAAATCTACTACTACTATTTACATATCTAATTTTATTTTTCTGATTTCTTCCTCCTAAATCTCCTCTCTTAGCCACTGTTGTTTGCATGTTTCCATTTATTTTCACTGACCTATTCCTTCCTCTATATTTTCTAATTCAGCACCTGCTACTGCTGTTTTTTATTTTGTTTTGTTGATTCTTCCTCTTTCAATCTCCTTTTACTGCCCTTGGTTTGTCTTATTCTGACTTCTTCCTACAGAACTTCTACCATTTGCATGCTCTTTTTATCCCATTTTCTCTCACCAATTCGTACTTGTCTTCCTCTTACTGTTGTTTCATTTTCTTCATGTTAATTATGTTGTCCCTGATTCTCCTATAGTTATCAATTCAAATTAAAGATGGCAGTAATTGTGATGATGAATACTGTTATTGCCTACTATTTCTGCTCCAGATGCCCTTGTCCCCTGCTTGTCCCCTTCTTTTGAGTCATTTTCTTAAGGGGTGTTGATATTAATAACCTTGGGAATGGCCACTCTCTGTATGGGCTAACTCTATCTACTTTGTTTTTAACTTTTGGCTGTCCAAGCTGCTCCAAATTGTTGGGAATTGTTCAAAAACATATATTTGTTATTCTTATTATTCTGCATTGTAATATGGGTCTGAATTGGTTTGTGGCCATATGTGATAAATGATAAGAGTAGCAAGAAGAGCTTCATTTCTGTTCTATAGCAGGTGTACTTCATTTCTGTTCCAGCAGCAAAGTATTGCTCTTTTAGGTGCTCGACTCTTCCACAACCACTTGGTCCAAGGCAAGACCTCATGTTTAGACCTGCAGACCTCCCAAGCATCTTTTAGAGAGATAGTTTTTAGTTTCCCGAGCATGCAGATATCATCTCCACTTCCCAGCTCAACGCAGCTGCAGATTTTTTGAATCTGCTCAATTCCTCTGATCTCAGGGAGCTTCCACACTCCACACTTCACATCAGTCCCCTTTCCAATGTGGAATTGGACATTATAGAGATATCTATCTCTTATATTGAGGATGTTCTTCCACATCCAGCTATTGGCTTTCTTATATTGAGGATGGTTTCATATAACTTGCATGTATACCTATCTACTTTTTCTAATTATATGTTTCTTATGATTCCTTTTTGTATTTATATTGATAGGGTAGAATTACTTTTAATGATGGATTTCAACGGACAATTCACCTTGGAGTAGACCAAAATCGAAATATAAGGGTAAGTTGTTTGTTGTACTATGATTTATGTATTAACTTTAAATTCTATTAATATAATGATTTGTCATTTTTAGGAGAAGAATATTAAAGTACCTAACCGTATGAGGCGTGGCATTGATGAAGAACACAACACCATTTGAAGGAATATGGAGACATTATACATCTTAAGAGTTTCTAGCATGATATGTTGATTGTCATCAATCTCAAAATTTAAAACCATATGTACTCTTTATTTATATCAACGTTGAGCACGCAATGTATGGATAATATTTTGCTTCAATATCAAAAATTGGTTTGAGGTGATTTAACATTTTTATATGTCATTTTGGTGTTGAATCTTCTTATGATGTCATGTGAATTAGTATAAAAATATTGCTTGAGGTTATGTATACAAAGTTTTCATTTAAAATTTGATATTCACTATAGTAACAATTAATTAACATTTAATAAATCATTCAATAATCAATAACCAAATCATTTACAGTAGTCCCTCATAAATATATTGATGAAGGTCCAGATTGACCATCAAAATTGCATTCATGACTACCACATAGCCCCTCAAAAATATATTCTCCAGGACCATCAAGTCCCTCAAAAATGTATTCATGAAGGCTAAATAGTCCCTAAAAAATGTATTCATGAAGGCTAAATAGTTCCTCAAAAATGTATTTATGAAGGCTAAATAGTCCCTCAAAAATGTATTTATGAAGGCTAAATAGTCCCTCAAAAATGTATTTATGAAGGCTAAATAGTCCCTCACAATTGTATTCGTGAGGGCCACTAGTATTTGTCACGTGAGTTCTCTTCACAGACCATTTGTGAGGGCCAGACCCTCAACCGTCCCTATTTCTGAGGGCCTGTAGAGAGGGGTTTGTGACAGGACTCTCCCGTGAATAATGGCCCAGTTTTTTGTAGTGAGATATAATGTAGTAGATGGAACCCTATCTATCTTGACCATATCATAGTTCTCCACGAAATTGTCGATATGCGTCATTGAATCTTCAGAAGGATGGCCATGGAATGCTTGAGATTTAACTAAGACAATAAGTCCAGGATCTATCTTGTAGCTACCCACATTGATGGCTTACCTTTTGATGGGCCCTTTTTGGGTCGTAGATGATGAAGCCTTTATCCTTTCCCATATTGTATGTTCTTTTGCTTGGTTGCCCATTTCTCTTGGCTCATGTTCTATGGGTGCTTCTGGTTCTTCAAGCAAAGGAGGAGTTGGTGGAGGGGTTCAGTTGAACCTGTCCACAGATCTGTTAGACTCCCTTTTTCCTTATAAGAGCTCTACTTGTCCAAGGCCCGATGAGGACAGTTCTCTATATTCTAGGGCTCTGGTATGCACCATGCACTAGTTTCCCTGAAATAGTAAAAAATGGGTATCAGCGCAAGAAATTTATGATATATCAAAAAGATCTTATGATTAAGCTTGAATAAAGTTTGAAAATGATAAAATAAAATAAAAAGGTTGGCCTAGAGTAGCCGACCCGAACACTTGTAGTGTTGGATGTTGCCACTTCCTTGGTAACGGTGTCAGAAACTTGACATGACTTTACCGTGTGTAATACATAAGTGAACGTATCAAAGTAATAAGGCCTTGTGAGGCTCGAGTCAAACATAGGGAAGCATTTATCCAGTAGACTACTACTAACTATAGTCTAATCAGCTAGGCTGGTTGTAAATGTTCTAATTGGTTTGAGTTATAAAACTAACGTAGAAACAAAATGAATTAAAGGTTTGAATTAATTAGAGATGGAATGAATTCCTTAGTATAGTGGTTTCACCACAAATAACACTAATAATTAACCTCACACACTAATATCTATTATCTCAATCCCTGGATAAGGAGCATGTAGCTAAAATTACATGTTCCCATAGTATAATTCACTACCTAATATAATGCTAATCCCACTTCTGTAGTTATTGGTTGATTAGTTAGATGCTTTATGATTATTCTCTGAGTTTCTCCTCCCATTTACACTCCACTTTTCCCAAAGGGCATAATACATGGGTAAATCTATGCTTTCCAACCCTTAATCCCTCTCCTGATATGACTAAGCATCTATTAATCCACTTATGGTGATCAAACACAAAGATTTCATAGATTTATATCCAGTAAAAAGAGATAAAATTGATATTAATGCATAGAAATCAATTATAGTGTATATCCGGGCTACTCCCAGATCCTAAAGAATAAAAGTTTTAGACTTGCATGATTTTCATCGACGAATACACGGAAAGGAAGAAGAAAAATGTGGGAAACATTAGAAAACTAAAGTAACCCCTAAATCTTTGCTCGTCCTGAAGATCCCCTCTGTCGTACGTGCGTTCCGCTATCTTCCAACTGCAACATCATCCTCTGGAGGTGCTTGGATCTTCCCAATTGAAGCTTTCAGTCCTCTATTCTTCTCTTCACTCTCTCCAGTTGTCGTGTAATGGAAACAGTCATCGACCTTGGTCTGGCCATCGTCCCCCTAAGTCATAGAAGGCACTTAGAGTACGAAATCACATCCACCGTTGGATTAGAGTAAAATTTGTGGATGGCTTGATCGGGCAGACTCGATAGTACCGACTAGGTGAGTTGGTAATACCGAGTAACTTAGGTTTAGTCACGCGATCTCGATCATTTTGGTACTATCGACTGGACTCGATAGCGCCGAGTTTTGTGATTTTTGAGCAACCTTCCTGACGTCAAATCAGAAGTACCGAGTTGGAAACTAGGTAGCACCGAGTTTTCCCGAATCATGTTTGCATTTACTTATGTTGTTTCGGTGCTACCGACATACTACTGACTTTGGCTGTCGGTAGCACCGATTCTGGGTGAGTTTCGGGTCCATCACTGACGTCAAGTCGGTACCACTGACTATTACCAGGTCAGTAGCACCGAGGCTGTGGAACTTCCTTGTACCTGAAAATGCAAAAAAAGAACATAAGTAATTGGGATGCGTAAAATACTACATAAAACATTTAAAATTATATAATTTGATACATTCAATAGAAACATGCCATCTATGTCATTCCATGCATAATAAATCAAATAAATAACTAATCTACACATGAAATTAAGGAAAAATGTGCCTGTAATAACGAAGAAAAACACATGTATCAAGGCTTAGTAATTAGACCGATTCATGATAGGAATAATGAGCCACAACCATGCACACACAGATCTAGGGTTTTGGCCATAGCCATGCTACACATCCACCATAAAAATCGATGTTATGTTGATGCATGTAAATTGCACACACACACACACACACACACACACACACATATATATATATATATATATTTGTTTGGGTTCTTTATGGTAATAAGACGGACATGCACATGAACCCGTTTAAATATTCGCATCACATGCAATAAGTAAACACAGTAAAACTAAAAATACGATCATATCGATTATCCCAAAACATAATTAATTGAAGTGGCTCTGATACGACTGTTGAGAAATACGACACCAGATAGGCAGTGAATATAAAAATTCACTGACATATTTCCCATTAATCGGCAGATCACGTCAATAACTATGCAATTGGAAGGATGGTTTCACAAAGTTATACATGGTCTTGGGGCAAGTCCAGTGACAATATTCATCGATGTAGATGCGCACTCTATCTTAGATTGTGTCTATTTAGCTCCTAGTTACACTGGGACTCGTCTGACTGCTCCTGCACTGACTGTAAACTCAGACAACTTCTCCAACGGCTCCTCAGATCTCTCTACGAACTACAAGTTGACATTGTCCTCCTAGCAGTAGCCAAAGCACTCATGTCTCTAGAATAGTCCACAGAGACCAACTAGAACTCTTCCCGTCCTATTAGAAAGGACATGAAGGAGTTGTCCCTTCCGTTGGCGTACTAGTCGCCAACCTGCTCTCTCACAACAATGATCCTCAATTGTTTCTCTCCTGTAGCTATCCCTCCCTAGTCAGGTAGGACTTGCATGGGCTCTCGTGGTTATCACAGCCACAGAGGTAAATAATTTTCAGAGAAACTAATACTGAATTGTTTGTTTTGTGCTCTAGTAAGCCCCCAGTACCCCTGTATTTTATAATAGAGGCCAGGGTTCCCAGTCAGTGCGGGAGTGGAAGGGACCGGAAGATTCAAAAATTTTTGCAACAATTCTGAAAGTTTTGCAACTTGTGTGTGTCAATACAGTCGTCTCACCCAGTAAGACGATCGTCTGGGATGCAAGACGATCATCTCTCTAAGAGAGACGGTCATTTTCCACTTTCTAGTTTTACACGAAATTGGCAATTCAATTCCCATCAATGTTGGACATTAATTTCCTTGCACAACAAGAAATGTACAAGTGAAACAAATAGGGAAATGTCTAGAACCTTCCCTTGACCAAACTAGACCATCTCTCCTATGTGAGATGGCCATCTCGATCACCCAGATGGTCATCTGGTGACCCGAGTCAAGCCATCCAATTGGGTCAGTTTGTTTCTTAGCCAAATTCAACTCAAATCAACCCTGACTCTCTAGACGTCCGTATCAACACTTGAGACAGTCATTTGGCACTCTCCAGACACCTGTCTCAACCCTCGAGATGGCCGTTTGAGAGTTCCATCAGGTTTTTGTTGCGTGAATCAAATACCTAAACACTTTAGTACTTAATTCAATTGTCATTCAAGATCTGAACTTCTCTAGATGAGTTACTATCTGTGTGACCCTATAGGTTTCATATCACATATGCAGTGAATGTCCACAGCAACTTATTAACATCACAAGCAAAGAGAGGTGCTTAGTCGCACATCAATGCTACCCAAGTGAATGGAAAGTTGGGGAGCAACTTCAACCTACAATCTGTGTATGGTGTTCTAGTGTTTGTATAGTTCCATTGCCACTGATATCCGGATTGAACTAGAGGCATTGAGCAGTCATCCTCATCATTATTCAATCTTGTTCCTTGAACCAGAGCAGACTGCATGAGATATATGTAAGCTCAATATCATATATTGACTCACATGCATATGGACATACTTTTCTCTGTTTCACTAATCAAGAGGCCTTGGATATCATACTCCTATCGGAGGGACAAATCTCATATCTAACACTCACAGTCAATCCCTATGAGTCAAAGTCACCCAATCATCACTGTTATAACAACCCATATTTTAGAACTACGTTTGATGATGTCAAAGTGTACCCAACGACATGTGATGAGTGTAGTGATTTCAGGTCTAAGAACCACAACCACCACCATCACTGTGAGAGCTGACTATAACTTCCATGATAATGGCTTCCATGTGTCAGTCTCACGGTGGGTCTGCCCGATACACTATTATCTAACATGAATCTGTGAGCTTGGTTTGATATTGCCATATCATGACTAACGAGACTCTGTCATCAACCAACGCATACTCTGATCTTATGTGCTATTATTGTCTATCTGCCTTCCACAATAACAACCGACCAGGGACATAATGAGAATGTATATACTCTTAACATCTGTATGATCTCATTGTTCAGGTCCTCAACCTGAAGACATACGTCATTGAGTAATAGCATTCTCTAAATATTTATGTTATTCATTATCTCATAATTGAATATACAAATAAATTGGAAGTTTGCCTTTATTATTAATCAAATTATTTACATGTTATGTCATTACAATCATCATATGACTGGCTCTCTCGGCATACATACCAACAAAAACTATATTTCCTCTATGTACTAGCTGCACTACATTGGGTTTAACCCATGTAGATTCTAAGTGGTTTGTAGAGACTAGTGGAATATGGGATCAATAAAATTATTTCTTCCCTTATTTTCCATATTTGCAAGTTTATTCTGAACCGTTCTCTACAAAAGTCACTAGAAATTATTTTTTATAAAATGTGAAAATTAGAAGGTGGTGCATTTAGGATTCAAAGGTAGAAGAGGGGGCATTCTATTTTATAGGGAAGCCGTGCAAGATTTTATGACTATACTATTTCTCTTTATTTTTAGAATCGGGTGGGGTGGTGGACCTAGTGATGGTAATGGTGGTGGTGGGAGTGTTGTTGTGTCTTTTCTATTTAGAGCTTTGCTATACAACAACCGAAACTGAATTAGAATCCAGACTAGTTTTAACTTCTAGCGCACTAGTTCCCAATACAACACTAGAACAGTTCCAATGCTACATCAGTAGTTCTACTGCCACACCAGTGTGCGCTGCCATAGTAGTGCAGACCACAACCTACTTTAATTGGGACACGTACAAGTAAAATAAGAGTGGGATAGAGGGAATTGCGATAGGAGAGAAAAATAAGTAGTTATTTTTACAATAATATCATATTTTTCGATGAAATAAAAGTTATTATATTTTTACAAAAAGTACGATGCAACAAGCCCAATTATAATATACAATTAAAAAAATAAAATATTAATAATAATAAACAAGACTAGAGATAACAATAAATTAGATCAAAATGTACAACAAATTGTACTAGCAATAACAATTTAATTTTATAAATTAGTGGTACTACTTCCCACATATTTGTTGAATTTTCTGTCTTACAAAAGCAACACATTGCATTAGAGATAAGAACAAATTTAATTAAAAAAAATATGACATTGGTCTTGTTGGAACTGATCTGTACTAGTTTGTTGTTATCTCTAATATTATTTTTATTTTTAAAGAAAGATAAAATAAAAATAATAGGAGGGAAGTGGTGTCATTGTTTTATTATTATACCTGTCAAATTTTCTTTTTATCCCTAACAATTTTTTATATTGTCCATTCAAAATTTTTGTTATCCAAGTTGTATATTTTTTATAAAATTAGTTGTTATCTCTAGAGAATTTTTTTGTTATCTCTAGCAATTTTTCTTGTTATCCCTAGCAAATTTTTTGTTATCTCTAGTTAAACATTTTGTTTTCTCTAGTCAAACTTTTTGTTATCCTAGTATAATTTTTTTTTAAATTAGTTATTATCTCTAGAGAATTTTTTTATCCATAGCAAACTTTTTTTATTCCTAGCATGTTTTTGTTATCTAGTAGTCAAATTTTTTGTTATCAAAGTAGTATAATTTTTTAAAAATTGGTTGTTATCTCTATAGAAATTTTTTGTTATCCCTAGCAAATTTCTTATTATCTGTAGTCAATTTTTTTTTATTGAAGTAGTATAATTTTTTTAGATTGGTTATTATTTCTAAAGAATTTTTTTTATCCTTAGCACATTTCTTGTTATCTCTAGTCAACTTTTTTGTTATCCAAGTAGTATATTTTTATTAAAATTATTTGTTATCTCTAGAATTTTTTTGTTATCCCTAGCAAATTTTCTTATTATTGTTGGATCAAGGATCTAGAGGGAGGGGGGTGAATAGAGCTTCAAAATTCTCACAAAATAGATTAGACCACCAAATTATATTAAGTGCAGGAACTTAAACAAATAGCAATTTGATGTCTTAACTAACAAGCATAGCAAGGATGAGAGACAAAGAAGTGCATGCACTTAGACAAGGTGGTTTAGAGTGGTTCCACGTCCTAACTAGGAGCAATGTCAGTCCACTACCTAGAGGTGGTTAATCTGTAGGATTTGAAATCTTGGTAGTCTTATATTCCATTATAAGATTACAAGATAAAACCACAACATCCAAGGGCTTAGTACATCAACAAGGATCTTCAACCTATAGAAGGAGCTTACCCACTTGAACCATGGAGTCTTTAGCCATCAACATGGACTTACCCACTCCTTCTGCAAGCCTTCAGCCTTCAAGGGATTACCTATCCTTCTTGAGTGCTTTCCTTGCCTATCTCCTTCACTAGGAGATCCGGAACACCTTGCCTTCTTCAACCTTGAAGAACAATAACTCCTTCTCCTTCATTCAGAGAAGATCTTCAGCCTTTTCTTCAATAAGGAAAGGGGGTAGGAAGATGGTGGAGGAGAGATTTACATCAATACAAGGAGTATCTCTCTTACAAAGGAACCTATCTCACTCATACTCACAAATTTGACTTGAAGGCAAAGATAGAAAGAGACTCAAAGGGTTAGAACACTCTCAACTAAGCTAGGACCAAGCATGTAATGAATGAGCAACCTTGGAATGAACTCCAAGAGGTCCTATTATAGTTGAGGGTGCCCCTTTAAGTTGTGGGACACTTAGATATGAAATATAGCTATTTTTCCTCAAAGAAACGACTCTATTTTCGCTCAAAACATACACCAACAGTCATTATCACTTTTTCTACAAATTTTGTACAGTGTAATCGGTCAAGTTTCCATATAGGTAATTCGACCGCTAGAGTAAAAGACAAAGTCGATATTCAAATCATTGGTTGAGTTTGTCCTGGGAAACTTGACCGACCAATGAAGATCGATTTGGTCAGGTACTCGATCGGTCGAGTTCTGTGAAACCACAACTCGACCGATGCCATCTTCATAGAATTGATCCGGGAGGATCGGTTGAGTTTGCAACTCGATCGATTGACTGTCTGTGGTCAATTGTCTAAAGTGCATCTAAAGTGATTAAAACTTGGTGTTTAGTGTCCCAATCAATTTTCTCATCTTAGAAGTCAATTCATTAATACAAGTGATTACAAAAATCTTCTAAGGTTGTTTACATAGATTTCCACAAATACACACTTATATAGCTTTTGAATTGAACTTGAGCAAATTAGGGCTTTTGATTTTTGATCCTTTTCATGTACCTAACATCTGAAATCAATCTTTAATATACATATTAGATACATATGAATGGAATAGTTAAGTCATTATAAAAATATGGACATAACCTCCAGGTCAACATTCTCCCCCTTTTTGACAATGACAAACCATTCCTCAAACATATTGAAAAGGATATAGAAGTTATACCTTTGCCTTGTGAATTAAGGGTATTCAAGATGTGAACAATGTGAATTGCTCCCCCTCAATCTATGCTTCCTCTAACCTGCATGGTTAGTCTATCTACACATAGCAATCATAGCATATATGTACTATGTGGTCCTTTGCAAGTCACATGATAAAATAGTAAATGAACAAGAAAAGAATCTCAACAATAAGCAGTAGTATAACAACGAATAACAATATGATTGAGTTTTAAGACATTGAAATTTCTCTCCCTCTTTTGACATTATCAAAAAGAGGGGGGTGGGGGTAGAAGAGCATATATCCAGGTCTTCTCCAAAACACAATCAACCAGATAATCATACAAGAAATCTCATATTATATGGCAAACAGAGATGAAAGAAACATACAATCTTAGTCATAATCAAAATATGGTGAAAGATGGCACCAACGTATAAAAAAATATAATAGAGCAAGGAGCAAGAGTGCACATCACACATATTACAACTTAGATGCATGTTCTCGTGAAAGCAACTACAAACAAGAAGCAATGAATAACAGAAGATAAAATAGTACAACTCAGATAATGTGCCTAATTATTTCTTATACAAAATAGCCTAGAAAGATGTATATGATTAGCACGCTAGACTAAAAACTAAGAAACAAGCTAAAAATCTAAACTATCTATATCAACGACATCATCATCATCGGCTCCAGGCTCGTAGTCCTTGTCTCCATAAGAAGGTGCAGTAGTAGTGCCTTCATCACCAGATCCAGCACCATCACCATCACCATCATCAGAAGCATCCTCGCCATCTCCGTCGTCATCATCATCAGCCTCAGCATCGTCAACCTGGTCAATCATCTCCTCATCAGTAGGAGGATCAAAAACACGACTGAGCCAATGAGCATTCTGCTCAGCCCAAGACATACCAAGAGTGTGACGCTCATTGACCTGAGGAAAGGATGGAGCAGAGTCTCCAAGGTTGACAAGCAAGGTGACCAGGGGGCCAGCAGGCAATGGGAGGTAGGTGGGAGCAGAACTACCAGCAACGAAGGGTGGAGGAGCACCAACAGCGGAAGGCTCGGGTGCGTGATAGTAATGATTGTATGCATATGAAGCATAATCACTACTGGGGTAGGGCTGGTAGGAGGGGTAGGGGTGAGCACATGATAGGTTCATGGTCGACATGATAGAACACAAATCCTGATGCAGGTGCTCCTAGACCTGTTGGTTGTATGCTTGTTGGTGCATCATGTAGCCCATAAGGGTTTTATTAGATACATGGAACGAAGCACGACTAGGTCGAGGAGGGGGCTGAGGAGGTGGAGCACGGGCAGAGGAGGCATGGGCTGTAGAGGCAGAGGCAGAGGGAGAAGCACCAGTGGTGGAGGAAGCAAATACTGGCACATACTTCTAAATTGTGGTTTCACTGATACATACACCTTTTCTGGCTACTATGTAATGAAAGTCAGAAAAGAGTGATTTCTCAGTGGCGAACTGAAAGAAACCACATATCAAGGTAGGATAGGGGGATGGGTGCCTTTGGTGTTCTTACAGGTTTCAAAGTAGGTCAGGTAGTGTAGAATGTATCTGGCCTATTTGACATCGATGTCCTCTAGGATGCAATACATAATGACAACAATGTTCTCTACAATATTCGTTTGATTTTTGTTCGGATGGATGTTGCAGTTGATCACTAAAGCCAGAATGCGCTTTCTGAGATCTAGGGAGGAGGAAGGAAGGGTGTTCTTCTTCTTATATGAAACATTAGGTTTCTTCAAGTAGTGATGAATGTCAGGGAGAGTCAACTCATTTTGCTTGTAGAAACCTTCTGGGTCCAAAAGATTGAAGTACTCACCATAATCCTTGCGCCAGGTATCATTTTCCTCATCTCTAAAAAACAAGACATTTAAAATATCCTCAGAGATTTGGAAACACTTACCCGCGATCATCGAGGTAAGGATTACTTGAGCATTTGGCGGGGGTACGAGGGAGTCATAGTTCCAACACAAATTAGCATAGAACTTGTGAACTGCTTCTGTGCTTGTCATCAAATTATGAAAGCAGTCACGCTCGACAGCAAAGGAGGAAAGGTGGTGGACGGTGAGCAACCTAAAAACTTGATCAATAACCGCTTGACGCCTAGGGCTTGGCTCAAACAAGGTGCAAAAAGGAAAAGGACTCCTAGGAAGAAGGTCCTTATACCTATTAATAACCTCTATTGAGACAAAAGAGGTATCATTGAAGGGAATCAAGCAATTAGACATAGAGGATGAAGGTGCATTGTTTGGGGTAGGTCATTTTCTCCTATGGGAAGCCATGGAGGCAAAAAAAGAGAAAGAGAAATGAACAAACACACAAAGCAAACCTCAAAAGCTGACAAAAAACCATCAGGGAGCAACCAGGGAGGTTTAGGTCGAGCTATCTAGGTCGGGAAAGGGCTAGGATAGGGGGGTTTAGGGCTGGGGGTGAGAGATTAGAGCTAGACGAAGAGGAATCGGTCATATATTCTCTAGTTGAGAGGGAGAATAGTCGGTCGATCCAAACTTAAGTTGGCTTCAGCCCGTGAATCGGTCGAGTTCTGAGAGTCAGAAACTCGACCGATTGGTCCTCTAGAGAACAACTCTTGGCCACTGATCGGTCGAGTTTGTCATGGGGGAAACTCGACCAATGGTCAACCTGACTTAAAACCATCAAACTTAATTTCTAGCCATATGCATGCCAATTAAATTCATTTTTCGAGTCTAATATGTATATTGAACATACTTAGGCACATATCACTCATCATTGGGTACTATTTTATTATAAAACCAAGAAATTCGAGAAAAGACCAAAAACAAGTGAACTAAGCATGTCACCAGCAAATTAAGAACATTTTAAACAAATTTAGGCAAGCAAGATGAGGAAAGCATGAGCAAGACATATAGGATAAAAACAACTAGCTAGACAACATGTCAATATCATCCAAAGCAACAATGAGTAGTTTAGATCTAATAAAGTTAAATTGCTCTCTAGTTAGAGGTTTAGTGAAAATGTCCGCCAACTAATTTTTCGTGTCCACATGCGTGATATAGATATCCTTCTTGGTAATGTGGTCACGAAGAAAATGATGGCAAACCTCTATATGTTTAGCTCTACTATGCAATATAGGATTATAAGAAAGATTGATTGCACCAGTGTTATCACAATAGATAGGAGAAGCATCAAAAGTATGTTAAAGACTTGGAGCATTTGCTTCATCCATAGGACCTGGGCACAACAAATCCCGATTGTAATGTATTCAGCCTCGGTAGTTGATAATGCCACAGTGCTCTATTTCTTAGAAAACCAAGACACCAAGTATGGTCCTAGAAGGAAGCAAGTGCCACTTGTGCACTTTCTATCAACCAAACAACCTGTGTAATCCACATCACTATATGCTACAAGGGTAAAGTCCCTTGACTTAGGATACCATAGTCCAAAATTTTGAGTTTTAGCTAAGTACCTCAAAATCCTCTTAACAGTAATAAGATGCGATTTCCTAGGGCTTGATTGAAAGCGAGCACACAAGCCAATACTAAACATAATATCATGTCTAGAGGAAGTTAAATAAAGCAAACTTCCAATCATACCTCTATAGAGCTTCTCATCTACCTTCTCACCTTCTTCGTCTGTATCAAGTTTGGCAGTGTTGGACATGGGTGTATCCATCGACTTCATGTTCTCCATTCCAAAGCGTTTGAGTAGTTCACTGGTGTACTTGCCTTGGTTGATGAAGTATCCATCTTTGGTTTGCTTGATTTAGAAGCCGAGGAAGAAAGTCAACTCACCCATCATGCTCGTCTCGAACTCACTCTGCATAAGAGAACTTAAATCCTTACAAAGATCAAGATCAGTTCCATAAAAAATGATATCATCAACATAAATTTGAATGATAAGAAAATTGGTAGAAGTGTGTTTTAGAAATAAAGTAGAATCAACTTTGTCCATGACATAGTTATTTTCTAACAAAAAGTTCTTTAATTTCTCATACCAAGCTCGAGGTGCTTGCTCGAGTCCATAGAGAGCTTTTTGCAACAAATAACCATGAATAGGTAGCTTGTCATTTTCAAAGCTCGGAGGTTGAGCAACAAATACTTACTCCTCGATTATACTATTCAAAAATGCACTTTTAACATCCATTTGATATAGCAAGAAATTTTTATAAGTAGCAAAGGCAAGCAGCATTCTAATAGATTCAAGTATAGCAACAGGAGCATAAGTTTTATCAAAGTCAATACCTTTCAGTTGATTGCAACCTTGTGCCACTAATCTTGCTTTGTTCCTTACCACTTTGCCTTATTCATCAAACTTGTTGCGGTAGACCCACTTGGTGACAATTATTTTTCTATCACTTGGTATTGGCACTAGAGTCCACACATGATTCTTCTCGAATTGCTCTAGTTCCTCTTGCATGGCTAGGATCCACTCGTCATCACCAAGAGCTTCTTTGATGTTCTTTGGCTCCATCTGTGAGATGAAGGCACTGTCTGCTTGTTCTTTGTCGTAGGAAGCTCGTGTCTTCACTCTCTCAAATGGGTTGCCAATGATTAGCTCTTTGGGATGATTCTTTGCAAAGCGAGGAGTGGGATCCTTCTTTTCTTCATCCTCTGCTTCAATCACCTGCTTACCTTTATTGTAGATGTTGAGGTCTTTCAAGTTAGGAATCAAGTCATCTGTAACATCATTATCAACAACATTCTTGCCAACAACAGGGTTAGTTTCAATAAACTTAACAATGATAAATTTTTCAATTTTAGACAGTTCAATATTGAAAACTCTATAAGCCATGCTTGTAGTGCTATAGCCTAGGAAGAAAGCCTTATACGATTTCAGATCAAACTTGTCGAGAGAATCCTTCGTGTTCAAAACAAAACAAGGACATCCAAAAATGTGAAAGAAATCAATGGATGGCTTTCTACCACGCGATAACTCATAGGGGGTTTTCTTCAAAGAAGGATGTGTAAAAACTCGGTTCTGCACAAAACAAGCGGTGCTTACAGCTTCGGCCCAAAACTTCTTAGGAATGTCATATTCAAGTAGCATGGTCCGACCCATCTTCTGAAGTGAACAATTCTTTCTCTCTACTACCCCATTTTATTAAGGCATACGAGGAGAAGAGAAATTGTGTGAGTAACTAGATTTTTCACAAAAAAAGCTCAAAAATATCATTTTCAAACTCTCCCCCATGGTCACTACGGATAGAAAGAATTTGGCAAGAAGCTTCATTTTCAACTTGTTTACAAAAGCTCGAGAAAACATCAAGCGTATCACTTTTCAAAATGAGAAAGAAAGTCCAAGTATAACGAGAGAAATCATCGACAATCACTAGATAATACTTGGAACCGTGAAGCATTTGCATTCTCATTGGTCTGAAGAGATCAATATGAAGATGCTCAAGAGCTCTTTTGGTACTAAGGACTCCTTTCGATTTGAAGGATGACTTGATTTTCTTGCCTTGTGTATAAGGTCGACATTCCTCATCCTTTTCAAAATCCAATTTGGGAAGTCCCCAAACCAATTCCGTTTTGCTCAATTTCTTCATTTGGTGCATATTTGCATGACCCAAACAGTGATGCCAAAGAGATATATCATTTTTATCCACAACCAAGCATCTTTCAAGTACGGGCTTTAAAGCATCAAGCACAATAACATAAAGATTACCATTTATAGTTCCCTTATATATGACATTGTAAGTGAGGAAATCTAGAAGCAAACATTCTAAAGATGTAAACAAAATAAGATATCCATTATCACAAAGTTGGCTTACACTTATCAAGTTGTGATGTAGGCCATCAACAAGCAAAACATTCTTGATACATAACTTGTTGCCTACATCACCCTCACCTATAACCTTACCTTTCTTGTTGTCCCCAAAGGTTACCAATCCTCCTTTCTTTTTCATGAATTTGTTGAAATGGCTGATTTCACCTATCATATGTTTTGAGAAGCCACTATCAACAATCCACCTCTTTTCAACCTGCATGAAAGAAGGATGTTGGTACCCAACTCAAACTTTGGGATCTGGGGTTAGTTTGGGAACTCATTTCATCTTTGGGTTGGTCCCCTTTGGCTTGTAAGGACAATAAGTAGAGTAATGATCATCACATTTACAATGAACAGATAATATAGCGTTTTTAGAGCTGAAAGTTTCTCCATGGAAGATAGGAGGCTCCACACTCTTCTTCTTATCCTTACTTTTGTTCTTGTTTTTACCCTTGGGAGCAGTCCCATCGTATCCTAAACTACTAGTACCAATTTGTTTGGTAGAGTGTTCTAGGATAACATTAAGGGATTTCTTTCCCACAAGAAACTTTTGCAAAGAAGCTCTTAACTTAGCATTATCATCACTACGGTTAATGACAGTAGAAGATAAACTAGCAAGATCATCTCTAGCATGTAATAGGTCGACCTATAAATAAAGGGCTTTAGTATGAAAAGAATCACGTTCTAAAGCAGTGCTAGATACCTCATTACTTTGCAAAATAGGTCTAGATGATAGATCATTAACTTGAGCAAGCAACTTAGCATTTTCATATTTAAGCAGCATAATTTCCTTTTGATAGACATGAATTTCTTTCTTCCTAGCTTCATCAATGAGATTTAGTTCTATATTTTCAATTTTAAGAACATCTATCTCATCTTGGCATCTTTGGTTATCTTCCTTAAGATCGGCAATAGTCTTAAGATAGACACCATTCTCAACCTCTACTCCATTGTATTAAAGCTCAAGGTCAAAAAATTGCCTTTGCAAAGAATCTATGCTATCAAGGAGCAATTTTTCATTTTTATCAAGAATATCAATTTTAGCATAACGATCATTTACTATCTTGTCTAGTCTTTTCCTTTTAGATTTGCATTTAGTAAAAGATGACCAGAAATCATTAGGCATATCAATAAGAGATTCCTTAAATAACTCATGCAAATTTACTTCACTTACCTTACTTACCTCGCCTACATCTTCACTTGTAGAGGCCATGAGAGCAAGGTAGCATTCTCCATATTCGGAGCTTGAAGAGTTTGAGGAAGACCCCTCCCAAGCTGCATGAGCTGCATCTTTTCTTCTTCTTTCTTTCTTCTCCTTTCTCTTTTATTTGCCTTCTCTCTTGTACTCCTTGTCTTTCTTGTAGCTGCTCTTGGGATGGCTCTTCTTAGCCTTGGAGCAGTCACTCTTATAATGGCCCTTTTGGCCACACTCATAGCATCTAGGAGTTGATGAAGAAGGTTTTCCCTTAAAGTGTTTTCCCTTTGAGTAGTTTGCTTCATACTCATTTGGGCCTTCATCTTAACTTGAGGAGGGAGTAGGGGACTTGAGAGCAAGTTGTTGCTGCCGATCCATCTCTTTCATTTGAGCTTTGAAGGTTGTGTCCTTAATCTTCTTGGACTCCTTCTCTTCTCTGTTTTCTTCTTCTTCTTGCTTATCAAGCCTTGGATCATGGGCTTGAAGGTTGCCAACCAGCTCCTCGGTTGACAATTCACTAAGATTGTACACCTCTTCAATGGATGTAACCGTGGGCTCCCATCTCTTTGGAAGAGATCTTAGGATCTTGGATTTGATAGTGCCTTTGTCCATCACACTATCAAGGGCCGCCAATCCATTGATGATGACATTGAGCCTAGTGTACATATCAACCACTCTTTCATTTTTACCCATCTTGAAGTTCTCAGGAAGACCACCAAGAATGTAGATCTTGGCTTCTTTCACTTGTTCCGTTCCTTCATAGGTGACATAAAGCTTGTTCCAAATCTCATGTGTGGTGTCCTAAGAGGAGATCCAGTTGAACTTGGATGGGATGAGGGCTGCATAGATGATGCTCACAGCTTTGGCATTGAGTTGAGCTTACTTCATTTGGGCTTTCGTCCATGTAGAGATTTTCCCCTTTGGATCTTCATACGTGAGTTGCACCACCTTCCACATCTCATAGCTCACACCTTGGAGGTAGAACTGCATTCTTCTCTTCCAATAGAGGAAGTTGGTGCTGTCAAAGACCGGAGGTCGCATGGAGAAGCTTCCTTCCAAGTTGAGGGATCCAAGTGCTAAATCACCCATCTTCTTCTACTTGTAGAAGTAACTTGGAGAAGACCTGCTCTGATAGCTCTAGAGGGGGTGAATAGAGCTTCACAATTCTCACAAAATGGATTAGACCACCAAATTATATTAAGTGCAGGAACTTAAACAAACAACAATTTGGTGTCTTAACTAACAAGCATAGCAAGGACGAGAGACAAAGAAGAGCATGCACTTAGACAAGGTGGTTTAGAGTGGTTCCACATCCTAACTAGGAGCAATGTCAGTCTACTACCTAGAGGTGGTTAATCTCTAGGATTTGCAATCTTGATACTCTTATATTTCATCATAAGATTACAAGACAAAACTAAAACATCTAAGGGTTTAGTACCTCAACCAAGGATCTTCAACCTATAGAAGGAGCTTACCCACTTGAACCATGGAGTCTTTAGCCATCAACGTGGACTTACCCACTCCTTCTTCAAGTCTTCAGCCTTCAAGGGATTACCTATCCTTCTTGAGCGCTTACCTTTCCTATCTCCTTCACTTGGAGATCTGGAACACCTTGCCTTCTTCAACCTTGAAGAGCAGCAACTCCTTCTCCTTCACTTGGAGAAGATCTTTAGCCTTTTCTTAAATTAGGAGAGGGGGTAGGAAGATGGTGGAGGAGAGCTTTACATCAATACAAGGAGTAGCTCTCTTACAAAGGAACCTATCTCACTCATACTCACAAATTTGACTTGAAGGTAGAGAGAGAAAGGGGTTCAAAGGGTTAGAACACTCTCAACTAAGCTAGTCCCAAGCATGTAGTGAATGAACATCCTTGGAATGAACTCCAAGAGGTCATATTTATAGTTGAGGGTTTCCCTTTAAGTTGTGGGACACTTAGATATGAAATATAGCCATTTTTACTCAAAGCAATGACTCTATTTTTGCTCAAAACACACACCAACGGTTACAATCACTTTTTCTACAAATTCGATACAGTGTAATCGGTCGAGTTTCAATAAAGGTAATTCGGCTGATAGAGTAAAAGGCAAAGTTGGTATTTAAATCATCGATCGAGTTTGCCCTAGGAAAACTTGATCGACCAATGAAGATCGATTTGGTTAGGTACTCGATCGGTCGAGTTCTGTTAAACCACAACTCGACCGATGCTATCTTTAGAGTACTCATTCAAGAGGATCGGTCGAGTTTGCAACTCGACCGATTGACTGTTTGTGGTCAATTTTCTAAAGTACATCTAAAGTGATTAAAACTTGGTGTTTAGTGTCCCAATCAATTTTTTTTATCTTAGTTACAAGTCAATTCATCAATATAAGTGTTTACAAAAATCTTCTAAGGCCGTTTACATAGATTTCCACAAATACACACTTGTATAGCTTTTGACTTGAACTTGAGCAAATTAGGGCTTTTGATTTTTGATCCTTTTCATGTACCTAACATTTGAAATCAATCTTTAATACAAATATTATATACATATGAATGTAATGGTTAAGTCATTATCAAAATATGGACAATGTATAACCTCTAGGTCAACATTTATCACTAGAATTTTTTTTGTTATCTTTAGTCAATTTTGTTGTTATCCCTAAAAAATTTTTTGTTATCTCTAGACAATTTTTTTGTTGTCGAAGTAGTATAATTTTTTTAATTAGTTGTTATCTCTAAAGAAACTTTTTGTTATTCCTAGTAATTTTTTTGTTATCTCTAGTCAAAGTTTTTGTTATCTCTAAAAATTTTCTTGTTATCCCTAGTAATTTTTTTGTTATCTCTAGTCTAACTTTTGTTATCCAAGTTGTATACTTTTTTAAATAAATATTTATTACCTCTAGATAAATTTTTTTATCCATAGAAAACTTTGTTGTTATTCCTAGTCAAATTTTCTTATTATCCTTAGTAAATATAATGTTATCTGTAGTCAAAGTTTTTGTTATTTGTAGTCATTTTTTTGTTATCCAGTTAGTATAATTTTTTTTCTTAAAATTAGTTATTATCTCTATTTTTTTGTTATCCTTAGCAAATTTTCTTGTTATCCCTATATTTTTTTTTGCTATCTCTAATCAATTTTTTTATCCAAGAAGTAATTTTTTTTAAATGAGTTGTTATCCCTAGTCATTTTTTTATACCTAGAAAATTTTCTTTTTATCCCTAGAAAATTTCTCTTATTATCCCTAGTAAATATTTTTTTAACCCTAGCAATTTTTTTTTGTTATCTCTAGTTAATGTTTTGTTATCTCTAGACAAACCTTTTGTTATTCGAGTAGTATTTTTTGTTTTGAAATTAGTTGTTATCTATAGAAAATACTTTTATCCCTTGCAAATTTTCTTGTTATCCCTAATACATATTTTGTTATCTCTATCAAACATTGTTATCGAAGTAGTATATATATATATTTTAAATTTGTTGTTATCTATACATAATGTTTTGTGTTATCCTTAGCAAATTTTCTTGTTATCCCTAATAAAATATTTTATTATCTCTTGTCGGATTTTTTTTACCATGTAGTATTTAAAAAAAATAGTTATTATTTCTAGAGAATAGGAAAGAAGGACTACAATTAATTTTTTAAAATTATTTTTTATCCTTGGTCCAATCGTTGTTATTTTTAATTTAGTTTGCTGTTACCTTTAATCCATTTTATTATTATCTTTTGGATGAACTTGTTGTCATAGGAGAGAAAGATGTACTTAATTATTTAAATTAGTTAATGATACTACTTCCTTCATCTTCTTTATTTTAGATAACATGTTACATTTTTTTTAAAAATTGACATTAGTCTTATTAGAATGCATTTTTAAATAAGAATTTAATGGTTTTTATTTTGTTTAAAAATAGATAATGGTTTGAAAATTATTAGCAAAATGAATATCTCTCTCTTAATTTTTCTTTCTCCGTACAACCACTCTCTCTCTCTAGTCTTCTTTCTCACACTCTCTCTTTTTCTTTTATCAATATTAATCTTATTAGAATGCATTCTAATCAGGAATCTAACAGTTTTTTTTTCATTTAAAAATACATAATGAGTTGAAATTTATTAGCAAAATAAATATCTCTCTCTTAATTTTTCTCTCTCTGTACATCCATTCTCTCACTCTCCAGTCTTCTCTCTCATACTCTCTCTTTTTCTTTTATCGAAATTAGTCTTATTAGAGTATATTTTTAATCAGGAATCTAACGATTTTTATTTTGTTTAAGAATACATAACAGTTTGAAAGTTATTAGCAAAATAAATATCTCTCTCTTAATTTTTTCTCTTTGTATATCGGATTAGAAATAATAACTTGATTAAAAAAATGAACTAACTCTCTTATCTTACATATTATATTTTCTCAAAAATATGTCGACATTAGTCTGGAATCTAACCATTTTTATTTTGTTAAAAAATACCCAATGGTTTGAAAGTTATTAGCAAAATAAATGTATCTCTTTTGTTTCTCTCTCTCGTTGCAACCACTCCCTGTCTCTTCAATCCTTTCTCGCTTCATCAGCTAGTAGCAAAAAGGAAAATGACGTTGGGCAGTGTGTCAGCCAGTAGTCCTTGGGCAGTGCGCCAGCCAGCAGCTGGACCCATGATGCTAGCAGGCAATTGGGGTTCTGATTCTGATTTGAGATTCGGGCTGCATAGCATTTTCATTCTATTTATGGGCGGCATTGTGTTGCCTTCGTTGAAGTAATCTCTGACAACTTCATTGTGTCCTTGCTGGGTTCCTTCTGGTTTCCTTCGGCCAAGAGACACAGGTAGACGTGGCAGTCCTGTCCAGTCGACGGTGAGCTCAAGCGGATGTTCCCTGCCCGAGTATACGTTGGATATTAATGTGCATGTTATACATGTAGCCAAATAGGAGCCTAGCTGGCCTGTTCATGATATTATTGTACACATATAAAATATAACGTTACTCGTTACATATACACGCTCACTGCTTTCATTCTCGGTTCTTTTGAAAGGCTAAGCTTGGTTGTATAAGTTGAATCCAACGATTGGTTTTGAAAGTATTCAGATGAGAAAACAAAGTCATTGGGCGCTCCTAATTGGATAAATGGGTTTGTTTTGGTTGGGATATGGTTTATGTCTGAGGAAAGGAACCAACATGCCATGTTCTTATAATATAAACAAAACAACTCTATTTAAAAAAAATCAAAATAGCCTTACTTTTAAAATAATTTATATTTTAACAATGTCTATTTAGGCGTGTTTACTTTTTAAGTAAATTCTTTCTGTTAATTAGGAGTGTCAAAAACCCGATTTCGAGTCGGTTGCACAACAACTGCGTCCATACAAAATACCTCTGAATTCGACTATGAATTAATTTTTTTACAATGTGGTATATTCAAAATCGGACCCGATTTTACAAGGTGTAATCTTGAATGAAATTTGAATTGTATACTTTTGTTAATTACACATAATATGTAGTAATTTGTACATTGTCAACCTAGATTCTATCGAGATTTAGCAAATCATCACCCAAAACTAACTATGTTTTCATTTAGACATCAATATTCAAACTCGCATCCAGCATGATTTATAAAGTTCAAAACCAAAATCAATTTTTTCGGATTGAGCTCACGAGTTTAGACAAAGCTTGACAGTCCTATGGCTAATGCGTCAAACATCAGACACATCCACTACTTGATAGTGGATACACCCAAATGTGAAAGCCATTCATTGACCAAATACATTTTGTAAGTAGGCTCGAACTGAATATGTCTAAAACTTGGACGCATTCAAGTTGAATAGTGAATGTGCCCAAATGTTGGGTGTATTACCACTTGGCAGTTTTTGAACCTAATATTTAGATGCTTCAAAGTTTAAACTTTTTAAGATGGTTCTCAATTTTATTTCTATCATATCAATTGATCATTGGTATCTCAATCTCATTTTTATCTATCAATTATAAGCAATGCATTTCTGTTTCAATTGAAAGTCCTCTTAGTACTAGAATCTCATTTTTATCAAGTATTTCAATAAAAGTACATGACATGATAACTTTTACCAAAAGTCATCATGAAATTACAACAACTTATAGAGTCTGAGGCAATTTTCTTCATAGTTCTCTCCCTTGGTAATCAATTTAAATATTTTTTCATTGATTTTCTATAAAATATGTAGATTACAAATGTACCTGATAATATAGTAATATATGAAATAATAATAAGTAATTAGCAAAATTTAACACATCACCTAAGATTCCACTAACTACATCCACATTCACATCTTCCTCATCCATATCCATGTCCACACCCACACCCACACCCACACCCAAACCCACATTCACACTCACACCCACACCCACACCCATGCCCACACTCATGCCCACATTTAATGAAATGCAAAATGTCATCCTAGATAGCCTCAACCTCGTCATGTGCAAGTATCTCAGGTGCTTATGTAGGTATCTCAATAGCCCCATCAATGAAGTCTAATGTAAGGTTGTAAAGAGTGGGATCTCAGAGGGGAACCACTCCCTACTAAAAATTTGAACAATAAAACTTCTAGTCCAAATACACCTAAAAGATATGCTGGAGTGGGTGTAAAATTTTCAAATCTTATTTATGGTATACAAAACAACCGAAGTGTAGCAGCATAATAAAAACATTGACTATATTCAATTTCTCATAATGTTACAAAAGAATATCTTAAACTTACATGTAACCGTACATCATAAGGATCCATATAGAGGGAAATCTAAACCACATCAAGATTGTCTCTAAGCTTTAACTCCTTAACGTAGGTCCATAACTTTATGCAATGTTCTCCACATCCTTCACCTAGGGTTGGAAGCATACCCCAACAAGAAGAGAAAAATAAAAGGCATCAACAAAGGATGGTATGTCCATACTAAAAAGAAAACTTGAGCAATATAATAACCAAAGGACTTCAAGTATAAATGCTTCCCATACAAGAGATAAGGACTACCCACAAGGGCATAAAAGAAAAGAATCACCATCACATCATAAGATAAGATAAGATACTTTCCATAAATAAAATAATAAAGTTTGTTCCACATAAGCACATATCAAGAATTTGGGCACATAACCCATCATCATCATTATCATTATGCATGCATGTGAGATAAGCAGAGCCCTAGAATAATATAAACACAAAGGTAGTCAAGTCTCGTAAACCTGAACCTGATAGAGAAAGGAATACATCCAATCTCCCAAAAATATAAAATTGAGAATGGAATATTGCCAAACTCGGGTATAGAGAATGAGATACTGCCAATCTCCTCAATAAATAATAGGAGAACACTACCCCAAAAACTAATGTAATTTACACTACTCTAGTGCTACTGAATCACATAGCATGAAAAATGTAGAGGCAAGTAAAAAAGTATAGTCTGAATTATACAATATTGCCATCACACAATGGACAACACAAACATATAAACATCCACTTTAAAGTGGGCACATATCATTATATAAAACCAACATGCACGAAGGAATAAGGCAAGAGACAAGAGAATATCTAAAATTACCACAAACAAGATAGTTCACAAGAACAATGATATCAAAAGATAAGACATATTGTGTAGGCCAAATTCAAATGAATGAAAAGATAGGTGGATTGCTCAATATAGAGGAATAGGATATACATTATACCTTAAACCAGGGTCCTAGAAACTCTCTTCATCAAACTAGTTGTTTCCAAGATCAACCTTTCCTAAATACAAATTGTCCATATGTATTAGGATTTGTGATTTTATATATGTAATGTAACCCTAATTCTAGGCCTTTCTACAAAACATCAGATCTTGGACTCCACACATGAACCAATCGACTTATTTGGTTTTTCATATTTATTTACTAAATTTGGAGCTCATATGGATTAGTTACCAATTTTAGGGCTTTTTAAATTAATTAATTAGATCCTTAAAAATCCATCATTAGAAACATAGAAATCAGGCTTTGAAACTATTTTTATTCGAAAGAACACATTTTTACAATTCCAAAATATATTTTATTTTAATTTTTGGACAAGCGAATTAAAAGATATGAATTTTATAAAATCAGCCAATCATAAAATTAGAAAAAGCCAAATCAGTAGGGAATTTGCGAGAGAGGAAGAGAGGTCGAATGGGCAAGGAGAAACTTATTCGAGAGTTTGGAGAAAAACTTCATTCATCATTTGTTTGTGAAACTAACTAATCGATCATGAAGAACAAATGTCAGAGTTATTTACCTAAGGTCCAATTACATTATGAAAATAAAAATGACATCGGGGAGCGGTGCCGCAAACTCTAACCAAGAACCATGTTCAACTTTTGGGTGAAATGATGATGCAAGGCAAAATCAAAGCACGACCACCAACAACCACACACTCAAGAAAGGCTGAAATTGGATGAGAGGAGGTTCACAAAATAACCGAAGAAGACCGGGGTAGAGGTATTTATAAGTGGGGGTGTCTAAGAAGTTGTTTCAGAAGACTTGAAGAAAAAATATAGGTGTTTCTTGAATTCTCCACGTTAGGCTACGAATATGGTATGGATAGATGCATAATTAGATTTGTAATCCAACGCAAGTTATTTTGTGAAATTTTGTTAAGTAATGAGGAAGTTATCTCCAAAATATCAGACCTTGGTCCGCGGTTACTCTTTATGCGGGATGGTGTTTCCTAATCTGAATTTTATAAAGTGTTGATTAAATTATTTTCCTTTTTCTCTCTCTTCAATTGAAGGTACAAACAATGTCTAAATTAAATGAAATTTGATATCTAGTCTAATTAAGACATTTAGAATCTGATTTTGATATTAGTTTTCCCTTTTGGAGACGTTTGCTATTTTATTTAATTCTTTTAAAGTAAATTACATTTTCTCTTTCCTAATATATTAGAGACGTCTTGAATTATCTAAATTTATGAAACTTCACCCACAAGTCATATTTAATGTGTTGGATATGAATTTTCCATCAATTTTACAAGTTAAAGTTGGTTGTACAATTATTTAATATTTCAAAGGTTCTACACACTTTCTCTCTCCTGATTTCACCTTTTAAGCAAACTTTCTCCATATTGGATAAAAATTCACCCAAAGGCTATATTTATTATGTAAATTATGATTCAAGATTATTTTTCTCTTTTGGAGTCATTTAGTATTTTATTTGATATTTTGGGAAAAACTTAGATCTTCTCTCTCTAAAAAGAATTAAATTAATTATTATGTTAAAATGTGAAACTTGACTCCCAAGGCAATTGGGACCCAAGGAACACAGTTTTTAACTTAAATTTCACTTTTGAGGTTTCCATTAATGAGTTATGACAAAATTAATATTTGTGGCCGTTATTATCACATTATTTCATTATTATCACTCTTGCTCATTCAATTATGTTCCATATCTTAATATTATCACCAAAAGAATTATGTGTGACTATTTGCACAAAATTTCATATAATTCATTATTATCTCATGTGACATATTTTATGTGCCTATTATTAATTTAAGACTAATCTGACAACATTAGGTTACATTAGGGTGATTTATGCATGCATTAGCTTATTAGGGTTAGACTAAACATCTTCTAGATTTATCCTCAATCTTGTTTGGCTAATTCCAAAAGGTCAAACTTCTAGAGTAGGGTTCAAGATATGGTATGTTACGAAGGTCAACAAAACTTAACTCCGTAGGTGGATCTAAATTAGATCCATCCTTCCTCACACGAGGATGAGGTATATGAAGACATTGACTGCCACCATCAATAAGTGTGTAGAAGGATATATGGTCATAATTAGAAGGGATATTTGTCATGTGGCCTGAGTTACCTAGTTATGAAGTAGTTAATTGACTAGGTTGTGGCTTTGAGTTGGGGGTAAGATTGAACTAGAATACACACACAAAGTATTCTATAGGATACATGTAAGGTGAGTGGTGGGACAATTGATGAAGATGAACATGGATGGTAATACAAATGTAATGAAGAAGGAACATGAGTATGATATGAAGGTTATTGATCAACTATCATAGGTTGGCTTTATTGTTATGAATTTGTAGTCATGCTCTCTAGAGCTGGAGCATACCCTTACGTATGTGGTTGTATATGTTTTCGAAGGTGCTAAATATACTCAATTTGGATCCTTCATACATCACCATGTGTATCTTGTGGTGCTCACTCCATAACACACCCTTTCCCCACTATTAATCACTACATCACCCTTTTAATATGATAATATGATTCTTGAATTACAGTCTATATATACTAACACACCACTAAAGTTAGACATAGGATGGAGCAACTAGGCTACACTATTTATCATATTCTCCTTTGTCTCTTTTTCTAGGTCACCTTCACATGGAATGAACTAGATCAACTATGTTAGTTACATCATTCCTTATTTATATTTTTCATTACATTTTCATGCTTTCTATCCCTTTTTTGCACCCCTTGTTTTTAAATATCTATATAACTATATTACACATTGCACACTTCATGATTTACTATACCTGATTTAATTTACATATTTGATTCCATATTCTAGTTAAATTATAAATATACTAATTATTTTATTATTGAATTTTTTCATATATTTATTTAAATTACAAATTACATAATGTTATCATTTTTTTTGGTCGGTCAAAAAACCTGTTACTATAATACCAAAAACTTTGGGCACAGAGTACCCCATTACATCACAAGGATCTAAAAGCTCGACCAAGGACCATAAACCCCTAGCAAGGGGTAAACACTAGACCAGCAGATAACAGTCTCTGAGAAGAGCAACAGACTAACAAGACTAAAGACCAGGCATTCCACCCAGGAGAATGAATATTACAACCTGCAGCTACATGCCATAAGCCCACCCATAAAGAGTAACTACAGATTACAATATGACATCCACCAAGTATCTTGCCGCCTAACAACATCACTAGCTTCAGATCTTCTCAGGTCATCCGAACCATGACATTCCACCGACAGAGAGCTGCAAGCCTAAGGAGTTTGAAGCAAACCTTTCATTCTTGACATGGAACCAACTGTCTAATAACAACACCCACAATATGTGGTCCTATGCCAACAATTAGAGGAACACCAAACAACCGAAACTATGCAAGCAAACTGTTGCTGTCCTGCAATAGGAACTGCAACCAATTTCTTACGAAGAGGCTGCTCGTCAACACCTTAGAGGTGTTCCAAAACCCAACAAAGGAAGGAAAGTCAGACTGAATGAACTGACCCCAGCAACATCTTGTTGAAAGCTTGACCAGGAAACATGCTCCGAAGAGCATAAGGAACGAACACGTTGATAGTGTTCAGCCTCACAGCAACTAGAACCCGCCACTCACGAGCTTGAAGCCCCTGTTTGCACAGGAGCAATTCGTCGAGCAGTTGAAAGGCGGCCAACAGGCAGGAGGAGAACACACAGGAACCCAGCTCGAGGAAACGATCGGCACCCAGAAGACCCTCAAAAGAAACCTGCAGGCGAGGAGGACGCCGCCAGAGCCTGGGGGAGGAACCCCAACGAGCCTGGAGGGTAACACTGTCACAGGGCAGAACCAGCCACCACTCCCAGCAGGTCCGTTTGTTGGGGAAGACAGGCCCTCGTCGCCCAGCGATTCAGCCGCACAGCGAGTGGAAGCCCAATCGCTGACGAGAAAGGCCTCCCGTCACCAAAGGAGACGACGGCGCCGGCTTCCGCTGACACCCTTGGCGGCCTCCGCAACACAAGACCTCAGGCCAGATCTTGGCTCTCGACAAGGGGAAAAGGATCAGGATGACGGTCGAGCCATGCACCAGAACCAGGGCAGCGGCTCCTCCCCTTCCGTCCCTATAAATGGACGGGGGTCGACTAGGTCGACGATGCCGCAAAAACGACCGGATCCAAATCAAAGCTATTCTATAAATTAGTTCTAACAATGAAAATAGATCAATGACTATTCAACAAAGAGATATATTCTTCATTTTTAATTATCATAGTAGATAATGAGGTATAACAGTTCTTTCATATTATTTAATCATAATTTAGGTTTTTCTTATCATTTCTTTATCAATAGATCACAAATTACATTTATACATAAAGCTAGTTTCAACAACAGTTTCTATAGTGTATTGAAAATAATATATCTATGTTCTATTATAAATTACGGTGACATGTGTAAATGGAATTAGAATTATTTTTTCTATTTCTTTAGCTATTGTTTTAACTTTCCAAAACACGTCATTGGGTTCCCATGGATAGTAGTTTACCAAGAAAATCCACAACGATCATAATGTAAAATCCTACTAGATATATGTATAGAAGTATAAATTTTATTTAGAATATGTATGATACTACACTAATATATAATTACAAATATTAATTCGTTTTACTAGACAGTTAACACGTCTATCATATTTGAAAATGCCACTAGTTCTAGTGAAATATTATTTATTAGAATAGGGTGCATGTATCCCTAGATGTATATAGTTAAAATTATCTATTTGGGTGAATCTGGGTCGTTGGATTGTTATCCAACTATATTTGTTTGATACAGACTCATCTTTCTAAATTTTATCCTAGCCTTCTCATGGACTTATTAATTGACCTACACCTACATATCCAGCCTGAACCCCTTCTTCCACAATAATGCCTTTTTGCAATATTAAACTAGTGAGAAATTCATCACGTTTGAGACAATGACATCATAGTCATAGACACTTCTCATTTCTTTTTTTTTTGTAAAAAAATTTGTTCAGCCACAAATCCACTTCAAGCTTCCTCTTCTTCACAACAAGTGTTGACACACCATGCTCTCTCTCTCCCTTTGTCTCTTAGTTTGTGGTCACCTTGACTTTTTTGTTTCCTAAATACTCCTCTCACCTCTCATTTATATTTCAGCCATTCCTTCTCTCTGACTGATCCTCCCTATTGTGTCTTTATTCTGATCCAATCCCAGTGGGATTGTGAGCTTATATATGTACATGTATTTTTTGTTCTAATCTTCAAAGTTCAACGTAATTCTCAACATGATTCACTAAATAACATGTTTTCTTTGCATGATTAATTACTATCCTTAAATAGATTCATTTGAATTTGATGTATCTTATATAGATTGATTTCTAAGTCTAGCTTTCAAAATATGTTGGTTCACTCGTAAATGCCAACCAATAATTAATACCAAATTTTCCATATTCGATCCATATAATATTCAAACCTATGAAATTAAATATTAAATATATCATGAAAATCCTATGTATTCACCTTCCATCCACGTTAGTTCATATCCAATGGTGCACTTCAAGAATTGATTTACCAACCACCATTTGACCTAATATCCAATACCAGTTACATAGAACTACATAACTTAACTTCTTGAATTTATTTTTTATACACGTTTTACTTGATTTGATTCATTTTTAATATAATTTGTCCTTGAGGTCATTTTCCTATCTTAACTAAGTTATGAACAAGATCTACATCAAAAATCCTACCTTACTGAAATTTTAAAATTTATTTTTATATCTAGAGTTTCATCAATTACATTTGAATGATGTCTACTCACAAATCTCAAATATTACCTTGCCAATTTCATAATTTTTCTCTCTTCATTAAATAATGTTATTTTTTATGTGATATATCATAGGATGTTGCAATATTCTTATCAATTCTAGTATAATTGAAATGGTGATAGTGAGTAAATAATAATAAACACGAAAGCCAATAACTAATAATAAAATAAAAGTTAGCAGAAATGAAATATTTGAACGTCAACTAAAATAATTGAATCTAAACCACAAACATATGTGAAGACAAAAAAAGGAAAGAAATGACCTATAGGAACTCACTTGATCAATGTAATTGCCATGGTTAATTTGTAGGTTAAACTTCCACTATGGGAGTTATTACTGGTAAAAGTATGGGTTTGGTTAGTGAGATCAAATGAGTGTAGGGGCATAGCCAGGGGGCTTTCAGGGCTCTAGCCCCCCACCAAAATTTAAAATCAAATATAGAGATTATATGTACATGTTTTTAGAGAATGCATAAATATTATATATATCCTCTTTCAAATTCATACACAAAGAAATCTTAGTGGAAGTGGTATTCCTCCCTCTACTCGTGGCAGGAGATGCGGGTTCAATTCCCTTTATTGTCAACTTTTTAACTAGTTTGCAGTGTATTATTGATAATTGTGTTGTGTCACAAGTTAACATGCTGGAAGGATATTATTGTACTTGGTTTATCCATATTGACCCATATCTTCCCACCTGAGTTTAACTCCCTATACACACATCTTTTTTGTTAAACAAAATATAGTGTCTATTTTTTATCATTATTCAGTATTTTCTATTACTAAGTAAGAAAGAATGAGAAAATGAAAGGAACACATTCTTAATTTTCCGTGTTTGTTTGTTGTTTTCATTTTTTATAGTACATGTTTTTTAGAGAGCAATGCCGGTGTGGTGTACAAAGAACTCTAGCTATCTTAGTGTTTCTTTTATGTTTTTACATATTACTTAATCAAGTTTTTTATTTATATTTATGAGAAGAACATATGTATTATTTTTTGTATATATACTAGTACAGTAATGGTCTATAGCGTCAGTTTTTTTAAGCCTATAGCGTCACTTTTCAGCCGATACCTACGTGGCCGTTGCTAGAGAAATTGCTCTATAGGGTCGGTTTTTTTAACTAAAGTAAACCAACCTTATATAGTAAAAACCGACCCAAGAAGCTGTCAAAAACTAACCCTAAATGAGAAAAGAAACTGTACTTGAACCCTATAAGGCCAGTTTTTTCTAAATAATTGACCCTAGAGATCCTCTGTAAGGACGGTTATATGATGCAAACCAACTCAATAGAGTCTACAGATGAGCTTGCTGATAACCAGACACTATAAGCTCGGTTTTTCTTAATAACCAACCCTAGAGATGCTCTGTAAGGATAGTTATATGAAGAAAACTGACTCAATAGAGTCTAGCTTGCTGATAACCAGACCCTATAAGGTTGGTTTTTCTTAATAACCAACCCTAGAGATGCTCTGTAAGGACGGTTATATGAAGAAAACCAAGTCAATAGAGTCTACATCTGAGATACCTATAAGGTCAGTTTTTTAATATAACCGACCCTATAGGGTACAATTTTTTTTTAAAAAAAGTCTACAGAAACATAACAGAATAGAAGAACAAGAAGAACCAGGATATAGGATAGGGGAGCATTGATGCTCAACCGTCACCATTCCAAACCACACATTCATAACAAAAATAATTCATATATTCAGTTGAGTTACACATAATCACATCATAATTTACAAAATGATAGATTGCAAGTTTGAGATGATATTGAATGTCAAATACAAAAGTAAATATGAAAGAGTTCCAAAACCACATACATAAATGGAGCTGACATATTCAATCCAATGCTATATTGACTTCATTTAGAAAAGCATCTAACCACTCTTCTCGAAATTCATTTAAGTCCTCAGGTGTGTAAGGCTGAGTTGTAAAGATCTGTAACAGAAAATGCACATGCTAATATTTTATAAAATGACTACAACTCACTTGTAAATTTATGATGTTATTATTTATTACTTGATCTATAGTCTGAATGTCATGTGGAGCTTGTTTGACAATAGCTTGCATATATTTCATTACATAGTAGCCACAAGCCCAACTATTATTTTGTATAGGACACTACAAATAACGAATTATACTTAATGTTAGTAAACTACTATAAATAGAGTTGAGATAAGACTATAAGAGTTGACATATAAGAGTTGAAAATTAATACATATAAGACTAAGCAGTTGTCAAAGTAGCTACCTTGACATTTTTCAAAGTCAATGTCTTTAATTTTGTGGATATTTGTCCTCCACCTTCACGAAATGCCTTTATACCCCTATCAATTAAATGATAGTTGGTAAAATAGAAATTCTAAATAGAAATATCATGTTGAAGCATTGACTAAATTTATGCTTACTCCATAGCTGGCAATTTCAGTTTGTGACCCCTTGTTGTTTTTCCCATTGGGTCAAGATAATAAAGAGTCATCATTTTGGGACTACCACCACTAATTCCCAATGTCTAGATCTGAGTAAGAATAAAACAAATATTAAAATAAATAAATTTATTCATTATTAAAATTATATTGAATAATAATACTTACTGGATGTTAAAAGGAATTACGATAATTTCCTTTCCCACACTAGCAAAATATTTGAATGTAGTAGAGGAGTACTTATTCACATCCTCAATATGTGTCTCCACTTGACTAGTGACTGAAGGAATTAAGAATCCAACATTCCTTATATCAAAGTTTATGGTGTCGGTATATAAATGGCTGTAAAACATTTGTAATTATTTTCATATATAGAAATAAGCTAAAAATATGTATTAGAATTTTCTATATATTGATAGATCCTTACCTTATCCATACTTCTAATATCGAAGTATTCAGCCAATCATACCAGAACAACTCTGTAATATCATCAAGAAAAATATAGCTGGCAAAGTTCCTCCCAGTTGCATCGTCTATTAAATTGACCAACATTTGTAATTTAGAGATTTGGTTGGCTAAGTATCGACACAAACATTTACATTTACTTCCCAACTCGTTGAATGTGGATTCTGGAATAAAATATGGCTTGGGCATAGGAGGATGACTAGTAGAATTTTTACTTTTTGGTTTGCAAACCTGTTAATTAAATTACATACTTATATTGCACGAGTTCATACATGCAATCAAATATGAAAAACATGGTAGAATTCAAGTATACCTTGTCATCGATAACCAAGTGTCTAGGCCAACCCATCATAGTACCCTCTGCTTCTTCAACTGTACTATATTCAGTATTAGGTATGGTTAGTGGTTTGCCCCCCATTATGTCATACACAAGATGGATGGACACACGACAAATGTCATCAGTAATTTTTTGGCAATGCAATGTACCAGCAAGGTTGTATACCTTTCCCACTACCACAACATTGTATTCTGGAACCTCCACTGCATGTTTACAGTTCATACCAACCTATAATTGAAATAATATGAGTTATATACGAAGCGGTAAACCAGATACCTACTACAACTATATATATATACATATATATATATATATATATATATATATATATATAATCATATATATATCATACTAACAACACAACATATAGAACAAAAAATTACTGTAGATTGTTGTGGTGGGTCAGTGGGAGTGCTCCCATGACCTTCTACAATTGGAGCATGGGCTTGTACCTCATCATCTGAGAGACGCATAGTTTGAATAGGTTGAGAAGGTTGACTAGGCTGAAATGAAGACATTATTTCTTTTACTTTCTGTACTACTAATTCTTCAACTTCCTCTTATGTAAGACCTCCTATACGACCTCTTTTAGATTGCAAAGGGCCAAAATAAGACTTGAATCCTATGTCAGCTCCTAATCCCCTAACATGGCCAGGATGCTCCTCCGTACTAAGAGCAACTGATAGTTCGTCCATGCGGCCAGTTGGGATGAACTTTTCTTCCTTCCTTTGCTCATGGAGGGCAATCTATTCATAGTTAATAAAAATATTAAATCACAATATCAATTAGATATAAATAAATCTAAGTTTGTGGAAGTTACTCTTTACTTAGTTGGGATAAACCTACCATCTTTTGTGTCACCTCCTTAGTTGCAGGGTTGACAATTTCACCTGCTTAATTCTTTCTAGCATCATTCCACTACAAGTGTTGGGGTAGACGCTCAGCTTGAGTTGTACTAGACTCTTCTCCAGAAGAGAGTTGCTTCTCTTGTAGTTGGCGGCGGAAGGCATAACCACTGGGGCCCAAGCGATGGTCATGCACATTTTTGGCCCATTTTTCCTTTTGGGCCTCATGAATAACCTAATCATTTAAAATGAGGTATTGCAATTTAGACTTGGCAAACATATATAAAAATATTCACCTCCTTAATTGTATAAAATTAAAGATTCATACAATACATCACAATCTTTATTATTTGAAACTCTTCTGATTTCCTCGTTGTAATAAATCTTTCCAACACCACAGGATCTATAAAAACATATATATATGTTGATTTCTCCTTTTGTTTAGGATTATCTATAAATTCCCTTTTGAGATGTCTTAAAAGCCCTCCATCGTACACCACAACATTGTAGCACTTTTTTCTTGTGATCTTTTTTATTTAGATGAAAAACACCCTATACATACAAAAGAAGCAATAATGTTGTCTTAAAAAGGATATGTCTTTCCAAGCAAACTAAATTAGAATCAATAAACAAAAAAACATATTAAAATAATATCACTTCTACTCACAGATATATCTTTCCATAGGTGGTCTTTTAAGGCATTAGAAACATCATGCCAATTTTCTATATCTATTGCCACCTTACTGCGTGTGGTCGACCCTACGTAATGCTTGAAAGCACTACAGTGTTCCCCAATAGGTGCTCTTGTGACATCAAACTGGACTGCCAATTTCTCCCCTTTGGCCCTGAGCTCCTGCAGCCTACACATTAGTGTGGGACCTCTACTTTTCTTAGCATCACCACTACCATCCTCATGGTGCTCATGCTCAAAATGTTCATCTTCACTTGCCATTTTAGAACCTGCAAGTATACATGATAAAAGAAACATAAGTGATAATAAAAGTACAAGTGGTTGATTGATATATGATGCATATTTAAAAGATTACGTGCTTGAATGATAATAAAATAAATAATTCAAAGAATACATGCATCTAGTATTGGTTGAGTTTTTAGTCAAGTAAAATTCCTTCAGCATGGTCTTGACATTTATAGTATTCATCGGTGTTATCTTCAACATTTACACTTGGTAAACCAATTGAGAATGGGATGGAATCATCATATTTTTCATAGTATTCTTCTTCATTTATAGGATCTACAGTAAACTGTCTTTTTCCATGAAGAATGACACACCGATTTTTATTTGTCGGGTCATCCATACAGAATACTTGTTTTGCTTGGTCTGCCAGGATGAATGGCTCATCTTTCTCACCAATCTTTTCAAAATTCACCAATTTGAAACCCAACTCATCAACTAAAACTCCTTTGTTGTTGTCAACCCAATTACACCTAAAGATAGGAACTCTAAAATTTGTATAGTCCAACTCCCATATGTCCTCAATGATGCCGTAATATGTGTGGGCTATGATCTCCAAAACACAAGATAAACATAGCGGAAGCGATTAGATTAACAGCAGAATACGAAAATCACGAGAAATTAAAACTTTTTGAAAACGAGATCTTAAAAACCTGAAACTCCTTTTATAAAAGTAAGATGAACTATTTACATCTCTGATAAATCACTTCTCGAGTGATTATATACGTCATGATACAAAATCTCAAGATTTCAAAATTCTCAGATCAACAAACTCCTAGCACCTGAGTGTACAGAGACGACATAAGACTATTCTGACTACAAGACTAGACAGCACAATGTTTCCACCTGAAGTCACTGTTGCTCCTGAATTTGCTGCTGTTGCTGCTGTCCACCTGCAGATCGGTTCCTTCGACCTCGACGTCCACCTAAAGGTAGAAATCTATGGGGTGAGACAATTTTAAATAATTGTCCCAGTGAGAGTTATAAATCTTCGCCAGAAGCTTTATTATAGCAACCAAGAATAATATAGGCAATAAAAGTTCTAAGGTAATCATCAGCAGATTGTTATCAAATAGAACAACAATATTTAAGGAATATGAAAAACATGTATACTAAGTAATGTATCATCAACCAATGTATTTCGTGGTTCAAGCTAAGAAGATATGCTACGCGGTTGATTATATTTTACAAACATCATTATGCCCTGCGGAGATGAGGTATACCGCTCATACTCCAACTGATCACTATTAAGTCGCATCGGTATCATACATAGGTCATCAAAAGAGCCGGATTCTTATGACCTCATCTTCCTCAGTCAGTGTGAGGATCAACATGCAGAACATCTAGTGTCTCTGCTTCTATAGCTTACCAGGGTATTCTGGTACTTCGCTATTAGAGTCACATTGGCATTCTGTACTCTCTTCACCATCGAAAGATTTCTTGTTTATCTCTCATCGATGCAGTATAAAAGACTTCCTCGGGAGATTAGTGTTACATCACCCGGACATAAACACATAGTGAAGGATTGATAGATTAAGATACATCCACATCAATTCCTACACTAGGATGTAAGGTTTTACACATCCATATACCCCACATACTCAAAAGTATGTGCTCCAGGAGTTCCCTTAGGAAAACCTATTTCACCATCATATAACTTCTGACTATGATGGATCTATGATCAGGGCTCTACATGGTATGATTATACTTGATTAGTTAGGTACAATTTAGTATTCTTTTATCATCATACAAGTTCTCAAACATTAATCATTAGCATAGCAGCTATGAAGTAAGAATACTAAATGTAACAAGCCTAACTCTCATCAATTATCATTTCTCAATACTCTCATCACAAGTCATCTCTTAAAGCATGACCTTGATGGTATTCATGGCTCTCACAGTCTATCAATCTCATAAGATGCTATTAACAAGGCATCAGGATATATGTCACTATTGATAAAGCTAACAACATGCTTTTAATGAATATAGTATCATCATCCATACCTGGATATGATTATCCTCATATAGGAACATGCATGGTTAAATCAACTGATAAAAGTAAATAACTCATTTAAAGAAGTTGTATCTCCCTACTCATACAAGAGCTAGGTTTCCCTGATTTTCATCAATTAGGGTTTACTATTCACCTCATGGTGAATTGATCTCATAACATCACCATGTATGAGAAACATCATCATTAAAGACCTCAGATAAGATTAAGATTCATCAATTATCATAATTAGGGTTTCCATGATCTCACATAAGTGGATCATACCTAAACTTGCACATTCAAGTATATTGAAGGTATTTTACTTGAGTTTCCATTATAATTGGTACTTTCTCTCTCCTCTAACTAGTAGATAGTGATTACACCACTATAGATTAGGTTGGGTTAAGTCCTCATTGATTAACACAAGTCAACTCATCACTATCATGTGATTAGGGTTTGATTAAAACAAGGTATCACTCAATTGAACCTCTTAGGGGCATTTTGGTAAATTATTCATTGATCATCATCATGGTCAATTCATTAATCACTTGGTCCCTTAATATCTTGAGTTACCATTATGGTTTAAATAAGATCATCATTGGACCATTTACACCTTCAAGTGATTAAGTATAATCAACCTTGAAAATCTCTAACTGGTTTAGGGTTTGACCTTCAACCTTCAACCCATTTGATTCTTAGATGACCTTGAACTCGTTTAACCTCAAACGACCTAGAACCCATTTCATCCTTAAATGAGTGTGGACCCACTTAATCTTAAACGGGTGTGGACCCACTTGAGTCTAAACGGGTGTGAACCCAATGGAGTCTAAACGGGTGTGAACCCGTTTGAGGTCAAACGAGTGTGGACCCGTTTGAGGTCAAACGAGTGTGAACCCGTTTGAGGTCAAACGAGTGTGACCCGTTTGAGGTCAAACGAGTGTGGACTCATTTGGAATCAAATGAGTGTGGACTCGTTTGGACTCAAACGAGTGTGGACTCGTTTGGACACAAACGAGTGTGGACCAACTTGGTTTCAAACCGCATAAACATAAAAGGTGACACATACGTTATGATTGAATAGGGTTTCCTATGTTGAAGCCTTTAATTGGCCAAGGCCATGTTAACCAATTACAAATTGAGTCAACTAGGATTACCCTCAATCAATTGGACTCCAATTTGACCCTCAATTGAAAGCTAATTAGGATTAAGTCTAACTCAATTAGGGTTTCCAATCGGCTAAACACCAATTTTCAACAATGTGAAACAAAGTGTAATTGAACCCATCAATTGAACTCCAATTGGGCCCAAACGTGGCCCAAACGGTCTTGAAATCGTTTGGATGTCCTCCAAACGGTCTTGAGACCGTTTGCCCAAAGTTTGACCAAAAACCAAGTCGGTTGGATAAGGGTTGAACCCTAAATAGGTCTAAAATCAGCAATTTTATTAATTCATCAACTTATTGTAATTGGACCTTCAATTGATCCATTTTCCTTAACCCTAGACCTCCAAACGGTCTTGGGGTGTCACTAAACGAGTTTGAAACCGTTTGGATGAACCCCAAACGGTTTTGAACCCGTTTGGGTCCTTCAACCCAACACTCAACAAGATCTATATTTTAATTCAGCAATTTTAACCCGATTAGGGTTAGGGTGTTAAAGTGCCTTCAACTCTCAATTGGTTAGGAATTAGATTACAATTCTTTGTAGGAATGAAATTCAATATATTATGAACAGGTATCCCAAACGGTCAACGCTTGGTCAACTCACTCAAACGGGTTGGAACCCGTTTGCCCAAAAGTTCAAGTTAATTAGTTTGGGAAAAAAAATCAGTACTTAATTCAATTCTATTGCCTAATTGATTGGCCTTCAACCTACGATTCCTTTGGAGTTAACCCCTCAAATTTGGTGGGTCATTAGCCTTTATAATTGTGAACAGAAAACCAAAACGGTCCATGCTTGGTCAACCCTATTAAACGGTCTTGGGGTCGTTTTGATCCAAACGATCTTGTAAGATCGTTTGAGATCAAACGGGTTGAACCCGTTTGACCTTAAACGAGTTGCACTCGTTTGGACCAAAAGGGTTCAAGGTCGTTTCATAAAGTGACATAGAAATCCACGCCCATCATCCTCAACCTCTGTTCAGGTCAGTTCCTCCACCGTTTTGCTTGCAAAAGAGCAAGGAAGAAGGGAGGTAGAAGAAGAACTAATCATAGAAGACAAGAACAAAGATATGCATAACAAAGCTAAGGGTTAGAGTTATAAAACCCGCCTCAAACGTAGTTCCTAGAGCTTCCAAGCTTCCAAGCTTCAAGCCTTTAATGGCGTCTTGAGCTCCACAGGTCGTCCAAGGTCAATATTCAAGAAAAAGATGGGGATGGTCGGCTAGAACAAGGAACCTAAGTAAGAAAACTAGCAATTCAACCTTGTAATACGATTTCCTCCATGAATCCAAGCTAGAAGGTGGTGTTCTCTTACCTTAGAACAGGTTGGTCATTACTTTGAGCTCCTGAGCTCCTTCCTTAGTCGGCCACAGCAAGAGATAAGTGAAGAGTGAAAGGAAAACGTTGCCTTTGATTGCAAAGGAAAGGGTATAAGTACCTTTGGGGTTATTTTCATCATAAGGACAACTTACTCCTCCTTTTCACAACTAGGTCCTTCCTTTCTTTTAGGCACGTCCATCCTCTTCTTTTCTAAGGTAAAACTCCTTCTAAAACCAAGAACTAAAGGCAAGGAAGGTCAACTTATCACTAAGGTACATATGTACATAAGGGTCTCCTTACTTACATCTTGATGATTTAATTACAAAGGTGTTCCTTATTATATGATTATTCAAAGGAAGTGCCCCCTTAATCATTATTAGTTTAAATGATGTCAAAAGTCATAAAAAATGTTCAAGATGGTGTATTTTATAAGTTGCACCCCACATTTGGGTAAATTGCACTTTACTCCAAATTAGGGTTTTTAAGCACAAGGATCATTCCACAAGTTGTATCTTGATGCCCAAGCTTGGGAAATCCATCTTACCTCATCATATTTACTCATATGATGTCTCATCATCAGAGGAACATCTTAACTTGTGAAATTTGCAAGTTACACCCCTTAATTGGGTAATTTGCACATAGGCCCCTGCATTACCAAATAATTCTACAACATTGTTTTAAAAGGACAGAAATGAAAATGTATGTTTCTTAGGAACTTAATTACATGCCAAAAGATAATCACCAGGGTTTACTTACATATTTAGGCAAAACACCTAGGGTTAGTTTATAACCCAGGTCAGGGATGTTACAAATTATCCACCCCTTACAAGGATTTCGTCCTCGAAATCAACCAAACGTATTAGGAGAAAAGAGCAGGGTATTTCCTTCTCATCTCATCTTCTAGTTCCCAAGTGGCTTCTTCAATACCATGGTGGTTCCAGAGGACTTTCACAAGGCTTATATCTATCTTCTTTAACTTTTTAGTTCTGCTATCAAGGATTGACATTGGCCCTTCCTCGTAAGATATGTCATCATTCAATTCTACCTCCATAGGTTGTAGAACTGACTCAATGTCGGGGTGACATTTCCTCAGCATAGAAATGTGAAACACAGGGTGTAACCTTTGCAACTCTAGTGGTAACTCTAGTCTATAGGCTTCCTTTCCAACTCGTTCAATGATTGGATAAGGTCCCATAAATCTAGGTGCTAACTTTCCTTTCCTTCCAAAGTGAAGGACTCATTTCCAAGGCGAGATCTTGAGGTACACTCTGTCTCCAAACTGGAACTCTAACGGTCTACGGCGCTTATCAGCATACGACTTCTGTCTATCCTGTCCAGTCTTAAGCTGTTGTTGTATAACTTTGATCTTCTCTATAGTTTGCTGCACAAGATCAGGACCTAACAACTGATGTTCACCAGTCTCATACCAACACAAAGGGGATCTACAGCGTCTACCATACAAGGATTCATAAGGTGCCATATCAATACTATGCTGATAGCTATTGTTATAGGCAAACTCTATCAAGCTTAGGTGTAGATCCCAACCTCCGGTAAACTGGAGAACACATGTTCTCAACAAGTCTTCCAAGGTCTGTATGGTTCTTTCCGACTGTCCATCAGTCTGTGGATGAAAAGCCGTACTAAACCTTAGCTTGGTGCCTAAGGCTCTGTGTAGCTGCTCCCAAAAGCGACTTGTGAACTGGGGACCTCTGTCAGAAACTATGGTGACAGGAACTCCGTGCAAACACACTATCTCTTGAACATACAACTGTGATAACCTTTCAGTAGAAAAGGTTGTTTTGACAGGTAAGAAATGCGCTGTCTTAGTCAACCTATCAACAATTACCCAAATGGAATCATGTCCTTTGTTTGTTCTAGGTAGACCAACAACAAAGTCCATGGTTACATGATCCCACTTCCACTGTGGTATGGGTAAAGGTTGCATTGTTCCTGCAGGCTTCTGGTGTTCAGCTTTAACTTGCTGACACACTGGACACCTCAGAACAAACTCAGCTACGTCCTTCTTCATCCCAGGTCACCAATACATATCTTTCAAGTTTCGATACATCTTGGTGCTTCCTGGATGCATAGCATACATTGAAGAATGAGCTTCTTCCAGGACTAACTTCCTCAGGTTATCTACATCTGGTACTATCATCCTCCCACGATAGCATGCCACTTGATCATCTGATTCATGAAAAACTTTTTGCTTCTTATCACCATACTCAGATCTGATCTGCTGAACTGCAACATCAACTTGCTGTGCCTCCTTAATCTGCTCTCTTAGGGTGGGTTTGATATGCATCTCAGCCAACAACCCGGCAATCCATGACACCTTCATCTGTACATTGTCTTGCCTTAAGGAGATAAGCATATCTCTCCTAGGGCATACTAAAGAGTTTAATTGTGCCCTATCAGAGGATGATGTTGCTGATTTCCTACTCAAGGCATCTGCAACTACATTGGCTTTTCCTGGATGGTAATCTATTGTACAATCATAATCCTTAATTAACTCCATCCAGCGACGTTGCCTCATGTTAAGCTCATGATGAGAGAAGATATACTTAAGATTTTTGTGATCTGTGAAAATCTGGAATGTCTCTCCGTAGAGATAATGTCTCCAGATCTTCAGGGCATGAACCACAGCAGCTAACTCCAGATCGTGTGCCGGATAATTCTCTTCGTGTTTCTTAAGCTATCGTGAAGCAAAAGAAATCACTTGCTTATCCTGCATCAACACACATCCGAGTCCATTCTTGGTGGCATCACAGAAAATTATGTATCCTTTTCTTTGCTCAGGTAACACAAGCACAGGTGCACTTGTCAACCTCTCCTTCAACAGCTGAAAAGACTATTGACACTTATCACTCTAGGAAAAAGGAACATCTTTCCGGGTTAACTTGGTTAAGGGTAAGGCTATAGAACTGAAATTCTTAATAAACCTTCGATAATAACCAGCTAATCCCAAGAAACTTCGAATCTCTGTTGGTGTCTTCGGTTGTTCCCACTGTAGAACAGATTCTACCTTTGTAGGGTCAACACGAATACCCGAGGCAGATATCACATGTCCAAGAAAAGATACTTCCGGCAACCAGAACTCACACTTGCTAAACTTAGCATATAGCTTATGTTTTCTTAGCAGAGTTAGAGCCTATCGGAGATGCTGTTCATGCTGCTGAGCATCCTTACTATAAATCAGAATGTCATCTATGAAGACGACAACACACTGATCAAGGAAAGGTCGAAAAACTCTATTCATGAGTTCCATGAATGCAGCTGGTGCATTGGTTAGTCCAAATGACATAACCGTGAACTCATAGTGACCATATCGTGTCCTAAAGGCAGACTTGGATATGTCACTATCCTTAATACGGAGTTGATGATATCCAGACCTCAAGTCTATCTTTGAGAAGACTGTTGCACCACACAACTGGTCAAAAAGATCATCAATCCTCGGCAACGGGTACTTATTCTTTATCGTTACTTTATTTAGTTGTCTGTAATCAATGCACAACTGCATTGACCCGTCTTTCTTTTTAACAAACAAAACTGGAGCACCCCAGGGTGAAGTGCTCGGTCGGATGAAACCCTTCTCAAACAACTCTTGAAGTTGCTTCTTGAGTTCTGCCATCTCAGCAGGCGCCATCCTATACGGTTTCTGGGCTATAGGTTGTGTATCTGGGATCAAATTGATTTCAAAATCAATTTCCCGAGGCGGTGGCACACCTGGAAGTTCTTCAGGAAATACATCTTCAAATTCCATGACTACAGGAACTTCAGTAGGGTTAGGACTCTCCATGGTAGTATCTACCACATGGGCCAAGAATGCATAACATCCTTGTCTCATCAACTTATCAGCAACCATCACTGACACAAGACATGTGGGTGTCTCTTTCTTTCTCCTTGAAAGATCCATGTGTTGCTTTCATCAGCAAACACAGCCAACTTGGACTCACAATCCAAGACAACTCTATACCTCTCTAAGGTATCCATTCCTAGGATTATATCAAATCCTTGCATATCAAGTGGTATAAGATCCACTTGAATGCGATGATCAGAAAAGAAGAGGATGCAGGGAGAACATACCTCCTGCAAAACGGCAAACCCACTCAATGGAGTCTCCAAAAACAAGCTATCTGCCCTATGACTAATTGTCATATTGCAGTTACGAATCACTCTCCGAGTGAAAAAGGAGTGCGTAGCACCCGGCTCAATCAGAACAGATACAACACAGGATTTAGACATATCCGAATATAAAAGTTCCATCTGACCTGTCACTACCCGTGGATTGACCACTGCATCTGGTGGGTTCATAGCATAGAAACTCGCTGTTGCCTGGTGTTGAGGTGGTGCTGATGATCCAGCTTGAGACGCTTGTCCACGTCCTCGAGTTGCTCCTTGATATTGCCTTCTCTATGATCCCTGTTGACTCTGTCTCAGAGGCTGTGTCATACTGACAGACCTAGATCGGCAGTCCTTCATCAAATGTCCCACCTTCCCACAGTTGTAACAGCTCCTCTCCAGTTTTTGTGGTCTGGGTGGTCCTGTAACTGACATTGATGTTGAACTGTGAGTCTCTTGTAGTGGTAGGCTTCATCCCCTGCCTCTACTCGGTGTCCACTGTGTCTGAGCACTAGTTCTGGGTGGTGGAGGTGTAGGTGCAGAGAATCTAGGTTTCTTAAAGTCTCTAGATGAAGAACCCTGGAACTGCGGATATTTTTTATGGGTTTGTCTCTTCTCGACTACGGATTTCTCTATCCTTCGGACTGACTCAACGAAGGTAGCAAACCTCTCCTGATTCTCTAGGGCAGACACGGGAGTAGTCAAGTCGGCGTTTAAACCCTTCTCGAACCTTCTGATTCTTTCTTCTTCTGTGGCAACCATGTGCGGACAAAACTGCAATAACTCCATAAACTTAGCTTCATACTCGCTAATGTGCATAATGCCTTACCTCAATCTCTCAAATTGAGAGATCTTCTCGTCTAGGAAGGTCTTTGGAAAATATCTATTGATAAATTCCCGACGAAAATCTTCCCACGAGATCTCCACTCCAGGCCTCTTCTGCTCTTCCATGGTCCACCAGTGACCATCACTTCCCTTGAGAAGATAGACATCATGTCTAACCTTCTGAGCTTCAGGGATGTTGAGGATTCTAAAAGCTTTCTCCAACTCTATTAACCACAGATCGGCATCTGTAGGATCAGCTGTTCCAAAGTATTCGGTTGCTCCGACACGACGAAGTCGCTCGAACGTCTTACCGATACCTTGTCCTTCAGGCTGGGCAGGTGCCCTAGGTGCAGGCATGGGCATCCTGTCAGTGATGCGTGTCATAGCAGTCATAAACTGCCCGAACGTAGTTTGAACAGCTGGGTTTCCCATGTCAGCTGGGTCAAACTGAGGTGGTTCTCTGGGTGGCTCAGGTACAGGTTGCTCTATTTCTAGGTTCCTTACACCTTCTCGAGGCGTAGCAACACTACTTTCGGCCTCGTACTCCTCCTGTGGTCCAGACATCCTTAATCATCTTCTTCTCCTGAGGAGCAGAAGACTCTATTAGATATGAAAGAGATACTAAGGATAGACTCGACATCCTAAGTCCTATGTCTCTGTAGACTCAGCGAACTTAGAGCTCTGATACCACTAATTGTGGGCTATGATCTCCAAAACACAAGATAAACATAGCGGAAGAGATTCGATTAACATCGGAATACGAAAATCACGAGAAATTAAAACTTTTCGAAAATGAGATCTTAAAAACATGAAACTCCTTTTATAAAAGTAAGATGAACTATTTACATCTCTGATAAATCACTTCTCGAGTGATTATATACGTCATGATACAAAATCTCAAGATTTCAAAATTCTCAGATCAACAAACTCCTAGGACCTGAGTATACAGAGACGACATAAGACTATTCTGACTACAAGACTAGACAACACTGTGTTTCCACCTGAAGTCACTGCTGCTCAGGAATTTGCTGTTGTTGCTGCTGTCCACCTGCAGATCGGTTCCTTCGACCTCGACGTCCACCTAAAGGTAGAAATCTACGGGGTGAGACAATTTTAAATAATTGTCCCAGCGAGAGTTATAACTCTTCGCCAGAAGCTTTATTATAGCAACCAAGAATAATATAGGCAATAAAAGCTCTAAGGTAATCAGCAGCAGATTGTTATCAAATAGAACAACAACATTTAAGGAATATGAAAAACATGTATACTAAGTAATGTATCATCAACCAATGTATTTCGTGGTTCAACCTAAGAAGATATGCTACGCGGTTGATTATGTTTTACAAACATCATTATGCCCTGCGGAGATGAGGTATACCGCTCATACTCCGACTGATCACTATTAAGTCGCATCGGTATCATGCATAGGTCATCAAAAGAGCCGGATTCTTATGACCTCATCTTCCTCAGTCAGTGTGAGGATCAACATGCAGGACATCTAGTGTCTCTGCTTCTATAGCTTACCAGGGTATTCTGGTACTTCGCTATTAGAGTCACAGTGGCATTCTGTACTCTCTTCGCCATCGAAAGATTTCTTATTTATCTCTCATCGATGCGGAATAAAAGACTTCCTCGGGAGATTAGTGTTACATCACCCCGGCATAAATACATAGTGAAGGATTGATAGATTAAGATACATCTACATCAATTCCTACACTAGGATGTAAGATTTTACACATCCATATACCCCACATACTCAAAAGTATGTTCTCCAGGAGTTCCCTTAGGAAAACCTGTTTCACCATCATATAACTTCTGACTATGATGGATCTATGATCAGGGCTCTACATGGTATGATTATACTTGATTAGTTAGGTACAATTTAGTATTCTTTTATCATCATACAAGTTCGCAAACATTAATCATTAGCATAGAAGCTATGAAGGAAGAATACTAAATGTAACAAGCCTTACTCTCATCAATTATCATTTCTCAATACTCTCATCACAAGTCATCTCTTAAAGCATGACCTTGATGGTATTCATGGCTCTCACAGCCTATCAATCTCATAAGATGCTATTAACAAGGCATCAGGATATATGTCACTATTCATAAAGCTAACAACATGCTTTTAATGAATATAGTATCATCATCCATACCTGGATATGATTATCCTCATATAGGAACCTGCATGGTTAAATCAACTGATAACAGTAAATAACTCATTTAAAGAAGTTGTATCTCCCTACTCATACAAGAGCTAGGTTTCCCTGATTTTCATCAATTAGGGTTTACTATTCACCTTATGGTGAATTGATCTCATAACATCACCATGTATGAGAAACATCATCATTAAAGACCTCAGATAAGATTAAGATTCATCAATTATCATAATTAGGGTTTCCATGATCTCACATAAGTGGATCATACCTAAACTTGCACATTCAATTATATTGAAGGTATTTTACTTGAGTTTCCATTATAATTGGTACTTTCTCTCTCCTCTTACTAGTAGATAGTGATTACACCACTCTATATTAGGTTGGGTTAAGTCCTCATTGATTAACACAAGTCAACTCATCACTATCATGTGATTAGGGTTTGATTAAAACAAGGTATCACTCAATTGAACCTCTTAGGGGCATTTTGGTAAATTACTCATTGATCATCATCATGGTCAATTCATTAATCACTTGGTCCCTTAATATCTTGAGTTACCATTATGGTTTAAATAAGATCATCATTGGACCATTTACACCTTCAAGTGATTAAGTATAATCAACCTTGAAAATCTCTAACTGGTTTAGGGTTTGACCTTCAACCTTCAACCCATTTGATTCTTAGATGACCTTGAACTCGTTTAACCTCAAACGACCTAGAACCCATTTGAGCCTTAAACGAGTGTGGACCCACTTAATCTTAAATGGGTGTGGACACACTTGAGTCTAAACGGGTGTGAACCCAATGGAGTCTAAACGGGTGTGAACCCATTTGAGGTCAAACGAGTGTGGACCCGTTTGAGGTCAAACGAGTGTGAACCCGTTTGAGGTCAAATGAGTGTGGACCCGTTTGAGGTCAAACGAGTGTGGACTCGTTTGGGCTTAAACGAGTGTGGACTCTTTTGGACTCAAATGAGTGTGGACTCGTTTGGACTCAAACGAGTGTGGACCAACTTGGTTTCAAACCGCATAAACATAAAAGGTGACACATAGGCTATGATTGAATAGGGTTTCCTATGTTGAAGCCTTTAATTGGCCAAGGCCATGTTAACCAATTACAAATTGAGTCAATTAGGATGAGCCTCAATCAATTGGACTCCAATTTGACCCTCAATTGAAAGCTAATTAGGATAAAGTCTAACTCAATTAGGGTTTCCAATCGGCTAAACACCAATTTTCAACAATGTGAAACAAAGTGTAATTGAACCCATTAATTGAACTCCAATTGGGCCCAAAATTGGCCCAAACGGTCTTGAGATCGTTAGGATGTCCTCCAAACGGTCTTGAGACCGTTTTCTTAAAGTTTGACCAAAAACCAAGTCGGTTGGATAAGGGTTGAACCCTAAATAGGTCTAAAATCAGCAATTTTATTAATTCATCAACTTATTGTAATTGGACCTTCAATTGATCAATTTTCCTTAACCATAGACCTCCAAACGGTCTTGGGGTGTCACTAAACGAGTGTGAAACCATTTGGGAGAACCCCAAACGGTTTTGAACCCGTTTGGGTCCTTCAACCCAAAACTCAACAAGATCTATATTTTAATTCAGCAATTTTAACCCGATTAGGGTTAGGGTGTTAAAGTGCCTTCAACTCTCAATTGGTTAGGAATTAGATTACAATTCTTTGTAGGAATGAAATTCAATATATTATGAACAGGTATCCCAAACGGTCAATGCTTGGTCAACTCACTCAAACAGGTTGGAACCCGTTTGCCCAAAAGATCAAGTTAATTAGTTTGGAAAAAAAATCAGTACTTAATTCAATTCTATTGCCTAATTGATTGGCCTTCAACCTACGATTCCTTTGGAGTTAACCCCTCCAATTTGGTGGGTCATTAGCCTTCATAATTGTGAACAGAAAACTGAAACGGTCCACGCTTGGTCAACCCTATTAAATGGTCTTGGGGTCGTTTTGATCCAAACGATCTTGCAGGATCGTTTGAGATCAAACGGGTTGAACTCGTTTGACCTTAAACGAGTTGCACTAGTTTGGACCAAAAGGGTTCAATGTAATTTCATAAAGTGACATAGGAATCCACGCCCATCATCCTCAACCTCTGTTCAGGTCGGTTCCTCCACCGTTTTGCTTGCAAAAGAGCACGGAAGAAGGGAGGTAGAAGAAGAACTAATCATAGAAGACAAGAACAAACATATGCATAACAAAGCTAAGGGTTAGAGTTATAAAACCCGCCTCAAACGTGGTTCCTAGAGCTTCCAAGATTCCAAGCTTCAAGCCTTTAATGGCGTCTTGAGATCCACAGGTCAGCCAAGGTCAATCTTCAAGAAAAAGATGGGGATGGTCGGCTAGAACAAGGAACCTAAGTAAGAAAACTAGCAATTCAACCTTGTAATACGATTTCCTCCATGAATCCAAGCTAGAAGGTGGTGTTCTCTTACCTTAGAACAGGTTGGTCATTTCTTTGAGCTCCTGAGCTCCTTCCTTAGTCGGCCAAAGCAAGAGATAAGTGAAGAGTGAAAGGAAAACGTTGCCTTTGATTGCAAAGGAAAGGGTATAAGTACCTTTGGGGTTATTTTCATCATAAGGACAACTTACTCCTCCTTTTCACAACTAGGTCCTTCCTTTCTTTTAGGCACGTCCCTCCTCTTCTTTTCTAAGGTAAAACTCCTTCTAAAACCAAGAACTAAAGGCAAGGAAGGTCAACTTATCACTAAGGTACATATGTACATAAGGGTCTCCTTACTTACATCTTGATGATTTAATTACAAAGGTGTTCCTTATTATATGATTATTCAAAGGAAGTGCCCCCTTCATCATTATTAGTTTAAATGATGTCAAAAGTCATAAAAAATGTTCAAGATGTTGTATTTTATAAGTTGCACCCCACATTTGGGTAAATTGCACTTTACTCCAAATTAGGGTTTTTAAGCACAAGGATCATTCCACAAGCTGTATCTTGATGCCCAAGCTTGGGAAATCCATCTTACCTCATCATATTTACTCATATGATGTCTCATCATCAGAGGAACATCTTAACTTGTGAAATTTGCAAGTTACACCCCTTAACTGGGTAATTTGCACATAGGCCCATGCATTACCAAATAATTCTACAACATTGTTTTAAAAGAACAGAAATGAAAATGTATGTTCCTTAGGAACTTAATTACATGCCAAAAGATAATCACCAGGGTTTACTTACATATTTAGTCAAAACACCTAGGGTTAGTTTATAACCCAGGTCAGGGATGTTACAATATGACATCTCAACTTCGTGTGGTCTTTTATCTTTGGTACTAGCAAAATACAACGAACAAGCTTGAACAGTGACCCCACTATTATGGACTACACTATTTTCATCTTGACTCTTTGTGTAGTATGAAAATTTGTTTATGTGATAACCTTCATATGACATGACATCCATTTTTTACTTAAAGGCGAGCCATTTTATATTCTCAACAACATTATTTGGTGATTCAGATAGTTGATTAAAGATTTTCTCTTCAAACCACCTAATAAATGTTCAATTATGCTCTCTTGCAAGCCACATTGAACTGGATCACAGATTATTTCTCTTGATAAGATCATTGTGTTCTGTGATGTAGCTACTAACTTCATCAATGTTTTGTAAAATATACAAATGTGCTTGTTCCCACAACTCACAAATGATTCCTTTCATTCGTCCTCCCAGAGTTCCTTTGCCACATTAAGATTCAGTGTGATGGGAATTTTTTAGATCACTAGAAGTTTCATTGCAATTCAAAAAATCATTACAAAAGTCCATCACCTCCATATCCACATAACCCTCAATAATACTCCCTTCAGGACGATAATGATTCCGAATATCACCTTTAAAAACACTCATGTAGCGTTCAAATGGATACATCTAGTGTAAGAAAATTGGACCAAACATCTTCAAGTCCCTTGTAATATGTACTAGAAGATGAACCATGATATCAAAAAATGAAGGAGGAAAGTACATTTCAAGCTGACACATGGTAACAATTACATCTTTCTATAATTTATCAAGAGTATCAGGATGTATCACTTTGTTGCATATTTCATTGTAGAAGAAACAAAGTCTTGTGATTGCAAACCTTACATGCTTCGGCAATATAGATCGAATAGCCACGGGTAAAATCTGTTACATTAAGGTGTGACAATCGTGTGATTTGATACCAATCTATTAGAAGAGTATCTTTGTGGAACCTTAATATTATACAAGCACTCACAGAAATTCTTTTTCTCCTTCTTTGACAAAGTGTAACAAGGTGGTGGTAAATATGTGCGACTATCCCTAATCTCCACTGATAATTCTTTTATTATACCCATTAATTCTAAATCTTTTCTAGATTTGATGTCGTCTTTAGTCTTTCTTGGTATGTTCAATAGCGTACCAATGATGCTATCACAAATATTTTTTTCAACATGCATGACGTCAATGCAGTGTCTAATTGCCAAAGATCTCCAATAAGGAAGATCCCAGAATATTGACCTCTTCTTGTATAGATATTTGTCACATGCGAGAGTACGACTACTTGAACTCTTTCCAAATTCATTAACAATATGTTTCACCCTATCATATACAATATTTCCTGGTATAGGTTTAGGAGCACGTCGTTCCTCAGTTGACCCATTAAAGATTTTGTGTTGCCTTCGATAATGATGCACTGGTGGGAGAAATCTCTGATGACTAAGATATATGATTTTACCATCATGTTTCAGTCAGATTGAATCAATATTTTCTTGACAAACAAGACATACTTTGTATCCTTCTATGCTATATCCAGACAAATTTCCATAAGCTGGAAAGTCATTAATCGTGCAAAAGAACATAGCACGTAAACTAAAGATCTCTTAACGTGAAGCATCATATGTCATAACACCTTGTTCCCATAGTTTCATTAGGTCATCAACTAGAGGTTGAAGGTAAACATCAATATCATTTCCAGGTTGCTTGGGCCCTGATATCAATATTGACAACATGACATACTAATTTTTTATACACAACCAAGGAGGAAGATTGTATATAACAATCATAACAGGCCACGTGCTATGTTGGCTGCTTAATGTACCATAGGGATTCATTCCATCTGTACAGAGTCCAAGTCTTAAGTTTCTTGGTTCTTTACCAAATTGAGGGTATAATAAATCATTTTTCTTCCATTGTGGTGAATCAGATGCATGTCGTAGGATGCCATCATCATTGGCCTTTAACTCCCCAAGCCAAGACAAATTTTGCGCATCTTATGTATTGGCAAATAAGTGTTGAAATCGTGGTATTATTGGTAGATACCACATCACCTTGGCAGGAGAGCCATTTTTAGCCTTAGCTGAATTTGTGGTCTTATACCTTGACGCACCACATTTTGGACAATTTATCAAATTACTATAGTCCTTTTGAAATAACACACAATTATTTGGACATGCATGAATCTTCTTAGCCTCCATTCCCATTGGGCACATTATTTTCTTTGCTTGATATGTTTAAATTGGAAGCTCATTGCCTTCAGGAAGAATTTCCTTTAACAAAGACAACAGTGAAGTGAAACTCTTATCGCTCCACCCGTTTTGAGCTTTAAGAGTATATAATCGCATCACAGCACTCAACCTCGTGAACTTAGTACAACCCTTATATAATGGTTTTTTAGCATCATGGACAATGTTTGCAAATAAAGAAGGTGGATCAATGACATTGTCCTGACAACTACATAGCATCTCATCAACCATATCATCCTGAATCGGGTCATCCTGAATCGGTTCATCATTGACATTATCATCATTATCTATATCTTCTATGACACAACTAGTAGTATCAACATTGTCTGATCCATAATTAAATTTCTCTCCATGCCAATACCATTCATTATAACCTTGTATGATCCCATTGCATATGACATGATTCTTAATTTCCTCACTAGTATCAACTTTCAAATTATTACCAAAATTTCTAAATGGATAATATAGCCTATCTGTAGGTAGTTTCCTATGTTCCTCAGCAAATCTAATAAATTCATCAAGACCTTTGGCAAACTCTAGACTGCAACGGTTCTTGATAGACATCCAACTTCGATCCATTTTCTATATCACATTAAAATTAATTATAAAATTAAGCATTTAATATTGATATTATAAGTTGTAAGATTTTATTAATAGGAAGTTAATTACCACCTATCCCATTTTTAAATATTTAATCTCACTAGTAATTATATAATGTATGTTTAGTCTTGAAGAAAATTTTAGCAGCATTTCCCCTAAGTTCTCCAAGTACACCGATGTAAATGGCAAATAACCACTCACATATGTACCCAGAGAACAAATGAGGAAATCCTACTGAAATTTTCTTGAAAACTAAACATACATTATACAATTACATCCTAAGTGAGATTAAATATCCAAAAATAGTCCCAGACCGGGGACTATCCAAAATTTACTCCTAATGAGTAAATTTTGAACGGGTTTCTAAGTTGATACATAAATTTATTATTTTCATATTTATATATTAAGTTAAACATCATGCATCGATGATCTCATCTATAAACCCTAAAGTGTTAATCTGAGACTACATAATGTCTACCCTCATATTTCTAGAATGTATACAATGATTACATATGATTGATAACAAAATGTAGATATGAAATAATATGAATTTTTATTATTGGTTGATTTGAATCAAAATGAAGCCTAATTGCACATTGGGAGAGTGAGAATATTATACCTTACTTGAAGGCTGAAGAAGAAATATATGCAAGTCAACAACAAGTCAACAACACCTAAAACAACACAAATGCACGATTCAATTCTGTTATAATGTTTTAATTAGGGGTCAATATACATCAATTTTAGAGGAGCATGAAGAATTAACAAATGCAAGATTGATAAATCTTGAAGTTTCAGCAACTCAGCCACCACGGCCGTGCTACCCAGCACGGCCGTGCCATCAACACAGTCGTACTTCTCAACACGGTCGTGCTACCTAACAAATATTGGAGTGAATCGAAGAGAAGGAACTCGTGAACTGACCTGGGCTCGGAATTTCTTTGTTGGTCTCACCTACGAGTTGAGGGAGCCGCTGCTAGGTCAGAAGGAAGCTTGAGCAACAACACGACGGCTCAGTAGCAGCACCACAACTGATAGGTCAAGCTCGAGCAACAACATGGTGGCTCAGTAGCAGCAGCACGGCCGTCGAAAGGGACACAACGTTGGGGATCGCTCGTTGGGGCTGGCTCGGTAGCAGCAGCACGGTGTCGGGGATGGCTCGTCGGAAGGGGCACGGTAGCAGCAGCACCACATGAGGGGTGTCTTTGGTCTCCTGTGCTTTGCTCCTGATCGAACAAATTCAACTGAAAACACGCAGCGCGTTGCTCCTAATATCATCCCGACCTATAGCATCAGTTATCTGACAAAACCGACTCTAAAAATGCAACCTATAGCATCGGTTAACAGAGAAAACTGACGCTACAGGTGAAGTGGTGCTCGCATTTTTTAGGACTACCTGTAAGGTCGGGTAACCTAAAAAATTGACCCTATAGAGTGGTGCTACAAGGTCGGTTATTTTTAGAAAACTGACGCTACAAGTGAAGTGGTGCCCGCATTTTTCAGGACCACCTATAAGGTCGGGTAACCTAAAAAACCGACCCTATAGAGTGATTCTACAAGGTCAGTTATTTTCATAAAACCGAACTAACTGGTCCAAAGAGGTGCCCGCATTTTTTGTTGACCCTATAGAGTCGGTTATTTAGAAAAACCAACCCTATAGATCGAGGTGTGAAGTCAAAATCGCGTGAATTTTCGCCGCGGGAAACTTAATGGGTCGGTTTTTATGATAAATCCGATGCAATAGTGTATTAGGACGGTTATTCTAGTAAAATGATGCTAAGGGCAACGACGTTATTTTGTAGTAGTGATAGTCTGCTTTTTGTTGACTGGTCCTCTATATTTTTATCTAAGAAAGGAAAAATATATGAGAGCTTCCAATTTGGTCATGCATCATTTAAACTTTCCTACGAATAGGTAAAGAAAGAAAGAGAAATGAATGAAATCCATTTTTTATTTTTTTGTGTTCTATATTTTTTTTCATGCTTTACTGTATTGGTCTTTTACTATAGTGGTCTTTTCAGAGAGTAATGTTGATGTAGTGAACGAAGAGCTCTTGATAACTTACTATTTTTATCCTCTCTTTGTTATTATTACGCACTCAAAATTTGAATAAATTTGAAAAAAAAATATATGCAATATTTCATTTATATAGTTTATTTTTTATTGGTAAAACAAAAAAAACCTTAATAATTAGATATCAACTTCAATTATGACTTATTTAATTGAGTCCCCTGCTATGATTTTTTAAATCCGTCACTGGATTATCGATATAATAGAGGGACAAGTATGAGGCTATAGCGTGTCTTGACGTCAATCCGGTAGTGGTTCTCGTTGTAACCGATTTTTTTTTATTGAATTTACGTTTATGAGGAAAATAGGATGAATAATATGGCCTCATGTGAAGCTAGCTGGCATGGGGAATGTGGGAACGATATAAACCAACGCCGGAATCAAAGAGAGTTTGGCTGCACAGGAATGGATGTTGGATAGGATCTATCGATTTTCTTGTAGACTTACGCTCAAACTAACATTGAGTACTGAATCGCACATTGGATATGGATACGGATAATGTTCAAAAATCTTGACTCTTACCTAGCCGGCATAGTAGATCGGAGTTTTGGGCCCGATTCAGGCCACCATAAGAAAAGTGAAAATGATTTCAAACGTATATGTAAAGATACATATTTTACTAATAGAATTTAAGAGGTTATAGAACCGATACATATAGTTTTAATGTATAAGACTTTTTTTTAATATAAAACCAGGGGGTCCTCTATTCACTCCACCCCCCTCTTGTGGGCAGAATCATCAAAACAGACAATGTTAGTGTTGGTAATTTAAAATCGTAATATTGACCGTGTTTGATCGACATTATACAAATTGAGTTATAAGTGTGACCGGACTAGTCGGATATGATGTTCATCCTATAGTCATATACTAAGATATCGAGCGTGGAGGGAGATTTGAAAATTATATGGCTGCAAAAACGAAACAAGAAAAGAATCAGTGTGGATTTTGCGAGAGAGAAAATTATGGCCAGCCAGCCCTTTGTATGTGGATTTACCGGAATAACCGGGATCACCCGAGAAATGAAATTGAGGAGCGAGAATTGAGTGTGTTCGACGGAAGGGGAGAGATATCAAGTTCGAGGAGGTTGGGAGCAAACAGCTACTTTGCGCGCGGACACTGGGCGCTGTATGCAGTATACCCTACCGTCTAATAAATAAACATCCTATTATTACCTAAACGAAAAGTAACCCTCCCCACCACGTGCACCGCGTCTAGCCGGTCTGGGTTTTGTCTTAACAAGTCAAAGTAGGCTCCTGTTCAGCCTGTCCGGTTTTGCTTTATTGTTCCTTTCCTATTATTTGTATTTGTCAAGAAAGTGATCCAGACCCCAGGTCAGTATCAGCTCCACGTGCAAAGTGCTATGCATTATATAATATAGTAACATCATTATTAACAATAGCATAACTAACATGTGATTTCCGTCATTTCCCCCTCACCGTCCACCACCTCTCTATCTTTTGATAGTGGCAGGGAAGTCCTCTCTATCTTTTGATAGTGGCAGGGAAGTGTCCAAACCGTAACAATGACAATCTGTTGCACTCAGCAAGAAACAAAATCGTAATAATACTTAGCCTGTAGCCAATGGATTGGATAAGACTATCAAATGATAAGAACAAAACGGAACCGAAATATACATGTGCTTGTGGGCCCCGGCTTTCCAAACCAAACAACAAATCACACCCTCCCTACGTACCCTTATAGGGAACCATCTCCCGGCATCCAAGGCCCTGGTGGATTTAGAAAATCACCATAGGGGGGGTTAAGTTAGATAACTCTCCACTGATATGGCTTTCTGATTTTATTAGAATATAGTGAATCGATACATAATATATTGAGTTGATACTTACTAAAATTTTGTGAGTAATCAACCAATATATGTTCACTTCATATTCCGCATCCAAAACGACATCTAGTGACAAAAAAATCTAATAACAGAAAAAAAAACATACCAATAATTTCAATAAAAGTATCGAATTTTTATAAATTTATATATGATAATGGTCTAAGATAAATGACTTGATTTGTTATATGTTTTCTTCAAATTTTGACCAAAAATGAAGTACAATTGACTTGATTTGTTATATCTTTTCTTCAAATTTTGACCAAAAATGAAGTACAATTGACTTGTTTTGTCATATCTTTTCTTCAATTTTAACCAAAATTAAGTAACAACATAGACCTCAGACTCAAACAAAGAGTCAACACAATAACTACAAGAGCCATCTACCAACTAAGCCAGGAGATTATATTGAATACTATTCACGCATGATTTATAATACTAAGACATGTGACTTAAGTAGAACCCGAGATTGTTGATAAGCTTCAAGAGGCTTCTACCAGCCGAGCTAACGGCTCCTCAATGCCCGATAGCGACATAGATGTTAATCATTATACTTCTTTCTTCTTCTCCTTTTATTATTATTATTTTGGTCGGCTAAAAACTCTGTTGCTATTAAATGATATCAAAAACTTCGGTACAAAGGATCGCACCCCCTAATCCTCTATAAGGATTACCAAAGAAAACACAAAAAAACAAACCCAAAGTCTTACACAGAAGACCTCAAACAGAAAGAAAAGACCAAAAAAAAAATACACCAAAGCCTTCATACAAACAGAAGAATGGCCTGCCAACAACCATCTCAGATGAGGAGCTGCACTATCATTATGCTTACCCATAAAATGTGCAGACTCAACTTTGATGGGCAAATGATTGTCAGCTAATGTCTGTACTAGGGCAAATGAACGTATTCAGATATTGGCAAGTCTAACCATCAACAACATCCACATTAAGTGATCACTGAAACTATCTCCTGTCATCAACCTGTTAAGTAACGCACATCTTCAATACTTGAATCAACAGAATCAAACACCAGTGGACCAGCTCTTAGGCCTCCCCCCAACTGGCATTAAAAACACGAACTGAAGGTGTGGGCAAAGGATCTAGGATTGAACCCCCAGACATGAACCAGAAGATTAAGAATCTCAGAGGTGAACACTAAACAAAACTAAAGCCAAAAAATCAGCATGATAAGGTATGGGGACATCCCCTATCCTTTTGCTTCTTAGGAGTTTTTTTCCTCCTATTAGGCCTAAATTTGCTAAAGTCTAGCGAATCAGCCTCCCATGGATCATAATCCAATTCAGTATTCAAGTCTATATTAGACTCTTCATCATCTTCAAATAACTTCTCCTTTTCCTGTTGGAAATCCGTGGAGAAGTCACTGCTGTTCCAAATTATGTTGATCTTCCACGAGGAAGAACTCGTCTCTCCTCTACTTCTCCTACTCGGCTCTAGTTCCCAGTCAAGGTTGAGGCTCCCAGCGCATACCACCGGAGAAGACCCAACCATATCAGGTTCTGGATCGCAGAGAGGGAGGTGAGGCTTGTGCTTTCTGACTCCAGAAAGAACCACGTCTTCAACCTGTTGAGCAATGGATTCGCGGAGAGCATCATCCATTGTAGTTGGGTTGTCAACATGAACTTCTTCCTAACTTGAATCTTTGTTCTCTTGACCTGCCATGGAAAGCATCTTAGAACTCTTCTTCGCATTGTCTCGAGAACCTGACGACTTCCCCAGCCGGACCTGAAGGTCGTTCTCTGGCGGAGCTTTCCTCGTCTTCTGAGGGTAGGAAGGAGCTTTGTGACCAAATCTCTTACAATTAGGATAGATCGTAAGTTTTGTGACAATCTCGATCTTCAGAGTCTTGGGCAGCAAATCGACCTCCACCATTGTTTCCTTGGGCAGCTTGGAGTCATACTTCATCTCGATGCAAACACGACCATCACTAAGGCACCCTGCAGCAACTGAGAAGTCAACGAAATCCACATGTCTCCCAATGGTGCTCGCAACACTGGAAATGTGCTTGCAAGTCCAAGGGATTCCCGAATTCTCTATCTTGAACCATATCGGGACCTAGGTGAACGAGAGGGGTTGAAGGGGAGCGCCCGGTTTCCATGAATGAGCCACAATCAGTGACCCATCCATAAACCACAGAGCTTCATCCAAGACCATGTCTCTTTCATTTCGGGATGGCATCTTCACGATGAATCCCTCCCTCTCCTCAGAAATAACCTCGACGGGGCCACTAGGTCGCCATTGCCTTCGGATCTAGCCTAGCAACTGGCCACCGTATGGCTTCCTACCGACGAATCTGATAGAGATATAATCCTCCCAATCGGGCACGATACTGTCTTGGCTGGAGATGGAGGCGCACCTCTTCCCATCCTTGACTATCGGCTCGATGAAGTCCATCATCTCGACCTCAACCTCGCAACGGACCAATCTTCTACAATGCAACTAGTCAGCAAGTTGAAGCAAGGATGAAATCCTTTCGGAACTACATGCTGGAGTATTGGAAGGGAAGGCGACGACAGACACTTGAGGTTCCTTGTCCTTGCTTGGCGGAGCTATGGTTTTATCTAGGGCAGAAGAGCCTCCATCCCCATTTGCCTCCGATTGGCAAGATGGAGGAATCAAAGATTCGGCGGCATGATTTCCACCCCCTCTACCGCCAGCAGATCGCCCACACCCCCTTCCTCCCCGTCCACAACCCATTCTTTCCCATGAGCAGAGATATTATTATTATTATTATTATTATTATTATTATTATTATTATTATTATATATATATATATATATATACATACACATACACACATTAGATTTGGGGAGGGAGGAGGGCTAAAGCCCTTGTAGCTCCCCCTGAATACATTCTTGCATATTTGGTTGGGGGTGAAAACCAATCAATGTTTTCAGAACCGAACCGGTGGTCGGACCGATACTGACTCAAATTGAATTGAGTCGGGTTCAACCAGAGTGGTTGAACCGGTTGGACCGGAAATGATGTCAGTATGACATTAAAAAAAATTGAATCGGAAAAGTTGAACCAGTCACCATGATAAAAGGTAATTAGTGGTTGGACCGGTCAAAAAAAAATATATATATATATATATACACACACACACATTAGATTTGGGGAGGGAGGAGGGCTAAATCCCCTGTAGCTCCCCCTGAATACATTTCTGTCTATTTGGTTGGGGTGAAACCAATCAATGTTTTTAGAACCGAACCGGTGGTCGGACCGGTACTGACTCAAACTAGATTGAGTCGGGTTCAACCAGAGTGGTTGAACCGATTGGACCGGAAATGATTAAAAAAAAATTGAACCTGAAAAATCGAACCAGTCACCATGATAAAAGGTAATTAGCGGTCGGACCGGTCAAACCAGGCATATATATATATATATATATATATTGTTGGTGCTTTGTTGGATGGGAAATTATTTATAAAACACATCATCTACCAAAACGCACACACGTACCTCGAAACATTTGAAGAACACAATTAGCACTATAAGTCTCGATTTTGAAAGTGGTCATAATTGGTTTGTGACTGGAGAGAGATACAGTAATAATTATTAGTGGATGGAGAGAGTGTGGAATGGAAAAGAGAGGGAGATAGTGGATGGAGAGAGTGATTGTAATTAATAGACACAAAGAGGTAGCAAATAGAGAGAAGGCATAATAAATTGAATAAAACGTAGCGATGGAGAGAGAAAGTATAATAAATAAAAAACATGAGAAGTGAATGGAGAAAGGGTGTATTAAATACAAAGAGAGAAGTAGTAGATGGAGAGAGAAGGCGTACTAAATACAAAGAGAAAAGTAGAGAATAGAGAGAGAGAGAAAAAAACATAATAATTCATATAGACACGATTAGCACTATACACATATAATGTAAGTATTGTAATACATATTAATTAATATTGTTTAATCCAAAAATATATATTATATTTATAGTACTTGTTTATAATCATTTTTTATCTAAAAATGCTCACTATAGGATGTATAAATATGTAAAATATAAGTATTATATAAAAATATAAATATAACTTATACAAAAAATTGATGTATAAAAAATTATATATATATATATATATATATATATATATATATATATATATATATATATATATATATATATATATATATTCAGCAATGCTTAATAATTATATTGGTATGATTTTAATTTAAAATTGGTATTGTTTTTCATGACTTTCATCACTAACAACAACAACTTATAGATTTTTTATCCTCTTATTCGTTTTGAAACCTTTTGACTTCTGACATTGTATCAAAAAAATTTATATACAATACTAGACGGTCACTTCGTATTCTGTGTTTGAGTCGATCGAGATCTGGGTATAAATTCTGGTGAAAGAGGTGTGCTCTACATCATTTCTCTTGTTGGATGTAGTCACAAAGCGTTATCAGCCTCTATACAAAATGTGAAAAACTAACTACGAAGAAATGCAACATAGTTCCAAATCCTAGACTGCTATACATACCGCTGCCACCCCACATCCCGCTCTCTATTACTTTTTCCTATCATGTCCCCTCTTTGTTCATATACCTCTTTTATTGTTCGTCAAGGCAATGCCTTTTACTGTGCTGTATAGAGTTACAAACTATGTCCAACTAAATAATAAGCAAGACGCAAGGTGAACTTTTAACGACACATAATCAAACAAATCATATAGCAATTTGGTTTCATATTTTTTGTTTTCCTATTTTCAAATTGACAAAGTGCACTGCAACCACCTAGAATCAAACATCCCCTAATTATCCTATTTTTATGCAACGAAGTGTGACATGTTGTATGTTGGTGGGCTATCGTTATCCGTTAAGTATTCCTCATGACATAGGACCCTATCTAAGAAATTCGCAGTAAGAGCCTGCTTAGTTAGATGAATATAATTTCAAAAAAAAGTTCATGAACATTAATTTAAATCTGTCAAGATGTGTTTGATTAAGTGAAGTGTAAACTTATCAGTTTCATTGTATTTTGTTTGATCGATACATTTCAGGTGTGGAATATATATCTGATTACGGTCAAGTATGTCATACTTTAATGCCATGATTTGTAATATCAAAATTCAGATATGTACTATTTATGATTTAAATTTTGTGTAGAAAGAGAAGAGATAGTACTATTTATGATTTAAATTTTGTGTAGAAAGAGAAGAGATAAAGGAGTGTGTGAGAGAGAGAGAGAGAGAGATGAGATGAAGAGGATGTAACAAGGACAGAAAGCAGAGTTGAATCACACAGTAGGCGTCATGGGACCAAAAGTCAAAATTACTTTACTAGTGGGTTATTGTAGGGTTACCTACCGTTCACGCTGCAGCTTCTGCACCCCCTAGTAGCTCTCGGCTTCTCGAACTGCATCCGATCGTGCAGTTTTGCACACTTTTCCAAAATTTAGCTCGATTTTACAGTTGCAAAACACATAATTACACCTTAATATACTCTACAAAATGATCTTAATTATAAAAAATACAGCAATCAAACCTCATCAACCTAAATCATATCCTACCAAATATGTTTCAAACATAATTTTCATTTTAACACATACTAACAAAATCTCGGTTACCTAAGAATTGCAGGAGACACTATGGTCCAAACAAACGTAGACACTTGTTCTTGTGGAAATTTCCTTGCTAGCATACTCTCATACATTTTTATTCTATATTTTGGAGGATAAGTCATTTTTCATTGCGTCTCCCACACTTTCAGGGTAAAGAAATAAAAATACTGATTAAACTGCTACATCAGATAGAGCCCAACTGCATGATTTCAATTTTTTTCTAGTCTACGATTATTTCAACATCCTGTAAGGTACTCACATAAACAAGTGTTTGCTTGCTTCGATGTGTTTTCAATATATGATATAACATTTTCTCAAAAAAAAAAAAGATAGAGCCCAACTGCATAAGCCCGCAAATCTGCAAACAAAAGTCCTAACAAGTGCTGTGATAAAAATAAAATCATGCATGATGTTTACAGAAACGAGATTAGGATAATTCCCTCTGACATACATACGTCAAGGCCACGTGCCTTCTTACCCCTAATCATCGCATTGAAGTAACATAAACAAGGGTGACGCAGAATTAAGTGGGAATGGCCGAACGGGAGAAGATCACATCAACCGACCAAGCGCAACACAACGCCCAGCTCGCATCTACCGCTTCAACTCTCGGCGCACGTGACTGGCGTGGACGCCCACTCTGCCGCCCACCACGGATGTTGGTCACCGGTCAGACCACCCGACTTGACGTCCATCCCATTGGGGCTGTACATCCTTCCAAATCCGGACCGCATCGGATCGAGACCACGTTAATAAAAAAACTATATACCGAAGGCCGGACCTAATAAGAATAGGTCCGGTCTAGAACTTTGATTGGAAAAATTATAGATATGATCAGGACCGGACCAACACCAGACCGAATAACTTATATTCATTAACTCTTGATTATTAAATATAAAATGAGAATGCTATAAAAATTATAAAAGACCATTTGAGTTTGGTAACACAAACTAAATTACACAATTAAATCCTTTCAACTCATAGCATAAATCATTATAAGACGATTAGAAATATGACTAATATAATACGTACATGATAACACATTTGAGACTTAAAGTCATGAATTTGTAGCAAATAAATAATTAAACTTGCAATTATTATAAAATTGAATTATGTGATAGTTAGTCTGAAATATACCAATTTATCAACAATTCAACGCAATGTGTAACATCCTTTCAATTTTCATCGTCACAACGTAATACAATTTTCAAATTTATGTGGCTACTTGATCCTTTTATAAGTACAATGGCTAATTTAACATTTATTGATATAATGACATCATCGTGTAGGCAACAATATACTTATTGCGTCATTAATAATAGACTTACATCCGTACAACCATTCATAAATATTAGATTTAATTAACGTGTATAAGAAGTTTTTTTACGATTATTCATCCAACCGGTCTATAGATCGGTTTCTACCGGTTTTAGACTGGATCAGACCTAAGACTGAATTTAGGAGGGATAAAAGATCGAAGATCGGACCGAAAGTCAAGTCGGTCAAAGACCGGACCCAGACCGAATAATCAGTCCGGTCCGGTTCGGTCCATCGATCAGGACCGAGAAATATATAGCCCTACATCCCACATGATACGACCCACAAGTTGACAACTTTGCGCCCTCTCTTTCCGGATGACATTTCATTCTTTCATCGCCCATCAATGCGCGCTTTCTTCGTTCGCCCTTACATCTGCCCCCAATATAATCCTATCAACTTATACGTGTTATGCAATTAATTAATGTTCTTGTTCAACTCTCTCAAAAAATTCAAGGTAACTTTTTCCTATTAAATGCACTTTTGGAAAAAATGGCGACATCATATGTATGGTATTGACCGCCAACATGCATCTACTTCCTCTTTTAATTAATTCTTGTTCGTGGCTACAAAAACAAATAGAGTACTTTCTTTTTTAATATTGAGACGAAAGGAGGATTTTATTATGATATTTTATGAAAATAGTCAAATGCATAGGCCTTTTCCCTTCATCTACCTCACTTTCCATCTTTTGAGACTAAAAGTCATAAATTTGTAGCAAGTAAAAAATTAAACTTGCAATTATTATAGAATTGAATTATGTGATAGTTAGTATGAAATATACCAATTTATCAACAATTCAACGCAATGTGGAACACCCTTTCAATTTTCATCATCACAACGTATTACAATTTTTAAATTTATGTGGCTACTTGATGCTTTTATAAGTACAATGGCTAATTCAACATTTATTGATATAATGACATCATTGTGTAGGCAACAATATACCTATTGGTAAGTCGTAGAGTCATTAATAATAAACTGTACATCCGTACAACCATTCATAAGTATTAGATTTAATTAACATGTATAAGAAGTTTTTTTACTATTATTCGGTCCAACCGATCTATAAACCGGTTTCTACCAGTTTTGGACCGAACTGGACCGGACCGAAGACTGAATTTAGGAGAGATAAAGGATCGAGGACCGCACCGAAGTCAAGTCGGTCCAAGACTGGACCAAACCAAATAGCCGGTCCGGTCCGTCGATCTAGATGGAGAAATGTACATCTCTACATCCCGCATGACACACCCACAAGTTGACAACTTTGTGCCCTCACTTTCCCGACGACATTTCATTCTTTCATCGCCCATCAATGTGCACTTTCTTCATTCGCCCTTACATCTGCCCCCATATAATCCTATCAACTTATACGTGTTATGTAATTAATTAATGTGCTTGTTCAACTCTCTGCAAAAGTTCAAGGTAACTTTTTCCTATTAAATGAACCAATATTTTTTTTGGAAAAAATGGCGACATCATATGTATGGTATTGACCGCCAACATCCATCTACTGCCTCTTTTCATTAATTCTTGTTCGTGGCTACAGATAGAGTGCTTTCTTTTTTAATATTCGAACGAAATGAGGATTTTATTATGTTTTTTAATGCAAATAGTCAAATACATACGCTTTTTCCCTTCATCTACCTCACTTTCCATCTTTTTAAGATGTTTCTTTTTTCTCTTCCCATTTTTCTTTCTAAAATGTGTCTAGAGCATGGTAGAAAACTGAACAACACTATGGGATCAAACAAAACCAATCAAACTAAACTGAATCACATCATGTAGCTTAACTAAATCAAATTAAACTAGACCTAATAGTTTAGTTCCAACCTTGGGAGATAAATGCTTTTCTCTGATTCTAAAATTTCAAAACCATTAAAATACGATTCAATTCTTGCTTGAGAGTGCAACTTAACCAATCCAATATGAATAGAGTATATATTTAGATCATGTAAAATACTCATTTAGACTTAACTACATTATAGTTGATAAGCTTGTTTATCTTCAAATGAAAGCGAACACCAATCCTATTATTTTAACATGTACTAAGTAGTACTCTACATATTGTTTGGAGTACTTTGGATTGTGTTTGTAGGTGGTGAATTTGATATATGTTAAAATATTCCACATAACTAAATCTACATATATACAAAGTTAGATGTATTATGTTTGATAAAGTAATAAATGTTGGATCTATAATGGGCTCAAGGTGGGGGTGAAGTGAGTAAAAATTACTTAAACAAGATTCATTAAACCTTCAAGATATTTTCCAAAATAATATTACAAGTATAAGAAACAAGAGAGAGAGAGAGAGTTTGACAATTACCAAAGAACACAATATTTATAGTGGTTCCAACTTCTAAACTTAGAGATGTACTTCATTACCTAGAGAGGTCAACCTTTAAAATTTTCAACCTTGTGTCGCTCTTTATATTCTATTATAAGAGTTACAACATAAAATCACCCTTTTTTGGATCAAGAATAACTAGCTTTCCTTTAGTCCAATGAAACTAAAATCCTTACAAAGGACTTACTTATCCATGACCAAAAGGTTTTAGTCTTATCAAGAACTTACCTACTCATACAATGAGTCTTCCTGATTCACAAATGACTTATTCACTCTTGAAATGAGTCTTTGATCTTCAAGGAGTTATCCACTTTTGGCTTGGATCTTTTACCTTTTAATTCACCTTCACCAAGGAGAAGTTGTTCACCAAGGGTCTCCTACCCTTCTTCTTCTTCTTCTCCTCTCTTAGTCAAGGGAGATAATATTTACTTTATGAGAGAAAGAGAGACTTGGTGTTATGACTCACTCCATGATTAACTAGTAAGTACAATGATTAGTGCATAATTAAGTAATTGAGATAAGTTAAGTGCTCATGTGGTGGTTAGTGCATCATCAAGTTAATTAAGCTAAGCTAAGTGCTTGAGAGGCGATTAGTGTTTTTATTAGCTAAGACAAGTTAATTATCATGTTTTCATGTCTTGGGATTGTAGTGGATCTCGCGCTTGAAAAATTGCAAAAGAAATCGTTTGATTTGGACCTACGAGGCAAAAGAGTCGGCGCATTGTAGAGAGAGCCAGAGTTTCTACAGCAGACCAGGATAGCATTCAAACTTAGCTATCCCGGGGTGTCGGCTAAGTCTTGTACGATGGGATCGTAGTTCACTACGAGTCTTCATATGTAGAGTACACTGCATATGATCATGACATAACATAAAATATGTTCATATAGGTTCATAGAGTTTTTATAAGTTTAAAAAGTTAAGAAAGATATGAGTTAGCTTCACAGCAGTAGTTCTTTAAGTGAAATTTTAGTATCTTCTGTTAATTAATTGTATCTACAACTTTGCATCAATTATTATCATAATGAGATGTTGACATATTTTTTTGTTTAAATTATTTTACTTAGACCTGCTCAGTGTAGTATTTCTTGCATATTATTCCAAATAATAAACATAAATGAGTGTGATGGTTGGGTATAATTCTATTCACTGAGCCAGTAGGTCACCAACCTACTAAAACATTTTTCAGGTCAACGTCAGCACGAGGAAGCTGAAGGATCATATCACCCAAGTACATAGAAGGTAGTTCGTAGTTAGTTAGAGGTCTCTTAGCCCTTTCCCCTCGGTCCTTGGGACATGTGTGTGGTAGAAAGAGAGAGAATGAAATGTAATATGTAATTTAGTTTTCAATTAAATGTTGCACATTATATTCTGTAAGTAATATGTAATATGTTGTTAACTCTGAAGTATCTTTCAAGATTTAGAAACAATAATTTTTCTTCCACAGTTATTAAGGTTTCAGTTTATTCTAAGTTAAAAGATTTTCTCCTTTAAGCTAATTTTTAGTTATCAAGAAAAGAAAAAGTTAAGGGTGGTTTACCGAGGGTGACTCCACGGTCTTCGGGGTCATTAGAGATGGCTCGGGGATCGGGGCGTCACACTTAGAGGTAAAGGAATGACAACCTCACATATATCTAGGGCTATAAATGGGTACGGGTAGGTTCGCAGACCCACAAATTTGGACCCTCAAAAAATCTGTCACGGGTGTATTTTTTATACCCGCATACCCTTGGACCCATATACCCTTAGACCCGCATATAAGCGGGTCCAATAATGGGTATGTTTGGACCCAGACCCGCTAGACTCATGTACCCACTATACATAAGTAACTACTTAAATAATATGTTATATATATAAAACTTTACCAGTCTAACTAATATAATTCTTGAGATCTTATCCTACTCTAACCACAATAAGGTTGAGACTAGTCATATAATTAAGAATTAAGTATTCTAGTTACAATAATGAACATCATATGTAAACTTAAAAGCAAAATGTCTACTAATTTACGTTACTTTCTACATAAGTTAAACATTATGATCATAACTATAAATATGTAAACAATTACTCAATTAATGTTAATGTATAAAACATAGCATTGTCTAATATAACTACTACATGTTAATATACTATATAATAACAATAACGTGTTCTATTAAATATATATAACATAGTCATGTCTCTTACATAAATAATATGATGTTTTATAGAACCGCTTACCCGCATACCCGCACCGCATACATGCTATTATTGCAGGTACGAGTATGGTGCGGGTCCAGGTTTTGTATTATGTGGGTTTAGAACCAGAACTAATCCCACTAAATTAGATGGGTATGGGTATGGGTACGACCAGATCCGCTCCGTACTCGTACCGTTTACACCCCTACATATATCCTACTGATTAGATGTTGCGAGTGATTGAGCTCATGAGAGTGGATAGTATCTCTTTGACACAATTTTTCTGTCAACTATAATATAGTAGCATTTATAATGTTTTGCTAACCAAGGTATGAAGCCCAAGGGGGGTCTATTTACAGTTGAGGATATCTACTAGATGTTGAAATCATTTAGCATCAATTATAGCTATTTTGGTAGAAGTTCAATGGATATATATCGCCTTTTTCATCCCTCCAATGGCTATATTGCACTACTAAAAAAGGCTACTGCATAGTGGTCGACCGAGCAGGTAACTCAGTCGATGGATCATGTTGTCTAGGCCATATTTTGGTCAGTTGAGTTACTAATTCTGTGGATAAGAACTAATGGAAAGACTTAAAACAATGTTGTTGGTTGTATTACCACAGGACAAACTTGGCCTTACTAACTTTCTATTTTGGGCATTCCAAGACATCCCAAGTGTAAAACAATCCATCCTAATTGACTCTATTTCATATGTGAGTTTAACTACATGTCATAAAATCATTACAAGTGATTTACATCAAATATCTAAGACAACACTTGAGAGAAGCCGTCACTCTAAATGAGATTACTCAAAAATACAAAACACTATCGATCACTAATTAACCACATAGCAGAAAAAGGAGATAATTAAAATCGATTTATTTCATCAACATACTCAAGAACATTTACATAAATGCCCAGCATTTTGCTTGTTTTCAGATATTGTGCCAAATATTTTTTTTTACAATTGCTCAGTTGCCTCAGCCACAACATATACATACAAAAGAACATGAACCACATATACTACATGTACCAACATCAAAATACTACCAAAAATTTTGAGTCAATTAAAACATCATATGCAAAATTCCCTGCCCGGACCTGAGTGTATAGGGATGACTCTAGGAAACACTAGACATCTAACAACCTTCTCTAGGATCCATTCCCACAGGTCCTCACTGCCATGGGTCTTCCACCACTACTACCAATCACCTAAAAAGATGTGGTGACCCACGAGGTGAGACCCATGTCCCAACAAGAGATATAACTCGCAACAACATTTATTGATTACTGTAGGTAATTCAATTAAAAAAATTAAGCAGTTTAAATAGAATATAAATACCAGACATAAAATTCTTAGGAATAGTTCTAATGAGAGTCTCATTTGTAGCATTAAAAGATTAACACTATTCTCAGGAGATCAAGCATAGTTAACATCATGGGCATGATTATCATCATAAGCCTAACTAACATCATGAACACAGCTAACTATATTAGCATGTCTAATAGGCTAAGCATATCTACATCACATATAGAGCTAACAACATAACTACAATTATTTGCACAAACATGACTAGCAGTGTAAGCATATCTAACTACAGAGGCATGGCTACCAATATAAGCATATCTAACTATAGAGGCATGGCTACCAATATAAGCACATCTAACTATATAGGCATGTATGGCATGATAAGCATACATAACTTCATGAAAGAACTATTATCGTAAAACATAACCAATACTAGCAATATATATAAGAACATAAGCATGGATACTTCTGTTATAGCATTATACATCATCTATGTGTGAAAAGAGAAAACAAGGGCTATCATCCAATGTGAAGTGATGTGTATAACACTAACATATATACTACACAGACGGATTGCATCTTTTGTTAATACCCTGAGGATTTGAATCGTACCACCCAAATTCATTTGACCACTGCTAAGTCAAAATCAGTGTCATACAAGATCAAGGAAGAGCCGAAATCCAAGATCTTCTCCTCACTCGGTCAGTACGAGTGAATACCACACTGACATATCAATCAAACCGCCTCCAACAACATATAGTCAAGTTGAAAACTCCTAGCCTACCTTGGTACAGGTCACGATGCTAGACACCAGGGTATGAAATCTTGCCACAGAGGTACAACTGCAGTTGTCCTCCAATCACATCAAGTATATAATCACCGAGACACGACCACAACCACTCTCACTTCAAGGTATGACCATGGCCATCTTAAAAACTCCCAGGCTCAAGATGACAAGGACACATAGTTACTTGCACCTTTCACACTCAATAATATGTGTTCCAAGTTTATCTTAGGAATACTCATTTCACCATCCAACTAGTTCTGACGTTGGAATGGATCTATAGCCAGGGCATCTACATGATTAGAGTTCCACTCGATTAGTTAAAGTGAATTGGGTGTCTTTTATTGCATCAATCAAGTTACAAACAAATCTTAAAGGAATTCTACAAAACATAGGTAGAGTGCCACTTTAGAAGATAAAAAATGAATTAATATAAAACTTATAACATCACTACATAGTACTATTCAATTCCACTCATAAGGCCATCACCATTATCACAGCACCATGGGATACCAAATCCCCTTTACAGGGGTCAATAAGACCACAACATCATAATCACCTACAAGAAAATCATTATCTTTCCACACCTTATAATAATATTCAATAGACATCACAATATTTGTGGTACACAGGTTAAGCATAACATTGTATTAAGATGTTCACTTTACAACACATCAGGGTTACAATAAAATTGAGACACTCTTTCATTATCACCCTAGTCATGGTAGAGAGATGAGTATAATCAATCACCATTGATCACATTAGGGTTAGGTTCAACAAGCTAGATTAAGTATGATCAACTATTACCACTTAGTTGTACTAGGGTTTGGTGTATCAAGGTAAGCGAGATAGCATTACACATTATGTCATTAAGGTAATCATAAGTTGACATTCATATGAAGGCAAAGGTAAAACAACATGATTAAGGGAACATCACCATCAATTCTACATCATTAAAACAAAACCAACATATCATGAGCACCATCCCAAAACCATCAGACGTTGAGTGCATAAAACCATCAGTTGCAACACAAGAAAACATCTTGAGCAAACCATCTAGTTGTGACCTAAGAAGAGTCACCAACTTAACCTAGTCAAGAATCTTTTGATCACACATCTGTTGGTCAGTTAAGAAGCACCGCCGTTTGCTAGCTCAAGGAATACCATCAGTTGTGGGCATGCAACCCACCATCAACTATAGCACAATAGATCATGATTAGTTGTGGTCAGCAAGTCTTGGAGTCAGAACATCCATTGGTTGATGGACCAGAAGGGCCATTGGTTGTGAGACCCAGTATCTCCATCAGTTGTCATCAACAGGTAGTAATATAAGGCAAACATACAAGAGAAACCATCATTTGGTGGAGGAAAAGAAACCATCAATTAAAACCATAACTAGGGCACTACCATCGATTCTTGAGCACCAAAAGAGTCAAAATAGAATGTAAAGTAGGATCATCAGCTGGCATGAGGAACACAAGCAAAACAACACCAAAAGAAAGTCCATCAGTTCTAGAAAGAAAGCAAACCATTGATTATTGTACAAGGTGGAAAATAGCTCCAAAACCCTAAGTAAAGCCATCATTTGAGATATACCAAGAGCCATCATTTGTCATGCAAGAAAGACCTAAAGCTTCTTCTACCAAAGGAAGGTCGTGCACAAGAAATAGAGAACATGCAAGAAGATAAATCACCAAAGAACTAGCACCTAAGCTCAAACCCTAGCCAAAGGTATGATCTTTCTACATAGAACTTAGTTTTAGAGTAAGATCTAGCACATGCAAGCCATAAGTAAGAAATAAACATGGAGAAAGTTATATAACTCACCCCTAGGAAGAAGAAGCTCCAAATAGCAAGGTATCTCGAGTAAGAGAGGATGAAACCCTAGCTTAAGCACTCCACACAACCAAGCAAGTTCCTTCTCCAAGAAAGAGAGCAAACCCTAGGTCAAGGAATCAAGAAAGAGGTGTTATTTAAGCTCTAGCACATGCTCCACCATGAAACACCATCGCAACAACCAAGAAGAAGGAGGTAGGGAAGAAAAAAAATGAAGGGAAAGAGGGATAACTTACTTGTTTAGGCCAAGAACAAGCAAAGGAAGCTCCACAATCTCTAAGAGAGGGTGGATCTAAACCCTAACATCACATGTAAGGAGATCGACAACCTTCTTCTACCTTAGGCACCTTCTTCTCCACCTGAGCAAGGAGGACAAAGCTATAGATAGAAAGTAAGAGAAAGGAGTCCAAAAGGTTCATTTGCATGGGAGGTAGGAAGTTTATAAATCTATGGGTGAGAGAGAAGAGAAGGTTTAGGTATCCTAACATGTTTGCCAAGTGTCCATGGTCAAGGGACATCACGTCCATGCAAGAAGTAGCTCCATTAGTTGTGTAGTATACAAATCCATATGATATTGGACCTCCCAAGGTGGCCATTGAGTTTCATCACTTGGTGTCCATCAGTTCATGAAACCCTAGGTCACTAGGTGGAAAACCATCTTTGAACACCCCTTCTAAGAAAATCATCAGTTCTAGGAGCCTTAAGAGAGAAGATCATCAAACTCCACCTATAGAGATCACCAGCAGTTGTACCCACCTAAGGATAACCATCAGATGCCACCCGTCCAAGGGGAACCATCGGTTGATTGCCTTCAAGGTAGCTCATCCATGAGAGCAAAACCCTAAATTACTTATTTTTCCTATTGTAGCAGCATTGATTTGACTTGTAGCTATGTCAACGATCCTTCCAACTAAGATATTTCTGACTATAAATTCTCCTACTAAAGCGATGTTGGTATGTCTTGTCTCATGATATGTCGAAGAGCATAACTATGTCTTGTTTGCAAACATTGAAGAAGATGACTTCCTAGTTGACCATATATCGTCTCGACACATATACTAAACCATTCCTTGAATCATTATAGAAGATGATGTATCCTCCCCTTTGTTCTGGCAACATAAACACTGGAATACTCACCAATTTCCCTTTCAACATCTAAAAAGAATGTTGACACCCAACGACACATGTCACTCCATACAAGAAGGAACACCTTTCCGAGTCAACCTTGTTAGGGGTAAAGAAAAAACACTGACATTCTAAATGGAATTTTAGTAGTGTCCTGCTAAGCTTAAGGATCTTCAGATCTCAGTTAGTGTCTAGGGATTCTCCCACTCCAGCACTGTATCCACCTTATTTGGATTCACACAACATACTTAGCAGATATATCATAACCCCAAGAAGGTACTTTAGTCAACCCCAAACTCACTCTTGCTGAACTTGACACACAACTATTGCTGATGACCAACTTGGAAGTGCATAGAGATGTTATCCATAAAACTTTCCACAACTCATAAGGACACAATCCGATCACTCTGTTTGTGACATCCCCAGATATTCTAAAGCTTGATCTAATGTATGACATCCAAATTGAAACCTTACCTCAGCGAGACTACGATTTAAACACCCCACACTAGGCTAAGAAGAAGAAAATCAGAGGAAGTCAAAAGGAAACAACAATAGCAGATGCACATGAACAATAAACAAACTACAACAACATAAGCTCACCATTCAACATATAATCACAAATTGAATTACTACAACATTTTATATTACATGTTGAACAATAAACTTTTACATATGCATGTATGACATTTACAGTAGGATCTTAAGACAATGGGTCCAACTATACATTAGCTCACCATACAACTCACAACTATCATGGTTCTTCAAGAGCATATGACCACAACCTAAATAAAAGATTACATGTGGTACACATCAGCACAATATTCAAAAATATCATACTTAGTAATCCTAGGTGTATTTTATATACCTCTTACTACTGTGACATGGAAATAAGATAAAACTAATACTTAGAAATTATAAAAGATTTAATAAATGCATACTTGAATAAAGAAATGTTTATTAACAAAAGAGAACTCATATTTTAGGCACACTTTCCATTATATCATCCATGCATTTATGGCCAAAGGTTGAATGCACTAAAGGCCTTATGATTGACTACCAAGGAGTTGGATCATTTCATCATGTGATCAGACTACCAAAGAGTTGGATCACTTTCAAATACTTGACTACCAAAGAGTTAAAGTACTTTATTTTTTAGCACTTGACTACCAAAGAGTTGAAGTGCTTGGATATAATTGAACAAATATATTATGTTTCATGTGTTCATATCCATAAGTATGGAAAATTGAGCAAGATATCATATAAGAAAAACCATTTCATCCAATATCATATGCCAAGTATTTTACTACACATATAATACAAGCATACTTTATAATAAGCCAAGTAAGAGGTATGGCGTATCTTGATCAAGATAGTCCTAATCATCACATATTCCTCAGGTCAACTTTGTCCTTGATCATCCCTGATCAAGACAATATCATATGTACCATAATCAGAGTCTCATCATCTTAACCCTAATATGTCCATTTTAGGGTTTTATTTTGTCATTAGGATGTTCCCATTTCTACTTGCATTCTCATCTTGGAATTATCTTACTTATGTTATTTTTCAATTATGTTATAGATTAGGGATCATCATTTGAACATTAGGTTCCACATCATTTTATGTACATATTAACCCTATGTTGTATACTTTATTCCAATTAGGGTTTCAAGCTATACTCACCACCATGTAACATGAATTATAAGCATACTAATGATCTTAGAGTTACATACTAGCTTCCAATTACTGATATGATCTTAATATCTAATTTCTAGGGTTTCTTGAGCATATTTGTAATTATTGAACATTAATTAGGGTTATCAACCCTAATTAGCTATATAAAGAAAATTACATGATTTCATGCATATAAAATACAATATATGACATCGGGTGGATTATGTATCATATTTAGATCAACTGATATATTTCCATAATTTATGAACATCATTTAACATTTTTAATATATGATATTAGCACTTTATGAATTCTAAAATCTTCATCTAATTCCATGATCAAAATTCCAATTAGACAGTTCCACATTATTCTAAAGATTTTTCTGGGAATTTTGGTATATTGTTCGTATTTTTCTGACCATCGAGCTAATTTCTATGATTTATCTAAGAATTGAACATTTCTGTTGTAATTACCTTTTTCTGGCCAATAAAAAACAACCACATGGCTTCTGCTTCTCCGTTGAGCCAGCCGGTTCGGGCTTAGACCCATCTGATTTCTGGGAATTAGCCAACTGGGTGGTGTACCACCCAGTCTGCCTCTCTCCCTTTCTTGAAATCTCATTTCCAATTGTGAAAGCCTTTTGTCTCTGTTCTCCGCAATGTGCCGCCGCAACAGACTACTCTAGTGAGCAATTGATCTCCTGACCGTCCTCCTCACCAACTCAGACCACTACCAAAAGCTTTGACCTTTCTCCCCTGGTGCCTTCGGCATCGAGGCCACCTCCTCTGTGGAAACTCTTCACGAATGAAGAAGCTCGCCATCGTCGACAGCTTCCTTGGCGGAGCAAAAAGGGGCAAAACCCCTCGGCTTCATGAATATCTGAACCAAAGCCTCCAAAGGGTTCATTAGACCTCTAAAAACTCAACCACAACCTCCTTTTGTGGTGAGAGTTACAGAGAATTTCCTCTAATGCTGGTCTTCTTCCTCAACAATGAAGGAGCTCGTCAACCAACAACAACACCACAAATAAGCCAAGAGCTTCCCGTACTCGATTACATTGATCTCCAACTCTATCTCCCTCTCTTCATTTCACTGTGATCTACCTACTACCTCCATATTATACTCCCATCCATGACCTGCTCTCCTTGGTGGAGAGGCAATGGGAGTGGAGGACTCGTTCTAGCAGTACACTGAACTAATGATCACAAATGAACGGTCAGGGTACTCCTTACGACGAGGGGGATGCAACCATTTGATCAGTCCCACACACTCTCTCTCTACATGATCTTGAGGAGTGGAGGCACATAGGTCATCAGCTAAACTTCTCCATATCCTTGCTCAAACCGCAAGGTAGGGGACACAATCCTAGACGTCGATTCTTATCCAAATGCTGAGAACAACCCATTCACTTAGCAAATCTGTCACACTAACTCTTCAAAGGCCTCAACCACTAGATTTGAGATCTAAGATCAAAACTTGGCCATGCAGACCCAACCCAAACCAAGGGCGTGTGACACATCCTAAACATTAGTACTTTGGTCCATAAATCATTAATAAAACACATTATTTTACAAATTCAAACCTAGATTTCTCTCTAGGGATATCCAATTGTCCTCAAATTTTGACCATAGATTTATCAAAATTCAAGATACAATTTACTCAAATTTTGTGTCAAAACTCAATTGTTTGACATTTCAATCAAATACTTAAAGATGGCATAAAGTTAGGGATCTTAATGATGATGTCAACATCAATTAACACTCAAACTTTATCAAAACATTTGAAATTCTTAATATTACTCAAACACATAAATCCACTATGCCATTAAACATTTTAAGGCTCCAAAAGTTCACTCCATCACATCCTACACACCTTAAAACAAATTTTGTCCTCAAAATTAAGGCAAAATCCAGTCCATCACATCATATACCTTACAAGAAAATTTTCCCTCAAAATTAAGCTATCTCTTACTTTAAAAGAAATCAAAGATATTCATTCATTTTTAGGGTACCACTCTAGGTGCAACATAACTACACAAGATACCTAGAACCATATGTTCAAAACACATCTAAGTTATTTTAAAATCATCTAAAGTGAACCCCTCAGCATATAACATGATTTAGATGCTTAGGTTGTGTCATATTTCCAGTTAAGACTTTTGTACTCATTTTCCCCCTAGGCAAAAGATTTAAACAATAAATTATACATGTTATGGAGGAGTTTACTATAGTTAAGACACTTTATTGATCTTGAGAAAATCAAGGTGCCATCATCATAATGTTATGATAAATATTTTTTATCAAACTATATTCAAAAGCTGTAATGGGCACTAACATTAACACCACATTCAATGTTTATCATTTATATCATCTCATTTCAATTTATTATTGAGTTACAAGTTTATTAGTGAATTCATCACTAGTTTCACCAACCATATTATGTCATCACTATTCATGTAACATGTATCATTAGTGTCATCTCATTGTACTTTCTCATATTAGGTTGTAAACTCTATTAGGGAATTATCATGAGATTAGCCAATGATTCACATTATCATAGCTCATACATATGGCTAGCCAACTAATAGAGAGCTATGAGCTATGCCAAAACATCACTATGGCTTTCCAATGTTATCATGTACTCATACATTACATCTTGAGATAAGGTCCTGAACACATATATTATGTCATGGTTGTGCTAAACGAACTTATATGAGTGGCTTGTCATACATATATCAAGATATTATCTAGTCTAGTTGAGGTTCTCCTGACCCATATCATGAGGGTAGTTTCATGCTCAGCCTCTCTGAGCTCACTCAATTCTTTGAGTATCTCATACACACAAAACTTTATCCTCCCTCTTTAGTTTAGGGTTCTTAGATTACCTCATTGACACTAGTGGATAACTTCAAAAGCACTGTCACTCAAGCAGAAACCACACTAGAACATTATATGATAAAATGTTAAAAGGTTCTCTACCCATGGTACATGCTGACCCAAAACTTTCTTACATATGCAACCACTAGATTCCTACAAGGTACCATCAACCAGAGCTTGAGGCTTTATAGAAACTAAAACATTTAGATCATCTAGGGTCTTGGGACTCTCTCTCCCTCATCTAGATGGTAGGTACTCATACTCATATTCACATGTACAAAGAAGCCTCTCTCTAACTCTAGTGTTTGGTCCTCCCAAGGACATCTAGAATTTAACAAAAATATATGAATCATGCATAAAGAAACTCAACTCATTCACTCAGGAGTAGTCTAGTTTAGGACATATCATATCACATATTTCTCAAATATCTCATATCTTGGAGTTTAGGTTCTCTGACCTTCTCCCTGTGGGTCTCACTCTCTCTGGAGTTAACCCTGAAACTGGCCCTAACACTAGAGGTCCTCCTTCATAAAAAAATCTTGAGTCTTTTGCTAAGTCACGTATTGTCTTAACTTAGTTTATCTTATCTTAGAAAATCCTACGTACTTGCATCATCAAAACTTTTTCTCAAATCCTCAAATTTGAACTTAGGTCCTCAAACAAAAACATTTATCATCATATTTCCTCTTATATCATCTATGTAAGACTTAGATCTTATAATCTAAACATATTTCATCTATTCCATCTATCACATATTCCAACAAGACTCTAGACATTTAATCTAGAACTACTCTCTCTTCTAGACTGATGTCATTCACTTTCACTTAGGATGCATGACCGCCTCCTATTCGTACATGTGTGAGGACACATTTTTTGTTGTAATACTTACATATATAACAAAATATTATATAGTTTTTCTCTAATAAAACAAACGTCATAGAAAAATATTGCGGTTCGATCCGATTGGAATAAAAAACCAAATCCACAAAATGAGTGTCCCACACATAGTAGAGAGTCTAGTGCCATGTCACCTAGTGAAAAGGGTGAGAACATGGTGTAGACTGGTGTAACTACCCAAAACATAGATGAATCATATGTCAAAGGTTTCTCTTCCTATAATGTACATCATTTCCAAATAATGCAATCTCCCATACCACTGTACTATAGGGAGAGAACGACACCTAAGGATCTTCTATACAACAAGAACCATTCTAGATCTAGTTCTCAGACATCTAGGTGCTAACCTAGAAGTTATGTCAGATCTAGTCTCTAAAAGATGACTAATCTAACCCTACAAGATTTTTAAAAGTTCAAGCTTCTTTAGTTTTGAGTTGCATAGTGAGCACATAAACAATAGGACATGCACATAAACAATAAACAAACCACAACAACACAAGCTCACCATTCAACATATAATCACAAAATGAATTATTACAACATTTGATATTACATATTGAATAATAAACTTTTACATATGCATGTACGACATCTACAACACGATCTTAGGATAATAGGTCCACCTGTACATTAGTTTGCCACACAACTCACAACTATCATGGTTCTTGAAGAGCATATGACCACAACCTAAATAAAAGATTACATATGGTACACATCAACACAATATTCAATAATATTTTACTGAGTATGCCTGCGTGTCTTTTATATACCTCTCATTACTGTGACTTGACAATAAGATAAAACTAGTACTTGACAATAATAAACAAATATAACAAAAGCATACTTGAATAAAGAAATATTTATCAACAAAAAAGAACACATATTTTAAGCACATTTTCCATTATATCATTCATTTGTAGATAGTCAAAGGTTGAATGCATTGAAGGCCTTATGATCAAGTACCAAGGATTTGGATCATTTCATCATGTGATCAAACTACCAAAGAGTTGGATCACTTTCAAGTACTTGACTGCCAATGAGTTGAAGTACTTTATTTTCCCGCACTTGACTACCAAAGAGTTGAAGTGCTTGGATATGATGGAACAAATATATTATGTTTCATGTGTTCATAGCCATAAGTATGGAAAATCGAGCAGGATATCATACAAGAACAATCATTTCATCCAATATCATATGCCAAGTATTTTACTACACATATAATACAAGCATACTATATAATAAGCCAAGTAAGAGGTATGGCGTACCTTGATCAAGATATTCCTAATCATCAAATATTTCTCAGGTCAACTATATCCTTGGACATTCCTGATCAAGATAAGATCATATGCACCATCATCCGATTCTCATCATCCTAACCCTAATATGTTCATTTTAGGGTTTAGCTTTGTCATTAGGATGTTCCCATTTTTACTTGCATTCTTGTATTAGAATTATCTTACTGATGTTATTTTTCAATTATGTTACATATTAGGGTTCATCATTTGAACATCAGGTTCCACATCATTTTATGTACATATTAACCCTATGTTGTATACTTTATTCCAATTAAAGTTTCAAACTATATATTATGAGTCATCACCATGTAACATGAATTATAAGCATACTAGTGATCTTAGAGTTACATACTAGATTGCAATTACCAATATGAGCTTACTCTGCAATTTCCAAGGTTTCTTGAGCATATTTCTAATTATTTCACATTAATTAGGGTGATCAACCCTAATTAGTTGTATAAAGAAAATTACATGATTTCATGCTTATAAAATAAAATATATGACAATAGGTGGATTATGTATCATATTTTAGATCAACTGATATATTTACATAATTTATGAAAATCATCTAATATTTAGAATATATGATATGATAATTTTATGACTTATAAAATATTCATCTAATTACAACATAAAAGACTGATTCAAAAGTTCCACATTATTGTACATGTTTTTTGGGGAATTTTGGTATATTGTTTGTATTTTTCTGATCATCAAGCTAATTTCTATGATTTATCTAAGAACTGAACATTTCAATGGTAATTACCTTTTTTAGCCAATTAGGAATGGCCACATGGCCGTTTCTGCTCTGCTAAGCTGACCGGTTTGGGCTTAGACCCATCTGATTTCTAGGAATTAGCCAACTGGGCAGTCTGCCACCTGGTCTGCCTCTCTCCCTTTCTTGGAATCTCGTTCCCAATAGTGAAGCCTTCTATCTCTGTTCTGCGCATTGTGCCACCGCAACGGACTACTACGATGAGCAATCAATCTCTTGACCATCCTCCTCACCAACTCAGACCACTACCAAAAGCTTTAGCCTTTCTCTCCTAGTGCCTTTGGCCTTAAGACCATCTCCTATGTGGTAGCTCGTCGCGACTGGGGAAGCTTGCCGCCGCCGACAGCTTCCTTGGTGGAGAAAAAGGGGCAAAATGCCTCGGCTTCATGAATATCTAAAAAAAAGCCTCCAAATGGTTTGAAAGACCTATAGAAACTCAACCATAGCCTCCTTTTACAGTGAGAGCTACTAAGGATCACCTTTGATGGTGGTCTTCTTCCTCGGCGACGAAGGATCTCGTCAACTAACAAAAACACCACAAAGTGGCCAAGAGCTTGTTGTACTCTATTCCATTGACCTACAACCATATTTCCCTCTCTTCATTTCCTTTCGAACAACCTTCTTCTTCCACATTCTACTCCAAGCCATGACGTGCTCTCGTTGGTGAAGAGGCAATGGGAGTGAAGGGCTCGTTCTAGAAGTACACTGAACTAATGACCACAAATGAATGGTCAGGGTACTCCTTAAGACGAGGAGGATGAAACCATTCAATCAGTCTTGCACTCTCTACATGATATTGAGGAGTGGAGGCAAAAAGGTCGTCGGCTAAGCTGCTCCATATCCTTGCTCTAACTACAAGGTATGGAACACGATCTTGCATGTTAGTTCTTATCTAAAGGCTAAGAAAAATCCCTTCACTTAGTAAATATGTGGCACTAACTCTTCAAAGGCCTCAACCATTGGATTTGAGATCCAAGATCAAAACTTGGCCACATTGACCCAACCCAAACCAAGAATGTGTGACACATGATAAACATTAGAACTTTGGTCCATAAATCATCAATAAAGCACATTATTTTACAAATGCAAACCTATATCTCTCTCTCTAGGAATATCCAATTGTCCTAAAATTTTGACCATAGATTTATCACAACTCAAGATACATTTTACTTAAATTTGGTGTCAAAACTTAATTGTTTGACAGGTCAATTACATACTTCAAGATGGCATGATGTTAGGGATCTTAATGATGATGTTAACATCAATCAACACTCAAACTTTATCAAAACATTTGAAATTCTTAATATTACTCAAATAGATAAATCCACTATGCCATTAAACATTGAGGCTCCAAAAGTTCACTCCATCACATCCTACACACCTTAAAGGAAATTTTGTCCTTGAAATCAAGGCAAAATCATGTCCATCACACTATTCATCAGGTCCATAAACATTCTTGATGCATTGGTTAGTCTAAACCACACAACCATGAACTCATAGTGACCATACAACTAATGTCATCCACTTTTACTCCCATCTAATGATACCCCAACCTTAGGTTATCTGAAAGAACATTGTAGCACCTACTGACTGATCGAAAAACCATATATCCTTAACAGTGGTCTGGTCCAACTATCGGTAGCCCATATACAATGTCATAGAATCACTCTTCTTCTTTCCAAACAACACTTGAAGGATCTCAACATCAAACTCTCTCCTTCTAAGGGAAAAGAAACACAAGGAAACTCATTCGATAAACATCTTCAACTCACATACTATTGGCACTCCCTGGATACTAAGATTTATCACGTTGGTATCCACTACATGTGCTATAAGGACTCACATCTCAATATCATCCACTTCTCTATCATCATAAAAAATCAAAACGTATAGGAGGAGTCTTCCTAACTCGTGGAAGGCTCAAAAAGCACATTCATCACAAAACATCACGATCTTGGAACTATATTCCAAAACATCCATGAGTCACACCAAGGTATCCAACCCCATGATTACAGTGAATGCTCATGTAACAAGTCACATAAGATCCACTTGAATGTTGCATGTCAAAAAGAAAGAACACAACGAGAAACACACTTTCCACCACACTGTAACACTGTCCCGGGGTCACTAACAAGGGGTTACCAAATCTACCTTCATAATGCAAGTTACAACTTTTATGTATCATTTTACCTTTTTCATTTGGGTTCCTTTCCATCATCATAGGAATGATCAAGATTATCATACTTAATTTATCTTTCTAATTAACTATTTATCATTCTTGTGTATGACCTTTTGTTTTATCATGTTTTTCAGTCACTTATCAAGGGGGTAGTTCACCATATTTCACCTTTTCTTCATTAATTTCTTTTACATGTCATGATACTTTCACTTTAACACTTTCTTATACACATAGGTTGGTCTGAGTTTTACTCAAGTTCCACTTTATCCATCTTTCGATGTTCTTATTCATCTTCTCATATTACACTTATCTCAGGAGTTCTCTTCTTCTTATGTGGATTTTATGCCTTGAATCATTCCATTAGCACAAATTTTCTCTCTCTTTTACTTCATTATATTTTAGAATTACAGCTTCAAGAGCTCCTCTTTAGCTTATTTTCATACATATTTAGGTTTCATGGTGTGTTATCTTTCTCTTTAGTTACCAAACATCCAAGTTTTGATAGGTGATGATGTGAATTTCATCTTTCTTTAGAGTAAAATTAAGATATTTTCACCATAGTTTCTTATTCATTATGCCCTTTAGATTGCATCAAATGAACTACTTGATCAGAGTAATTAGAAAGATAACAATCTAAGAGTTCCACACTTGCTTCTTTTTTTGAAGAATTGAATACCTAGCCAGGGCATCCAAATACCAATATTAGGTAGTATGTATCATATTTTCATATCATGTTCACTTACTTAGGCATCATCCTAGTCCTATGTCCTAGTGTCCCTGTAGACTCATCCAACTTAAAGCTCTGATACCAACTTGAGAGAACCCATCACACAAAAAAAATTTACTCAAAATCCAAAAATGATCAATCACTAATTAACCACATAGTAAAAAAAGGAGACAATTAAAACTGATTATTTTCAGCAACATACTCAAGAACATTTACATAAATGCCCAACAATTTTCTTGTATTCATATATCATGCCAAATATTTTTTTTACAACTGCATAGTGGCCTTAGCCACAACATATACATACAGAAGAACATGAACCACATATACCACATGTACCAGAATCAAAATGCTACGAAAAAGCTCTAGTCGATTAAAAAATCATATAGAAAATTTCTCGCCCAGACCTGAGTGTATAGGGATAACTCTAGGACACACTAGACATCTAACAACTTTTTTTAGGATCCATTCTGAAAACTCCTCCTCACTACCACGAATCTGTCACCACTGTTGCAGATCACCTAAAAAGATGTTGTGACCCATGTCCTAGAAAGATATATAACTCTCAACAACATTTATTGATTATGGCAGGTAATTCAATTAAATTAATTACTTAGTTTAAACATAATATAAATATCAAACATAAACGTTCTTGGGAATAATTCTAATGAGAGTCTCATTTGTAGCATTGAATGATTAACATTATTCTCAGGAGATCAAGTGTAGTTAACATCATGGGCATGATTATCATAATTAGCATTGTTAGTATCATGAACATAGCTAATAGTATTAGCTTATCGAATAGGATAAGTAGATCTACATCATATATAGAGATAACAACATAAGTACAATTATCTACATAAACATGACTAGCAATACAAGCATATCTAACTATATAGACATGACTAGAAATATAAGCATATCTAACTACATAGGCATGTCTAGAGGTATAATCATAGTCAATAGCACGAGAGAACTATTATCGTAAAACATAACCAACAGTAGCAATATATCTAAGAACATAAACATGGATACTTTTGTTATATCACTATACATCATTTATGTGTGGAAAGAGAAAACAAGAGTTATCATCCAATGTGAAGTGATGTGTATAACCCTAAAAGATATACTACACTGTTGGATTACATATTTTATTAATGCCCTGAGGATTTGAGTCATACCACCCAAATCCAACTAACCACTACTAAGTCAAAATTAGTGCCATACAAGATCTAGGAAGAGAAGGAGTCCAATATCTTCTCCCCACTCAGCCAGTACGAGTGAACACCGTAGTGACACATTAGTCAAACTGCCACCAAGGACATATACTAAAGCTAAAAAACATCTAGCACACCTTGGCACAAGTCACGACTCTATACACCAAGGTACAAAACTCTACTACCGATGTATAACCACACTTTCCCTCCAATCATATCAAGTATATAATCACCAAGACATGACCATATCCATTCTCACACTGAGGTATGACTGTGTCCATCCTCAAAATGACAAGGACACACAATCACTTGCTCCTCACATATTCAATAGTATGTGTTCCGAGTTTACCTTAGGAATACTCATTTCACCATCCTACAAGTTCTCACATTGGAATGGATTTATGTCCAGGGAACTACATGATTAGAGTTCCACTTGATTGGTTAAAGCCAATTGGGTGTCTTTTATTGCATCAATCAAGTTACAACTAGACCTTAAAAGAATTCTACAGAACATAGGTAGAGTGCAACTTCAACAAATATGAAACAAATTATTATAAAATTTGTCACATCACTACATGGTACTGATCACTACCACTCATAAGACCATCACCATTATCACATCACCATGTGATACCAAATCCCTTATCCAAGGGTCATTAAGACCATGACATCATAATCCCCTTCAAGAACATCATTATATTTCCACACCTTATAACAAGGTTCAATATACCATCATCATATTTGTGGTACACATGTTAAGAACAAAATTGTATTAAGATATTCACTTAATAGAACATAAGGGTTACAATAACATTGAGAGACTCTTCCATTATCACACTAGTGATACAAGAGATTTGAGTGTAATCAATCACCATCATTGGATCACATTAGGGTTAGGTTCAAAAATCTAGATTAAGTATGATCAACTATCACAACTTAGTTGTATTAGGATTCGATGTATCAAGGTAAGCTAGATATCATTAAACATCATCTCATTAAGGTAATCATAAGTTGACATTCATATGAGGAAAAAGGTAACAATACATGATGAAGGGCACATCACCATCAATTCTACATCATCAAAACCAAACCAACATACCATGAGCATCATCCCAAAACCATTGGATGTTGAGTAGGTAAAACCATTGGTTGCAACACAAGAAAACATCTTGAACGAACCATCTAGTTGTGACCTAAGAAGAGTTACCAACTTAACCTAGTCAAGACATATTTTGATCACTCAAAAAACACCATCAGTTGGTTACATAAGAATCACCATCATTTTTTGGCTCAAGGAATACCATAGGTTGTGAGCATGCAACCCACCATTGGTTTTAGCACTATGGATCACGATCGATTTTGGTGTCTAGTTCCACCATTGGCTGTGGTGATCATAGGTCAAGGAACCATCGGGTCTTTGAGTAAGAACATTCATTTGATGATGGACCAGAAGGGCCATCGATTGTCAGACCCAGTTCCTCCATCAGTTGTCATCAATAGGTGGTAAAATAAGGAAAAAACACAAGAGAAATCATCATTTGGCGGAGGAAAAGAAACCACCAGTTGAAACTACCACTAGGGCACTAAGACCATCGATTCTTGAGCACCAAAAAAATCAAAACAAAATTTAAAGTAGGACCATCAGTTAGCATGAGGAACACAAGCAAAACAACACTAAAACCGAGTCCATTGGTTCTAGCAAGAAGGCAAAGCATCGAGTCTTGCTCAAGGTGGAAAACAACTCCAAAACCCTAAGTGAACCCATCATTTGAGATATACCAAGAGACATCATTTGTCATGCAAGCAATCCCTAAAGCTTCTTATACCAAAGGAAGGTCGTCCACAAGGAATAGAGCACATCCAAAAAGATAAACCACCAAAGAACTAGCACCTAAGCTCAAACCCTAGGCAAAGGTAGAATCTTTCTACTTAGAACTTAGTTTTAGAGCAAAATCTAGCACATGCAAGATATAAGTCAACAATAAACGTGGTGAAAGTTATATAAATCACCTCTAGAAATAAGAAGAAGGTACAAATAGCAAGGTTGCTCGATCAAGAGAAGAAGAAACCCTAGCTTAAGCACTCAACACGGCCAAGCAAGCTCCTTCTCCAAGAAAGAGAGAAAACCCTAGGTCAAGGAAGCAAGAAAGATGTGTTATTTAAGCTCTAGCACATGCTCCACAATAATCATGACCAAGAAAAAGGAAGAAGGAGGTAGGGTAGAAAAGAAAATGAAGGGAAATAGGGATAACTTACTTTCTTAGGTCAAGAACAAACAAAGGAAGCTCTACAAGCTCCAAGAGAGGGTAGATCAGAACCCTTAAACACATGCAAGGAGATCGACCACCTTATTCTACCTAGGGAAACTTCTTATCCACCTAAGCTAGGAGGACAATGCTATAGACAACAAGGAAGATAAAGGAGTCCAAAAGGTTCATTTGCATGGAAGGTATGAGGTTTATAAATCTATGGATGAGAGATAAGAGAAAGTTTAGGTGTCCTAACATGTTTGCCAAGTGTCCATGGCCAAGGGACATCACGTCCATGCAAGAAGAAGTTCCATTGGTTATGCAGTTTGTAGGGCCATTAGATATTAGTCCTCCTAGGGTTTCTATTGAGTTTCATCACTTGATGTCCATCGGTTCTTGAAACTCTAGGTCACTAGGTGGAAAACCATTGATTGAACACCCCTTCCAAGAAAATCATCGGTTCAAGGAGCCTCAAGAGAGAAGAACATTGACATACCACCTCACAAGATCACCAGAGGTTGTATCCACCAAAGTATGACCATCATATGTCAACCATCAAGGGGAAATCATCAGTTGAAGGCCTCCAAGGTAGCTGGTCCATGAGAGCAAAACCCTAACCATAGAGAGATGTCACCTTCAAACTGAGGTTCATCTAGGCACCCCAAGCCACAAAAAACTTAAACAATGGTATGAAAACATGTAAGGAACAAAAACAATGTAAAAATTGCAAGAAGAACCTCTAATATGGGTAATTGTAGAAAAGTCCAAAACATGCACAAAATTGCATAACTTACTCAAATAGTGTCCAAACTAGACCGAACTTGAAACTTAAGCTTGTCACAAGATATAAACAAAAATATTATGGTTATATTAAGGTTATAAACATTTAATTATTATAATTAAGAATGTTCAACTATTAAGCAAGGTGTGGGGTCTTACAAAACTATCTATTATTGAAACGTGATCCCTATTCATGTATGACTTGAGTTTTACAAAATAGGATTTTGGAAGTTTAGACATTTGAAGTGTGTCTATCTAACCTGAGGTCACTCAAATAGAAATATTATATATAAATCAGTGGAATGGTTTAGTCATTGTCAATTCTGACCTTGAGTCAACATTCTCCTCCTTTCTGAAGATGACAAACCATTCCAAAATTGTATTGAAAGCTTTCATATGGAATCATAGGTTTGGATAAACCTAGGGGTTTCAATGAATTAATTACATATGATCCCCTCAATTTTTCTAAATGAGTTCATATAATCCCCCTCAGTTTATCCAATTTCTCATGTAAGGTTTATTTTAGTAATGTTTATAGAAGCTATAGCTTATTATCATGTACTTACACTTTAACCCTTTACATAAGACATGTCTTCTCCCAAAATTATTATATCAAAAAGTGGGGGTTAAAGAGAAAACATAAACCTTTTTAGAAAAGGTAATAGTAGAAGAGTAAAAAAAACAAGGGCTCATTCAAGCAATGTGTGTAAAGCAAATCAAAACATGAAATTAAACAACCATTGATGTAGTTATAGAAATAATCAAGTCATGTCTATGCAAACAAGTAACTCAAACTAGTAGACAAGAAAATCAAAGAGCAAGTTTGAGTATGTAAAACATGATACGAGCATAGCACATGATAAATACTATTTGATGAACTCTACTAGTTTTACATGTAGAAAGACTACTTGTAAATTACATCACAAGCTAGGAATACTAGTAGGATATAGGTCATATCAAAAGACACACAAGTTAAAACAAGATATGAATATATATATATATATATATATATATATATATATATATATATAGTCAGGCTAGAATACACTCGAGTGTATAGATCACGTCGTACACCCCAATGGTGTTTGCCTATCTAGACCATGTTTTTCCAAAATCTAATCCATTGATCTTCATGGTTACAATAATAATACGTGACATAAAAAATTTGAACTCATTTGGATGAGTGTAAGTCACTCATCCAAGGACAACAAAATCAACGTAAAAAACTAATTTGAAATACATGATTTTTGCCTCCTTTAGATGCATGACCTATAAGTGTCCAAATGAGCTAAAATTTATTATAGAGTATGTTCTTATTATAATTAAGATGATCAACGGTTTAGATTTTTCAAAAATTTACTACATCTTCAAAAATGACTGAGGTGTACGGTGCCTCTGATACACTCGAGTGTACACTAGCCCGACTCTCTCTCTCTCTCTCTCTATATATATATATATATATATATAGAGAGAGAGAGAGAGAGAGAGAGATTTTTAAAGAAACATGTAATTCTAGAAGCTTGAATGAATATTTACACTACAAAATATGCATCACTACCAAACAAGGATTACCACTAAAAAACTCAGGGTTGAATCAAAAGAAAATATACAACTAGGTAGATTTAGCAAGTTAGGGCACATTGGAAGCAAGTTAATCACAATTAAAAGTTCCAAAAAGATCATTACCAAAATATCCATAACAACTCAAGACAAGTTATTGCAAGATATCAATATACCAATTGTTACAACAATTTGAAACATATATTGTATGTAAGATAGGCAATTTAAAGAATGATATTATGCATATCATAATAATATGAAGGGTAGTTCCAATAGAATAAGGCTATTGGTAATAAGGCTATTGGTTGAGAAAATCTAGTGGAGAGGGACATTATCGTCCAATAGATATATGAACATTAAATACATAGTGTCGACGGCTGTGATTGGTCAAAGGATAGATCTATCGATGATAGTTTTTTGCAAAACCTAAGCCTATATGCCAATTGATTTCTCTCAAGATAAACTTAGTCAGATGCTATCTAAGATCGAATATATTCATAAAAACAATTATAGAGGCTATAGGAAAATCAAAGAATATCTAACCATGTATAAACAAGTTAACAATGCACTTAGGAAACATCACAAGTAGTTTTTGAGCAAGATTATGGTTGTAATCACAATATGTAAAAAAATGATCAAAATCACATGCAAAGTGCATAAAAACTTGAAAAAAAAGGAAATTTTTGGATATCAACACAAATACCTTTATCCCTACTCTTACCATTTCCTTTCCATAAACACATCGACTTTCTTCAATGTATGAAAATTCAAAAACCAATTTGCGAATCACTAGACCGTGTCAATCTATTTGTTGATATCTACAAGAAGAAAGATGACTGGTCCCTAATCATATTTTTGGTTCTGGGGAGTTAGATTAGAAACCCAAGTCCTATTTCATGTGGGTTCCTTCCTTAAAGAGGAATATGTAGAATAATCACAATTTTCATTTCAATGATTGCAAGTTCCCTTAGCGTTGGAACAAGATGATTATCTATTGAAAATTGGATGTTCTTTGCCTTTCTTGTTCATTTGGATACCATAAAAAACAATACTATGTTTACCATTTCACTTGGTAGCATGATCAAAGATTTCATAGGGATTCTTTTTGTCATTTAAGTTTCTTTGCAAATAGCATCTAAACATATAATTATTATGCATAAGAGAAGTAGTAATAGAAGACAATTCATTGCTATCATCTCTAGCATGCCAATGATTGGTCTCTAAGAAAAGGGCATTAGTCATGTAAGAATCTTTTTCAATATTAAGAGAATCAATATCATTCTCTACTTGTATAACTAAAATAAGATTCAAGAACATTGATTTTTGAAAGCAAGGAAGAATTTTTCTCTCAACCATAGTAATCTTAGAAAGATTAACACCATTTGCAAATTATATTACTTGCAACAAAGTCTTTTTCCTCATTTTCAATATCAATAACATGAATATGAAACATGAGATAATCACCAATTTTGGTGTACTCTTTATTTGAACTAGGAAAAAAGGTTGACATCTTAATTGTATCAAGAAAGCTAGAATTTTGAAGTTCAAGAGCATTCACTTGTCTAAGATAAGAATTCTTCTCTACTCAACACCGTTGAATTTCAATTCAAGTTTCACATAATGATTTTGGAGATTGTCAACATCGTTTTGTAATCAAATATTTACATATCTAAGATAATATTTTTCTTCATGCAAACTGTCAACAATCTTATCAAGCTTTTTCCTTTTATTCTTAGTAAACTAAAGAGAGGTACAAGTAACACATGAACAATTTCAACTAAAGATTCTTTAGATAAAGATTTTATATCTACCCCATGTGAGTCGTTAACCGAGCTTGCTATAAGAGCAAAGTCACATTCTCCAAAATCATTGTACTTGATCTTTCACTTGAGCTAGAGTTGGAGGAACCACTAGATATTTTGTGACCTTTATTCTTCTTTTTGTGCTTCTCATCTCTTTTATTGTCTCCCTTTTGATGATGGGTCTATTTGTCTTATGGGAAATGATATGCATAATGGTCCTTCTTTCTACATGTTAAGAATAAAATAGAATAATATCTTCCTTTATAGGATATAGATTTGGAATACATGACATCTTCTTCAACCTGAAAGGATTTATGGCATGATGAGTCATGAAAGAAATTACGTTCTCCTTATTATTTTGATTCTTTTCTTTAAGATCTTCTTCTTCTTACAAGTTGAACCTTACCTCATAATCTTGAATATTTCCTATAAGTTCTTCAATTTTAATGGCAGAGAGAGCATATTGGTCTCTTCTAAGGATGTGTAACACCCTAAAAATTCTTATATAAAAATAATCCTAATTTTGGAAACCCTAATTCAAATTTCAAATCTTGATGCTTCATGTAAAATCCATTGAAACTTAGAGCCCAATTATAATGGATAAATCATTTTAAAGATAATTCTTCATCGTCAAGTTAATTGAAACTAAATTTCATCAAATGTAACCCCAATCAGTAAATTAATGATACATAGCGGGTTAAAGGTGAAATTTATCCTGTTAATAACAATAAGTTGACCTAATAATTTCTGTAAGAACTTGACTCAACTATATCAGACTTTATCCAAATTAGTAGCCTCTAAATATTTTTAGATGGTCTTAGATAATTAAATTAGATTTAACTTGGAAAGTAAATAACATATAGTAGGAGATTTCAAAACTGAAAAATAACCTTATTTTGGGAATCCTTGTACCCAAATTAGTTATCAATACAAGTTTGGTTAGGTTTAAACTTCATTTGATGCTCCAATTTGAATTGATAAGAAATTATTTAAATACATTAATATTTCCTTAATAATCTAATCCTTACCTAACAAGACTTTGGTCACAGGCCTTTAATGAATAACATAAGTGTCACACAATCCTTTTGTGACCTCAGATCAGATCAGATGACTGAGCTCTCAATGCCCAGTTCGCGGGTGCATTCGATGGCTATCGAGCCATCTCTCCCACCCGTCCGAGTCCTTTTCAGACTGGAACAGCGGTGGCAATTTCTCACCCTCTGGATCTCATTCTTTGTTGATTCCCAGTACCAAAATGTCTTCCCCTCACCATCCTATCCTCTTCTTGAGCATTCTGATATCTTACACACTAGGGTTCGGTGCCCTAGAGTCCCCGATCGACTAGATCGCCCAAAAGTTTCCCATGTTTCTTCCTCCAAGGGTAACACTACCTTCTCAGAAGGCAAAACCTATTTATAACTCACTAAAATCGATCTTGTGAAACCCAAGAACTCAATTCCACTCTCTCCTAACCTTGGATTACTCCCTTCTCTTCCAACCACAATTTCTTTTGATGTGCTCTAGCTGACTGATCGATACAGCAACCTCGTCCACCATCACACTGAGAAACAAAGAGGATAGGCCCCTCACCCATTCAGGAAGCTTCTGCAACTCATAACTCACCCCCTATGTAAGTTCACATTTCCCCCCTTTTCATCAAGCTTTTGTTCTCACAAGCAATCCCTAGATACACCACCTTTTTTGCTGCTATTTTTACTACTAGTAGCTTTGTAGGAACACGATTTACTACTTTGTGTTTAAAAAATGTGTTTGATCCACTCTAAATTAAGTTTTGACTTACTACTTCATGCCAGCTATGGCAGAGGAAGCTCTTTGGGCCCCTGAGCATCTATGTGCTTGTTGTTTGGGCTTGCCAACCTCGGAAAGATGTGAGGAATTCGTTGTCGATCGTGGTTTTTTCCAACATTGAGTGTGGATCGCGTTGTTTGTCATGGATTCATGACCTATTCTTCACTGATCTGATAAGAACAATCCCAGCTGCCGGTTCCCGATTTTGTGACTGTTCTTTTGATCGTGGTATTTATCTAGCATGGGCAAAGTCAAGATTTTGATGCCTTTATTTGGTTTTTGATCACATTTTGTGTGGACGGGCCACGATGCTACCTTGGTAGTGTGCTGGAAGAGCAGGTGCAACTACTGAAGGTTTTGGATTTTGCCTTACCTACTTGGATTTTCCTTGCTCTTTGATTGGTCAGATCTCCAAAAATCCGTAGAAAATTCATCCGATGTCATAAAATTTCATAAATAGTCATTATAAAGATAAAAACACAAGGAAAAATAATATGGTTGTTTTGAGTCCCTATTTTAATATGCATTTCCCTGATTTATTCAAGAGCCATGAAATCCTAAAATTAGGTTGGGTAATGATTAGTAATGTATGTTAATTAATTATACAGGGTAATTAGGGTTCCCTGAACACCAAGAGATGATTAGGAATTTATCCAATCTCTGTAAGTGGTCCATGCACTTTGAACATAATTATTTGATGTTAATATTCTATTGTGTACAATGTAAATGCTATTATTGGAATATATTATGCATGGTATAGTTTTATTGATTCGAGTTAAAAGTTAATGGATAAATGAAGTCCTTTTTACTATTTGTTTTGAAGAATCATCATATCACATCATATTCATATTTAAGAGAAAGAGTAAAGAGAATTGAAGAGTAAAGAGTAAAAATATTGAATGAACCTTATATATGATCCTCATCATGGGCTTTCCTAGCATGCAATTTATTTCAGTATAAATCATGGGCTTTCCTAGAATACAATACACTTTGGTGAAAGTTATGGGCTTTTGTAGCATACAGAGCACTCTGGTGTAAAGAGAAGAGGCACTTTAGTGCAAAACTTGAGGAATCTTATATAAGTCAGATAAAAATATAAAGTCTATTTTCATGATGTTAAATGTTTTCTTTTCAAAGTATATGTTATTTGAGTTTTATAATATGTTCAATCCCACTTACAAACTATTTTATACATGAATGGGGCGTGACACCCATAGGAAAGAAGAAACGTCAAGGATAGAGTTATCTGAGGGCCATTTGAAGAAGGAGCTCTAGGACTTTTGAGACCAGACCCGGTGTGGTGCCAACTATCAATATATTAGATTTTTCCTTCATGGTTATGAGGCATGTGTTTTAGTGTAGAGTGTGAGTTTTATGTTATGAGTTTGAGATATGAGAAACAATGCAATGTATCCTATGTTGGTTCATCAAACTTTATTTATGCAATGATTATCCTTTTGTGACATTCCCAATAAGATTATGCTTCCGCTCAATGAATTGTATGTTTTAGAAAATTTGGATGTTACAAGATGTCACATTATTTTCCCACTGGAGAGGAACAAATCATAGATCTTAGAGTATACCTTACCACTGTGTATGGTATGATATGGGATGGCAAGACCATTTACAATTGTGTTGAGATTTGAGTATAGTTTGACCGAACTCTTCATCTTGAATACTTCAATTAGATGACTAAGCGTGTTGAACTTGATTTCCTTGACTTGTTCCATCCCCTCATAAGTGACATAGATTTATCCATATCTCATAGGTCGTGTCACAAGAAGATATATGATTTAAATAGGTGGGGAAGAGAGTGGCATAGAGGATGTTTATGAATTTAGTAGTCAAGGTTTGTTTAATCAAAGTAGCAGCATTCCCTTCTTCCATATTTGTCTCTTGTTTATTGTATTAAAGATCCACAATCCTATGTAGCTCAAGACATGACCCTTGGATATGGTATTGCATTCTTCTATTCTAATATTATATGATGTTTCCATTACAACCCAAAATGATGATTAAGAATTTACCTACTTGTTTATCACCCATCTTATTTTACTTGTGGTGATATTGCTTGTAGAAAACCTTCCTCTAATACCAATTGTTTGATCTACAATGGACTCAACATGGGGCTTAATTGATCTAAAACCATTTAAACAATATTCCTTATGCCTTTCAACAAGCACTAAAGAACACAAGAATTTATACTGGTTCCAACCTCTAAAATTAGAGATGTACTCTAGTACCTTGATAGGTCATATTTTATCATTTTCAACCATGTGCCACTCCTTGTATTCAATTATAATAGTTACAACATAAGACTGAAACTTTCTATATCCAGGGATAACTAGCTTTCCTTTTAGGCCAAGGGATCAAACGACCATACAAATGACTAATTATCAATGACAAAGTGCATTTAGCTTTATTAAGGAGTTACCTACTCTTACAACAAGTGTTTGACCTTCACCAAGGACTTACCACTATTGCAATGAGTCTTCATTGTTCAAGGACTTGTCTACTCCTGACTTGGATCTTTCACCTTTGACTTCACCTTCACTAAGGAAAAGCTTTTCACTTGGGCCTCCTACCTTTCTTATTCTTCTCCTCTCTTAGCCAAGAGACAAAATCTTCATCTTTGTGAGACAAAGAAAGACTTGGAGGTAGAGTAATGAAAGCCTTGCAATATATACATGTAGGACTATCTCTCTTTCAAATCTCACACTAACTCTAGTAGATGTAGCAAGTGGTTAAGCCTGTGAGAATGGATAGGAGCTCTTTGGATCACTTTGTATCTCAACTATGGTAGAGGGGCATTTGCAATGCTTAGATAACTATGGTATGAAGCTCAAAGGGTTCAATTTATAAGTGAGGACACCTTCTATCCTTTAGAACTATTTAGGATGAGTTGTATCCATTTTAGGGAATGTCCAACAGATACATTTCACCCCTTTAACCCCTCGAATAGGTATATTTCACTATAGAAATGGGTATTGTGTAGTGGTCGGATGAGTTGGTATATTATATATATCTTTCTATCTAGGCCATCTTTTGACTGATTAAGTTACTGATTCAGCCAACAAAAAGTTCTAGAAACACTCAAAACAATGTTATTGACTATATAACCCTAGGACAAACTTGATCCATTATACCTACTATTTTTGGCATTCCAAAACCTCCTAAATGTAAGATAATTTGTCTTAATTGACTTTATTACACATCTGGGACTAATTACAAGTCATACAATCATTACAAGTTATTACATCAAATGTCTAAGAGAAAACTATCTATTCTTCAAACTTGATCTTTGTTCATGCATGTCTTGATTTCTCCAAATTAGTATTTTCATATTTAGGCATTTGAAGTGTGTATATCTAATATGAAATCACTATAATAGAAACATTAGACACAAACAAGTGGAATGGTTTCATCATCATCAAAATAAGGAACTAGTCAATTTCGACCTTAAGTTAACAATAAAGATGATGAAAAATTGATGAACTATCCAATCAATAGCTTTGATTTTGCTTATAGTTTTAGAAATGAACTAAATCAAAACCAACTATTCCCACTCCTAGAAGTGTCATTGTTGATTTCTGCAAGATCAATAACATCTTAAAGCTAAGGGAAATTATCTTAGAAGATTGTGAAGGTAGAGCATGAGGGAATGGATGGTTATTATATAGAGAGACAAAAATGGGATGATCTAATCTCTTAGGGATATCATAAGAACATGGTCGCATCAAGAAATCAATGTTAGTAAGTATTATGATGGTGGTATTGTGGGAAGGGGTAGCAAAGAGAAAGGACAAAAAAAAGAGTATGACAAGGTTACATACAACATCGAATGCCAGTGAATTCAGTTGGAGAGATGGAATAAGTTTGGATTTGGATATAAATTTTAATAAAATGATATATAATATATTAAGATGGGTTATTAACACCTAAATAGCACATATGCATGCCATTTTCATGGGAAATCACCTTGTAATCAAGGCTTGGAATGAGTATTGATATTTAGTTAGTACCAAGAAAAAGGTGGGTACTAAAAATGTCTTTCTGGAATCCACATATTACCCTTGTAACTACTACTTTCATTGCCTATAACATATAAACTCAAAAAGAGGTTTTGTTCTTTTTCATGGGTCACAATGTTTGTTTTGTTACTAACAAATGGGTTTACTTATCAAACTCTTTATTTCATTATTTCTTGGTGGTTGCACCATTGTAAATGTGATGGGAGATACTTTTGTATTCAAATGCATGAATATGACTTTGGTTGGTCGAGGCTACCTTTAATACCAAGTCAAATGAAATTGAAGATCACAATCGACATCTATATTTCATAATATAGAGATGGTCTCCCCAATTTAAGGATCAAAGTTGAAAAACTTTATAGTCTGATCCTATCACTCCAAAATAAGAATCTAGACTCTTAAAAGTTATTTTGATTTAACAACACTTAATTCTTCCACTTCATTTGAGTGAGCATCCGGCTGATCAAACCCCAAATGATCATCAGAAAAAATTTCAACACAAAACCCAACTTAAATTTAATAAAAAAAAAATAGAATACAAAATCTGAATTAAATGAACTCCATAAAGATCTGACTACAAATGATCATCATAAAACATTTCCTATCATTCCAAGATACATTACCATGAATTATCAATCATCATACCACAAAGTAAGACCATTTGGAGAAACCAAGAAAATATTATTATTTATATAATGGTAAAGGATCACCTAATGATCCATATTCATGTATATACAACATATAGCCCAAATACGTGATGTTTGACGCGGAGGAGAAGGTGAAGGAGGGGATGTTTCCTGGAACGACGGTGACGTCTGACCCTCCAGATCCAGGCTTAGAGAGATCGCAGTAAAAAACAAAAGTGGTGGACGGGAGTGTTTCAGTTGCTAAGGGGTCGATGAACTGGTTAGGCCTCTTGAAAAAAAGCAATGATGGCAACCCGGTGAACCTTAGCAAGACAGAAGTTCAGATGAGTGAGGGCAAACTTCTCTACCCCAAGTCTATTGCTGAACGGAATCTTGAACGATGGAGTAGGACGGTTGTTGGGTATATCTTAGGCTTGAAGCCCCATTGGCCTTCTTTGGTCTGTCACCTTGCTCAAGTAAGGAGAGTCAAAGGCTCAATAGAAGTCAGATCCCACGGAAGAGGTTTCTTCATTGTCCTGTTTACTAATGACGAGGATCTTGCTACAACGGTGGATGGAGGACCTTGGTTCGTGGTGGGGAAACCTCTCATCATCAAACACTGGATACGGGGTGAACCTCTAGAGAAAGTGAAGCTCACTGACATTCCTATTTGGTTGAAGATTCACAACCTTCCCCTTGAGCTTTGGGATGTGGAGATGTTCAACCACATAGGATCTGTTCTGGGCCGTTCGCTGAGACCTGAAAAATGGACCTCAGAATTTAGAAGGTTGGAATATGCGAGAATCCATGTTGTGGTATCTACAGATTTCTCCTTTCCTAAGGAACTCCAGATCATGAGTGATGATGGATAGGTGGATGTTATAGAGTTTGAATATGAATGGCAGCCTGTGAAGTGTTCGACCTGTGACCTATTTGGTCATGAACGTGCCTTATGTGAAGATCCTAGGAAGCATGAGGGTAGAGAACCGAAGAAAAAAGCTATGAAAAGTTGGGTTCCTAAAGCAGCTGTGTCAGTTGAAGATAATGAAGTGGAAGTGTTCATTGATGCTGAAGAAGAGGTTACAGATCCTGTTCTATCCTTGGATGCTTATCTGACCTCTGGAAATGCAGGAAGTATTACCATTCCTTTGAGTGTCCCTACTAGTATCGAGATTGCTGTTATAACCCCTGATATATCCCCGGAACCAGGATGGGAAACTAGCAGAAGGAAAACTAGATTGGCCCCAAAGTGTGCACCTAAGAGCACAGTTCGTTCCCTCCCTGAATCTCTAAATAAGTTCTCTCCACTTTCTAATTTTGTTGGAATGGAGGATTCCCAAACTATAGGAAGTAGTGGTGCACCTGTAGGAGAGGTGTCAAGGGATGTGTTTCTTCTCCCAAATGGTTGATTCTCTCTCTATATTATCTTGGAATGTGAGGGGAGCAACAAATAAAATTCCCCTCATTCGTAATGAAATGCAGAAGAATAAAGCTAGCATCTATATCATTTTGGAGTCTAGATTACAAGATAGGGACATTGCTGCCTTTGTTGATAACATCTGGTTGGGTGCTCTCTTTTTGGATAATTCTAAATTCTATGCCTATACTCATATTCTTATTGTTTGGGCTGATAAGGATATTGATATCAAGCTTTCCTTTTGTAATGAGCAAATAATCCATTGTGAAGTGATTCATGACCTCACTAGTTTCCATTTATCTGCTATCTATGGAGCCAATCGTGATACTGACAGATGTCTCCTATGGGAATCTTTATCCTCTATAAGAAGTTTCAATCCTCTTAACTGGTGCATTATTGGCGATTTCAATGTAGTTAGACAATTGAGAGAAAAGTTGGGTAGACAACCTCCATCCAATCGAAGCATGGTGGAGTTCAATGATCCATTTCTGCCAATGAGCTTCTAGAACTGGAAACTAAGGGGCTGTATTTTACATGGGATAGTCATAGTAAAAGTGGAAGGAGCACCTTCTCCAAGATTGATAGAATCTTCACCAATATCAATTTTCTTTCTGTCTTTCCTCACTGTTGGGGGGAAGTTATCCCAGCTGTGACTAGTGACCATAAGATCCTTGTTTGTCATGTCTTCTCTGGGAAAAAAGGATCTGTACCTTTCCGTTTCATTAATTCTTGGGTTGAGCAAGATTCTTTTAAACATGTTGTTACTAATGCTTGGAATGATTCTAATCCTGTAGGTACTCCTATGTTCCGAGGTTATCAAAAGCTTCATTCAATTAGGACAACCTTAAGGAAGTGGAATAGGGATATAGTGAGAAATCTCTTCTCCAAGGCTAGGGAGCTTGAAATGAATCTCCTTTTATTACAAAAGGATGTTGATGTTGACCCTATGAATACAAATAAACAAAAGCAACTGGTTTTACTTCGTGATAGAACTGCTAAAGCTTTGAAAGATGAGGAGTATCTATTAAGACTGAAGAGTCGTGTGCAGTTGTTAAAGCTTGGGGACAGGAATACAAATTTTTTCTATGCTTCCTTGAAGACAAGAAGAATCAGGAACAATATCAATGTTTTGGAAGATGAACAAGGTGTAAAGGTGTATGACAGGGATGTTATCAATGAAAATATCAGGAATGTTTATCACAACTTATTTAATAGTTCTTCAAATGATCTAATCCTTTGGAAGAATGAATGGACTCTGCCCCAAATTAGTGGAGAAAAGTTTGACAAACTCAGGATGACAGTTACGAAAAAAGAAGTAGAGGATGTTTTTAAGGGCTTGAAGGATGACAAGGCCCCTGGCCCAGATGGTTTCAAATCTCTCTTCTTTAAGTTTATGTGGGATGTTATTGGTCATGAAGTAGTATCTGCCATTCTTAATTTCTTTAATTCTGGAAGATTGTTAAAGGAGTGTAATCACACTTTTATCACTCTTATCCCAAAGGTGTCTGCAGCTATTTGTCTAGAGGACTTTAGACCCATATCTTTGTGTAATGTCATTTATAAAGTTATCATGAAAATCCTTGCCAATAGAATGAAGATTGTCCTTCCTGATATCATTGATTTGAACCAAGTTGCTTTCATTCAAGGGAGAAAGATTGGGGATGCTATCTTTCTTGCAAATGAGGTTCTTAGCACGTTTAATGGTTCTCAGAGAAGTATGTGTATCAAAGTGGATCTTGCTAAAGCTTATGATACAGTGAGAAGAGATTTCATCCTCTTTTTGCTGTCAAAGATGGGGTTTCCTATCTGTTGGTTGAACTGGATTAATGAATCATTTCAAATTGCTTCCTATAGAGTTCTTGTAAATGGATGTCCCTCAGATATAATTTGGGCTTCCAATGGTGTCAGACAGGGGGATCCATTATCGCCCTATCTTTTTGTTGTTGCTATGCAAGGTCTTACCTCGATGATCAAGGATGAAGTTAAAGCTGGAAACCTTTCCCCTATTCAGGCTGGGGAAGCTAGTATCTCGCACATCATCTTTGCTGACAACTTCTTTTTTCCAAATCTGAAGAGAAGGATGCTCACTGTTGGAAGAAAATCCTTGATGCTTTCTGTTTAGCTTCGGGGCTGAGGCTAAACAATGATAAAATTCAACTTTTTTTAGTAGAAAAGTTACTGAGGGGAATATTCCTAACATTCTGAATATTTCTTTCTCTGACCTTCCTATTAGGTACCTTGGCATTCCCCTTTTTACTGGCATATTAAATAAGGAGATGTGTGCAGTCCGATCATAGACAAGTTTAGCTCTAAACTTGACTCTTGGAAGGGGAATTTACTATCTCAAGGTGGAAGGCTGGAATTAGTTTTATCAACTTTATCTGCTTATAATATCTTCTGGACCTCGGCCTTCCCCCTGCCTAAATCAGTTATCAAGAAGTTGGAGAAGATGATGCAATATTTTCTATGGAGATATTATGAAGATAGGAAGCATATACATACGGTTTCCTGGGATCTTATATGTAAACCTAAAATTGAAGGGGGGCTTGGCATTAGACGCATTGACGATTGGGTCAAAGCCGACTTACTGAAGAATGTTTGGTGTCTAGCAGTCGAGAAGGAATCTCTGTGGGTTATATGGTTACATGGTCGATACATTAAAGATGAATCCATGTGGGCAGTTAAAGAACCAATTCTTCATGGTTGTGGAGAAGATTGCTTGAAAAAAGGGATACCTTGTTAAGAGAAATTGAACTGTGTTTGGGCAATGGCAGTAATTTTCTGTTTTGGAGAGATCCTTGGATCTCATGTGGTAGAAAGTTGATTGAAATTTTGGATTCAAACCTTATGATAAGAATGGGAAAAGGTTTGAATTGTAAAGCTAAAGTTTGTATTTTAGATGGATAATGGCGTATTCCACACTTCCGAGGTGTTCAGTAGCTTGAGAAGATTTTTAGTTCACAGACTTTACCATCTAATGCAAATGATTGTGTTCTGTACAAAGGTGGCAGGGATATGAATCTTAAAGATGGATGGGATATTGTGAGAAGTAAAGGAAGTAAGGTTAAGTGGGGCCTGTGGATTTGGTCTAGGATTCCCAGGAATTGGTCCTTCATTCTTTGGAAATGCTTTTTGGGCAGAATCACAACCTGTGATTTTCTGAAGAAGATTGGATGGAAGTTTGCTTCCAGGTGCTCTATGTGTGAGATTCAGGAGGAAGACCTCTGTCATTTATTCTTCTCATGTTCTTTTGCCTCTTCGGTTTGGAAGCTTTGGAGCAAGAATCAGAACTGCAGTATGCAGCCTAGACGGTTTGAGGACCTTCTTATTCTTAGAAAGGAAGCGAAGGTTTCTATTTGCTTAATCATCTACCTTCTCTGGTGAGAGAGGAACAATAGAACCTTTAGAGGTTTAAGTAGCAGCCTCGAGACATTTTGGGAGTTATATTTGAGGGAATTACCCCTATTTTGTACATAACTTCCCCTTTTTTTTCTGTTTGTGTATAGTTTTTTTCTTATGAGGTTATACTCTATAATCTCTAAACTCTTTCTATAGTAATGATAGAGGCACGACACCCTAGTTTCACCAAAAAAAACATATAGCCAAATTCTTATCAATTTTAAAAATTCCAATCATATAGAAACACCAAGGAAAGAATCATACATGATGTATTACAAATACCCACTCAACACTCAATAAAGTGAGATTAGAAGGACACTCTTGACAGTACTATCTTATCATTGGTAATGTCTTTATCACTACATCCTATATATTGTGCCAACATATCTAAAACATCATGGAAGAACCACATGAGACTCATATGGAGTATCAACAAGTGGGTTAGTCTCACAGATATGTAAATATGTACAAATAGGCTATTATGACATATTAGTGAAAGTATGAGAGATGATATTACTCATATCAATTTCTAGTTTTCCATATAATCTCTAATTCAAACAATATATCATTAATACAAGATAGACACATTTCATGTTGTTGTAACAATACTCACATATCTCAACTATCGTTAGAAGGAGACAATATTTTCTTAAGGAGGCAATATTACTTACAATGCATTACACAATCAATACGAGCAACCCTAACTTTATTATGAAAACATACTATGTTGTTTATTGTATTAGAATCTTACCTTGGCTGATTTGTAATTGTGCCTTTCAAATTATGAGATTATGACTATAAATTCCCTAGTCATGTTGTACAAGATCCTAGGTTTACCGATGTTCACAAGATCTCTTCCCCTTAGTCAAAGATATTGATATGTATTCCTAGAGATCCAATCATATGATGATTGTAATGACATATCTTGTAAATGATTTGATTAATCATAAAGGCAATCTTCCAATTTATTCTACTTTATTCATTTATGAGATAATTACGTAACATAATAAATGTCTAAATAAAGATATTATTAAATGATGTATGTCTTTGGGTTGAGGACCTAAGCAATGAGATCATACATATGTTAAGAGTATATGCATTCTAGTTATGTCCCTAGTCAGATGTTATTGTGGAAGGCTAATAGACTATGATAACACATAAGACTAGAGTGTGTTTTAGTTGATGACATAATCTCATTAAGTCATGATATGTGATATCCAACCAAACACATAGATACTTTTTATAGAACGTTGTATCAGATAAACTCATCTTAAGAGTGATACATGGAAACCATGATTGGTAGTCAGAATCATCTCTTATAGTGTTGGTGGTGATTGTGGTTTTTAGACCTAAATTCACTGTACTCATCACATGTCTTTTTCTGGACTTTGACATCATCCACCATGACCTTGAAAAAGGGTTGCCATAAAGGTGGCTCTTGGGAGCATTGTGACACATGAGGATTATTGTGAGTGATGTAGATGGGATTTGTCCCTCCTACAAAAGTATGATATACTGGCCACTTGATAAGAAAGATTGAGAAATTCATGGCCATGCTCATGTGAGTCAATATGTGATATTGAGATTATATGTATGTCAGACATTCTACTCTAGTTCAAGGAACATGGATTGAACAACAAAGTGGATGATGATTCCATGCCTCAAGTTCAATATGCACATTAGTGACAAAGGAACTATACAAACACTGTAACATCAATCACAAATGGTAGGTTGAACTTGTTCTCCAACATCTGAATTACTTGGGTAGCAATGATATATTGCTTGATATTGCTCATTGCTTGTGATGTCATAATTTTATTATGGACAATCATTGCTAATGTAACTTGGAACCTATAGGGTCACACACATAGGATACACTAGGAATATGATTTTATACATGAATGATGTTTAAGGTTGATACTAAAGAGTTAAACATTAAATTTAAAGAACAATGGTTGAATATTGACTGACTAGATAATGAACCAACAAGTTCAAGTGTTGAACTGATGAATTCAAGTGCCAAGTCAATTGAACCAACTTTTTCTATCAAATCCATGAGATGACCAATTCAGCAAGTGAACCGATTGGCTCAGGTCTATGAGTCAATCGATTTAGGTTGTGGATCGACCAGTTGGTTGATCAATTCGATTGGATCAAGGATTAGTGATGACATCAATTTATTCATTAATTAGATACTAATTTCCAATTCAATTGTGAATGGGAAACATGTTGAAACACTCGGTTCAAGGGTTGAATTGATCGACTAGCATGCCAACCAATCGGTTCACATTTGCACCAATCATTTTGCAATTCATGGGTTACAAAACTTGATGAGTTTTTGCCCCCTTCAACTCCCGCTTAGTCTAGAACTCTTAACACTGACCCTCCTATAAATAGAGGGGTAGTCGAGCCTTTCTATAGATACACCAATAAGCTCCAAAAATTGTTGTTTTCTCTGGTTGTGATAATAGAGAGAATCCAAAAATGTCCAACCAGTCAAAAGGAAGGATAGCAAGGAAGAGACAATTGGGAGAGCAAGTCAGTGCTAGTACAATGACTTGAAAGATACAACTCCCTCCTGACTGTTCTACTAGCACAACATGAGTTCTTAGTGGTCTGTGTAGACTACTTTAGAGGCGAGGAGGCCGTTGCCTGCCGTTCAAAGGACAAAGTCAACTTATGTCTATGGTGAACAACCAGGAGGTCAACATAGACATTGTCTCGGTGCAATTTGAAGAAAGACACACATTATAGCAAGGGATTGTCACTGGACTTACTCCAGGACCAGGTATAACCTTGAAACCATCCTTCTCATTACATAGTTGTTGATATGATCTACTGTTCAAAGGATAATATGGTAGTTAAATTTTTATTTCCGTTTCCTTCTTGTTGCCGTATTTTCCAATAGTGCCATAAGAGTCACTTCAATTCACTATGCTTTGGGATTTATCGATATGATTAGATTTTGGTTTTTGTCATTTAATTATACTTAAAATGATTAATGTGCATATCAAATTAATGCCACAAATGATCCCAACTATATATATATATATATAGAGAGAGAGAGAGTCAGGCTAGAATACACTCGAGTGTATCTGGAGCGGAATACACTCAAGTAGTTTTTCATGATGCAATATTTTTTTTGAAAATCTAATCCATTGATCTTATTGAACATCTCGTGAACAACGCATACGCAAAATTTGAGAACATTTAGATATGTATAGCTCATGTTACGAAGACTGCAAAAATTATGCATTTAAAATTAGTTTCACGCGTCGATTTTGTTGTCCTTGGATGAGTGACTTACACTCATCCAAATGGTCTCAAAATTTGTATGTAGCCTAGTTATAGTATGACAGTGAAGATAAATAGTTTACATTTTGCAAAAAATAGTCTTTATTTGCAAACACACTTGAGTGTATTCGTGCGATCTGTACACTCGAGTATATTCTAGCCTGACTCTCTCTCTCCCTCTCTCTCTCTCTCTATATATATATATATATGCAATTTACACATGTCACCCCAAAAGGTGGTTTTGAAGGTGGATATGAATCATGGAAATGGCCAATAAACCAAATATTTATGCATGGTTGTGTGGTTTTTTATTCTTTTTTGTATCTCAGTTTGCATACTGAGCCTCTATCTTCTCTTTCATATGTAAAAATATAATTCTCTCCTTCCAATGCTCCCCTTAAATGTAACTTGAGGTTTCCTGATACTTAGTAATATGTTAAATAGCATCAAGATAGTTTTAATTCTTGTTACAATGAAGAAGACATTCAACATCACACGAACCACCCATTTTAGATGATGAAACGATCGACTGGAGGACTACAGAGGACACATGATAGGAGGAGCCGAACCAATTGGCTAGTCCGCCCAACCGAGCAACAAGAGGGGTCTAGAAGATGTTAGATCAGAGACCTGATGACCGTTCTGACAGACCAACCGACCGACCGTGAGGTGAGCCGATCGGTTCAAGGGTTGAACCGATCAATCGAGATTGGTTCAAGCACAAATCTTCATCAAAAATAGGTGGTTGCATGTGATGTTGACCTTAGGTGGTGGTAATTACTTATAGCTCCAAGGAAATATAATAGTATGACCATAACCATCACTTATGTTTTATTACACATTTACATTTGTGGGATATATCATGTATATGATACATACTATAAGTATGTGGTGATTGGATATGTATATATATTTATTAATATAAAATCACCCAATATCATATTAAGTCTAAGATGCTTTCCATTAGAAACACGCATTAAAAGTTGATTGACTATTCATGGTGGGTTGTCCATCTCATGGAAGTGTTATGGTAGTTATGTGGTCCTGCCAAACAGGGTGCATTGCGACCATGTTGGCTTTTGGGTCAGGCTTAACTAGGTGATCTTAATAAGATTAAGCACCTCAAAGCATGCAGATGACTATGGAAAAGAGTTGCACATACCATCTATCTAAGAATTACATAAGATGCAATTGGAATTTTTTCCTACCTTAATGATTGATTATGGACGCTAGCGTTGTCTGGGTAATAACTCAATTATTTTAGATCTTGGCTCACTAGAAGGTTGTACACTGCAATCTTTCAAATTGATAAGTGAGGGTTATACATTTCAATGAAATAGTGGGAGTGATAAGTAATTGAAGGCCTGATTTAACATCATCAATTTTTATTCATATCAAATCAAATCAAATAAAAAATGTATTGACAAAATGCAAAATTTTCTCTTGTAGAAACTAATGGCAAACAAATTGTCCTTACTATCTGTCCTTAAGAAGTACAAACTTAATGGGACAAATTTCCTTGTCTGATTTGGACTTTGAGAAGGATTGTTGATGATGAGCATAGACTCTATGTCCTAGATACACCAGTGCTATAAATACATGCTCCTGATGTGCCTAGGGCTAAGGTAGATACTAATTGGAAGCATGCCACAGACATAAAGCACCTTATGCTATGCTACATGAACTATGAGTTGCATGAGCAATTTGAAGAAATGGGGATTCTTGAGATGGTAACACATCTTAAGAATGTGAACAAAAATCATGCAAATTAAGAAAGGTACAATGTCTCAAAGGTGCATTTTGAGTGCAAGATGATAGAGGGAGATCAAATAAAGACCCATGTACTCAATATAATTGGAAATGTGGAACATCTAGAAAAACTTGGATTCTCTTTGTGCTAAGAGTTGGCCACGTATATGATTCTACAATCATTGCTTGAATCTTATAGCCATTTTATTGAGTGTTACCACTTAACATGGCCAGAATGCTTTTGAAATTTCTTGGCATGCTGATAAATGTTGAAGCAAGAATGAAGAAGGACTAGTAAGTGATGGTGATCAGCAGAATGGAGTCTAAGAATGAACTCAAGGCCATGAAGAGTTCTGATGCTAAGCATAAATCTAGATCTTCATCACTCAAGATAAGGAGAAATAAAAGTACAAGAGGAATATATACTTTGTACTTGAAGGGATTCAAGAAAATGAATATGGAGATAGAGATCTCCACTTTAGGTATATACATTATTGAGATAAATTTGTCTACTTCTTCATCATGGGTACTAGATACCAGATGTGGATCTCACATATGCTTGAATATGCATGATCTAAAAAGAAGTAAGCCTTTTAGAAAAGGTGAGGTCAAACTATGAGTTGCAAATGGATCAAGAGTTTCTGCCACTATAGTTGGACTATATAATTTATCTCTTCCAACAAGGCTTGTAATAGAGTTAATGCTCTGCTATGATGTACCTACCATAGATAGAAACATCAATTATGTATCTTATATGAACAAGTATGGATATGAATTTCATATTAATAATGGTTGATGTTCTATTTCAAAAATGAGAGCTTTTACAGTAGTGCCCTGATGTCTTATGGTATTTATTTGCTGGATCTAAAGACATATGTTTATAATGTATATACTAAAAGATTAAAACTTGATAACTCAAACAAAACATATCTTTGGCATTGTCATATAGGGCACATAAATGAGAATCACAAATCTAGATTCCATAAAGATGGTTATATAGACTCTTTTAATTTCAAATCAATGGAGGCATGTGAGTCTTGTTTATTGGGAAAGATCACTACAACTCCCTTCATTAGAAACAATGAGAGGGCTAGTGATCTATTAGGACTCATGCATACTAATGTATGTGGCCCTTTTAGAACAAATGCGAGATGTGGTGATTAGTACTTCATTACCTTTGTTGATGACTTCAGTAGGTATGGTTATGTTTACCTAATGAAACATAAGTAAGAAACCCTTGAAAAGTTCAAGGATTTCATGAATAAAGTATTGAATTAATGTGGCAAAAGTATGAAGGCACTTCATTTTTATTGAGGCAGAGAATACTTATGCTAAGAGTTTGAGGACCTTATGTGAGACTTTGGTATTGTATAACAATGGACTCCACCTTGAACACCTCAGAATAATGTTGTATTAGAAAGATGGAATCGCACATTGTTATATATGGTGGGACCAGTGATGAGTTTAGCTGAATTTCCTACTACCTTCTCAGGTTATGATCTATAAACTGCCACGTTTACACGAAACCGTGTGCCATCTAAATCGGCTCAAAAGACACCATATGAGATATGGTATGGGAAGCGTCCCAATGTGTATTTTATGAAGATTTGAGGTTGTGAAGCTTATGTGAGAAAGAAATTTCTTAAAAAGCTTGAACCCAAATCATCTAAATGTTATTTTATTGGATATTCTAAGGAAACCAAAGGATATTACTATTATTCCCTATCTGATAGCAAAGTGTTTGTTGCTAGAGATGTTGTATTCCTTGAAAAAGAATTTATTTCCAAAGGAATCAATGGGAGAAAAGTAGAACTCAAAGAGGTTCAAAATCAGCAAGAAAACATTGAATCAATAGAGGCGCTGGAGGAACAAGAAGACTCACAAATTGTTGTGGAATTTCAAGTTCCTCATGTAACATAAGGACCTTGTAGATCTAGTAGGACACGACTTGATTATGAATGATTTGGTTATATTGTGACTCAATAAGGCGGGGAGTTGGTCATATATGATGAGCCAACAACCTACCTAGAAGCTACTAAAGGACCAAACTTTGAGAGATGGCTTGAGGCCCCAAGATCTGAGATGGAATCCATGTACACTAATAAGGAATGGACCTTAGAGGATTCACCTAAAGGGGTAAAAACCCATAGGGTGAAAGTGGGTCTTCAAGAATAAGTCCGGCATAGATGATAATGTACAAACTTACAAAGGTTGATTAGTTGCAAATGGTTTCAGGCAATTTCAAGGTGTTGACCATGATGAAACCTTTTCTGCAGTTTCCATGTTAAAGTCCTTCAGGATCATGCTTGTAAGTACAACTTATCATGACTATGAGATTTGGCAAATGGATATTGAAACCACATTCTTTACTGGGTATCTTCTTGAGGATGTGTACATGACACAACCCGAGTGTTCTTTAAATCCAAAGGATGCATATAAAGTATGTAAGTTACAAAGGTCAATCTATGGACTGAAGCAGACATCTTGGAGTAGGAATCTTCATTTTGACGAGACAGTCAAAGAGTTTGGCTTTAGTCAAAATGAAGATGAACCATGTGTTTACAAGAAGATTAGTGGGAGCATGATTGTATTTCTCATATTGTATGTGGATGACATACTATTGATGGGGAATGACATCCCTACTTACATATGATAAAGACATGGCTGGGAAATACCTTCTCCATGAAGGACTTAGGCAAAGAATAATATATCCTAGGAATCAAGATCTATATAGATAGATCTAGTTGGATTTTTGGACTAAGTTAAAGCACAAACATTGACAAAGTGTTGAAGAGGTTCAACATGGAGGACTCAAAGAGAGGAAACCCGCGCATGTATCATGGTGTTACTATCTCAAGAGCTTAACATCCCAATTCTTGTGAACAAAGGGAACACATGAGTAGAATTCCAAATGCATCTGCAATTGAATCCATCATGTATGCAATGTTATGTCCTCATCCCGATGTCTAATATTCCTTGAGCATGATGAGCAGATATAAGTCATATCCAGGTGATGATCATTGGAAATCTATGAAGAACATCATTAATAACTTGAGAAGAACTAAGGATAAGTTCCTTATCTACAATGGGGAAGAAGAGTTGCTCGTAAAAGGTTACACTGATGCAAGCTTCCAAACTGATAAAGATGACTAAAAATCACAGTTTGGATTTGTGTTTTGCCTCAACAACAGAGTTGTGAGATAGAAGAGTTCCAAGAAAGAGATAGTTGTAGATTCTACAACAAATGCCAAGTGTCACATCTGATGCAACAAAGGAGGATGTTTGGATCAGTACATTCATTTCATTATTTGGGGTGGTTCCAAGCATCATTGATGCAATTGATCTCTATTGTGACAACAATGGAGCTATTGAACATGATAAGGAACCCAGATCACATCAATGTTCCAAACATATACAAAAATAGTTTGATCTCATATGAGAGATCATACATCGACGAGATGTGAAGATTTGCAAAGTACCAACCGAAAACAATGTAGCTGACCCCTTGACAAAAGCACTTTCACAGCTGAAGCATGATGGTCATGTTAGATCACTTGGGATTAAGTTCATGGGTGATTATCTCTAAGTGAAAGTGGGATTCTATTGGTATCTATGCCCAAAGAGCCAATCATATGATGATTGTAAGTGAATATCTTTTAGATGATTTCATTAATAATAAAGGCAATATTCCAATTTATTCTATTTTATTTAGTTATGAGATAATGATGTAACATAATAAATTTCTAAATAATGATATTAGTCAATGACATATGTCTTCGGGTTGAGGACCTAAATAATAAGATCATACCGATGTCAAGAGTATATGCATTCTTGTTATGTCCCTAGTCGGATGTTATTGTGGAAGGCTAATAGACAAGGATAACACATAAGACTAGAGTGTGTGTTGGTTGATGACAAAATCTCATTAAGTCATGATATGTAATATCAAACCAAACACATAGATACTTGTTAGATAACACTATATCAGGAAGACTCATCTTAGGAGTGATACTTGGAAACCATGATTGGTAGTCAAGTAATCTCTTATAGTGTTGATGGTGATTGTGGCTCTTAGACATGAAATCACAACACTCATCACATGTCATTCGGGGGTACTTTGACATCATCCACCATGACCTTGAATAAGGGTTTCTGTAATGGTGATGCTTAGGTGCATTGTGACACATGGGAATGGCTGTGAGTGATGTAGATGGGATTTATTCCGCCTACAGAAGTATGGTATCTTGGCCACTTGCTAAGAGAGACTCAGAAATGCATGGCCATACTCATGTGAGGCAATATGTGATATTGAGCTTACATATATCTTAGATAGTCTCCTCTGGTTCAAGGAACATCGATTGAACAATAAAGAGGATGACGATTCCATGCCTCAAGTTCAATCTAGATATCAGTGACAAAGGAACTATACAAACACTATAACAACAATCAAATATTGTAGTTTGAAGTTGATCTCCAACTTTCTGTATTACTTGGGTAGAAATGATGTGTTTCTAGATACCACTCATTGCTTGTAATGCCATAAATTAGTTATGGACATTCACTTCCAATGTAACTTGGAACCTATAGGGTTACACACATGTAGGATACACTTGGAATAGGAGTTTATTTATGAATTAAGTTTAAACTTGATAATAAAGAATTAGATATTCAATTACAACAACAATGGTTGCATTTTGACTGATTGGAATTTGAATCAACCGATTCAACTATTGAACCGATGAATTCAAGTGTAAAGTTAATTGAACCAACATTGGTAATCAGATCCATGAGACGACCGATTCAATAAGTGAACCAATCAGCTCAGGTTTATGAGTTGACCAGTTCAAGTTGTGAACCGACCAGTTGGTTAATCAATTTGATTGGATCAAGGATTGGTGATGACTTCATGTTATGAATTAATCATATATTGATTGCCAATTCATTACAATTGAGAAACATGTTGAAATAACCATTTCAAGGGTTGAATTGATCGGATCGCATGCCAACCGATCAATTCACCTATCAACCAATAGTTTCTCCGTCCACATGTTATCAAAATTCATGAATTCCTATTCCTTCGACCCCCGCTCAGTCCAGAACTCCTGACCCTAACCCTTCTATAAATAGAGGGGTAGTCGAGGCTTTCTAGAGATATAACAATAAGCTCTAAAAATTATTGTCTTATCTGATTGTGGTAACTGAGAGAACCCGAGAAAGTCCTACCCTTCATGGGGGGGATAGTAAGGGAGAGACAATTTAGAGACAAAGTCAATGATAGTACACTGGCTAGAAAGGGACAACTCCTTCCTATTTGTTATACTAAAGAAACAAGAGTTCCCAATGGTCTGTGTAGACTACTATAGAGGCAAGGAGACTATTTCTTATCGCTTGGAGGACAAAGTCAACTGATAACACACGCTACAATAAGGGATTATCACTGGACTTACTCCATGACCAAGTATAACCTTTCAACCACCCTTCTCATTACCTAGTTGTTGATGCAATCTACTGTTCAAATGGAAATATGAAAGTTCTTTTTTTTCCACTACTCGTTCTGTTGCCATATATCCTATAAAAAGTGAGTAACATCCAATAGTGGCACATATGCCAAACCTACTAGTAGGAGCATCACATAGACAACCGACAATACTAAGCATGTCTTTTATACTCCGGTCCCATCGCCTAAAATACAAGTATCTAAACCCATAGTTTGAGTTATGGCATGATTTGTCATTGTCAACACACAAATTCACCAGAGAAAAATAGTCCCTAGAGTTTAACCTTATATGGATAGCCAATCCACTTGAAAATAAATGTATTGATGTAGTATTTAAGGTATTGATCCACAAGGATGATGTGTCGAGAATTAAATCGAACGGAACTTTCAAAGAACAATACTTAACTCGAAAGGTGGAGAATAATTAATCTAGATCAGGAAAGTACAATTGCTGAAATTAAAATGTAGAATTAAAAGGAACAAAGTAAAGTGCAAGAATTGAAACTAGGTTAAATACAAATGTAAAATGAAGAGTTCAAAGAGTAGAAGGAATCAACCGAATAAAATTAATTTAGATTTTATGAGTTATCGGAAGTCCATGTTTCACCACTGTGAACTCCATAGTTAAATTAACCACTTTTAGGTTCCTTCTAGATATTTTGAGGTTAGGACCATGTATATTTGTCCTCTTCAGACTTAGATCCCATGGATTAAACTTTATATGGTCCCGTGGTCATCTATGATCCATAGGTCCTGATTCAATCATCCAATGTATTCTCAAGCATCTCTTCTGTTTCATTCGCTATCTACAAGTCCATGATTATTTCATCATAGATCATGACTGCCATGGAGCATGACCGATCATATCACATTCAAGGTATCAAATAGATAATAACAACATCTATTATATTTGAAAGGCGTTTTAGAATATAGATATAGAGATCATGGGACTACTCCCCATGTCCTGATAAGGAGGAACCACTTTGACATGATGCAAGTGAACAAATGCTAGAGTTTGAAAAGTTGGATCCTTGATCTGGAGACCCAGAGATCCAAAGATGCTTTTTCTTATCCCCCCTCCTTTTATAGGGGGAACGAGGGGGAAAATCCCGAAAGGAGTGGCTTTCTTCAGTTCAAAGTTACATTGGTCAAACTTTAACTGCATTGACGACTTCCTCATTTTGGCATTTCACTGAGTCTTTACTTACCTTCTTTCTTCCACATGAACCATATAGAATTTATCATTTCTTTGAATTTCCTTCCTTTAATCACATTGACTACTCATTAACTTCTTTGAATCTCTTTGCTGTAGAATTTTGTTATAGGAATTTTGGTTGGATTTTGACCCCTCCAACGAAATTTTCATGTAAGTTCTAAAGCAGTCCAAAATTTTTATTTTCTTGTAGGAAATTCAATTCCCTTTCCAATGCATATTTGCACAGTTAATTTGGAGTTTGTATGCAAAAGTTATATCAATATTAGTGGATGTAATATGTATATCAAGCACTATGGGAAATTGTGCAAACATCTTTCAAGAGTAATTTTGGAAATTTTCACACTTTGAAACAAATTGTCTATTTTCCTACAAATGACGCAAGATATCATGTAAAACCTCTAATTGACTAAAAAAAAGGAAAATCTAAGATAATTAACCCAAAATCTAGAGAATCATGACAAAATATCCCAAAATAGAGATCTAAAACATGAAAATAAAATGGATAAATATGCATTTATCAAATACCTCAAACTTAAATCTTTGCTCATCCTAGAGCAATACTAAATAAAAAATAGTGCCCAATGGGGAGCATCCTAAATATAAAATAGAGCAATACTAAATATGCATTTATCAAATACTCTCTTCCAGTATTCCTCACTTTCATATCACTACATGAATCTTTACCATCTTACATGGCTAAGTAACCTCGATATCCTAGAACCACAAAAAAACACATTTTTCTAACATTCCTTACTCGAATTTGGTTCACAACTTGAATCTGTTTCAAAAACGTACAAGGAATTTGAAGTTATATCCCTTCATTCATTAGTACTCATGCATATTCTTATGAAAAAATTGCATAAGACTAGAGTTCAAGGATTTGATGGGGTTATGTAGATTCCTCTAGGCATGAAAGGTGGAGTAAAGGGAGGTATGGAAGGAAGTGGTCTCTCCTCTATTCGACTTGAGACCTTTTTATTTCTTTGTTTGTAGTTACATTGAACACCTATTTTGGTGTGCTCTTTTGGCATATTTTCTTGGTGGTACACTCCTATTAAATTTATGAGGGGTATGGAAGAAGAAAAAGAGGGAGGAGAGGGGGTGTGCTGCCCCAAACTTGGAGTTTGGCACATATTCTTGACTTTTTGATATTTTGTTCTTCTTTTAGAGGATAGAGAGATAAGAAGTGGAGGAAGAAGTGTAGAAGAGATTGTTCTTGTGTTCTTCTCATTTTTTAGAATTCCAGTGCCTTAGGAGTATTATAACATCATTTTAGACCATTCTAAAATACATAAAAATTTGTAACTTTATAAGTCAATTCCACAATTCTAATAAATATATATTGTTTTTTAACTCCTATCTATCTAATCAGGCTTTCCATCTTTCCCAAGGATAGTGTTATTACAAGTCATAGGGGAGCAAATGATTTCTAATAAGGGGATTTGAAGAATGATGCAAGAAGATTAACTAATTCATAGGAGTTTCTTGATTAACATGCACAAATGGATAACTAGATATAGGTCAAAACCAAGGAAAAAGAAAGAAAGTTTTAAAATTTTTAAAGCTAAATAACATAAATAAATTTCTAGAAAAATAAGACAGAGTGGGTGGAAGGGAACGTACTACCCACCTCCAAACAAGATTTTTAATTTTTCTCATCCTAAATAAAACTTAAATTCATAATGGAGGGAAGAATTTCTATGGAGTCACCAAGAAGCCCTGATAGTTCAAAAAATGTCCAGCTAAAGGGGGTGCCGATGAGCGTTAAAGCTTTGAAAAAAGGAGGTTCACGGTACACCTAATGATTTGGTGGTCGTAGTAGCTCAAAGGGGATGTCAAGGTTTTTGAAATAATATTGTCTTCTAACCCACAACCCATACAGTAAGATCCACAAATCTTCCTATTTTAGTGGAGGAAAAGTGGTAGCATGATGAAGTGGTGCAATAGAGGGATGTCTCTATCTGAAGGCCTTCCAATCTTCTCAAATGTGAATGTTAGGGGCAAACTACCTTTTGTTGTGACTAAGGTAGTAAGTGAAGGATTTTCCATGTGTAATGCTGGAAAATCAAGAACATGTGGATGAATTTGCTGAGGTTTCACTTCATCACCTGGATTTTCATGTAGTAGGCATGTTTTTGGAATGGGAGGAACTATCTCATAAGCCTAGGAAACTTTATATGCAACTATGTGTCCTCCCTACCATCAACATTATGGTTGACAGAGGTATGGGGATTCTTTACAATGCCGAATTATAGATCTGATACCTTTATAAAACATGTGCCCAATTCAATGGACTCAGAAGGAACCTCATCATAATCTAATGGAAGAGGCATGCAGACTTATTGCGGAGGTGGAATAACCTCATCAAGCTCAACCTGATGTAGAATAACTCATAGTCATGGAGGAATGTAGGGCTCTTAATGAAGAAACCCTTCTTCAAAAGGATCCACATGTATATCATTTAGAATAGGCTCAACCAACTTTTGTTGGTTATTGGTAAGGTGTGGATCAATGTTTACATCAGTGGTGGTTGGTGGAGTTTTAGGTTCTTAAGTCATCTCTGGCTACTCCATCTTCTTGGGGATCTCCTCACCGGGGTCAACCTAATGTGGAACAATGAGTGGTTTAGGTGGAGTACATGGCTGCTTGTAAGGAAGCCTTCATTCGAGAGGGTCCACAATTTCATCATTGTAGGGTTATGGTGCATAACCCACAATAGGATCAACCAAGGTTGTTTCATCATCGTAAACATCTAGATCTGAGCCTACGATAGAGAAGGGCGGTGGAGCTTTAGGAGTTGGGAGGTTCTTCAAATCTTCCAGTCTTAAACCGTTTTATTGAAGGATTCTTAGCTCATGAAATTATCTATATTGGAACTCATCCTTTCATTTTATGACATATATTGATAGTCTGGGCCCCATACAACTATTTCCTGAGCTATGCAAATTTCCTCCATTGAAGCAGACTCGATTTCTTTACAACACATGCCCATCTCCGTATCAAGGATTTGTTGCATCTCTGTTGCAGTGCATTGGGATTCCTATGTAGGGGCCTCCTTTGTTCTTGCCTCGGCCCTCATGGCCTCTCTTTTATTAGCAAGTGCTTATCCTACCTCACAATTTGCTTCTTCCTTGCTTACAAGGTGCGATACTTCATATTTCTCCTTGGGGGTGTACTATTATGTACAAGGTACACCATTCTCATGTTTGCTTTGTGTGGAGACATTTTGGTGTACTCCAACATGTCATGATAGGGGGAGCCACATCTCACAATATGTGGTGTAAGACACTCCATTTTGTTTATAAAAACAAATTCTAACATACCAAAACTTGGACATATTCTCTTTTTGGCCCTTTTCCAAGCTTTTCCTTTCCTTTCAATTTTTTTGGCCTTGATGTTTAAATTTTGGAATTTATAGTAGTTTGGTGAATATTTATTCAATAATTATACCAATGGAAGGGTTTATGCACTCATACCTCAGTGAAAGCATATTTAAGGATCTAAAATGTAAAATCACCACTTAAGTGGAACAATGGTAAATAAATTTATGCCAGAAATGTAAGGCCACAAACCTAACTAATGTATTGAACATGCTTAATTGCCATAATTAAGTTCTCTACACCTTACTCTAACTTCATGATGTGTCTTGAAATCATAAAATGAGCCTAAGTTTAAAAAACTTTAGTAGGGAGTGCATCCCCTCTCAGGTCCCACTCCTTACATAAATGTTAGCAAAAATGAGAATGGGAAACAAAAAAGCAAATTACAAAAAAGACTAAAAAATATAAAAAATAAACTAAGAAATTATAAGACAAAATAAAAATTATAAAACAAAAATAAAATTAGATGATTTTAATAGGGTTAGATTGAATATCAACAAGTATGAAAATTTGTAGAAAAAACCTACTACCGGAATGGAAAATTAGTAGGAGGAAACCCTCTTCAGCCTCAACACTTTGGCTAGGATTACATGGGTCATTGGCCACTGTTCAACCTCAACATTTTGTCTAGGATTACGTGGGTCATTCATCACTCTTCAACCTTAACACTTAGGATATGATTAGGGTTAGAAATACCCTAATCAATACATGCTCAAAAGAATCCAAATCCAAATCAAAATAAGCATACTTTTGATGGTAACCGTGAAATTTTAAAATTTTGTACACAAATTGAAATTAGATTCTCAATTATGGTGAATTGCATATCATTTGATAAAAGTACATTAAATTACAAAATCAAGAGAAATAAGGTGCAAGTGAAGCCAAATTAGAGTTATCTCTTAGCATATTGATTTAAAGGCTTAACCAAGCATGAACCTGAACTAAAACACAAGTCCAAATATTTTTCACATAATTTTCAACGAGGTCCTCAAATAATGGTCAAGCAACAATTGGGTCCACAATTTGTAAGGAAACTTGAAACTTAGTGCAACAAAGTGAAAATTGTGCAAAGTCAGAGGTTTCACTTAATAATTTGATCCCAACACTTAATTTAGCATTCAATTATATAATAAATGAAGATTAGATTGTAATTCTGGTTGATCTTGGTTAATATTTAACATTCATAAACTCGCCAAAAGGATTTCTCCCCTAAAGTCCCAAGTTTAGTGCATAGAGCCACAAAAAGAAGCACACAATTTACTATAGATAGTGTTTAGGACTGACAACCTTGACCTAATATAAATCTTAATTATCATGAATTTATCTAAATTCTTAGGGTAGATTCTTTAGATATAATTTTAAAATTCCAGCATCTTATGAATCATTCATTGAGTTATTGAAGTTCATCGACATCCACCTAGGAGATAGTGATATCATCATATTTCATTGATCTATAATGAATTATTTTTGTTTATTCATGTATTTGACCCATGCAATTCATGAAGCCTTTAGAAAAATCGTATAACTGCTCTTGATTTTGTCATTTAAAAAACAAATTGTATCTTAATTATGATCATATCATGAATCAAATTCTAAGTCATTTTAGGTTTCTATCTCCTCATCTCCTTTAAGACTAACTTCTATTTCTTATGAATAGTCACATTATATCATACACAAGAGATGATTTTCAAAGTGAATTATCTAATCTCCTCATTGTGTCATGAATATTTACTTCAACTCTATTGTAACACACACTAGCCGGTCTTAGATCAGCTCAATTTCTATGCTTCACATTTGTCACACTACATCTTATAAATCCCTATTCTACTATCATTTAAGTTATCTTCCTTTTACAAAAATTCTAAATTTTTGAAGTCCTTTTCGGAAAATGTATTCTCTAAGAACTTCAATGTATGCATCCCTATATTCTAAACACTAATCTTGTCTTTACTTATTTGTTGCACATAGATAAAGCTTTACATTTTGATTCATATCTACTTAATCTCATTTCACTTAGAATATGAGATTACAACACGGAATTCCTATCCATACAAGGTGTTCTTTCAACCATAAAAAACTCCTCATTTTAGTACCTTCAAATTAAAGCATCATAGTGTGATATCATTTCCTTTAGTCATCCAACTCTAAATTTCTATGAAGTAAAACATGAGAATTTCTTCTCCTCAAGTGATTTTATTAATAAATTTTATCACTTGTTTAGCCAATTTTGTACTTAGTTATTGTTTAATATCCCCAAACTTAAATCCTAATTTTCCATCTCATGACATTTTTTACCCCAATATTTTTATTATAGTTTCGTATTTTATTGTATTCTTGGGTTGCTTCCCAACTGATTACTTATTCTGAGTACTCAAAAGGAGAATAACTAGGGAGTTCCACATTGATAATCCTTCAATACTTGGATACCTGGACAAGGAATCCAAACACTGAGTTCAAATACCATGAATCATGCTCATGTCATGTTCATCACTTAGTTATTATTTTATTTTAAATTTGTATTGTCCTTGTAGACTTAGCTGACCGGGCTCTGATACTAAAATGGTGAGCACCCATTCTACCAATCAATTCCCAACTATTTATTAGGACAAATCCTTAAAACAAAACCCAAATTAAATCTAGAAACCAAAAAATCCAATCAAACATATCAAGTAAAGAGAAATCCATTAGAATATTATTGCAAACTATCACCATAAAATTTTGCAAGACATCATATGCTTGGTTACCATGTGTTTTCAATCATCATACCACCATGTAAGACCTGATAGAGAAATTAACAAAACTTCTATATTGAGATCATGATAAAGGATTACATAAAGATCAATATTTGTCAATATAGAACATGCAACTAAATTATGATCTAGTTCATAACTTATAATCACATAGAAACACAAAAAAATATCATACCACATGCATTACCACTAGCCAAACAATTCAGAAAAGTGAGAGTACTTGGACACTGGACACTACTATATTATCACTTATTATGTCTTGATCAGCATGTCCTTCCCATCACATTACCATATTTAACACATTATGAAAGAACCATATGGGACTCAAAAAGATCCCAACGAGAAGATTACTACAACTAAGAGATCAAAATGTATTTATACATATTAAGATGAATTTTTCAAGGAAAGAGAGATGCTTATTACTTATATTAATTTCTAATTATCCATTTAATCTTCTAACCCGAAACAAGATATCAACACAAGACAAAAGCATTTTATGTCACTATAGAAATACTCACATATCTCATCTAGCTTGACTTGAAGGAAATGATATTACTTTCAATTCATTAGACAATCAATATGAACACCCTAGAATTATCTTGGTTAGCATTAATACTAAAAATTACTCGATTGTATAGTATTAGACTACTTCTCTATTCAATTTGAAATTATACCTTGCAAATTACAAGCTTAGGACTTCAACATCCCTAATCTCACATATAAAACTAGCCCTTCCTAGGTACTCAGGTTACAACACGTAAAACTTGGGTATTTAGACCCATATTCCAAGTTACAACCTCAACCACTCTCATTCACATTAAATTGAAGTCATGGTCTCATCCACTCTATTATCACATGCACAAACCCTATAAAGATGTAGGAAAAATATGAACTAGTTATCCACATATACTCAAAATTACCCGACTTCAAGAACCTTCTCATAATTGAAGACTACTATAAGTATACTCATCTAACTATTCAACCATCTAAAACCTGGATCGTTCTATAAAGGTAGGACATTCCGTACATGATCAAGATTCCACTTTTTTACTTAGTTTTATTACTCATTTTTCATATCTAACTCATTATTAATTATCTTATTTAGTCCAACTCCATTACATTTCTCTCCTCTTATTATTGTTATGCAAAATGAATATCAAAAGTAGGAAAATAATAAGTACTATATAATACGAACATTATATGGAAAGAGGTATATTAAAATTCACAAACAACCTCATAGATGTCTTCACATTCACTTTTCAACTTAATTAGGTCTCAAACCTTAAGTTATTACTATCCTTCCTAGGAGCAACCCAATGAGATTAACATCAAGGATCCATGAAACTCTATGATATACATGTCCAACATTAGGATTACACAAGGCATAAACATATAGTATTCTCTTTACATATTCAAAAGCATATAAAGAATACATTAGGTAGGCCATTATCTCATGTCTAGAGATTTTCATTGTCCTCATTTAAGAATAAGGCATAGTAGTTCCACGAGATTAATCATCACTATGTCAAAGTGAGAGTTTTTAGAGACTAACATATTGCATTTCCTTTCGAACAAATATTCAAATCAGTGGTAATTTTTCATTACCACATTTTACTTGTAGGGTCTAAAATATTATTATGAAGCATATAACCTCATTTAGGGGTAAGTGTCTCAAACACACAAGACAACACATATTTCATCCCTGGACATTTCACAATCTTTCACATCATCTTATATTTATGCACTTCCATTTATGAATTAGTCCCTTGATCATATAACCTTTCCATCATCCTAGTGATTTTATCTTGTCATTTCCGTCATGAAATCAAGACCAAGACATACACTCCATCCTTGATAAATAATGGTGTATCTCCTTTTATACCATACTTAGTCAAAACATATATATTGTAGGAGAAGAGGTGAGGAGGAGGCGTATATCTACAAGTTTGTCATCTTTTATTAAAAGTTCATACTTGATCAGAGATTACATCCTTCGTGCCCTTATTCCTAATTTTTTACATGGAAAATTATTATGAGTTATCATATTCATGTAGGTTTACCTTTACATCTTACATTATGATTCATATTCTGACATAAGATGAGGATAAGCAATTAAATCATATGAACTATTTCATATTATATCTCAAAGTACCCATGCATGGTAAAATTAGTTGTTTTAGGTCATGAAATAGTCAAACTCTTATTAGGAATCTATATTCACATTGGAGGGTTGAATGAGTACAAGGATGTGCTATGATGAATGACAAGTATAGAAAACCTTAGAGATTAAAGAATATGTATTATCCATCTACATGCTCCTATGTTGCACAAATCATCAAATTGGGCCATAAGAAGGTGATACATGAAATAAGGCTCCGACATTACTTCCAAGGGTACATTTATCTTCACATTACGTCCCTACCCTAGGTAAGCATGTAAAGTTTTGTGAACAAACTCTAACGTATGCAGGAGATATCTCCAAAATAAATTTGTTCATAATAAAACCATTTTTGGGTATAAACGAGCTGCCTTTAAGTATTTAATCTAGATCCAATGAGATTTCAACAATAAAATAGTTATTAAAAGTGTCTCACTCCAAAAGCCCCATCTAAGCTCCACTGAGATAGAGCTAGTCTCAACTAGGTCAAAAATAAGGTAAATGTTTAGATTTAGTAAGAAAAACCACCATGGATGACAATGAATCTCTCTAAGGAAGAAAATTAGATGAAGAAAAGCAATGAAAAATAAAGATTAGGGGGGGGGGTTACACGTTTTTAGGTAAACAAATTGGGCTATCTAGGTCTGAAACCACTAAGGGAATCTTGATTTACAACATGTATGGACTTCCAAGCACATGAAAGCCTCCATCTACGACCATCTACCTCTTTGGAGCTATGATAAACTATACTATATTTGCTTTGTGTTCTAGAAACAACTTGAGGTTTCAAATGAGCCTTTAGGTCAAAGGGGGAAGGGGTACTTTGAAGATAGAACAAGTGAAATGTTAAAACAATCCATAAATAGGTTTATAATTTCCATTGGTCAACACAAAATTTCCATTAGTCAAAGTAGCAAGTCCATCAACAAAGATACCATTCACATCTACCTATGCAACATATCCATAGACTCATGTTGAATTCCTATTGATCTAAAACTTCTATCTAGCAGAATGTTCACTGGTCTGAAACACCATCGACCAACAAGCTCATCGATTGGCACTCTCAATGGGCCCCTCTTCATGACTACATATTCATCAATTGTTGTCTGATGACCATCGGACAGAATGGTCATCAACTTAAGGTCATCAACCAACATGGCCATCGATCACTTGGGACATTGACCACTAGGGACATCAACCATTTCAAAACCTAAACACTTAGGCTTGGGTTAGGGTTTTAGTATGTAAGGGAGGAAACCCTAATAAGGTGATGTTCAAAAGCATCCAAACCAAATAAAATCAAGAGTACTTATGAAGGAAAATGAGCTTAGATTAATTTCATAGAAATTGTAACTTGATCCTCTATTATGGATACATTGCATATCAATCAACAAGTGTACATAAAATTAAAAAATGAAGACCAATAAGGTGCAGTTGAGGACATCATTTGAATTAACATATGCATCATGTCCATAGACCCATGTCGAATCCCCATTGATCACTAATTTGGTGTTGCATTTCTAGGGGTATTTACACTCTTTTACATGTCGTGACACGCCTTTCCCATGCTAACTGACATGTTCGTACACACACTTTGGCCCATCTGGACTTCTCCAATGCCTTCAATATGGTTCATAGGTCCACTATATTATGTGAAGTCCATCCCTTATCCACATTTATCACACATTGGCCTTAATTATTCTTTTGTTTTTATTCTCATCTTTACTTGGATCAGGGTGAGTGTATTTTCCTATTCACTAGGGACCAAAAAGGTGATCCAATTGGACCAATTCTTTTTTCTTTGGCTCTTCATCCCCTGATTTTGTAGTTACATGTTGCTTGCTAAGTTGTCTTGTTGTCATTATAACTCAATGATGACACTCTCATTAGTGGAGCTATTTAAGTGTTTAAGGCCTTATCTCTCCTACAAGATTTGGGCCTAGGCTTGGGACTTTATCTCAACATATCCTAGACATAAATCTTATGACCTTTTACTGGACCTAGAAAAGCACCAAGTTGTGAACTCTTTCCTTTTGACATATCCCAAACTTTGTGGGTTGTGAACTTTCTTGGTGGTTTGATTTCCCTTGAGCATAGTTTTGTTTAGGAATTATTGAGGAAGCTTGTGGTCTAATACCTAGACATTATGAATATCTTCGTCTTACTCAGTGATCCACCATATGACATTCTTCTCCTCAATAGTGTGTTGGATTTCCAAAATCATTATTTGCTCTTCAAACCATGCCACCTTATTATGTTGCCTCAACCTTGGATAAATTTTATCGTTGACGACATGATTGCTTGTCAAACACTATTGTTGGAGAAGGCCAAGTATTTGGTCATTTATAGTAGAATATTGAGACACTACCTATGCATCTAGGAGGGTCATGTATTATAATAGACCAAGATGTTGACATGTATGCCTATATTGCTTATTCGATTTCAATATCTTCAAGGTAAGCATGGCAGCTTCTGATGTAGATGCACAAAGAGTTTGTAAGCATGATGATTCATTTATATCAAAGCATCATCATTTCTTCCCCTTTTCTTTTGATATATTTGGTGTGCTTGCTAATGGATCTATTTCCCTCTTACGATGATCCAAGATATCATAAATATGAATGTGTTGATGCACCATCTATATATACAAATTTTATCTTTAGATCATTGAGTTTTGCCATTCAAAAGGGATTGACATCCAAATTATTAGCTCGCTCCTCTGCAAACATGCTCCTCTAAGTGTCACTTGATATTTAGCATTTCTCATATATAAATCTCAATCCAATGGAAGCAAGTTATCTCTTAACCAGTTGATTTCATTGCTTAATCAAGCATGAATGTGAAGTAGAACACAAAGTTAGATATTTTTTTACACAATTGGTGGTTACAAACTCAGAACATGGTGAATTCACAATTGAGTCCACAACATGCAAGGAAATATGAAATTTGACGACAAAGTGCAAATTAAGCTAAATAAGTGATTCTAAAACATAATTAAAAATCAATTATGACAATCATTTGATAATACAATGTAATTACAATTAAGCTTGGTTCAAATTCTTACAATATGTGTTTCTTTAGATCTCATTTAGAGGTTAGTCTTTAATTACACTTCACTATTTTTAACTATTTAGTTTTTGTTACATATGTGAATTCCTAAATTTAATGTTTGGTTGGTTAATGTGCTTTTATATACTTTATGGTGATATACTTGTCAAATAATGAGGAGAATCCCTAGTTATATTAAGTTTGAGTGTTATGGTGATAATAAACCTAAAATAACCCAAAAACCTCAATTGCCTAAAATACCAAATATTAGGATATACAATATGATGTTACCTTGATATGTATGCATACAATGGTTCACTAATGTGTAATATGTTAGTTTAGTTTCATGGGGGTCTTTTGACATTTTGTAATCTTAATTCTGATATATTTTAGGAATCCCAAGGTGATATGTAGTAAAGTAATATATCACTAATGTGATTTGTAGAATCTATGCCAATAGTCGAAGAAGAAAAATATGTCTGTATAGAGTTTTGAAATGCATAATATTGGTGTACTAGATGCTCCTAACTTTTGAGCATTTGAAAAAAACTGATGAGGATGCCTTCTGAGTTGACCAAAAGTGAAGAATTTTATTGCATTCTTTGCCACCCGTTTTGAATATGATGAGTGCGTTCCTTAGAATATTCATCATAAGAAGCAATATTTTTAGTGAATAATTACAAGGAAAGTGATGAGGATCATAGCAGGTTTGCTAGTAACTTGTTTCTTTTCTCGACCATGATGTAGGGTCACACAGAGAGAAACTCACGGTCAAGAAAAGAAACTAGCAAGTAGCATATCTTGGTATGTTGGGTAGTCAGGAATACACACCCTATTAGTGTATAAAACCATATGTTGACTTTTGTCATGCCATGTTTTCATGACATGTCATGTTTGAAGTGTATTTCCAAGATCTTGATTGTGTATGGTGCTGAGTTTTATAGTTTCAGTGCTTCTAACATTGAGAACATCATGTTTTGGAGATGGCAATATGTGTTGATGCGTCCATAGGTTTTGAAATCTTAGTCGCAACACACTGTGTCAAAGAAGGCAACACATAATGTCTCCACTACCAACAAAGAAAGTACAACTCACTAACACTAGTGGTAAGACACTGTGTATAATCATTAAAACATCATGCATTCCACCACTAGGGTAGATTTACATCGGTCAACCAATCTTTGTCATTGGTTGGGATAAACAACCTGCAACTAGTACATTCCCTTCCTACCCATTAGCTTCATGGGGCCAACAAGGAATCCTATTATGACATAATATGTTTGGATGAAGACACACCATGTCATCATCATGTGTAGTTATAGAGTACTGAATGAAACACTGGAGATCGTAAAATGACCTTGAAATGGTGACAAAATGTTCCAAGGAGTGTGAGATATATGATCCTTGAAGAAAAGTAAGATGCAGAGGAGATGACTTCTATTTGAAGGCACGAAGACATGTAGAGAAGATGTAGGAACAACATGTTGAGGATGCTGGGAAATAAAGCATTGGTGATGGAAGGAACATTCCCAAAGGGTAGGAGGACTGCTAAGGCTTGATGACAATGAAACCTCTATGTCCCCACCCTATCCTGAGGACTAGAATCAATGCTCTAATAATATGTGACTGACATATGACTAGTCAGCAATAGATGTTCTTATTTTAAATAGAGTCTCAATTTTTTTAGGACTATGGGTAACACCCAATAACCCATGTACATGGTGTAGGAATAATCCCAATATACAAATAAAAACATTTAAATTTATGTTATTCAAACAAAATGTCTAAAATGTAATTAAAAATACTTAGAATAAATATAATAGTTTAACATAGAATTTTTTTATAATAAGCCGTCTAATTACTTCCTTATTCTTTAATCCTTGGATCAAGACACCCTCTAGTAAAATGCACATGAACCATACAACCATTCATGTATACCATCAATTATAATGCACATGATGGAGTCAAGGACTAGAGGGATAATTACTTAATCATTCGTAAATAAATTCAATGCAAAAAGTATTTTTATTGAAGCTCTTAGAAATAAAATATGGTTATTGTATATAGTATCATGAAGGTTAAGTTAAGAAACATGAATAGTCATTAGTGCTTGATGTCAATTTTTTAAGTGCAAAGATTATATATGTGAAAAAGTTTGCATGATGATAGACAATAAACTACACTTGAAATTGTAAATTGGACCTGGCATAAGTTATTTGGAACTAGTGTATTTGAATGAACAAATGCATTAATGGAAAAAAAATGCATGACATACAAATTGGTTGTTAGGAAAAATTAAGAAAGTATGTAAAATTTGTGACGAGTTCTAAGTGAATTCATTAAAATTGTGGCACCAACACCCTATTTGGAGTAGATATGAGGCATTTAGGTCGTTATTATACTTCAAACAAATGAGGAAACCAACTAGAAGTGAATAAACCACTTACAAGTGATGCTCAATCATGAGAATACGTCACTTGTTAGGAAAATAGTTAAAAAACATCAAACAAAATTGAATAATTAATTTTTTATTTTCTATCATGAGTTGGTCACAACTTAATATAATGATCACATTCATCAAACATATTTAGGATTTGCATTGCATATAAAACAAAGACATCACCCTCTAAATATGGAAATTTCTATCAATATTGTGAATTACCAATTGGGTTTGTGCCATTAGTAAGTTGAAAGGTTGAAACCATTAATGTGAGAAGGGTATCGATGTATTGTATTGTAGATAGAGATACTTATTCCTCCAAACTTCCCATATCCATATTTCATCTAGTCTTTTTTATATAGGAATGAAAGTTTATACTACAAACAAGAATTTGAGAAAGGTATAGAGAGAACAAATGTATAGTCACATGCATAATTCTAGGTCCTAATGGGGGGTTGATACTTAGGACTCATACTTAAAAGTTATATTCCTTCTTCATTTTATTTTGTACAATTAAATTAATAGACAATTTGTTGGTGCATTAAGTGGTGTATCCAATCATTTGTTTTCACATAGACTATGATATCAAGACTAATTGATTAAGTATGATATGCATACAATAATATAGGACTCATAGGACTACAAAATGGTAGAATTTTACCATTCCATCAACATAATTCATTTGTTGTCACCTTATATCTCAAATAGACGTGAACATGTGCAAATGGAATAGTTAAGTCGAGAAGCACTTGTACAAAATGGATCACTTTTTTCTAGTATCAACAAATCTTGCTTCACAATTTTATCGTTTCAATTAGAAATTGAATATAGTGTCAACATAATAAATATTATAAATTTGGAATATTTGATATATTTGGAAATCAAGTATGAGCTATTGCTTAAAAGTTTCTATGTGTGCGGGCTATTAGGGTACGTCAATAGGGATTGAACTAATAATAATGAATATGTTGATGTACAACTAGGTGGGGTGTTTGGCACAAAGCATCATAATGGAAAATCAAAACAAGGTTACTGGAGATATTTACGGGGAAGGTAAAATAAAGAGAGCACTTATTTTCCATAACAAATCTAGTCATTATATGTCAAAAAAATCTAAGGACAATCAACAATAGAAAACCAAGTTGTGAGTGCCAGGATGAAGCAGAACAAAGAGGAAAATGTCTATAATAGAAGCATGCATTGAAAGAGGAAAATGAAAGGGATTTTCGACACATGGTCACAATTAACAATAAAAATGGACACGATGAAGAAGAAGAGGTGGCAACGCTTACTAGCCAGTATAGGGGAAAGGAGGTTTAGACAATGGACATATTATAGAATTGTAAGGAAAGTGGAGGAAAAATAGGAAGCTAAAGGTAAAGGTGATCCTAGTTAATGAAGACTTAAGGGGAACGAAAACACCACATATCCAAGTTGCTGATTGAGGGACCCAAGTGTCACATGATATGTCATACTAGTTAGTAGTCTTCATGGAGACATATTGGATATATGATAATACACCAAAGAAAGTTTCTAAATTTGTTCTATCAGGAACCCTTCTACTGCAAAGAAACAATGCATAACATGGAATAACATTGATGTTGGACTAGGAGTATGGATATATGAAATCATTCTTTAAAATGGCATGTCAACCATGAAGGTGCATACACACTCACATAAAAAAATGAAAGCACAAAAGTAGTTCTCCATAGAGGTGAAGGGGAAAACTACAGAAATATAAGAAAAATCCTTTCATTTTTTATGAATTAAATGAGATAAAGTGACAAATTTTTGAAAGGACAAGTTATTCTAAGAAGAGATATCATGGAATAGAAACCACAAAAAAGGCATATGCAAGATGGATTGGAATGATTTCATTGACCATGTAGCATAAAAACAAAGTAGATCTGAGAAGGAAAGGGGAAATGGTGGAAGAGGTCATCCAAGTAGAAGAGGGTGGATCTAATCCACTCCAAAAAGAGAAACAAGAATCATCAACTACATTTGTTAGGGCATGGGGCACCCTGACATGACAAAGGTTCTCCACTCTTGGTGTTGGAGGGAGAGAGAGAGCGTGCATCTAGCTTTCATTATGTTAACCATGATTTCATGAACAAAACCCATGAAAAAATGTGTCTTTGTTGATGGAACTTGTCTATTTGGTGTGGGCCGAGAAAGAGGAATTGTATCATGGAAAAAATATAGACATGCAAATTATTATCTCTTCACAACAACCTGTAGAGTATTGCATTATAGTGGGGAATACATGTCCATAGTGGAATTCATTTTTAGCATTATGGATGGTTTGATCCACAATAGAAATGAAAACATGGGACTTGATGTATAAATTAAAATAGAGATATATATGCTTGTGATTTTACTTGGGGATTTCAATGAACTAGTGCCTAACACAGGATAGAATGGGGGCCTCCAAAAAATCATAGAGTAAAATAGAAATTTAGGGATGTCATTGATGTCTGTGATTTGGTGGATGTGGAATTTACATGAGATGGCTTCATGTGGAACAAAGACTTATGTGAAGGAAATACTTGATAATCACTAGTGAATTTGGATTGACATGGCATGTTCACTTAATGCAAGGCAATCCATCCTCCTATCTATGAGTTAGATGATGACCCAATTGTTATTTGTGTTGATAGTAGATACATAAAGAGGAAAATGTGAGGTAAATTGTTTACTTTGGAACTCTATGGGTTTCTAAGGAGAAATGTGATGTGACTATTAAAAGTAGTTGAGAAGAGACTACTGGGCTACCTTTTAAAAAAAATTATATAATATGGTGACAAAATTATAAATCAAGATGATATGAGTTTTGGACATGTGAAGAAAAATTGTGAATAATTCAAAGAGATCCAGGGATATTATCAGCAACAACTCCTGGCCATGCAAATATAGAAATATGTGAATATACAACATAATAACTTTGATACTAGCACCACCAAAATGTGGATAAATGGTGTGTAGGGGCATGGGTAAAGAAAAAGACACTGAGAGACTTGAACACTAAGTGATTTCATCATAACACTTCAAATAGAAGACTGAAAAATAAGAATGAATGAGTGACTAGGGACTAGAGGGGGATATTGAGAACTACTGAAAAGAGATTGAGAAAGCTATCTTTGATTTTCTTTCTAGATCTTTTTAGACCAGTAATCCATTTAGTTTTGTGGTGGCATCTAAAGGTATAGAGAGGAAGATTGATCCAAGAATTTGTGATTATTTTGTAAGGTACATGTTTGAAACTAACATCTAGGATGTAGTCAAACAAATATACACATATAAGCCACCAAGACAAGATGATATGAAGGATATGTTCTATCGAAAATATTGGAAAAGAGAATTATACCAAAGAGTGGTGGAAAGAAAGGATGTGTCTTATTTCAATATATCTTAGGATCAAACCCATAGAGATAATGTTTTTTAGAATCTTAATATAGTCAAGTACCGAGTGGTATCAATAACTAGAACTCAAAGTTGATTTGTACATTAAACTATTTTACAGAAATTAAACGAGAGAACAAATTGGGGTAGATAATTAATGGAAAAGAACTGGGGTAAATTGGGTTTTTACTACTGCTTCATGTGTATCCTTTTACTTGTATTACATATCTCATTTTAATGGATACTTAGATTGGGGTCGAGGAAATTCATAACGTTTTGGAGTAGAATTTCAAAGGATAAATATTATCATAGACTTGAGATCTCATTACCTATAGATATTTAATCTATCATCCCATAGATCACCTTCATGTGGCCTCATCCAGGGTTCAATGACATTATTTGGTATTATAATCCTAGAATTTAATCTATCCATGTCTATGAATTTAATGTTCGTATGTATTACGAGATCACACTTATAAAATTACATTCAATTAAATGATAAACAATGAAATAAACATATAAATAATATGCATAATGTAAGATAGAAGATATGTGTAGCATGGATACTCCCCACACCTTTGTGAGAAGGTCTAGTTGCTTATGATAGGAATCCATATCAAAGGGTTTAAGAAGAAGCTATGACACATAAGTGATGGGGGCTCAACTATGGTCTTCAAAAAATGGTCAACACTCTGGTGATAATAGAAGTTCAATGAGGTCTAGAGTGGGCGCCAGTGTTCCTTCTCCTATTTGACATCCAAAGTCTCCAAAAAATTTGTTATCAATGACAGGAGTCAAACCCTTATTCCTTAGGCTGAATTTTTTTTATACATGTGTCATCGGGCCAACAAACAATTAAAAAGTTGTCTAGATGTTGCTCTCTATATTCACTATGGAATAACACGAATTGAGTGTCTGATTATCCAATTAGGAAAATGACCTTTTATAGGTTGCTTTTCTCAAATTCTCAACTACTGATTTTCTATTGAGTTGTGCAACTGGCTATGGATTAGTCTTCACTGTTACAAAAAGCAATTTTTGGTCAGGAAACTCGTCATCTAGATTGATCGATTTGTTTACAGATGATTGGCTTAAATATTTCCCCAATAATCCAACTAAAGGGATGAGTCAGGTGACTCTCTTCTACCACAGTGAAGGCATGGGTCATCCAATGTCGATGAACTGACTGAATATATAGGAGATGAGGTTTACTTTTACAATGCTTTCTTTTAATTTTTTGAACTAACTAAATACTTGCACCAATCGACCAATTTATTTGGCATTGAAATTTTTCCTAGGATAGGGAACATAGTACGTCGATTGGATGTCCTAGTCACCCGAGTGGAGCTACCTAGAATGCTAGATTTTGTTGTGATTAGTGCAACATTTCCGAATGATTGACAATGCGGGAGATGATTTCACTAGGTCGTTCTTGAGGTTGATTTCACCCATTTGAGGTCATTGAACTTATTTGTGTATGATTTTTACAATAAACAAGATTTATCAACAAAAAATTTGAAGAGTAATATTCAAGTGACTAAAACCTAATTATACTACATTGAAGCAATAAACACATGAATTCTATGATAATGTAAGTTTTCAATCTGCACTTAAGCATACATGAATACACATCCATAAAATAATCTATATCAAGATAGATGCCAAATAATACTAACAACCTATTCATGCCTATCTCTCACAAATTGTCATTATCCCTATCACAAATGATGGCCAAGCAACTTTGAGATCATGAATTCACAACACACAACTACCTATATCCTTGTTCCCCATGTCTCTTCATAGTACCTACTTCCATGTCAGAATCTTCCAATATCAACATTAATTGGAAACTAATGAATATCTTAAACCTCACACATGCTTCTATGAGATTCGCACAAGACAAAAGCTGGGATGTAAAATGGTAAATTTGGAGTGAATAGGTGTGAAGGAATGTTTGTGCAACTCTCCTCATTTTAAATGAAAATTGCATTTTATTGGTGAAAATACATATAGATTGGACATATTCACTTCTTTTTTTAACATTGACATCTTTCTTTATTTTTGTGATACACCCCTATTACATAGGAGGGGTATGTAAGAAGAAACTTAGAGAGGGGAGGGGTGTGTGACAACCTGAACTCAGGGTTTGGCACTCTTTTTGGATTTTTGTTTAATTTTGGTTGATGGAAGGTAAGAAAATGGATGACGAATTGTCGAAGAGGGGTTAGTCATGTGCATCTCATTTATTTAGAGCATTAGGACCAACATCACATTCAATTCATTCAAACAATGCAAATATAGGGGATAAGTGATATTTCCACAAGTAAGCTATGCTACATGTTATATTTGATATCTCTCAGTCCCACATGGCTTGAAATCATTTCTAGGGATCAATATGATTAATATCATCAGATATAGTATAATTTCTAATCAACAACAATATCTCACGATATATCTTACAAAGAAGAATTACATCATTTAGTGGGGTTCAAGAAAATCATTATTAAAACTTGTAGTTCTAATCAACAAAAGTCCACCTAACCCAAATAGATATTGGATTAATTACATTTAGCATCAAAGAACATTTTTAAAGTTGTACTAAATGCATTGGTATGTAAGCACACATGACATAAATAGATTCTAATAAGAAATAAACAACAACTAAAAGTAAAAAAAATAGATGTGAGTGGAATAGATACCTACAATCCAAGGGGTCAGTGGGAGTGATGCTCATAGAAATGCAAAGCCTAGTCAGGCGGTCAATAGATGTTCTAGAAGTTCATGCATGCATCTTTCTTTTGTGACTCCATTGAGGCATTGCATCTCATTGAAAGAGCTTGTGGAATCTCTCCATCCATAGGCAGGTGATCGTGCAGGTAGTGTTGAATCTATGTAGACAAATCTACAAGGTAATAAGATAGGTTTTCAACTACAAAGAGCATTTGAGTAGGAAGAGAAAGTTGTACTGGACTTTCCTTGAACATCATGAAGTAAATTCCTTGCTTCATTGATGGGCAGTAACAAAATATGCTTGAAAATACTTTATAGCAATCAATAATTTTCTTTTATGAGTCAATACTTCACAAGGAACATGCATGTAGCTCAGTTACCTTGTGATGGAAATAACTAATACCCCTTGTGATAATTGAGAGATAATGTTCAAAATGATGATAAGGTACATACACTCAATCAATGCATTCTTCCAGTTGTCTGGCACCTCATTCAACATGAATTAAAGACTATAAAGGTTTATGTATGTTATAAATCATGGTGTATTGACCATACTAAAAATTGTATAAGAAAGGATGTGACGGGTATATTTCAACAAGGGGTTATGGATGAAAAATTACATGACCCCTATTCTAAAATGATAGCATTAATCTAATAATCTTTCTACAGAAGTAAAAAGTTCTCGTTGTAATAATTATTATTAGCGTGGTCACATTTATCATCAATTTGGGTCAAGTTTTAGACTAAGAGTTGTGAGGGAACTACTTTAAGATCATGTTCCTCAGTCAATAGCCTGAATGTGCAATATTTTTGGTTCTTATTAGACATTTCTTTTTGAAATTAAAGATTAACTTCAGGGTGAGCTACTTGTATATAGGGTAAATTCAGAATGGAAATGTAGAGAGGTGTGAGATGCGAAGCATGTCCTAAAAAAGGCCACATGTTGTTTCACTTGTCCAATGTGATCGAAAATGCCCATATGGGTATTTGGACCCCAATGATGATAATGATCTCATATCACCTCTTCTGGTCGACTATAATGAGCTGTTTGTACTTGTTGGGCTATGGGGCAATGTAGGAGGGGAAGTTCGTCCACAAGACTGAGGTGTGCCATTTCATGCAGACCATACTAACTACTATATTGGAGGAGACATCTATCTTGAGTAAGTGTGTCCTGCTGCACATAGGACACTTGCTCTATCCACGTCTTGAATTATTAGATCTCATAATGATGTCTTAATCAACCTATTCTTGAGTTGGGGATTCATGATCCTCGTATGGTTGCACATCTCAAAATCACATACCATTCTTGTCTCCCTAATTTGAATGTCTCACTATGATTTCGTGTACAATAATAATATAAAATCTTTTAGTTGTAATGTGAAGGTATGTGACACAATTGGAAGAATGATAATAATAATGTTCAAATAATATTGTTACTAAGATAATGATGGACCACATATATCAATTATGCATAACTAAAGAAAGGAAATCTTAAAAGTAAACTATAATGAGAAAATTGCGTTCCTTGGGTGCCAATTAACTTGGGAGTCAAGTTTTGTCCTATTTGCACAATAATAATTATCCTAAATTCTTTTAGATTAAGAAAATATGAGTTTTCTAAAAAAATTAAATTAAACATTTAATGACTCCAAAAGTAAAAGAAAATATTAGATTTAAAATCTACATGATAAACCAAGTCTATGAATAAATTTTCATTAAATTTGGACTTTATTTGGACCCTCAAAGAAATGAGAAAAAAATATGCTTTTAAAGGGCTTTATTTTCCAAATATTTAATCATTGTTTTTGTTCTTCGTAAGTGCTTGTGTCACACAACTCTTTTTGTTTTGGGTCTCAAAATGACCCTTGGGTCTTCATCCTATGGATGTGAACTTGTCTCCTACCTTGAGTAAGAGACCACGACTCATGGGTGAGAACTACCACTGGACTGCTAAACTATCTCGACATGATCTCTCTCTCCTTACCATCTTTCTTTTCGATTTCTTCTCCCAAATGTGCATATCTTCTCTCAGGTCAGAAGAACCCTATAAAACCTAGGGCTTCACAAAATTATAATGAATTTTAGAAATCAGGTTCTCCTTTGCTATATTTCTACCCTATTTTGTCATCTTTTCCTTCTCCTACCCTCTCTAGGGCTTCAGGCACCCATGTAGTCCCTCCATCACCTTTGATAGATCTCTATAAGACTTCCCTCTAGTTTGTTTTTCCTAGATCTTCACCTAACATCACTCCCCGAAAACCACTTCAGCTATGAGTTTGTGTCTCTGACCTTCACAATCCTTGGAGAAGATCCCAAAATCATCCTTTCGCCGTCTCGAAACTTCTTAGCCAATAGATTTAATCCTTAAGGAAAGTATGTACTTTTCCATCTTTTGGGGCTTTTTTTGTTGATTTTTCAATCCCGATAGTTTTTGCCCCAGGTCATATTTTGGTCCTGTGTTTGTACTCGCTAAGTTCGCCAAGACGAGGAGGAGCCAACATCATTCTCAGTTGCTGATTACTGGAACTAGGTTTTGGTTTTGTTTTCAATCCTTAGGCTTTGTTGGAAGTCCTATGTTTGTAGTATGTATTGTATATAAGAAGATGATGATGTCATGCTTTGTTACAGAATTACCCCAATTCCAATTTGGATTTTAACACATGTACCATGGGTGATTTTGTCTTTTTTGCCATTCCCTTTCGGGTTCTATCACGCTAAGCAGGGTGCCAAGCCTACTGGAGGTCCAAGGTAGATGTGTAGTTCCCATTGGGCCATGTCAACTGACTCGACCCCACTCTCTCTCTCACACACACAAAATTGATTGTTTTGATTTTTTGAGTTTTGTGATTGGCCAATTTATAGAAATCATATCTTTTGATCTACTTATCCAAAAAATAAAAATAAATATGTCATGGAATAAAAAATGTGATCTTTCTAATAAAAATAGTTTGAGAGTCTAATTTCCATGTTTTTTAAGGTTGATTTTTGAGGATCTAATAAATTATATAAAATCCCTAAATTATGTAACTAATTCCTATGTACTCCAAATAAAGTAAATAAATATATTTTCTTGATCAAAAAAACATAAGGAATTGTTTGGTCTAGGTTTTGTGAATGAAATTTGAGGTTTTTCAAAAAGGTCTAAATTTAGGGTTTCTTTTCACATTATGCTTTATAAAACCATAGGACATGCGAATAACTTGAAATTAGGTTAAGGTGATCTTAGAAACAACTAGATTGGTGAAGAGTATTTCTAGGACTATTAATTAAGGTATGTTTGCATATCCTATTATTCCTTTTGAGCAATAACCTATTTTCATATTCTCTTGGTCATATGGATAATAGCCTACCAAATATCTCTTTCTCGTGAGAATATATTACTTGGTTTATATTTTTGTGAATCATTCTACTCTGAAGAATATTCTTTTGACTCAATCTTATATTTGGTTCATGATGGAACTTCTACATGGTGACATGTGCTACTTTTCCCCACTTATGTGGTGGTTCTTTATTTTGTCCATTTTTGAGATGGAAACTTTAATTTTGTTGTAAAAGACTATAATTTTTACTTGCCTCTACATTAAACATGTTATGTGATTCAGTATCGCTAGAGTAGTGTAAGTACATTGGTTTTTGGGTTGTGTGTCAATGTATTATCTTTGGGATAGAGGTTGTGTGTCCCATACCCAGGTGGTGATGTGCATTATTTTTATATGTATGAGGAGTTTGATAGTACGCCATTATCTACCAGGTTTTAAGTTTATGAGGCTTGATCGCCATTGTCTTTATATTGTTCTAGTGCTATTCTTATCCCACATGCATGTAGGTTGATATTATTGTTATGGGTTGTGTGTCCAAATTCTTGATATGTTCTTGTGTGGTACACCTTTTATTTGTTGATTACATGGCAAGTATTTTTTTTGTTATCATATGATTGCAATTCATTTTCTCTCAATACCCGTTTGGGTGGTTTCTTTTCTTTTCTATGGGAATCATTGTTTACTTGATGTCCTTTAATCCATAGATTGCTCGATTCCATTTTCATATGCACATACCAATCATTTTGCTGATGTAATGTATTTTTCTCCTCTTGCTGGGGTAAGCTTCCAACCCAAGTGTAGGACATGGAGGACATGGCATGTTGACATGGACCTAGCTTAAGGAGTTGATGCTTGGTGATAAACTTGATATGGTTTAGATTTCCATATACTAGATACTTATGATGTAATATCCATCTAAACCCTATATGGGAGATGATGATGTACTTTTGAAAAATTGATTATAGTCATGAAACTTTTATTCTTCTGCTTTACTTTGGACTTTTGTATACCATCACGAGATATTTAAAAATTTTACACCTATTCCAGCATACCTTTTGAGTTTATTTGGAATGGATGTTATATTCTTAAAATTTTAGTAGGGAGTGGATGCCCTATGAGTCCCACTCTTTACAAGGGAGGTGCAAATCAGACTATTCATTGGGGGGTGAATCTGGTGATCAAGGGGCATGCTTTGAGAAGACCAAATGTCTTGTTGGTAGCAAGTGAAGGAGGAATTGACTGATTGGAGCTCAACTCAGCTGCTTTGATTGTCCCACTAGAGAGATCTCATCCCTTTTTGGAGATCGAGTGTTGGTTAGAGGATTGGTTATGATGATTTGATGGTGGTGGGGCATCGATAGATAAGTCCCCAATGATGAAACCAATGACAATGAGTTTCCTAGTCAATGGGGGTTGGCGAGATGGGAACAATGCATGGCTCAAGATGGAGGTTTGAACTATCTTCTCTCTTGACTAATATCTTTATCCATGAAGCAAGGATAGGAGGGGGTGAATTCTTGTGTCAAAGCCTCCTTTCCTAATAAAGAAAAATGTCATAGCTTCATCTGATTGTCAGATTTGTGGGTTGTGAACTGTCTGACTAGGAAACTTGGAGTTCACTACCACTACTAGCCAGTCAGGAGACTAACAAATAGATCTGGTAGTTTGTCAAGTTTTTATTCCCTATAATATGGCCTTATTTTTCAACTAGTTGACTAGAGTATTCAGTCAATTGACCCATCTATAGCTTTGTGAAGGCATGGGTTGGCCAATCAACCAACTAGTTGAAAAAACAGCTGATTCAAGATGCGACATGGTTTTCTCACCCTTACTATGTTTTCTTCAAATTTTGGGAACCAGACCATTGTTAGAAACAATTGGCTAATTCACTCAGCTTCAATGTTTTCCTTTGTTGGGGAACCTAGTCAGATGACTGGATGTCCATGCAACTAGTTGGAGTTTAGTGGAATTCTAGATTTGATTGTGACTATTAGATCATCTCCCAATGCTTGAAGATTGGAAAGATGGTTCTACTAGGTTGTGCTTGGGTTGTTTTTACCCCTTCTAGGTCTTTGAACTGATTTATGGATGATTCCTAAAGTAAGACAAGAATTATCATAAAAAATCCTCTAAGGTAATATTCAATTGATCAAATCTAACTAAGCTATATTGAACTAGTAAACACATGAATGCTATGAAAATATAAGTTAAACATGAACTTAAATCTAGATGAATATGCATTCATCAAAGATCAGATGATATTTTTTATATTCTTGTTTTCATGATTCTTAAATCTCAAAAACCAAAAGAGATGGTTGAATTTTGACCAATAGTTCTATGCAACATTTTCTATAAAATGTCATCTAAAGTGATTGCAAATTAATTGAAGCCTCATGTGGACATGATGGTTTCTAAAAATCAAAGTGCCTTTATCTTTAGAGGATGGACCGCTTACACTATCATTATAGCATATCAATTATTTTAATATATGAAAGAGGGAAAAGGGAACAATAAAGGGATTATCATTTTAAATCTAGAAATGTAAAAAATATGACTAAGTTGAATGGTTTTTTTTATTCATGTGAAGGAGAATATGGGGCTTGGTGAAAATGGAGAAGGAATATTTATGATTGCATATCACATGTAAGACACTCATTTTCCATCGATGGGGACCACACCAGAAAGATAAATCCTACCCACATCCTATGATAGGGACATCACATTTCACCCAAATCTCTTTTTATTATGTGTAAAATAATTTACATCTCTCTTAACATTTCTACCAAAAATAACCTTATATTGAAATCAAAACCAGTAGGGGCGGCCTACACATATGTCACCTTATTTTTTTAGGTGATGGGATTCTTTTAAATAACTACTAATGCATAATGCCTAAAAATAGTTGACACTATTAGATATAGAATCAAACATCAAATCAAGAAATCAATTTATCTAAGATAGACATAGCTTTTAGTAAATGGATTCAATCAGGTGCAAGATGAGATAAAGGGATTCCTTAAAGTTATAGAGGTTGGTTTTTATGATTCTGGTAGGAGGGGTGCGGCAAAAATACTAACATTGTTCAACAAAACTCTCACCCAATAGATACATCACAGCCATACAACATTAATATATCAAACATATAGATGGGATATCAAATATACCCCAACACACGCTAGTTTTTCAATATTTAGACACATCTTATGTTGGTGTAGAACTTTCATATCTATCTAGAAGCAAAGTGGTTGTTATTGTTTCTTCCTTGTTGTTTCACCAAGACATTGTCTTATCCTTAAAGAAGTTTATTGTCCTCAAGCCTCCCCCAAAGGCCTCAACATCTATATCCTCCACTAGAATGTGAGAATTCTTGGTGCACCATATTGGTCACCAAGAGGAAGCATACCTAAAAAATGTTGACTTGGTAGTGTCTCTCACTCTCCTTCTCCTCATATTGTAGGTTGTTGTCCATTCAATGAGTTTTTATCTCTCTAGGAGGAAGAACTCTCAGAAAACTTGTCACAATATGTGTGTCTCCTCTTGGATGTCCAATTCTTTATATAAGAGAGTATGGGGCATAGATTTTTTTAGAAATATAACCCCATTTGTAATCTCAATTCAACATATAATCACTCAAAATGCTATTAGAAATCCTAGTTGATCAATTGGGTTATCTAATCGATTGAGTAGGAGTTATTACGTCATGTAGTTGACTGACTTACAAGTTTGATCCAATTTTAATTGACCAATTTGATTCCAAATCATACATGCACAAACACCCTTTTATTTCCTAACTTTAATCTAGTCAAACGAATAGGTTATCTGGACCAGAGGGCTAGTTTCCCTAACTGATGATTAGTTGATCAATTCACAATCAATCAACTTGTGATCCAAACCATCTAGTCAACTGACTGACTTTGCTAATCGACCGTTTGGATAAGACATCAACATATACGATATTAGAAAGCATTCTAATTGTATGATTGATTGTGAATTCCATTTCCTCATGCATCTTTATGATGTGACTCTATACATTCCTAATTTCTTTGGTAGTGGTTTCCAAAATCTCATAAGAAAAGATTGGTTTCTAGAAATAGATCATTTCTGCCCAACTAATCGTAATACATTGACAAAAAATTAACCTATAAAATTACCAATTTGGCCATGTTTGTATAATCCCTTTGTCTCAAATATCTAGATTTAAACTGAGTCAGGGAGTTGTTATCTTCTTAATATTCAATCTATGCTTCCTAAACTAGATAAAACTATTGAGATTGTGTGATATCAATATAATATATTGACTCACATGATCATATTTGTATATTTTATAGACCCAATTATCAAGTGGCTAAGATATCACTTCAATAGAGGGACAAATTCCATCTAGATTACTCACAATATTCCACAAGTCTCACAGTGCCCCCAATAACTACATGTATCGTTGTTTTATCTAGAGTCACATTTGGCCAATGTCAAAGTACATGTAACAACATATGATTACTGTTGTGACTTCAGGGCTAAGGATCACTATGACCATTGTCACATTAAGATACTCTAATTTTTCACAACATGTCTTCCATATGTCATTGTGAAAATGGGTCTGTCTAGCACAACTTGTTCATAAACAAGTAGTGTAACGTTCTAAGATTTGAGGCCTCAAATAAAATGATCTTAAAAGAAATGATTAGACTACACATATCACCAAGATGCACCTCCTTTTTAGGGAGCCCATCACTAGAGAAATCCATAGTTAAGATTGCTCATCTTGGAGTTGTACTAGGATGGGTGACCAATAAGGAAGTTTATCCTTGCTTGCGCGTGAGTGAGGACAAAGCGCGCCGTTAAGGGTAGTGGTGGTATGTGGGGCCAGTCGCCATTCTTGAAACTCTTCTAGAGGCTAAGGAAGTGGTCTCGGGTGTTAAAAATGGTATCAGAGCACATTTCCCTCCAGTAGGTGGGGCCCACGTGGGCATGTGGCATTCCAGTCTTAATCTGTTTGGTCCAGGCAAGTTGGAAAAGGCTACCTACTGAGACGAGATGGAGCCGCCCTTGTGTCGATAGCTGTGGATGGGAGCTGGGTGCCCATGGGCCATTCTAGGTTTGCACTAAAATGGGGAAGAGATTATGAGGTCGTATATTGAGCCTTGATGATAACATCAAGAGTCTAAGTGGGGGATGTTGTAACATCCCAAGATTTGAGGCTGATGGGTGACCAGTCAGGATGTTTATCCTGGCTTGCGTATGAGTGAGGACAAAGTGCATAGTTAAGACTAGTGGTGGTCTGTGGGGCTAGTCATCATTCCCGAAACTCTACTAGAGCCTTGAGAAGTGGTCCCTAGTGTTATAAGTAGTATCTAAAATAATATCTTATATCATGAGTAAGGATACATAGTGATACTTTTGCATACACACTAACCTTATGTATTATTGTTATCCAATAATGTCCACAACAATAAGTGACTAGGGATATAACAAGAATCAATACTCTTAAGTAAAGATATGATCTCATGTTTAAATCCTCAACCCCAAACATGTCATTGAGTAAATTAGTTGTAGGACATTATTAAATTTATTTATCATTTTCAACATAGGAACAAACATAATAAATGAAATCACCTTTATTGATAATAAAAACATATACAATGTATCTCTAGTAAAATCATTACATGATAGATAATAGGGTGTAAAAGTAATAGTCTACTACTTGTAGTAGAGACAATAAATCATGAATTAAATTCCAAGTGATCTAACATGACCATCATGCTTCTATTGCGGAAATGTTATTTTCAATGGATCAACAATATTTCTTACAGTTGGTACTCTGCAAATCTTTACATCTCTTCTCTGTATGATCTTTTGTATGAGATGATATTACCGAAGTATGCACTTGCACCACTAATGTGATATAGGTTCCTTATCCTATGCAACAACCCCATTCTTGTCATAGTAAGTCTCTACTATGTCGTCAATGGTTGCAACCAGCCCAAGTTCACAAATGAACTTATTGATCCATATTGCTTCCTTCACAACATTTGAATGTGGCAATATACTCAACTTTCTCCTATAGAATCAGACACAATCTCTTACATGAAACTCTTTCATCTCATGGATCCAGTTTTTAGGAAAAACAAAAAACCTGATTATGATTAGTAATCATCCTTGTTAGTTTAGAATCTTGCATCAAATTAACCCTTTATATGTAGCTCTCCATATTAATCCACAGTTATTCTCAATTACTTCATGATATGCTTCACATCAATGTAGTGACCTTTACCAGAATCTAACTATTTCATTCTCATCATGCTCCAAGTATACACAATATTTGGGCATGTTCGCAACATTACATACATGATAGATCATATTGCATATGCATATGGGATATTACCCAAGTGTTCCCATTCTTCCAAGGAGCTGGAATATTGAGATTTAGAGAAACTTATTCCATGACACATGGGTAAGTTTTCTCTCTAGAATCTTACACGGTGAACTTTTTAGTATCTTACCAATGTATGTACTATGGTTTAGGTGAAGAAGCCTTCGAGATATATCTCTATAGATCTTAATTCATAGAATATCATATGCTTAAGTCCTTCATTATGGAGGTATTTCCCAACTAAATTTAACCAATTGTGGAGTAGGTATGTCACTTCCTATGAATAATATGCCATCCTATAATATGAGAAATACAATTATTTTCCTTCTAACCTTCTTTTAAATGCAATGTTTATCTTCATCTTTGATAAATATAAACTCTTTGATTGTCTATCAAAATGAAGATTCCAACTTCTAGATGCTTGCTTCAATCCATAGATTGATCTTTGTAGCTTATAGACTTTACTGACTTCAATTAGAGCGGCAAAACCTTTAGGTTGTGTCATTTGCACATCCTAAAAAAAATTCTCATTATGGAAAGTTTTTTAACATCCACTTACCAAATCTCATAGTCATGATCAGTCGTAATGGCAAGCATGATCTTTAATTATTTAACCATAGAAATTGGTGAAAAAGTTTCATTACTGTAAACACCTTGAACATGATAGAAACCTTTCACAACTAATCATCCTTCATATGTTTGTTCATTACCATACATTTTAATCTTCTTCTTGAAGATCCTTTTCACCCTATCACTTTTATACATAAAGTGCATCCACTAAATTCCATACATTGTTGGTTTATATGGAGTCCATCTCAGATCTCATGGCCTCAAACAATTTACTAGATTTTGGTCCTTGTATGGCCTCATACTAGGTTGTTGTCTCATCATGTATGACCATCAAATTGTTTGATTGATTCACAAGGAATCCAAATCTCTCTGGATCTAGATATGTCCTACAAGACCTTCAAGGTTCTTGTGTTGCATGAGGAATTTGAGATTCTATAATGACTTGTGATTTTCTTTGTTCATTGTTTACCTACATTGACTCCTTGTTATTTTGTTTGCCTCAAGCTTTTTTGAGGTATATTTTATTCCCAGTGGTTCCTTTTAAATGAATTCCTTTTCAAGGAATACAATAGTTATAGCAAAAAAAATTATTGTCGGGTGGAATATAGAAGTAATACCATTAGTTTCCTTAGGGTATCCAAGAAAGAAACATTTATCTGATTAGGTCCTAGATTTTCACAAAATTGTTTCTTGACATAAGATTCTCATCTCCAGACTTCCATGAAATACATGTTGGTATGATTCCCCTTCCATATCTCATATTATGTCTTTTGAACCAGTTTAGAAGGTACTCAGTTAAGTCAAAAAATAATAGTTGTAAGAGAATTTTCCCATAAGGAAGTCAAAAGATTAACAAAACTCATCATTGATCATACCATGTCCAACATGGTGTGATCCCTTCATCTGTTTATATCATTATGTTGTGGTGTTCCAGTTGGAGTCAACTATGATACTATACCATTCAGAAGGGCCTCAAACTCTTAGTTTAAATATTTTCCACCACGATCATATTGTAATTCTTTAGTAATCTTACCAAGTTTTTTATGTACTTCATTCATGAGTTCCTTGAACTTTCCAAGAGAATTTGATTTGTGTTTCATAAGATACACATATCCATATCTACTGAAGTCATTGGTAACTATGATGGAGTATTGATATCCACCTCTAGAACCTATGTGAAAAGGTCCACACACATTAGTATTTAAGGGTCCTAATAAGTGACTTACCCTCTCACTATTTCCATTGAAGGGTTCTTTTTTCATCTTTATCAATGAACAAGAATTACATGACTATATTGATTAAAAATCATAAAGTCTAGATAAAAATATTTATGGAATCGAAAAATGCTCATCTATGAGCACTAGATGACAACTCAAAGATAATTTTTTTTGTTTCATTGAGTTGTAACTTCTTGGTATTTATATTATCTATAATTATCTCAAGTTCAAGTGAATAGAGAACATAAGACATTAGGGCACTTCCATAGAATATCTCACCTCTTGGAATAGAAACTAGACCGTTCTCTGTTTGAAATCCAAAATTGTTCTTGTCCAAATAGTTATAGAAATAGTGTTTTTGTTAATGGTAGGAACATAGTAGTAGTTCTCCATCTCTATTATGAACCCAATAGACAGAGATAAACCATAGGTGTCAAATTCTACAACAACAATTCTTTAACCATCAACTACTTGTAAATCCACCTCTTCTTTTAGTAATGATTTACTTCTTTTAAGATCCTACATAGTAAAACATCTGTGAGGTCCCGATACAATATCCATTACACAAGATGAAGAAGTATAGAAGTTTATCTCTATAACATACATACATGAAGTGGATATTCTATCCATGCTTCTTCTTTGGTTAATATGATTTCATGATATTAATTTAACCTTAAACTGACAACACAACCACTATTTTGATAATATTAATACCCCTCATTGTTTGTTTGAAAGATTACAATGAGCAATGTTCTAGTTTTGCAAGTTCGAGAATACTTTATTAGTGAACTTTAGTTGATCTCTCACAAGTTAACTATTTAGGTACATAACATTACCAACTGCGTCCAATGCAACTCTTGGATGGATCTAGAAAAATTAATAATTAATCATCTTATGAAGTATATTCCATGTTGTTGCCTCTAGTTTCTTCATCCTAATAACATCATCTAGTCAAGTCTAATTCAAAGTCCAATTCCATAGTGTATGCACTCTAGGAATCATACCCACATACTTATTGTCACACTTCCTAAGATAGACAATGTACAATTCTTTGGTATGCCTCCACTTAGTCAATCAAGGTTATCATGTGTATATTACAATGAGTGGCATCTTGATATTATAGTGAAATATTTGATATAATAATCATATGTTTCCAGTCTACATATACATTATTATACATACCATAGACTACAACAATAAACATAGAATAAAACATAATATGAAAACTAGTACAACATATTGAGCCAAAAAGAGTTGTAGAAAAACAACCAAGATATTCACATCCATTGTAGCCTAATTTTTTCTTTTATAGAGTTTTCCATTCAGCCTACTAGCAAGCTAGTTACCTGATAGAATTCCCTATTTGGGAAATTATTTAGTTTCTAATTAACTAGGACTTATTATTCATCATGAACCTTACAAGGATCTTCCTCATTGGTGTGGGATTCTAATCATATCCTCCTCCCTACAATGGTCTAATAATGATGTCAATACATCATCCTATTTTTCTTACAAGAATTAAATTTTACATGGATAATATATAGGTAGAGAGGCATGGTATGCAAGCCTTATACACATTATATATTAATCACAATAAAACCAAATGTCACATGTTTTATATCACAATCATTCACCACAAAAAACTAGTTTTTATATATGCATACACCAAAAAAAACAATTTCAGAGGTGTCACATTAGTTTATGCAATATAAATATATCATGTCATATTGTTCACTAAGGAAATATATCATATCATCTATGATAGTTGGTGATAAACATGGACACATATTGCCCAATTATCCTTTAAAATTTTCCTAATAAAACTCTTAGACAATAGAAATATTGTGTCCATGAAATATCAGTATTTCAATGACATAAAAGGGACTTCCAATATATCTTAGCACACACTAGTTTTTCAACAACTAGAAACATCTTATGTCAGTGTAGAACCTATAATTTTAGATCTCAATCTAGATTGTGTTTTTTTATCGACTACCATGTCATCAAAGTAAGACGTTATGCTCTACTTGAAGAAGTTGTCCTTAAGCCTCTATCTAAGGGCCTACACCTATAGATTGCCCACATGGATGCAAGAACTGTTGGTTCACCACCTTGAACCAAGAGGAAGTAGAACTCAGAGTTTTTGATGTGCTAGTGTCACTTACCCTCCTTCTTCTATTGTGGTGTGTTGTCCTTGGGGTGAGTTTCTCTCTCTCTAAGAGGAAGAACTCTTAGAAAATGTTTCTCACCATGTGTGCGTCTCCCCTTGGATGTACATTCCTGTATGTGGGAGAGTCATGGGCTTGGATTTCCCAATAATATGTTCTCATTCCTAAGTAGATCTCAAAATAGAATCAAATGTGTAATGCTGTCAGAAATCCTAATTGACTGATTGGGTTATCAAGTTAATTGATTCAGACTTGCCATCCTATTGATTGATTGGGTTATTTAGTAGCCTGAATGGTCGGTCTAAGTTTTCTTTCAATTGACCAGTTTAATTACAAATTGAATATTACACATATTCCTTATTGTTTCCTAGCTTATATCTAGTTAACTGACTGGCCAAATTCTAAAATTGGGGATTAGTCAATCAACTAAAAAACAATTGACCAATCGATCCAAACCATTCTTTCGACTAACTAACTTTCCTAGTCAATCAATTGGACAATAGATCAAGTTGTAAACAATTCAATTCCGTTCTAATCATATGCTTGATTGTGAACTTCAATTCCCTTATCCATCCTGATGTGTTTGACCCCATAGGTTGCACATTATGTTGGTAGTGGTGTTCATAACCTCACATGAAAAAATTCATGTCTAGAAAGACATCATTGGTAACCAAGTAATTTGCATAAGTTGAGAACTATTTTAACCTATGAAGTGACCAATTTACCTTGACTGTATAATCCCTTTGTCAAAAATATATACACTAAAATTGAGTCATGGAGTTGTCATCCTCTTAACATTCAATGTATGCTTCTTGAACTAGAGAAGACTATTAAGATTGTGTGAGATCAATATCATATTTTGACTCACATGAGCATGACCATCTATTTCATAATCTCATTTATCAAGTGGCCAGGATATCACTCTAATGAAGAGGTAAATTCCAAATACATCACTCACAATAATTCACAAGTGTCACAATGGACCCAATCACCACATGCATGAAAATCCTTGGTTATTATAACATTGGGCAAGTGTTAAAGTACACATAGCAACATATGACAATTATAGTAATTTCAAGTCTAAGGATCATTGTCACGGCTGCCACATTGAGATATCACTCTGACTTGCCATGACATAGATTACATGTGTCTTTAAAAAGTTGGTATGTCTAGTACTAGTTGTTCTCTAACATGGACACATGTATCTAAATTAATATCCTAACTAAAGAGACATAATCATCATTCAACATACACACTAGTCTAATATATTATTTTATAATATAATATCCAAAATAATAACCGACTAGGAACATAATAAGAACACATAATCTTAAGTATACATATGATCTCATGTTTTGGCCCTCAAGTGAAACCCTATGCCATCAATTCAAAACATTCTTAGGACATTGTTATATTTATTTGTTGTCTAAATACTGAAATAAACATAATAAGTGGAGTTTTCTATATGGTGTTCTCCTCTTACTGATGATGACCTTCTCTTTCACAGTGATGGTTGAGTGTGCTTCCTCTGATGTTTGAGGAGTTCTCTTTTGTTTCTGATCCTCAAGTTGTTGTGCTCCCCTCTCACTGTAGTTGAGCTTCCTCTCTCACAGTGATGGTTGAGTTGTTGGATGCTTCCTTTGGCTTGGGTTGCTTGCTCTGGTTTGGATTGTGTCTTTCTCAGAAATGTTATTCTTTTGTATTTAGCTTCTTTTCTGGTTGATAGGCTATTCTCAGTTTGAGAGTAGCAAGTACTGTACAAACACTATAGAAAATAAAATAAAAAAAAGCAACACGAGTTTTTACCGACCAAAAAAAAGTGGAGTTTTCCATATTAATAATCAAATCATATACAATGTATCCCTATTACAACCATCAAACGATGGCTCTTAGGACACACAACCAATTTGGTTGACATGCCAAATACCTGGGTCCATCTATCTGCTAGTGAGAGGTCTAAACAACAAATCTTTAGTTATATGAAGGAGAAAATTTCGAGTAGAATGCAAGGATGGTTGGAGAATATGTTGTCAAAATTAGGGATAGAAGTGTTGATTAAAGATATTTCCCAAGCAATAAAAACATACAATGTGGGTGTTTTCCAGTTACCATCAGATGTTCTTGATGATATGCACATCCTAATTGGGTGCTTCTAAAGGGGAGAAAGGGAAACGAGAGAAAACTTTCTTGGGTGATTCAAAACAATATTTATAAACCAAAAAAGGAGGTTTGGGATATCCAAACTGTCAACCTGGATCTTTAAGACAAATAAATTTAAAGATTACAAAGGAAACCAGATACTTTAGCTTTTTTGAATTGTCAGATCTAGATATTTTCCACATACGTCAATCATGGAGGCAATAAGAGGGTATAGCTCGATACAAAAATGGAGGAGACTTTGAAACACAAATGCATTAGTGCTACAAAGTGTACAATGCATAGTGAGAGCCATGAAACAAATTAATATATGAACTCCTAACTGGTTTCTGAATAGGAGAGGGACATTGGAAAAAATATGAAATCTTGCAAATTTTTGGTTGGGTCATTGAGTTAATTAAACCCATAAAATACTCAAGAAAACCAACCTCTCATTCACCAAAAAAATTTCTGCATGATAACAATGAACAGATAACAACTATCACGTTGAGTAGCTAACAACTGGATAATCACATGTTCAGGTGGCCAAGCACAACAAGCAAATACAAAGTGAAATCTTCCTATTTGATGGGTATCCTAGAAGAAAATGATTTTTGGGAGATTTTAATATATGAATGTGAGAATCTTTGTAGATGGATTAAGAGGAGTTTTTGGCCACCAATGACAACCCACTTTCTATGGAAGATCTGTAATGGAAATATAGCTACTAAAGTATGTTGTTTGTAAGGTACCATAGTGATGATGACTAGTGCCCAATTTGCAAGAGAGAAAGGGAGATTATCAGCCAAATGTTGTATCACTTCATCAACAAAAAAATGACATGGAAGCAAGATCTTGTACTTATTAACATGCTAATTTTAAAAGTCACAGAATAAACAATACATGCTTCCTTTACTATGTCCTTGGCAGTAGGAGGGACAGAGGGGGTTTTGGTTACCTCTCTATCAATGATGTAGAATCAATGCATTAATAAGATGTTTTAAATTAAAGAAAGTAATGTCATATAGAGGACGAATCCCAATGATCAAACCCCTAAAGATCATCAAGTCAGATACTCAAATGAAACACAACTTAAAACTAGAAAACATAAAAAACCAAATAAAAAGTCCAAAGAAGGAAAATTCCATAAAGATCTGACAACAAACAATTGTCATAAAACCTCACGAAATGTCATACAAAATCTCACTGCTTGTCACCAAAAGCATTATCATGAAGGCCTATTATAGAAAACTATGCAATTTTTTTTTATTGATTTTATCATATAAAGTTACAAGAAGAACCATGTTTAGTAATATATAATAACATATGAGTTCCAAAGAAACTCACAACTTATAAACATATATAAAACACCAAAAAGAATAGTATAGGGAATGTGTTACATCTACCCACTCAACACTCAAGAAAGTGAGATTACATGACACTTTAGACATTAGGATATATGATCAATTATTACATCTTAACCATGACATCCTTTCTAATGTCCCATCATACCTTAAACATCATGAGAGAACCACATCAGACACATAAAGAGTCTCATCAAGAGTATTACTCCCACCAAGATATAAATGTGTATAGGTAAAACATGAAGATGAATAAAATAATCAAGAAAGATGTGTAACATTCATTTCAATTCCCAATTAGTCACTTAGTATAGAACAAGATATCTTCAATATAAGATATAAAAATGAATTACTATAAGAATATTCACATATATTGACCATTATAAGTAAAAGAAAACAATAACACTTACATTGTTGTAAATGACGAGTGTGGTCAACCTACAAATATCATGATTAAAATAATCATTTATAACCTACTCAGTTGTGAATTATTTTAGACTCTTGCCTTGAATAATTTTGAATGTATCATCCAAATTACATGCTTATGACTGGGAAGTCAGTAAGTCTGATGTATAAGAATATAAGATTAATGTCTTCATAAAATTCTTATGCTTTGTTTGACTTGAGAAAATAATGTAGTGGCACATTGACCTAACCTGCATGTAGAGGGCTCAAAGGACACACTACACGATCCATGCTGTGTACTTAGGTCATAAATCCTATCTCATTGGGTAGAAAGAACACATAATCATATAACATATCAAATTCAAATTATCACATGTATGGAGCTACAACCTAAACCATTCTCATTCACATAACTATATTGGATGTTGAATAAAATGACCTCCACTAACCCATGTATACTCAATAGAATACAACTAACACCTTCTTAGAACCCTGAGTTTGCTACTAGATACATGTTTCACTATCTATCATCTCTAACACTTGGATAGATATATGGTGACTGCAACAGGGCATACTAACTGATTAAGAATCCATTCCATTACTTAGTGAAATTATTTGTCCTTCAAGTTCATTTCATTCAATATCAATTATCTTACTTAATCCAAGTCAATTAGAGCCTTTTAGCTTATCAATATTATTTTCAAGTGATATCATAAGTAGGGAAAGTATAAGAAGTATGTAATATGAATATTAAATGAAAACAAATATATTATAGAAAACAAACTAGATCATTTATTTCTTCATATTTTGTCTCATTACAATTAGGCCACATTCCTTTAGTCATCACTAGGCTCACTTGGAGCCATTCCTTGGGCTTAACATCTGTGCTACATGCCCCTTTATGCCACATATATTCAATATCAACCTTAGACAATGCGTCAACATATTTTTTATCACTTTTCACCATTCATATTCAATAAGTATATAGAGATAAGATGAGGTAGGGCATAATCTCATGTCTATGAATTCTCACAATCAACTACCAGAGTAAGGCATAATCATGTAGCATGATTAACCATCAATTCTCCAGGGTTAGGGTTATCATGAAGGACCAACACAATATATTGCTTTTAAGGAACATTTAGTACACGGGTAATTAGTCATCATCACATTCATATTTCAGGGAATAAATGATTGTTATAAAGTGCAAGATCCCATTACATGGTAAGTGTTTCAATATATTAGAGAACATGGTTTTCAATCATAAGAATTTCACAAACTTTTCCATCATCTTATACCTTATCATATCCAAACATAGATTGACTCCTTAGCCTTAGGCCCTTCCATCGACTCAATGATAGCACCCTTATCATTTTCCTCAAGGCCTAAGATTACTTATACACCCATGCCCATGATTGATCTTGTAGGTGTCACATTCTAGGACATTATAGCTAACATGGATAAGTATATTAAGATTACATAATTATAAGAAAAGGGAAAGTATATGTTTCTTTTTTAGGAAAAGGAATATTTTGTTAATTTTCATGTTTGATATAAGGATATTGTTCTTTATTCAAAGGCCACAATTGATTAAGGACTCTCAGTTAAATCACTTCATACTTACTCTCTTAGTTTGGTTCTATCATGAGTTATTGCACACATGTATATTTATTTCTAGATTCATCATTTAACCTAAATTGAATATAAACAACTCTAGAAGATGTAAAACATCTCATATCTTATATAAAAGTGCTTATACTTTGTACAAATCACCATTTCTGGTGATAATAATTTCATAGCTTCATCAAACCTCAACATTAACCCCCAAGGGCACAATTTTGTTCATATTAAAGCCATGAAAATCATGTAGAATTTTATATAGAGTCCAAAGTATGATGGATATATGATCAAAACAAGATTATGCAAAAAGATGCCATTTTTAGTATGAATGCAACACCTTTAGATATATAATCCAAGTTTCACAAAATTTTACAAACATAACATTTAGTGGAATAACTCATTAGATGTAACTAGTAAGATGGCTTATGTAATCTATCTCCATCGACGCGTTATAAGAGGCCATAAAAGGGTCATTTTTAGCCCAATGGTTACTAGAAGGCTTATATTTAACGATAGAACACTTATATTCTGAGTTTTTATCTCTCTAATTCTTATAAATATGAGCCACCTTTACGTATGAAACATAGGTTCCTTGAAAATTGAGCAGCATAACAGTTAGGGAAAGGTATTATTTTTACTATAGATGATCTTTCAACCAACAAGAAAGGTTTTGATTTCATTTTATACCCAAAATCGTATAAAAAATTGAAGGAGAGAACACTTATATTCTGAGTTTTGAGCCCAATGGTTACTAGAAGGCTTATTAGTACCATCATGGATCATCATTAAAATGTATTAGAATGTAAGAAATTTCGTGATTATATATCATGTTATGATTACAACCCAAATCAAGTCAATCTTCCATCATATTGATCAAGATCTAAGCATTTTACCTATATTTAACCAATGCATGGATAATCAAATCAAGGGGGAAGTATACAACCTACCTAGAAAACGTGAGGGAAGGAACCTTCTATTCAATTTTGCATGGGTCAACCTTTAAAAATCACCATATCCTTTAAAGCTCCACCATAGATCCTTCTAGCTAGATATAGTTTCCCTAGGGTAAAGAGATAAAGAGAAAAATAGGGTTCTTTAGCTATTTGGAGCAAGATTCACCAATCATAACCACTGATATATATTGGCCCACTAAGAAGAAGAATAGAACAACAAAAAAAAAAGAGAAGAAGGGAGATCTTACATGGTTTGAGGTTAGAAAGAAGCTATCTTACTTTATAACTACATGTGGAATCTTGATTTATAACTTTCATGCATGTCCAAGTCACATATCATGGCTATCGAAGTGCTAGAATATTCTCCTCGACCATCTTTGTTACTGCTCCACGCTCTAGTAGGTCTTTTGGATGGTAAATGAGGCAAGGGGTTGGTGGGTAGGGGTATATATAAGGAATGGGGTCAAAAGTATAAAATAACCCCTCACAAGTGAAGATATTGAAGCTCACAACAAGGAGAGATATCAAGTATGTTGGGCTTCCAAGTTATTGAGGGTCAGCCTACTGATTCTCCCTCCGCTCTAGACCCATTAGGGTCCTCCTTACAAGGTGTATCAAGGTTCAAACTCCCATCTCTCAAAGCTCAAAACTCCTAGCCTATCGAGGTTCTACTACTCTTATCGGGGCACCCTCTATAGCCAAGGTATCAACATGCCCTATTATAACTTAATCTATCGAGGCTCCTCTCTAACTAGGCTATTGCAATTAGGGTTAGAACCTAGGGTTGATACATGATATGACCAAAGTTCAAAACCATCCAAAGCACATCAACTTAAACATATACACAGAGGAAAACATTATCTTAGATACTTTGCACATAAATTGCAATTAGGTCATCATATATGGTGAAACTACATATTAATCCCCACTCTTTCAAACAATCACCAAAGTAGGTCTAATAAAGTGCAAACTGAACCAAATTAGGATTTTTACTTATATAATTGATTTTAAAACTTAATAGAACATTCAATTGTGACCAACAAGCAAGACTAGAGATTGATTAGGGTTAAGCAAGGTTAGGACCAACAAACAAGACTAGAGATTCACTCCACGCTCTGGACGAGAGATGTCAGTAGGAAATAAGCCCACATTCGAGCCTCGTCTCGGGTCATCAGATGGCCAAAATATCTCTGCCTCACTCCTGAATGAGGGATAGAGCCTTTGAAACAATCTCTGCATCCCCAATGAGGGTAGCATCATCAAGGTAGAAAGAAAGGATGTCAAGTTGACATGCATCCTTACCTGTAAAATAAAAGGATGGAGTCTCAGGGAAAAAAGTAGGGGGCCCAATGGGTCACCTTGTTGTACCTCAGCAGAAGAAAAAAGAGGCTCGCCATGATCCATATAGAGAGGAGCTGGAGAGCTGTAGTAAAACTCAACCCATCATGCAATAGAAGAGCAATGAAGACAAACCTCTCGGAATATGGTAGATCTATCAACCATGTTGAAGGCATTGTTGAAGTCAACAAGAGCCATGGTGACCGTAGTGCGATGTTGTTGTTCATAGACAAGTCGAGTGACAACATGTAGAAAGGCCTCAGCACCACCAGAAACACCAACACCATACTGATGATCCTTAAGATAAGAGACGACATCAGAACTTACACCCTTTGTCGCAACTTTGGATACAAGGCGCCACCAAATAGTACCCACATCAATAGACTGAATGTTGTTGTCTGGTTTGAGAAGAGGAGTCAATGGAGCATGGGCAATGTAGGGAGCTAGGGAATCTGGACAACGACCAGTGAGCCAAAGATTCACCACAGTTGAAACTGCATTAAAAAAAATCATCTTTCACTGCAGCGGCAGCCCCACGCATATAATCTATAAGATGTTGTGCTCGTAGGCCATCACATGCGCAAGCGGTCTCTTTCTTGAATGATAAAATGACTTCTTCAACCATAGAGCAAGAAGCAACAAATGGAGAGCTAGAAATTTCAGACTGAGGTTGTACCAATGACAATGGAGGTTAAGGGTGTTTAGCTTCAAGATCTAAATGAGTAGTAGCATTTGCGGGGGCAACACCACTAGAGGATAGAACACGGATGACAGTAGAAAATTGTCTGTCTTTGATCTTAGACTTGGCACGTGAAATACGAGCTTCCGAAGAATGTTCTCGTCGGAGAGGACGACAATGAGTCAAAATCTGAGCAGGAGTTGTTGAATGTCATCAAGTCATGAATTCCAAGTCTCCAAAGTTTTAAGGATCATAAGTTGTTGTAAAAAGATGCATTTTCGAGAAAATCGTTCTTGAGCAGACTTAGGGGAGAAGCGATACAGAACACATGCTGGAAGCAACAAAAGATGAATCCATGCATCAATAGAGCGTGGGCAAGAAGCCACCTGGGGGAAACAAACTCGAAGAGTGTCGACAAAAGACAAACGACAAAGAAGAGGAATGCTCTTTATTGTAGAAACATCCTAACTAGAAAAAAAAGATGAAAATAGGTGTGATAGAAGAAAGATGTGTTAGCTGGAAACAAAGAAGAGAATGCGGCAAAAGGTGCTAGCTAGAAAAAAAAAGATGGAAATAGGGAAGAAGATGCTCGGCCTTTTGGATCTGACTCGAACTTCTCTTGCGACCAACAAATCGAAACGACAACGGGTATATGTGACTGATGACAATTAATCCTGTAACCGACAACAACGGATGGGGAAGGACCACTGTTCTTCACCCACCGCAGACACCAACGAAAATTCAAAGAAGGTTGGAATATACCAAATACGCAATCGTTATCGACAAAGAACCGAATCTGGTGTGAAGATAGCAGGAAGAATATATAGAAGAGATAATATCAAATGTGATACACCATGGCGAGTGTGCGAAAAGAAAATATGCAATAGGATAGAGATGCGCAGCGGGTGATTGATCGGTTCTTGCAAAACAGACATTGGTGCATGGAATTAGCTTGCTCAATGCCGACTGGACACCTCCAATAGCCGCAGATTTCAACATAGAGATGAGGTGTGGGGGTCCAGCCAGCTAAGCTACCGCAAGTAACAAGCCAATCATTCCTGTTGCTGCATAGTGCGGTCCCCGTTCGTTTTTGTGGTGGCCGCAGATAACAATATCCCCAATGATAATTAAAAAGTTACGCTACACACAGTCTTCCTTACTCCCGGGTTCCCACCCGTTTTTTGGAAAAATACATCTGCAGCTTTTGTAGTTGTCTTTGTATTAATACTTATGCAAAGTCCATGCAACTCTTCTCTCCAGAGTATTAATACTCATGCAAAGTCCATGCAAAGTGTATTAATTTATTTTTTCTCTTGTAATTATTCTCTCCCGTTCTAATCCACCCACCTGCATTCTTGTATTAGTACGGTACCTACGGAATCCAATAACAACATTGATCTGGAAGTATAAGTACAGTAGCTACGAAATTCAGTAGTAACATTTGTCATTTGGACATAAGTACAGTACCTACGGAATCCATGCAAAATAAGTACAGTACCCACTTGTTAATTCCAACTCAGTTTTTTCAAACATAAATACAATACTTACCAAATTATAAAACCAATCATAAGTACAGTACTTAACAAATTACAAAATCAAGCATAATTATATAACTGATATGGAAGCATAAGTACAGTACCTACGGAATCCAATAATAATATTTTTCGCCTGGACATAATTTTTTTACAAAAATGTACTGCACATCTGGTCCATAATCAACTATAAAATGCATCTATAAGTATTATACCCAATTATTAATTTTCAACCCAGTTTGTCAAATATAAGTGCAGTACCTCTCAAATTTATTTGTGAATGTATATGTATTTATTGTAGGTACAGTACTTACGTAATCTGCAGTGGGATAAATATGCAATAGAATTTTTTTGTAAGCTATAGTGGATTGATATCTGCCATTTGCATGACTGTTGCATGGAGTAGGTGGTGAGATAATTATTTCATGCATCCTTTTTACATGTAAAAACATGCAGAATCGTTGCTGCAGATATCTATTTAATTATGCATGCGGCAGTAGAGGTTAGTGGACGTGGCAGTGGGCTGGCGTAGCAGCTGGTGGGAGCAGGAGTTGGTGAGTCCCGATGTCCGGATAAGTGGCCGGGTACGTGGGGTGTTATGTGTAGAATTTTTCTAATTAAATGGATTGTAAATCTTCATGTGTGGATTTCGAGGTTTTGGTCTGATCGATAAAGAGAGGCTACCAACGATACCACAGTTTAATAAATTATATATCAATTGGCAACGTTCAAGCCTAGCTACGAAACTGCAAGTATAAGGTAACCGCAGGCAAACTACGAAACTGCAAGTATAGCGCACTGCCAAATTGTTGCAAGCTTCCCTCCTATACCCACAACCAACTTAATTGAACGGAGGTTAGTGAATGTCGTGTCTCTCTGCATGAAGTCTGATCTTGGACTTCTTGAGTCTCAATGTCAATATTAAATGTACCATCGGTTTTATATTAAGAAAATATCAGGAAATGTGCCTCAGAACTTGCAAATTTAATAGATATGACAATAAAGAAGATAAGTATGTTATTCATGAAATTGCAAGCCCAACATGTAGCCTAAACATAATTTGGGGCAATAAGTGCAATATTGTAGGATATAAAATATGGCATAAACTAGGTTCATAATATGCACATTATTAATACGGTGGGTGACTACATGCCCTGAGCATCAATGTTATTTAAATCCCAATATTCAAATATGTCATTCACAAAGAGGTCATCAAGTTTTAACAATTGGAAGCATATATCTTGTTTTAACACACCTTGGGTGAGCTCATTGCAGATAGCACCCAAGAAAGGAGGCACCACATTGATTTTGAATGAGATGTATGACCTGATCCCCACCCCCACACTGATATATTGTGTGTGTGGGTCAAAAACCGAAACTTGAACAAAGCTATAAGAAAGGTAATTTCCTACTTCAATTTCTAGATCAAGTTCTAGAGAATATGGCTCATCACAAATTCTATTTCAGATAACACATACACTAAGATGATAAGGAGAACACTACTTCCACTAGTTCTTCAACAAGTATGCTTTCAGGAGGATGCCAGTAGGGATTTGTAATGACCTGATCTCTTCTAAGCATTGCATGTCAGCCATCATTGAGGGATACACATACACTAAGATGATAAGGAGAAGACTACTTCCACTAGTACTTCAGCAAGTATGCTTTCAGGAGGATGCCTCTAGGGATTTGCAAAGCCCCGATCTCTTCTAAGCATTGTGTGTCAACCATCATTGAGGGATACAAATATATGATCATGAAGGTCTTCATAGATGACTTCTGAGTCTATGGAGATTCATTTGAGGCTCTGTGCAACTTCTCCCTTATTCTAGCACATTGAGAAGAAGAATACATGATGTTGAATTGGTAGAATGCCACTCATGGTGAAGGAAGGCATTGGTCTAGAACATCTATTTAGCTCCAGAGGGAAAGATGTCTATCATTTAAAGATTGAAGTTATTGAAAAGCTAGCCTCTCCCTCTAGACTAAAAGAAGTCTGATAATTTTTGGGACATGCATGCTAAAATCTCAATTCATTAGAGACCTTCAAGATATCAAAGCCACTCACATATCTCTTCTGAAGGATGTTTACTTTAGATTGGATGATGGTTTCCTCTAAAGTATCATGTGCTACATTATCATGTTTGAGATTGTATGTGATGCCAAAAAATATGTTGTAGAACGATTCTAGCCAGGGCATGGAGAAAACACCATCTCATCTAATACACTAGTTAGATACTAGAAGAGTCATAGAGGAACTATGAATTGATAGAGAAGTAGATGCTAGCTTTTTATTGTATTTGATAGGCCCCCATCCTATTTGGTGGGTTCCTAGGTCATTGCCTATATTGATCATGAATCCATCACATATCAATTTGTGAAAAGGAAAATCTTCGTCACGCCAGGTGGGTTCTACTCTTACAAAAATTTGATTTAGAAATCTAAGATAAGAAAGGAAGTGAGAACATGAAACATGCCACTTGAGTAGACTACAATATGAATACCATGACATAGTCCTTACCAATGACATTTGAGGAATCATCCAATGTGCTAGATATTTCCTCATAAATTATGCATTTAGAATAGAGACCATTTATTGATATAAGAAACTTGCATAATCTCTACAAAAGGATAGTCGGTCAGCTATAATGGCCAGTCATCTAGCTCACCATGTAGACAAATAAAGTATCAAGCTAAATGACTAGTCGAACAACTACTTGCATTGTGGTTTCAAAAGACTTCAAAATGTTTACTTATAAGATATTTGAGAGATCTTAGTCAGTTGGCTACTCAGACCCAAGGCATAGCCACTTATTCTTCACCAACACTCTAGTTGGTAGAATACCTTGTCATGGTGACTAGATATTCAATGAGAGACATCGACACCAAACTAGTTAGATGATTAGTTCACTAGTCGATTAGATGAAAAAACATTACAAAGAAAAGAAAAGGAATCTAGATGACTTGATACAACATTAAGAATGAGTTATGTAAGCAAGGCAGCCTACTGGCCACCAATGTTAGTTGACCAACTACCAAGAAATGAAATAAGCAATTGCACATGCTTGACAACTAAATTGTCCACTAGCCAATAGATTGGTCAACATTTCAAACATAATATTAGGTGTCTCCTTTGCCACTTTGTTGGTCCAACGGTGGGATCACTTGACTTCATATAAATGAAAAGTCACGATGGAAATTAGAAGATCATACCCTCATTTTGTAGAACTATTATCAAGGAGAGAATATGTGGTCATTGCCAAGTAATCCTGACAAATATTTGGTAGGATGTTGTTACATTTTGCATTGAATATTTATTTAAAAAGAGAACGCACAAAGATCTTCATCGCCCAGGAAGGTAATCGACTCTCCCCATTATACTATTAGGTGAATTATCCTCTCTCTCCCCTTGACTTTATTTGATTTCCAATTAAATGAGTAGTCTGTTATTTGCTATATGGAGAAACCATGACACACAAAAGTTATATATGATAATCTGCTTATGTATGTATGTGTTAACTATCATTTTGATAAGAGTTACCTTTTATTTTCCTTTCTCTATTATTGTCAATCTTGAAAGTTTGTTTACTCACCTATATAACACCACAAACATGTGGGATAGGCTTCTGATATTTGGTTTTTTGGGCTGACATCCTAAACCTATCATAGATGGGTTATCATTGTGGCAATTATTACATGTCCTCCCAAATTCATTGAACATATGATGGAAATTATAGTCATCTATTTGAGATTCTCTATCCAAAAGAAATTTGATTTCTAAGCATCTATAGTAGATAATTTTTATTATTAATTAGATGAGGGGATAGAGGGAACCAGTATGCTGGAAATGATGAACTCCAATTCCCCAATATTTTAGTTTCCTTCTTGATGTTTCTCTTTAATTTTGTAGTTGATTAATAGTTCAATCAACCAACATGTACTTAAATACTTAGTACTAGAATAAGTAATTGATCAATATAATTCTTCATGTTCCTATATTATACTAGAATATGATCCATGCTCTTGTGGGTGTTTTATATATATATATATATATATATATATATATATATATATATATATATATATATATATATATGGGGTTAAATTTAGGATTTACCTGACTCATATTAGAATTGTGATATGCATAAATAGTAATGATATTGTTACAACATTAGTGAAGAGGCTTAGGGAATATGAAATCCAAGATACTATAAAAAATGCATTTGGAACAAGCGCCATGCCTGATGGAATTAGAGTTCTATTCTTTTACAAAAATAATATAGACGTTAGAAATAGATGTCTAGAATTTTATCGTAAACTGGTTGAGGGGAAGGATGGTATATGTCATAAACAACATCATGGCTAGCCTAACTAAAAGTCTGAGAGCCAAACATTATAACTAAATGTAGATCTATTAGCTTGTTCAAGATAATGTATATAATTACTTCAAATATCACGGCCAATAGAATGAAAATAGTTTTCCACCCACTGCATTAGAGAAGCAAGTTGCATATACAATTAAATATTGATAAACATAATGCTTTTAGTTTTGTTTGAGCCTTTATATATCATGAAATTTATAAAAAAAGGAGATAGAATGTTTCATGGGTCTTAAATATGACATGTGTAGGTCTTGTGACTTGGTAGAGTGGGTCTTACTGAATATGTGCCCTTAAAGAAGGGATTTGGGCTATTAGGATATCAAAAATCATGGAATGTATTTCTTAAATTTGCATGTAGTGGTGGCTAATAGGAACTAGAGGGGAATCATTACCCTTATTAAGGTTTGAAGATGGTGACCCCACATTCATGGACGGTCTATCCTAAAGAAACAATGGATGATCTATTCATACTGCAGGAGTGAGATCGGTTCCTCACATATTCCTCATGAGTATTTTGTTGTCAATAATACACTCTTTTAATGAAAACCTCAAGAAATGCTAGAATATGCATATTCAAAACACACTCGTGATTTTGAGGGAATAAAATGATTTTTTGTCAAATATGAGGTGTTATTTAGCCAAAATTTTGGATATGATAATGTAAATTTTCAAGTATTTTGTGAAGGTTGTGGGAAAACATGCTATGTAATTAGGGATATGAAATCTTTAAGAAAACCAAACAAAGAAAAATTCAACTAGATAACATAGAAGGTATAGGAGAAACTCCTGAGTTAGAAATAGAATTTAGTGTCTTATGTAGGTAAATACATGTTGATTAAGACCATTATACAGTCAATGTTATCATATACATTGGGAATATCAAAACTCCCTAGACATATTCTTGATGTTAGTTATGTCATGATAGTATAAACATATGGAAAGAAAGTGGTATTAGTAAAGTAGGAATAAGATGTGCCTCCATAGACAAAAGGGAGGATGTGATTTTTAGATTTATGTTCCTTCAATAATGTTCTCTTTGAAATACAAATTTGAAGGATAAAAACTTATCCTTATTAGAGGCCCAAGTGCTAAAATACACTTACTTTAGAATTACTATTTGTAGTGGGCCCATAGATCACATAATCATTTTTACTTGGTGAGTTTTTGAGAAACTAACAATTTACTAAACTATAGATTGTCATGATGTAGGTAAATGAATGAAAAATAGACATATGCAAGGATTAATGGATACCAAGATTTGTCTAAGTCTCTTACATGAATCAACAACCTCATAATAATACATGTTTGTGCACAACAAACCTGATAAATTCTGATTCAAGCTCTTGGACTTGCAATAGGCTGCTTGGAATTTTTCATGTTTAAGGTTGCTTATAAGATTTCTAGTATCCCCATTGGGAATTTAAACTATTTTTTAGTTCTTATTTCTAGTGACCATATAATAGACTTATATTTACAATTAGATATCCTTACAAGGTGGCTAAGTTGGGTGTAAAAGTTCTTAATAGTGGAAACCCTATTGCTATCTCAAGAATGCTTATTGAAACAATTTGGAATTTAGGTGGAGCACCCAAGATGAGATATTTGATCTTGAAAGGGTGGTTTGACATTCTACTAGATAAACAAAGGTTGCATCTTGAAACCCTTTCCATCAATTTTTTCCTAGTGTCAATGAATCAATTTATATGTGATAGCTCCTTTTACATGGAAAATAATATGCTATGATGATATGTCATTGGGTGATTTGGTGAAATGTAATTATGTGGCGGACTATAAATTCATGTTTGTCTATAGGTGAGGAATATTGACTAGAGAGGAGTTGATAGATATCTACAACAATAGTTGGGAAATATAGATGGATAAAAGTGAATTTCTAATACAAAAGTGACAATATTAGAGAAATACTCCAATTTTGGACTTCAAAAATTAAATTCCTACTTGGATACAATACTCCATTAGCTAACAATTAAGATGACATTTAAAGGCACTCGATCTCACTAGAGCCCATATTTTTTTGAATTAATATGGTTGCACAATCAGTTGAGTTCTATAGGGAAGGTATGGGTATTTAATAAGAGATAAGAACATGAAGTGTATTCTAGTCATTTAGCCCCTATTTGGCAATGGACTGGACCAGGATTTGGGTCTGTCACGTAGCGCCACGGCGGCCCAATCCGATATGACTTGGGTGAGAAACACGTTTGGCAACCAACCCATTTTGATCCCCGTTTTGGGATAACAGAATCCCATTATCTAGTTTAACTGAGTCCCCATCGAGGCAGGATTGGAAATCTCAGTCCGGTTTGGTCTGACAACCCTCCCTGATCCCTCACAACCCGCCACCCTCCCTCTCCCTCTCGCCCTAACATCCTCCTCTCGGCGGTCTCCCTCCTCACGACGCTTCACTACAGTCGCACATCTTCACAATTGTTTGTCCATGAGAAGTAAAAGTGAAGGTTGCTCGAGGTCGCATATGGAGTCCAGTGGTCATCGGGTGAAGCGTCTGCGTGGAGCATCAATGCTACCACCTGCCACCACTAGTGTACCTGGGTGGCTAGCTCCCTCAAAAGCAAGGTACCCATGCCCTACCCTCCTCTTCTCTACTACCTGCTCTAACATTGATTTGTCTTGTCGACGCACAGAAGAAACCCTAGCTTGCCCAAGGCAATAAGAAACCCTAGCAAGTTTCCGTGTGCCTTCTTATTCCTCTCCTTCTGCTGTGAGGTTCTACACTTCCACACACGCCTTTTGGAGGAGCTATTCACGAAAGCTGGTTGTCATCCTTTGTTGTTGAATCGTGCTCCAGCAGCCCTGCCCAGACCTATGATTCCACACTCTGTCGTCGTTCCCGCCCCCTTCTTCTCAGGTTGGTCACAAATTAGGGTAGAGGGTGCTTTGTTTGTGAGGTCGATTAGGGCAGAAGTACAACAAACAGGCATGTGTATCGATTAAGTGGCAAATGAGCCGACAATAGATGCAAACATTTGAATCGTTGTGTATGACACTGATTTATTCTACTTCTAACTACTACTGTTATCTAGAAATGCATCAATTTACTGCTATTATGTGTGTCTGTGTGCTAAGTTATAGTAGCATCTAGTAACCCTATAGCAAATAAAAGCAACTAGCATGCCTGATTTTCGAGATTTTTGTCGGCCAAGTTATTTTGAGGATATCGATATGTGTTATTAGACCATAGTTGTTAGTCTTATCGTAGATTTCCTTTTCTGTCATTTGTTTTTCCTCCTCTAGTTTCTGGTTTCTGTGACTTTGTCTTTGTTTTTCTAACATGATTGGGCAGTAATGTCCGTTAATGTCTTGGACATATATGTTTGCCATACCTTTATTTAATGTTCTATTTTTTGTGATACTATTATGATATCATAATAGTAGCATCAATTGCATATGATTTTTTGAAAGAACAAGTGAACCCAATATGGCATAATTCTACACATTTTTTTGGTTCTGTATTGAAAGCTACCTTGACTTATAGTAATTATTTAGTTTTATTTTATGATTTTATCAAGTGAAAAGGATGTTATTGTGAGTGTTGCATATAAAAATTAGGACTCCTATTTGTTTTCATCCCAATGATTTTTAATCAAATGAAATTAAATTTATGCCCAAGCATTTATATGATTTGTAACATCCCTGACCTAGTTTATGCTTTAACCCTAGATGTTTTGCTTAATAAAGTTGATTATATGCTTGTTCTTATCTTTTGAAAAGTAATTAAGGCTCAAAAGAAACTTATGTTTCAATTTTAGTCCTTTTTGAATAATGTTGAAACAATCTTTTGCTTATTTTGGACTAAAGTGTAAATTACCCAAATTGAGGGGTTAAATTGCAAATGTTACATGATAAGATGTTCCTCATGTGTTGAAGCATCATAAGAATGAAAATGATGCAGAGGAATGGCTTGTGGAAGCTTGAGTACCAAGAAAGAACTTGTTGAGCAATGTTTGCACATTAAAATCTAGTTTTGGTGTAATGTGCAATTTACCCAAAACCTAGGGTTCAATATGAAAAATATCACTTAAAGAGAGTCCCTAATGTTTCTTGGCATCATGTAGAGAGAAGATAAAGAGAGGGATGTCTCATTTGAGTCACTTTGAAGGAGAGAGAATCTTGATATTAAAGTAATCAAGATTTAAGCATAATTGAAACCCTAATTCAATTTAATGCAAAATTAAATATATTAATTGAAGTGCCATCAAACAAAAACGAGATGGTTGAATTTGAATAAGTGTGTACGTGCTTGTGCCTTGCAAAGGCACCAAAAATATCTCAAGTGAGTGGAGAACCCACTCACATTAGTGAAAGGAAAAGTAATATCCACTAACTTATGGATATTATTATTATAATGATTAAGGTGCTTAATTTATTTTACTTTAATTCATGGATAAAGAAGAGGATTGAAAATGGGAAGAGGATGGCTTCGTGGGCAAGGATTTGAAGGGGATATGTGGCATCAATTTAAGAAAATAAAGAAATTAATTATTACTTTCTCTCTCATTGAATTTCTTTATAAAAACACCATTTACAACTCAAATGAAATGATTTTTTGACCCTTCTTTCACTCTTTGCTAAACCAAAAACCAAGGGAGCTTAGGAGCAGGAGGAGGACTATCCCCAACCTGTAGGTAAGCTCCATGGTCTTCTTTCACCTTGATTTCATGGTAGAAATCAAAAATCAATGCTTGATTTCTTCTTTTCTCCTTTCAATCTTCAACTTTAGCCATTCTTTTCACTCAAAGACTTGAGCACGAGCTTGGGATAGTTGAGAAATCTTCTTCCACCATTAAAGACGTGGAGTTTGGAGCTTTGAAGCTTCTTTGAAGGCGGGTTATATAACTTGAACCCTCGAACATTGTTATTGATTTCACTCTTTTATCAATTGTTGATTCTTTCTTCATTCCCGAAATTTTATTTGGTTGATTGATGAAATCACCATGAAGATCACAACAAGTTTTGAAGGTTTTTAGATTTAATATGATGATTTCATCTTTAGCACACACCTCAATTAATATCTTGGGCAAACAGTTTCAATGAATTGAGACCAAATGGTCTCAAGATTGTTTGAAACCAAACGGTTTCAAAACCATTTGGGATCAAACAGTCTCAAGACCGTTTGAGGTCAAACGACCTCAAAACCATTTTAGGTTAGGTGTTCTTATAAATTGATGATGATCCAATGGTTTTCAATTGAATTAATTTCAAAATGGGTCAATACTTTAGGGCTTCTTGATTACAAACCCTAAATCAATTTGTTGAAGAAGCCCTAATTGAATTCAATCAATTTCAGTGATTAGAAGGGTCAAACGGTCTCAAGACCATTTGACACCAAACGGTCTCAAGACCATTTGACACCAAACGGTCTCAAGACCGTTTGAGGTCAAACGACCTCAAGACCATTTTAGGTCAGTTGAGGTCATGATTGAATGGTGATTCAATTGTTTCAATTGAAGTAATTCCAATGATTACAATAATTGATGGGTTGAATAATTGGAACCCTATTTGACTTATTAAAAGTAACCCAAAATGATTAATTCAGTTTCAAGATGTATTGGACCAAACGGTATTGAGACCATTTGAGTCCAAACGGTCTTGAAACTGTTTGGAATCAAACGATTTCAAAACCGTTTGAATGACCAAGTGTTTTCAATTTTCAAATGGTTTCAACTATTGGTTTGTCCAATCGATCTTAGTGATGAATTGTTCAAATAGTTTCTAATGTTGAGTGCCCAAACCATTTCAAAACCGTTTGGAGGGAAAATGGTTTTAACCCTAGATGCCCAAACGGTTTCAAAACTGTTTGGAGGGCAATTGACTTCAAACCGTTTGGAGATTCAAAGGTTAAAACCGAATGGAGGTTCAACATATACAAAATTGATTGAAGACTTAAAGTGATGAAAAATCAGTTGATCCCATGATTGATAATGATGATTATCAAAGATAAGTACAATGGTTGAATTCCTAATGTACTTAGATGATTGGTACCCTTAGAGGGGTTAATCTTTGATGCTTATGGAAGCAATGACTCAATACACTATGCTAACCCTAAATGTATGTATTTGAATAAAGGATTGACTCAATCTAATCAAGATTGGAGTAATGAACATCCTAGAGAGGATGAGAGAGAGAAATTCATACATGTATAATAATCATGTAGCAATCCAGCCTCAACACATTCAAAATAAATAGAATATGTAATTAGGGTATGATACTTGATAAAGAGATCATGAAACCCTAATTGAGGTGGTTGATGAACCTAAACCCTAATTTAGGGCAGTTCTATGTAAAACCCTAATCTAGGGTGATGGTGTGACCCTAATTTAGGGTAATGACATGAGAAACCCTAATTCAGGGTATTTTAATGTAAACCCTAATTGGATGTGAATAGTACATCCTAACCCTAATTTGGTTATTTGGAATATGAGAAACCCTAATTGGATGTGAATAGTAAAACCTAATCCTAATTTAAGGTGAAGGTATGTAAAACCCTAATTTTGGGTTATAATGTATGAAACCCTAATTTTGGGTAATGAGATGATTAACCACAACTCTAATTTTGGGTAATGAAATGAGTATCCCTGATTGAAATGAAATGGGAAACCCTAAACTTAATGAGTGAATAGTGATGTTAACCTTGTACTGCATGGTGCTGAAATATATAATTGTTATCATGTGTACTAACCATGCATGTATCATGAGATGATGAGCATAGCCATGTATGAGCTATGATGCTTTATTTTCTTGAGAATTGTTTATGGGCCTTGTGAGCCATAACTTGCTCTATTGCCTAGTGAAAGGTAACAAGAGATGACATAGGCCTTGAAATCCATGTGAGATACTTGATATACAAGTATCATAATTACCTTGGTCAGATGGCCTGAAGGTATTAGTTACCTGATAAGTGGTAACAAATGTTCTATATTGAACTGAGGTTTTGAATAACCATTTTCTATAATCATGATGATGAGTTTGTGAAAAATTGAGAATGCTCGTGATGAGATGAGGGATTGAGATCCCAATATTTTATTAAAGTTGAACAGTACCTGATGAAAGTATTACACTCTCTTCACAACATTTATTATAATAATTGTTGTTTGGAAACATGATTGATGCTAAAATAATATGATAATGCACTTAATTAATCAAGTGGTATCATCTAATGTAGTTGCCCTGACAACAGATCCATCAGCGTCAGAATTTGCTGAATGGTGAAACGAGTTTAACTCGACGTGCATATTTTTGAATATGTGGGGGTAATTGGGCAATTATATCCTTATGCCCCATAGAAATGGCTACAGGCTATGTCCTACGTACGGGATTGGTTTCAGACCATACCCTAGTAAGAGTATGGCTACGGGCCATGACTCCATGATATGATACTAGGCATTGTCTACGGGCCATAACCCTGAAGAGAGTATATTCTGCGGGCTATAACTCTATAGAGAAGATGCCAATATACCTAGCAAGCTATTTGCAGTTTGACACGTGATGTCTATGCTAGATAATATCGTACTGACCGAGATGGATGAGGTCTTGGATTCCTGCTCTTCCATTGACCTTGTGTGGTACCGATGCTTACGTAATCGTGGTCAGTTAGAGTATGAATGGTATACTTCATCTCTTGAGGGCATTAATTCATAATGATAGTAAAATGTAATCATCCGTGTAGCATATCTGGTTAAGGTTCAAATACGAGAATCATTGGTTGATGTTATCTTGTTTAGCATGTCCTAGATGAATAAATGTTATACATGATTTTCAATTCCTTATCAGATAAGTATCCTACTGCTTAAATCAAGTTATAGCTGAAATACTTTGAATAAGAATATTGGTCTAAATTTGTTTAGACATTGATTTAACTACTGCTGAATATATATATATATATATATATATATATATATATATATATATATATATAATTCATCTACTCAGTTTTATTCTATTAAACTACAATAATAATGTTTTTGGTGGAGAGTTATATCTCTCGTTGGGACATGGGTCTCACTCCGTTGGTCACCAACATTTTTTAGGTGGATGCGGATGAGGAGGCAGAAACCCTTCAGTAGGTGAAAGACAGCAATAACAGTAGTAGTAAGGATCAACAGTGATTTCTCAGGTGGAGACATTGGCTGTCATGTTTTGTATATATGTATAGAGTCCTATGTGTCGTCTCTATACTCTCAGGTCCTTGGAGTAGTAGTTAGTACTTTTGTTATCGATCTGAGATTTTGTCTTGATGTCTAAATATTTTTATGTTGCCCATGTACAATGTTAACAGGGCAGTTGTTTTTGTAATCCTTGAGATAAGATGATACAAGAGATGTACTTGTGAACCAGAATGTAACTAAATTACTTTGGTTCTTTTTGAAAGAGTTTTCCTATGTATGGACCTCTTTGTAAAATGATTTTATGTTTTAGTGATTTTTCAGTAATGAGCTACTTATGATCTCTTCTGCTTGGTTAATGTCATTTTGTTCAAATGATTTGCCACAAATTAGTGGTATCAGAACGCTAGGTTCGCTGAGTCTACAGAAAAATAGGATTAAGGTTGTTGAGTCTGTTCTAGTGTCTTCCAGTTTATCTAATAGTGTCTTCTGCTCATATAGGAGAAGAAGAACTTGAAGATGTCTGGATAACACGAGGAACATGCTACTAAGAGCAGCATTGTTGCACCAAGAAGAGGTACAAGGGACCAAGATAGGGAGGAACCGACACCTGAACATCCCCAGTTTGACCCAGTCATGATAGAAAACCTAGCCTTCCATGCTCTATTTGGGCAGTTTATGGAAACTATGACGCATATGGAGAACAGGATGCCACCACCTGCACCTAGGGCACCAACCCATAATGAGGGACAGGGAGCTGGTAAGACTTTTGAGAGGCTTCGCCGGGTAGGAGCCACAAAGTATGCTGGTACAACTGACCCAACAGATGTTGACTTATAGTTGACTGAGCTGGAAAAGGCTTTCAGAATCCTCAATATCCCGGAAGCTGAAAAGGTGAGACATGAATTGTACCTTTTAAAGGGGAGTGTTGGCCACTGGTAGACAATAGAAGATGGCAAGAGGCCAAGTGTCGAGGTTAGATGGGAAGAATTCCGATGAGAATTCATCACTAAATACTTCCCCAAGACTTACCTAGATGAAAAGATATCTCAGTTTGAGAAGATAAGACAAGGACGGATGAACATTAGCGAGTATGAGGCTAAGTTCATGGAGCTGTTGTTTTTCTATCCACATATGGCAGCTACTGATGAGGAAATAATTTGGCATTTTGAGTAAGGGGGTGAACACTAAATTGACCACTCATGTGTCTGCTTTGGAGAACAGGGAGAGGTTTGCCACTTTTGTGGAGTCTGTGAGATAGATAGAGAGATCGGTGATCGAAAAGCGATAGACCAGTGGTAAGAAGGTGTACACTCAGTTCCAAGGAAAGTGGTCCAAGAGCTTTAAGAAACCGAGGTTGTCTGCACCGACAACACCATCAAAATTAAATAGCGAGATGCAATGGATCTCAAGTAGGGGTAGGGGCTGTAGTTTTGTTCCAAATAGAGCCCCCATCACAACATCAAAATTAGTGAATGGACCTCATAGACCCTATCCTGAGACCAGGATCTGTCATCAGTGCAAACAAGTGGGACATCTGGCAAGGGATTGTCCAGTTACGAACACAATGGTGACTCAACCCCAGAGGCAGAGTCAACAAGGATCTCATAGGAGATAGTTTTCTAGTGGTGCTAGAGGACGTGGACAAGCGTCCCAAGTTGGTTCGTCGGCACCCAACAACTGAGTATCGGGTCAACAACAAGCAACGACTAGATTCTATGCGATGAATCAACCTGAAGTAGTAGTCAACCCTCGAGTTGTGATAGGTCAGATGGAAATATTTCATTCAGATATGTCTTCATCCTGCTTTGTATCTGTTTTAATTGATCTGAGTGCTACGCATTCCTTTATCACTCGAAGAGTGATTCATGACTGAAACATGACTGTCAGTCATAGAACAGATAGTTTGTTATTAGAAACCCCTTTGTTGGGATCTGCAGTGTTGCAGGAGGTGTGTTCTCCCTATATTCTTTCCTTTTTTGAACATCGCATGAGGTGGATCTTATACCACTTGAGATGCACGGGTTTGATATAATTCTTGGAATGGACACCCTAGAAAAGTATAAGGTTGTCTTGGATTGTGATTCCAAGCAAGCTATGTTCACTAATGATGGTGACACATGGATCTTTCAGGGAGATAGAAAGATTCTTCCAACCTGTCTTGTGTCAGCCATGGTAGCTGAGAAGCTGATGAGATAAGGATGCTTTGCATTCCTAGCACATGTAGTCGACACCACAATAGGGAGTTCTGATCTTTCTGAAGTTCTGATAGTTAGGGAGTTTGAAGATGTGTTTCCTGAGGAACTTCCAAGTGTTCCTCCACACCGAGAGATTAATTTTGAGATTAATCTAATCCAAGTAATGCAACCAATAGCACAAACACCGTATAGAATGGCACCTGTTGAGATGGCCGAGCTCAAGAAACAGCTGCAGGAGTTGCTTGAGAAGGGTTTTATCCAACCGAGTACTTCACCATGGGGTGCTCCAGTTCTCTTTGTTAAGAAGAAGGACGGATCGATGCGGTTATGCATTGATTACAGATAGTTAAATAAAGTAGCTATAAAGAACAAGTATCCTCTGCCAAGGATCAATGACTTGTTTGATCAGTTGCATGGTGCAACTATCTTTTCTAAGATAGATCTAAGGTCGGGATACCATCAGTTGTGTATCAAGGAGAGTGACATGCCTAAGTCTACTTTTAGGACAAGGTATGGTCACTATGAGTTCATACTTATGTCGTTTGGACTAACTAATGCACCAGCTGCATTCATGGAACTCATGAATAGAATCTTTCGACCTTTTCTTGATCAGTTCATAGTAGTCTTCATAGCTGACATCTTGATATACAATAGAGATACTCAACAACATGAGCAACACCTCCATCATGCTTTGACTTTGCTAAGAGAACATAAGCTGTATGCTAAGTTTAACAAATGCGAGTTCGGGTTACCAAAAGTTTCTTTTCTAGGAGATGTAATATCTGCCTCAAGTATCTATGTTGATCCTAAGAAGGTAGAATCTATCCTGTAATGGGAACAACTAAAGACACCAACGGAAATATGTAGTTTCCTAGGACTGGTAAGCTATTACAGGAGGTTCATTAAGAACTTCAGTTCTATAGCTTTACCCCTAACCAAGTTGACCAGGAAGGAGGTCACATTTTTCTGGAATGACAAGTGTCAACATTCTTTCCAACTGTTGAAAGAGAGGTTAACAAGTGCACATGTGCTGGTGTTACTTGAGCAAGGGAAGGAGTACATAGTTTTCTGTGATTCATCTAAGAATAGTTTAGGTTGTGTGTTGATGCAAGATAATCATGTGATTTCTTTTGCCTCTCGACAGCTTAAGAAACACAAGGAGAATTATCCAACACATGATCTAGAACTAGCTGATGTGGTCCATGCTTTGAAGATTTGGAGACATTATCTCTATGGAGAAACATTCCAGATTTTCACAGACCATAAGAATCTAAAATATATCTTCTCACAACATGAGTTAAACATGAGACAACGCCACTGGATCGAGTTAATTAAGGACTACGATTGTACAATTGATTATCATCCAGGGAAGGCCAATGTAGTGGCTGATGCATTAAGTAGGAAATCATCATCACCAGCAGTAGATAAAGAACATTTGAACTCCTTAGTGTACTCTAAGAGAAATATGCTTATCTCTATGAGGCAAAACAATATACAGCTTAAAGTATCATTGTTAGCCGGGTTGTTAGCTGAAATGCACGTGAAACCTACTCTGAGACAGCAGATTAAAGAAGCACAGCAGGCTGATAATGTGATTCAGAAGATCCGGTCAGAGTATGGTAGTGAGAAACGGGATGGATTTCATGAGTCAAAGGATCAGGTAGTCTGTTACCATGGTAGGATGGTAGTACCTAATGCCAATTATTTAAGAAAGTTGGTTTTAGAGGAAGCTCATACTTCGATGTATGCAATGCATCCAGGGAGCACCAAAATGTATCATAACTTGAAAGATATGTATTGGTGGCCTGGATTGAAGAAAGATGTAGCTGAGTTTGTTATGCGGTGTCTGGTGTGCCAGCAAGTTAAAGCTGAACATCAAAAGCCCACAGGAACAATGCAACCTTTGCCTATACCACAGTGGAAATGGGATCATGTGACCATGTATTTTGTGGTTGGTTTGCCTAGAACAACCAAAGGTCATGATTCCATATGGGTGATAGTTGATAGGTTGACTAAGACAACACATTTCCTTCCTGTCAAAACAACCTACACTGCTGAGAAGCTTGCACAAATATATGTAGATGAGATAGTGCGATTGTACGGGGTTCCAGCTACTATTGTTTCTGATAGAGGTCCCCAATTTATGAGTCATTTTTGGGAACGACTACATAAAGCTTTGGGTACGTAGTTAAGATTTAGTACTACCTTTCACCCACAGACAGATGGACGATCTAAGATGACCATACAAACCTTGGAGGATTTGCTTAGGGCATGTGTCCTTCAGTTTGTAGGAAGTTGGGATCTACACCTAAGCTTGATAGAATTTGCTTACAATAATAGCTATCAACATAGTATTAATATGGCACCATATGAAGCATTATATGGTAGACGTTGTAGATCTCCTTTATGTTGGTATGAAACTGGAGAATATCAACTTTTGGGTCCTGAGCTTGTGCAGCAGACAACTGAGAAGATTAAAGTAATACAACAACAATTAAAGACTACACGGGATAGACAGAAGTCGTACGTTGACAAACGACGAAGACCCTTAGAATTCCAAGTTGGAGACAAAGTATACCTCAAGGTCTCACCTTGGAAAGATGTCCTTAGATTTGGAATGAAGGGAAAGTTAGCTCCTATATTTATGGGGCCTTATCCAATCATTGAACGGATTGGAAGGGTAGCCTATAAGCTAGAGTTTCCACCTGAGCTACATAAGTTGCATCCAGTGTTCCATATCTCCATGCTGAGAAAATGTCATCCTGACACAGAGTTAGTTTTGCAGCCTGTGGAAGTAGAATTAAATGATGATATATCATATGTTGAAGGACCTGTGATGATCCTCGATAAAAGAATTAAAAAGCTAAAAAAGAAAGACATTTGTATTGTGAAGGTTCTCTGGCATCACCGTGGCATTGAAGAAGCTATGTGGGAACTAGAGGAAGAGATGAGGAGGAAGTACCCTTCTCTTTTCTCTTGATGATTTCGGGGACAAAATCCCTGTTAGGGGTGGATAATTTGTAACATTCCTGACTTCAGTTATGCTTTAACCCTAGATGTTTTGCTTAATAAAGTTGATTATATGCTTGTTCTTATTTTTTGAAAAGTAATTAAGGCTCAAAAGGAACTTATGTTTCAATTTTAGTCCTTTTTGAATAATGTTGAAATAATGTTTTGCTTATTTTGGACTAAAGTGCAAATTACCCAAATTGAGGGGTTAAATTGCAAATGTTACATGATAAGATGTTCCTCATGTGTTTAAGCATCATAAGAATGAAAATGATGCAGATGAATGGCTTGTGGAAGCCTGAGTACCAAGAAAGAACTTGTTGAGCAATGTTTGTGCATTAAAATCTAGTTTTGGTGTAATGTGCAATTTACCCAAAACCTAGGGTTCAATATGCAAAATGTCACTTCAAGAGAGTCCCTAATGTTTCTTGGCATCATGTAGAGAGAATAAAATGAGAGGGATGTCTCATTTGAATCACTTTGAAGGAGAGAGAATCTTGATATTAAAGTAATCAAGATTTAAGAATAATTGAAACCATAATTCAATTTAATGCAAAAATAAATATATTAGTTGAAGTGCCATCAAACAAAAATGAGATGGTTGAATTTGCATAAGTGTGTAAGTACTTGTTCCTTGCAAAGGAACCAAAAATATATCAAGTGAGTGGAGAGCCCACTCACATTAGTTAAAGGAAAAGTAATATCCACTAACTTATGGATATTATTATTATAATGATTAAGGTGCTTAATTTCTTTTCCTTTAATTTATGGATAAAGAAGAGCATTGCAAAGAGGAAGAGGATGGATTCGTGGGCAAGGAGTTGAGGGGGAGATGTGGCATCAATTTAAGAAAATAAAGGAATTAATTATTACTTTCTCTCTCATTGAATTTCTTTATAAAAACACCATTTACAACTCAAATGAAAGGATTTTTCGACCCTTCTTTCACTCTTTGCTAAACCAACAACTAAGGGAGCTTAGGAGCAGGAGGAGGATGATCCCCAACCTGTAGGTAAGCTCCATGGTCTTCTTTCACCTTGATTTCATGGTGGAAATCAAAAATCAATGCTTGATTTCTTCTTTTCTCCATTCAATCTTCAACTTTGGCCATTCTTTTCACTCAAAGACTTGAGCACGAGCTTGGGATAGTTGAGAAATCTTCTTCCACCATTAAATAAATGGATTTTGGAGCTTTGAAGCTTCTTTGAAGGCCGGTTATATAACTTGAACCCTCAAACATTGTTATGGATTTCACTCTTTTATCAATTGTTGATTCTTTCTTCATTCCCAAAATTTTATTTGGTTGATTGATGAAATCACCATGAAGATCATAGAAAGTTTTGAAGGTTTGTAGCTTGAAGATGATGATGTTATCTTAAGCACACACCTCAATTAATATCTTGGGCAAACAGTTTCAATGACTTGAGACCAAACGGTCTCAAGATCATTTTAAACCAAACGGTTTCAAAACCATTTGGGATCAAACGGTCTCAAGACCGTTTGAGGTCAAACAACCTCAAAACCATTTGAGGTCAGGTGTTGTTATAAATTGATGACGATCCAATGGTTTTCAATTGAATTAATTTCAAAATGGGTGAATAGTTTAGGGCTTCTTGATTGCAAACCCTAAATCAATTTGTTGAAGAAGCCCTAATTGAATTCAATCAATTTCGGTGATTAGATGGGTCAAACGGTCTCACGACCATTTGACACCAAACTGTCTCACGAACATTTGACACCAAACGGTCTCAAGACCGTTTGAGGTCAAACGACCTCAAGACCGTTTGAGGTCAGTTGAGGTCATGATTGAATGGTGATTCAATTGTTTCAATTGAAGTAATTCCAATGATTACAATAATTGATGGGTTGAATAATTGTAACCCTATTTGATTGATTGAAAGTAACCCAAAATGATTCATTCGGTTTCTAGATGTTTTGGACCAAACCGTCTTGAGACCATTTGAGTCCAAACGTTCTTGAAACCATTTGGAATCAAACGGTTTCAAAACCATTTGAATGACCAAGTGGTTTCAATTTTCAAATAGTTTCAACTATTGGTTTGTCCAATCGATCTTAGTGATGAATTGTTCAAACGGTTTCTAATGTTGAGTGCCCAAATGGTTTCAAAATCATTTGGAGGGCAAACGGTCTTAACCCTAGATGCCCAGATGGTTTCAAAACCATTTGGAGGGCAATTGACTTCAAACCGTTTGGAGATTTAAAGGTCAAAACCAAATGGAGGTTCAACATATACAAAATTGATTGAAGACTTAAAGTGATGAAAGATCAGTTGATCCCATGATTGATAATGATGATTATCAAAGATAAGTACAATGGTTGAATCTCTAATGTACTTAGATGATTGGTACCCTTAGAGGGGTTAACCTTTGATGCTTATGGAAGCAATGACTCAATACTCTATGCTAACCCTAAATGTATGTATTTGAATAAAGGATTGAATCAATCTAATCAAGATTGGAGTAATGAACATCCTAGAGAGGATGAGAGAGAGAAATTCATACATGTATAATAATCATGTAGCAATCCAGCATCAACACATTCAAAATAAATAGAATATGTAATTAGGGAATGATCCTTGATAAAGAGATCATGAAACCCTAATTGAGGTGGTTGATGAACCTAAACCCTAATTTAGGGCAGTTCTATGTAAAACCCTAATCTAGGGTGATGGTGTGACCCTAATTTAGGGTAATGACATGAGAAACCCTAATTGAGGGTATTTTAATGATAAACCCTAATTGGATGTGAATAGTACATCCAAACCCTAATTTGGGTATTTGGAATATGAGAAACCCTAATTGGATGTGAATAGTAAACCCTAATCCTAATTTATGGTGAAGGTATGTGAAACCCTAATTTTGGGTTATGATGTATGAATCCCTAATTTTGGGCAATGAGATGATTAACCACAACTCTAATTTTGGGTAATGAAATGAGTATCCCTGATTGAAATGAATTGGGAAACCCTAAACTTAATGAGTGAATAGTGAAGTTATCCTTGTACTACATGGTGCTGAAATATATAATTGTTATCATGTGTACTAACCATGCATGTATCATGAGATGATGAGCATAGCCATGTATGAGCTATGATGCTTTATTTTCTTGAGAATTGTTTATGGGCCTTGTGAGCCATAACTTGCTATGTTGCCTAGTGAGAGGTAACAAGAGATGACATAGGCCTTGAAAGCCATGTGAGATACTTGCTATACAAGTATCATAATTACCTTGGTCAGATGACCTGAAGGTATTAGTTACCTGATAAGTGGTAACAAATGTTCTATGTTGAACTGAGGGTTTGAATAACCATTTTCTATAATCACGATGATGAGTTTGTGAATGACTGAGAATGTTGTTGATGAGATGAGGGATTGAGATCCCAATATTTTATTAAAGTTGAATAGTACCTGATGAAAGTATTACACTCTCTTCACAACATTTATTATAATAATTGTTGTTTGGAAACATGATTGATGCTAAAAGAATATGATAATGCACTTAATTAATCAAGTGATATCATATAATGTAGTTTCCCTGACCACAAACCCCTCAGTGTCAGAATTTGCTGAATGGTGAAACGAGTTTAACTCGACGTGCATATTTTTAAATATGTGGGGGTAATTGGGAAATTATATCCTTATGCCCCATTGGAATGGCTATGGGCTATGTCCTATGTATGGGATTGGTTTCAGACCATACCCCAGTAAGAGTATGGCTATGGGCCATGACTCCATGATATGATACCAGGCATTGGCTACGGGCCATAACCCTGAAGAGAGTATATGTTGCGGGCTAGAACTCTATAGTGAAGATGCCAATATACCTGGCAAGCTATTTGCAGTTTGACACGTGATGTCTCTGCCAGATAATATTGTACTGAACGAGAAGGATGAGGTCTTGGATTATGTCTCTTCCATTGACCTTGTGTGGTACCGATGCTTATGCAATCGTGGTCGGTTAGAGTATGAATGGTATACTTCATCTCTTCAGGGCATTAATTCAAAATGATTGTAAAACGTAATCAGCAGTGTAGCATATCTACTTAAGGTTGAAATATGAGAATCATTGGTTGATTTTATCTTGTTTAGCATGTCCTAGATGAATAAATGTTATACATGATTTTCAATTCCTTATCGGATAAATATCCTGCTGCTTAAATCAAGTTATAGCTGAAATACTTTGAATAAGAATATTGCTCTAAATCTATTTAGACATTGATTTAACTGCTGGTGAATATATATATAATTCATGTACTCAGTTTTATTCTATTAAACTTCAATAATAATGTTTTTGGCGGAGAGTTATATCTCTCGCTGGGACATGGGTCTCACTCCGTTGGTCACCAACATTTTTTAGGTGGACGCAGACGAGGAGGCAAAAACCCTTCAGTAGGTGAAAGACAGCAACAACAGTAGTAGCAAGGAATAGCAGTGATTTCTTAGGTGGAGACACTAGCTGTCATGTTTTGTATATATGTATAGAGTCATATGTGTCATCTCTGTACTCTCAGGTCCTTGGAGTAGTAGTTAGTACTTTTGTTATCGATATGAGATTTTGGCTTGATGTCTCAAGGTTTTTATGTTGCCCATGTACAATGTTAACATGGCAGTTGTTGTTGTAATCCTTGAGATAAGATGATACAAGAGATGTACTTGTGAACCAGAATGTAACTGAATTACTTTGGTTCTTTTTGAAAGAGTTTTCCTGTGTATGGACCTCTTTGTAAAATGGTTTTAATTTTTAGTGATTTTTCAGTAATCCTCTACTTATGATCGCTTCCGCTTGGTTAATGTCGTTTTGTTCAAACAATTCATCACATGATTCATGTATGCCTGTGTTGGTATTACATATAGAATATGCTCACGTGGTTTCAAAGTGGATATGAATCTGGAAATTGGTATTCTGGGAAAGATCATTCATGAATAGATGAAATCCACAAAAAAGAGTCAAAACTACCCTCATAAGATGCCTATCTAGCTTGAATTTTACCAATATATTTGTGATAGTCAGGTTTGACTTAATAATTTGGGTTGATTGGTCCCAACTTTAACAATAGTGGATGTTTTCCAAAACATGAGCTTTAATTTATAAATAACTTATATTAGAGTGATGAGGTAAATAGATTGCTTATGCTAAATTTGAAAATTGAATAGTTTTTATTTAGGCCAATTGATACATGATATGCATCTTCCTTGATTTTCCATTTCATTATCTGTGTCTGATTGCTTGAGGGCATGAAATGGTTCAAGATTAGGGAATTTGATAAGTGCACTTTGTATTGCATCTTATTTGGTTGATGGAAATATATGCATTGATTCATTGTCACTCTAATAGCATTGATTATTGTCACTCTAATAGCATTGATTCATTGCTTCACTAACCTACAGGCATAATAGAGTCCATGTCATAATTCCCATTATATATCTACTCATGATCAACGTCCCCCCAATTGATGAACTACACTCCATAAAGTCACTCCATAAATTCAAATATACAATGTGTAATTTCCTAATGGAGTAATTAAGGAAAATTGACATATTTACATCTTATTAAAAGAATTTGACCCTTGTTCAGGTTAAGGATGCCATTCAAATTAGATAAAAAAGATGGTAGATTGTGCCCATATCATAGTAGGAGGATGAAGACATCCTTGGAACCCTTTCTACTATGGATTTCAGCTTTCATTGATTTTACAGTCAACTTTGCTCTCTATCTTGCATTTAGAGTATCCATTATTAATCCTACATTATATACCATGGATGAACCTAATTTTTGCCTACATTAGCTCACCATGAGAAGGTAGTATGTTTGATTTGGCATGCGGGAGCAGTCATTGTTATTTCATGCTTAAGATGAGCTTTTAATGAATTAAATGTTGTATCTAAATGTTACTCTTGATTTTTTTTTATCTTAATTTTATGTGTTGTTGAGATCGCACATGGATGAATAAGTAAATTTGAATGCAAGATATAAATCTATCATATGGTAGTGGTTAGGTTAACAAGGGAAACAACATCAGATTTAAAACTTGTCTAACTAAATAAGCGTGAGGTCTAGGTTAGGTTAATCCCTACATCTACAGAGTGATGCCTGGAAAAGTTTTTTCCCTATACAAATGAATAATTTGTTTATTGTGTGGTATTTTACCATGATATATGTGGTTAGGTGAAACCCACAGCTCAATATTTTTTACTATCATTTAATTAAACACATTAGTCTATGTTTTATTTCTTCTTTTTTAAATTGTTTTCAGTTCATGTAAACCAACAATTAATCATAAAAAAGATCAAGCTTATTGAAACATTTGAATTATTGCGCTTAACAACATTTGACTCCTCATGGAGATGACCTCTATTATGCAAGTGGTTTGAGTTATAACAGGTATTCAAAATTCATGCAAATATACTAAATAGTTTACTATTATGCACGGTATTATCTATCACTATGGTTGAAATGTTTATATTCCTTAATAAATTTTTATGTATGCTTGGATATGATGGAAACGATCCCAAAATGATGGATAGAGATGGAAATTCACATCTAGTTGAATATTTTAAATAGAATTTTACTAATTCACAATAGAGCAACTGTGGTGCTACCTATATATACATCTAGTTGAATATTTATCTATAAAAATGCTTAGCACGTATCTTCTGCTAGTAACCCTATACAATAGACCACCTGTGGTGCTACCTATATATACTTCTTATTTTAGTTTTTCAGCTGTTTTCTTGCGTTTCTGGTTCAGCTATGATCTTGCTCAGTTGCTGATTGAGCTCCCTATATATGCTTATTTGACTGTTATTTCGAATATGTGTTTGTGTCTCTACAGTCTGATTATGTGTTTATTGTCTATCCTTCAAAATTTTACTGTCTATAGTTTGGCAAGATTGTATTTAAGGGCATGTATTTAAGGCCATGCTCTGCTTTGTGCAAGGGTATAAGTAACACATGTCAGATACTAATTTATTCTTATCATTGTAAACACCACTCACTGTCATTATATACTGCAACACCTACACGAGTATGTCTTACGTAGACCCAAAGCACCGAATTGTTTGGTCAAGAGAGTCTGATGCCGCTCTAGTAATAGCATTGCGGAGACAATATGACTTAGGAAGGTGTATTAACAACAATTTTACTAAGGACTCTCGGAGGGAGGTAACTTTTGATGTGCATAATAGGATGGGGAAGGACGCGGGTAAGTTGGACCAGTTCAAAACTCAGTGGAAAAACCTGAGGAAGGACTATGCTGCTTTGAAGCTTGTGACCAACAAGAGTAGCGTTGGATGGGATGACACAAGGAACATGCCCACACTGCATGACACCCCTGAGTGGAGGCAGAGCATTGCGGTATGTACAATAATCACACCCTTAACCCCAACAAAGTAACGTCCTACATCTACACTTACATTCCCTAATACAATTTTTTTTAATACTCAGGCAAACAAGGACCTTGCTAGGTTGCTTAGGCGCCCCTTTCCCCACTACTACGACATCAAGATGATGATGGGGAGGAACATTGCTAGAGGACATCATGCAATGTCTTTCACGGACACACAAATCCCTTCTGACGTTGCCTCTGAGGATGATGTTATTGCCGACTTAGATGCATCTGCTACACCCATGCACACACAAACTGCATTAGGGGAACCGAACATACACGCATCTGGGATGCAAAGTGAGGGTGACACTGGGGGAGGTGGAACGGATACCCCGAGTGTTGGGAGGAGGACTCCTCCTGCCCATAGGTGCAGGAAGAGACCATGAATGCCGTAGGAGCGATGTGTGATTTCTAGTGAAGTGTTATCTGAATTCACACAGGTGTACATAAAGGTTCACGAGTTAGGCACGGGTGTGGCAACCAGAGCCTTTGAAAAAGAAGAGTTTGCAACTATTTTACAACATTTCAATGACACTTTCCCCGATGCCCCCACTGCTATTTTTACAATACTTGTGAACGCCATAAAGGACTCAACAAACCACAACATCTACCTCAACCTTCAACACACCCCTCAAAAGGTAACAATATGGTTACAAGACCTTTGGGAAAGGTCCCAAGTTGGCAATGCAACAACAATACCTTCAATGCCATCCTATTTTGTGCCATCTCAGCAACCGTTTGTGTCGCACACCCCACCACCCAACTTCAATAACACATCGAGCATACCTTCCATGTGGTATACTCCATCCAATGATGCTGGCCCTTCGGGATCATAAGTGGGAACTACCTTTTTCCATTATGTTTGCTATGTTTGCAGACCATAAATTTATATTAGCATAACTGTTGTAATAATTACTTTCCCGTACAGACATTTAAATTTGCTTCATTGTTGTAATAATTGCTTTACCGTACAGACGTTTATTTTCCATACAATCCAATTTGTTTGTAGCCTTCAAGCCATTGTTTCACATGTCAACTGGTTTATATTATGTTCAAGTAGTTATTATCTTGTTGATATCATTTTACTTGTAGGAATCATGTCTGCGAGTGACCAAACACAATCACCTGACCTCCTCACACACATTTTAGATACCTTGTCTGGTCCAAAAAATCACATTGCCGATGCAATTGCTGAGTCGATTGCGAACTCCATCAAAGACGACATTTCTGTTGATGCCGACATACCACCCACAATACCTAGGTCAGTTAGCATAAGGAGTGGCCACATAAAGGTCTTAGAAATATTAACCGGTCATGAACAAAGGGCTTATGACCTATACCGAATGTGGCCACATACTATAATGGCCCTTGTAGACAAGCTTGAGAGTCGTGGCTTATTACAAAGTACTAGAGGCGTCACTTCAGTTGAGGTTGCATGCTACTTCCTACAGATGGTTGGCCATGGCCATAAAAATCATGCTTTGGCGGAGGACTACATTCACTCTGGTGAGACCATAAGTAGAAAGTTCAACAAAGTGTTGGACGTTGTATGTGCGTTGACTCATGACTATATTTTCATGCAAACCGCATCAACTTGCACGGAAACACATTCTCGTATATTGGAGACCTCAAGGTTCTACCCTTACTTCAAGGTAATAGTAAGCCCCTACAAATTTATACTATTTTTCAAATATTCTATATGTTTACAACCTATTTTGGTGTTATAGAATGCCATCGGGGCAATTGACGGAACACACATCCCAGTCTTGGCCAAACGAGACAAGAAAAATCACTACCGAGACAGAAAGGGGAATGTCTCTCTAAATGTCATGGTTGTAGTAGACTTCTCCATGGAGTTTACATTTGTCCTAACTGGGTGGGAGGGCTCAACTGCTGACCAACGGGTCCTATAATCAGCAACGACCACTGGAGGGTTTAAAGTTCCCCCAGAAAAGTTTTACCTAGTTGATGCAGGGTATGCCAACACTCGTCAATTTCTAGCACCCTATCGCAATACAACTTACCATATTTCCGAGTATCGAGGAAACAAACACCCCTACACCAGCAAGAAGGATATCTTCAACCACCACCATGCTCAACTACGCAATGTTGTTGAAAGAGCATTCGGGGTGCTAAAGAGACGGTTTGCCTACCTTAAAAGGGGGCGACATATCCTATTCATTCACAGTGTCACCTCATAATGGCTTGTTGTATCCTCCACAATTATATCCGACGCCAACATGATGGCAACACTATCATGGATGAACTCCCAAATGACAGTTCAACGTTTGTCGTTCCCCCTTCTGGGGTTGACCTGAGTTCCCTCCAACAAATAACTCTGGTTGATTCAAGGGAGGGTGATCTTTTACGTGAAACCATTTCTAATCTCCTTTGGGAAACTCGTTGACCTCTAGCATTGTACTTGTCATACTTTTTTAACTTGTATGATAACTCATCGACCATGTGACCCTGCATCCCTAAATTGTTTGTTTCATGAACTATTTTATGAATCCTAATCATAAACGTCAATTTGTGTTTGGGTAGGTTGTCTTCAAATGGAGAATGGAATGCCTTGTTGTACATGCGGCCTTCTATGCACTGTGCGCGTGTATATGGATGCCAAAGATGCGGCAAATGGACGTTTTGAAGACAACAACCCCCACAGATCGTATTTTACATGTGGAGGGTTCTTGTTTCGAATACATGTCAAATGAGGTTGCCCGCGTAGCGTGTTCGACCCACAGTGGCCACGCTTACTGCAGTTAGTGATGCAATGCTATCACAACTTGCATATGCACGCAACGAACGCAAGCTATGGTCTGAACAATGTGACTTTGTCTATTCGACAAGAGCATACACCGATAGGCTCCAACAAGATATTTCCACTCTACGGGAGAGGTGTCAATATCTTCGCCAATGACTTCACATCACGAGCAATAATGACTCTTCAAATGAGGACAGATACAATACATCATAGATGTAGAACAACCGTTCATACTAAATTTGCTTTTATATTTGAACAAGTAGTTAGGCCTATTTTATGTTCAGAAATTTGTATTTGAAATCTATGTTCAGAACCTGATAATATTTTTACTAATCATCAATCATGTTTTAGATATCGATGAATCCATATGAAGTTCTGAGGTGTGATTGTGGGTTAGATGCAGCCTTGCGGCTTAACACAGAGGATGCAGGGTTGTATGATTTTGGCATTCTGAGTGAAAGGCCGAGCGAAATGTATTACATATGTCCTTCTCATGAGGTGCACTAGTAAATACATACATAATAGGTTTCCATTGTGTACACTGCACATTCTTTGTCATTCACTTAAACTTAATATATTTTAGGGAAAAGATTGGTGCAGATACTTCCATTGGGCAGTCGATCTCTCCCCAACAATTGATTCTTTGAAAGCTGAGATTATGTTACTAACTATCGAGTGCAAGTCACTGTGGGGCCAGACAATGAACATGAAGGACTTTGTTGAAATTTATCACAACTACGATGATATATACACCCCAAAAAAGTATGAGCATGAGGTTCTAGAACACTACATTGCCAGTCTGGAGGAAGATTGTAGTCTTCTTTTGGACATAACGTTTAATGGAAGAGCTACATTTAGTTTGGTGTATCGATTTACATTGTCTACCATTTGATGTTTTTAACATTAAATATTTCTTAATTCATCTGACATTAACAAGCTTTTGTTATTTATCGTAATGTTGGTGTATGTTTTATGGAGGGTGTATGCTTTTTCATCATGAAGTTGTTGAATGTTAGTTAACATCGAATATACATATTATATTCCCTTAATTGTGCCATACACCCTTATGTCTTAAATATATTACTTACAGAATCTGTAATATGGCTGGGCCTCCAACGACACCTTATTTTAGGTGGTGTACAAAGCTTGATATGGTTCTCAGAGGTATGATGAGAAACCAATATGAGTTGGGGAGATGTGTTAATAGAGTATATACTACACAAGCTTGGATGGAGGCATGGCGTGACTTCCAAAACATAACTGGGGGGCCTTACATATCTTTGACTGAGTTGCAGATGAGATGGCAACACATAAGGAGAGAGTTCATAAGCAAGAATCTTTTTATTTTGGGAGATTTATTGCCTCACCCTCCATTGGCCGTGCAGCGCAACTTCGTGACGACTCATCAGATTTACCCACCTGGGGTTGCTGAATACCTTAACATCGATGAGTGAATCAAACAACCACGTTAGATGGCGAAAGTAACACATGAACTTGTAATATATTTCTTCGACATTGTAGTTGTTTGTGTTTACTTCGCAACATTTAGTTGCAAAACTTATGTGTTGCATTGTTTTGTTTGGACCATCACTTGAAAAACTTCTACTTTATTGTTATGTATTGAAGGAATACATCACGTTCTTACTTGTTTGTAGCTAAGTTTGGTTGAAGCATTTATTTATATTCAATATTGTCACAGTTATCTTACTGTTATTGATATTTGCTAATACTTATATTTATTTATTAACTATAGATGTCGTCATTGCGGTCAAAGACAACAACAAAGTTTAAAAAATTATTGATGTCTCCGTCAAAGATTTGAAAATATGTAGAAGAAAACCTTGTTTGCAAGAAACAATGTTGCGAGCCTACACGTGATGAGGGCACAAATGGGAGCTACGAACAAGCCAAGGGTGTTACTCTTCCTATTCACCATCTGTTGTTGTTGTTTCAGTGGCCAAAAGACACCATCAAATAGGAAACCAATAAGTTGTTGAACGAAGCCTGTCATGTGTCATGGGACGAGTACGATGAGGCCATGAAGTTGGGTGACTGGGACGTTCCTATCTGGGAACAAAATAAATCTTCCTCCACATCAAAGCATGTCCCCCATAGTGGCTGCTCACCATCTTAGATTGTGTATCGGTGTCTATGTCTAGGTCCAGGGCAGACCTCTCCTTTGTGTCCCTTAGTTTGTATGTTAGAGATGTATTTGCCTGGGAACTAATAAGTTATTATCTATTTTTTATGTGGTATTAAGTTCTGCTAGAGACATGCTATTCTCTTTGCTATGCGTGTTTGCTACCATTGAATTTAAATGCATAAATTATGCATTTTATATATTATTTATTTGTTATTTATTATACAATACATTCTTTATGCAATTATCTTTGAATGTTATCTTTCATTGAAACAGCAACAATATCAAGGTGTTACACACATTACTTGACATATCATAATTTTCTTTGCATATGTATTAATATTCACGTTAATTTATGTACAATTAAAAGAGAATGAACTGATTAAAATTTAGAAAATTAGAGCAGTCCACAAAGATTAAATCGGATATACAAATGGAAATAAATTAGAAAAGTAGAGAGGCTAGTGATACAATATGATTTTGAGTTAGAGCCCACATATAGCATATATTTGCTAAGTCACACTCATCACTTAAGAAAGCACACACAATGCTGGAATAACACACACACAAATATGACATCTTCTCTTATTTATAGGTATATAACAAGATAAAAGGACAATTTCAATAATCTTTTCATTTTACATTTCCTAGATCAAATATGTAAAATACTACCTATTTACAATATACACAACAATCAAAAATAACAATACAATTTGGTTTATTTTAAATCATCACGTACTTATGACCATACTCATATATTATGTTTAGTTTTCCTAAGTATAAAACTGACATTCACAAAATCTACATTGATTTTTTTTTTTAAATCAAGCCCTTCTGCTTAAGCGGCATCACAACTACACATTCCTTACTCTTGTTAAAATAGTTCTGCAACTTCAGGACAGAATCACCATATACTGACTACGTTGCCAAATAAAAGCAGAATGAATCCAGCCTAGTAGCCAAACAGAATCAGACTGCAACCAGACTCAAATCAGATCAACTGACCAAAATCAGACTGCGATGCCAAACAGAATCAGGTTGGGTTGCCAAATAGAATCAGATTGAATCTTGACTAACCCCGTCTAATCCAGTCCAGACTATGAAATCCCAATCCGTTGCCAAATAGGGGCTTAGAGATGGATCAGTGGGCTTTCTCTACTAAGAATGCAAATTTTGAAGCTATGGCAATAGGGATCCATGTTATTGTTTATATAATGATATTCTAAGTTAAGTTAAAGTGAGATGAATTTGGTCAATGACATCTAGATGATGAAGGATGGAACTTTTAATTAATCCCTTTTTATTACATATATTATAACAATTATTCTTAAATGATTAGGCCTTTCACATGGATATTTACCTATTTAACCAAATTACATCTTAATCATTTGATCTCACTAGGTAGTATATGACACATAATCTAAGTTTGTAAACCACATTGACCAAAATTCCATATTTTATCAAAGTACATTAACCAAAATTCTACATATATATATGTACAAAAGAACAAGGAAACCAATCACCAAGAGTCTCATACCCTAAGTGACATCAAGTGCCAAAAAAATAGTCAAAATAAAAGAGATAACCAATTTTCAGTTTTAGTGAGTCGACACCACACAAGTTTGTAAGATAAATTAGGATATCACAATATCATGTTTTTCCAAATCCTTCTTGCCTAGGTCTCAAGTGAGTTCCTGAGTTGGGTGCGTAGGTTCTGAGTAGGTTTCAAGGCTAATATATTATATATTTATTGAGTCCTAAACTTGGGTGCTTATATTGGAGTAACTATAAAAATGTGGGACTCTAGGTATTTTGTGAGCCTCAGTCTTGGAATCTAGGTCAAGAGTGAGTCTCAAACCAAGGATCCTAGGCCCTTAGTTGGTCCAAAACTTGGGTACCTACATCTTAACTGACTCTCAAGCTTGGATAATTAAGATCAATGTTCAAGAAATCGATCTAATCAGCTGAATAATCAGTTTGGTGTACCTACTGCCCCGTATATAGCAAATTAGACCTATAATCGATCCAGGACCAATTAATTGGCCGGTCGCGCATATAATCGGTGATTAATCAGCCGCTTTTTAAAATCCAATAGCTACATAAATTTTTTGACATATTTTTTTTAAACTTATTGTTGGTCATTACATTTACATTCCCTTCACCCGCTTTACATATTTGGTCTTGTCTCCCTAATTTCTCAATGATTACATAGTTTAATGATCATTGAATTGCTTCTTAATGTTGATTTTCTCTTCTCAAATATAGTCATTGTTTCTAATTATTTATTCGATGCAAATGGATGCCTCTTCTAATTACTCCTCCATTTCCCCCTTAAGCCAACTATTAATCTAAGATTGAACTTGTCCCTTATTACTTCCCTATTTTCCATTCATCTCCATTTCAAATACTATTGTTGCAATTTCATATTAGAAATATATATGTTATTATTTGTTATAAGTCATTAGTAATAAGTCACTTAATTTTCTTTTATGTCAGCATATATTTGTTGTTACTATTTGTTCAACCAATCATGTGCAATAATGTGTTACTATGTGTTCTCTCATATACTATTGCAGTCTTCTGGTCTTGTGTGTGTTTGGTTTGATATGATTTTATACATTTATAATGGTCAATATATAAATTTATGTATTTATAATTAATTTATTAAAAAAAATGCAAAACTGATTAAAACCGATTATACTACCACTTATACTCCTGCATTCCGCATATACTCCTGCATACCGCATATACTCTATTCGGTGCCCCATTCGCCCGTATACTAATTACCGCTTTTCAAAACACTAATTAAGATATGCATCGAATAAAAGAATAGAACAAAAAATTTCTATTATAATTCTATTCCATCTTAGTATTATAATAAACATTGATTCCACATTATAAGAGATATAATAATAGAAGAAATCTTATATTTTCTATTGTGCATATGTATCAATTTTAATAGGTATATTGTTTCAATCATGTCTTAAAATCATTACATATTAAAGTCTCGTATAGGATCTGGAATATCTAGCATCAAGGCACTCAAATCAAAGTGATTTTGTAGGCATTTTAGTCAATACTAAATGACTTTATAGTTCATTCTTGACATATAGTGTAACATCCTTGGGTTCGTTTTTGTTTTCATGTGCCATCCCATACTTCCAACTTGATGGATATGGTTTCAGTGCTCTTGTCTACTACGTTTACACTTGAACACCATTTACATAGAAACTTTTCGGTACCCCTAGTTATGCACGATGTTCATCATAAACTAATGGCCAACAATTACATCTACATTTTAGTCTACCATTTTGGGTGCATATACGAGGAATTTGGAATGTCGCCTATTTTCATGGAACTGGAGATTGTCGTGTATGAAACATTGACATGTTTACCCATTGCACTAACCATTGAAGTCATATCATACTATTCTATTACGACAGCAATGAAAAAGCAAATCACCTATTGTGTATACGACTTCCCAAATTTGTAACTTCTCAAACCAAACGGCCTCTAGTTGTAAAGAATGGAGTTGAACGAAGTAGAGGGTCAAAGAGGACATACGATATTTAAGTCATAAGTTAACATGTAGTCAGTATTGAAAATTCCTTAATTATTAGTGATATAATTTATTAAGGATGTGGAAGAATGAATTATGTATCCACTAAGGCATACATGTCTAGAATTATAACCTTTTAGTACCATTGAAAACTTATCCAAATGATAGGAAGTTCTATGATAAAATTTGGATTCATTATCCAATGGGATACTTGAATGACTTGGTAGTGTCTAAAATATTGATTGGACGGTAAAAAATGAAAGATTATAACAATTTTTTTTACATAGATGACTTCTAGAATAATTGTTGTTATCAACGGGATCATCACATGTGAAGAAATTGTGTTCCAATATACATAGCACAATCATCCAATGAGGTTATGACATGCCAAGAAATTGTGTTCCAAAATACATAGCACAATCATTCCACAATGGCTTGTTATAAAGTTGACGAGTATAATAATAACCCACAAGCTGGGAATGATATGCGATCGTCATAAGAAAAAGATGGAAGTTACATAATATATTATGGTATTAGCCTTCAAATGGAAACATGAGAAGATATGTTGTGTGGAAATAGTATCCTAAGGCCATTTCTAGATTTATGTAGCATATTGAAAAGAAAAGATCTTGTGTTGTGTTCTCCATATGTGCATAAAGAGATCCACATGTTGCATGGCATATCTCTCGAATTGTAATATAACTTTCTTTATAGAAAATGATGTAAAAAGGTGTATGGAAAAACTAATACAATCATCAAATATCGAATAGCGATATATACATAAGAGTAGTCGATGATCTTATGAGCTAAAGCATGGAACAATATTAATAAATGGTCCTAAAAGGTGCACCAATCATATCATCGTTATAGCATGCAAATTACATAGTATCAAAATAAAACAACAAACGGGTATCTTTATATCATGTAACACATAATTAACCATGCCACACCTAATTTCACAAAATCGACACTCATTGAGGGTTTTGTAAAGATATTAGGGTTTGTCTAGCTTATCTACATTGACTATGCCAACATCATAGAATGCAATATGATGACCAACAAGGTCATGTCTGATATTTTTATCGAGTTTATGAAGCAAACATTGTCGTTAGAGTTATATCACAATCTCTTGGCAGAATTTGTGACTGTCATGCCACATGCGCATGTAAGCAGTACTTTCCAACTTGCCACGCACCAACAACTGGTTATCAATAAGTTAGATGTATTTCATTTCTTGGTAGGCCAAGAAACAATGGAGAAATCAAGAAATTCGTTGTCTCTATTTTTCTTGAAATTTGCACTGCATGTGACTATATTGATAAAAACAGACATCGAACATTAAATGGTAAGATTCTGGATGCACATAAAAGCATTAACCATGATAAAGATAATTCAAATATCATCGTCAATGCAGACTAGACGTGTATCATGAAATTACCCTGTTCTAGTTACCATAAAGCAATACCTAGATCAAAAGTAATATTACGAAAAACATGTTTCACAGTAGTATGTGTGAATGTTCAGTGTGGAGTGTTGTATAATCAACACAGAAATACTAAACATAATATCAAGCCTAATGGCCAAATGATTTTCAATACACACCTCATCTTGTAAAGACCAACGAATTTGGAGTTGCTAAAAAGGAACTATTGACTCCAGCCATTTAAAATTCATGTCTTTTGTTCATTCATGGTAAATCGCATTGACCTGAGAGCGGCGTGAGGGATATGGTCCAGCTGTCACGTGAGAAAAAAGTTTGCAAAACGAATTATTCTGGAATGGTGGCTCGTGTTCCTAGTAAAACAAAATCTGACATATTTTCTAAACGACGTGCATCTCTAAGGTCGGATGTTATATTGAGTAGATGAACCACCGTGACTGACCTGACGTGCATTTTACATATGAATACTAAGATGTTGAATGATTTTAGCTGGACGAATTGTACTTAATAGTAAAGAAGATGGCACTTAAGGCTGTCTGCATATTTTTTCATTTATTGACGCGTTGAAAGAATTTGAATGACGTATCTACGTTTTTTAATGAATATATCAGCAAGACTTTCCAGCCCAACATAGGCCAGAAAACAGTAGAATATTGGACGTCAGCATAAGTATAAAATACATGTGCACCCAAAAACAAGGTCGCATATTGATAAGCCCATACGTATTGTGATTGGCGTGGGTTGGTCAATCGTGGATCCAGCTCTCAATACTAGCTGCTTTGTTAGTTAAAATGGGGTGACTTTTATATTAAAAACTCCCTCATGCGGTCATAAACGTTTTGAGGCTAAATAAAATGAACGGTCTTCACAGCAGGGCAATCGAAACATGCTGTCTTCACGTTGTGGTAACAGAAATTTTCATGCTATGTATACATATTAAGTGAGTCACGCTATCCATACCCGGCAGTCCCACTCGGCTGCCCACAGGAAAATGCACCAGCAACATTTACAGTCGGCTTTTATTGTCCAGCAATTAACTCCATACAACCGACTTTTATTGTCCAGTAATTAACTCCATGCAGTCGACTTTTATTGTCCAGTAATTAACGCAAATTAACTTCATGCAGCCGGCTTTTATTGTCTAGCAATTAACTCTCTCCACTCCTTTCTCTAGCCCTCATTTTTACTAATTTGTTTTCTCTCTTGCAACTCCTCCTTCCGGCTCTATTTCAACCCACCAACATTTGCACGTTAGTATAGTACGTCTGTTTCCCAGTTCTCATCAATCTTTTTATTTCGGTCGTACAATACATCATGTAAAAGTTGCGATGGTCAGAGAGTTGAAGCACAAGTACAGTACTTGCCCAACACTGTTTTATGAGTATGTCTAAAACAAGTACAGTACTTGCCCAATACTGTTTATGAGTATGTACTCATGATGTGTAGTACAGTACATCATGTAAAGGATGTGATGGCCATAGAGTTGAAACACAAGTACAATACTTGCCCAACATAAGTTTACTCATATCAATATTTCTGAATCTCGTATATAGCAGCAAATCTCCTCAAACATCTCCCTCCATATTCATTTCCGTCAAGTACACTACTCATTCTCTTACTCTTGATTTAACTTTGTCAAAATGATAGTACAATACCTACCAAATCATTTCTGTCAAGTACAGTACTCACTCCCTCTCCCTATTCATTTATGCCAAGTACAATACTCACTCCCAAATCATTTCAGTAAGTACAGTACAATACCTACCAAATCATTTCAATAAGTCCAATACCCCATTTTGATTTTCATTTCTGTAAGAAGCAAAAGTACAATACCCAACAAACCATTAATCACTTTTACAAAAGTACAGTACCCAATTATTATTCTCATATCAGTAACAAACCTAATCCATATGTACTGTATTTGCATCAAAGGGGTGGAACTAGTTCAACATGAACAAATAGTACGTACAATACTTACTCAGTGTTGGGTGGAACTGGTTCAACATGAATAAATAGTACATACAGTACTTACTCAGTTCTGGGCGGAAATGAATAGGGAGGGGAATGATTCATTTTTTGCAGCTATATACGAGATTCGAAATAAAATGGAAGGAATCATTAGAGGATATGGCTTTTGCATGTAGAGATAATCATCTCTTACATGGTAGATTCATTTTTTGTGGAGAGATAATCATCTCTTGCATAACTTTTGCATGTAGAGACATGCAGAATAAGGTGGTTACAGATATGACTTTAAATGGAAGTGGGGCGCAACAATTATTCCTGAAGTCTGGGTAGATAGCCGGGTGTGTGGCCGGTTATATGTAGAATTTTTCTAGGTATAAACCCCGTGAGGTGCATAGCTGTTTATTGAAGTACCGAGACGTTTTAACCAATTACATAATCCGAAATATTACATAAAACTTTCTCTACGTGCTTTCATACATATAATAGATAGCGATAAAATGCAGAAGGAACAATTTGTAATTGTAAAAAATAATAATAATAAATACATCCAACTCTCTCCATGTATTTTAATATATTATTTAGATGAGGTATATATATATTTCCTTAAACGTATGATACGTTTCTCTTCGTGTGGCATGTATATGAACAATTAGTTTCCCCTACTCTCAGGAAAGAAATTCATTTTCTACGATCAATTTAATTTGGTAATTTCTGTGACTAGCTAATTCCAAAGGAAGCCTCTTACTATACACCTTTCTGATTTTTTTTCTAAAACTATTGACTTTATTGAGAACTCGTTCGTAGGAGCTATAAGTCGCTCTTATTATTTCACAATCACATAAAGTATTTTTGTTTTAAAATATTCTTAAAAATAGTGGAGAGTGTACTGCTCCTATTAAGGCGTTATTTGAAAAATGTAAAAATAGTAAGGGAAAAAGAAAAACCGTAGGATTAAATTGATAACTATTTATCAATTCACTAAAATTTATATCAGCTAAATATTAGATAGATAAATGTAGGATCTGTGCGGTGGTTTTGAATTGGAAGATATGTGAGCTTTGAAGAAATTATAAGTTGGAGAAGATTTGGAGCGAATCTTTTCATGCATCCATGCAAATATATATCAAACCTACATGAGTCCTGCATTAGCAATTACAGCGGCAGACCTTATTAATGGGCTGAATCCTCTTGTTGGTTTCATTCATTATGTATTGCCCCCTTCCAGCTAGTATCCATGATCCAAAATGGGAGGTTGATGAGTTTAAGAAGAACAGATTGAATCCATCTTCCTCCAGCCACTGCAATTCGGATCCAAACTTGCTTCCTTGGGGACAATGCATACGCAGAGTAGGAAGCGCGCCTCCCCAGCCGCCGCGGTTCCTGCTGCATGGTCGGCTGGTACCGAATTACCGGGTCAACTGGCTGAGGCCGGAGGAAGAATAGTATATTAGAAGTTTAGAACTGCAATCTATAGTACAGACGATCCCACCTGCTTCATTGATAATGTCTGCTTCTGAATTCACCTGCACGCCCCTTGTTTATTGCGATTGAGCATGCTTCTGGGCCCTTGCCAAGTCAAAGAAGACGGATACCAAACTGGAGTGTGTCAAAATAAAACTTAGAAGAAAACAGCTGGAGGGAGTCGGGTTACTTGAAACACGGAGTAATCCTTATTATAACAAACCCATGTACGATTAATTAAAGATTACGGGTGACGCGGCTTGCCGTCTACGTATGTATGTCCACGGCCGTTGTGGTTGGCTCTTGGCTGTCCCTGCGAGTTTTTCAAGTTTCTTTATTTTCCAATCCCAATTCAACACGGTTCATAAACGAATAGAATGCCAAGAAAAGAGCGGCATAATATTATTTATGCTGATAGGACTAATACTTGTTGAAAAATTGGATCCGGCGATTGGCAACGTTTGCTCCAGGTCGTTGTTATTGGTTCTTTAATTAGCATCAGTACTCGTGGTCGTCAAGCATCAAATTGAGTTATCCGTTTTTCTCCCCGGAACCGGTGAGAAATGAGAATAAAGGGTTCCGGTGTCCAATTTTGATTTATATTTCCCAAAAGCCAATTGTATGATAATGATTGACAGTGTTCTTGTACTTTGATTGAACTAGAAAAAGTAATTTATCTGTTGATACATGTTTGCTACTAATATTCGTGTACGTAATAAATGTTTTTACAATAACTGGTTTAAATTCAGAGGACTTCAAGTGTGGGACTTGAATATGTGACGAGAATGGATATATCCCTAGTGAGTGTTGTTATGGTTTGGACGTCAATGATATTATGACACAAATATGTATGGCGACTGACGGTCATGCCTCATGGGTCATAAGCGAGTTGGCACCAAGTCAAGTAGAGAACAAATAATGTATTAGATAGACATGTCATGAGAGTGATTCATGGACCACTAATAACCTTTAGTAATTAATGATGTTGTGATCCTTCGTCTTAAAGTGACTAAATAAGTCAAATGATGATCATCTAACTTCCACACTACTCAATGTGATAACAAAGATATTTATCATAAAGGTAGCAATTAGATATGATGGTAGTTACGTCGCACATTTTGGTTGATGTAGAATAATTTATCGCTCCTATTTAACTAGAGTGAACACTCAAGCCTCTTGGTAAGTCAAATTGGACAAAATACACAACCATACTCATATGAGTCAGCATATGTTGTTGACGTCATTTGTATCTCGCCTGTATACTTACAGATGAAGAAATTTGGAATGGTTACATGTATATGCCTCTAATTCAATCTGGATATCTGTGAAGAAAAAATTATGCAACATACTAAAATTGGACATTCATGGTTTTTCTTTCTGACAAATCCTATTTGTGGACCAACGATGATGTATTGTTTTCTCACACTTTTGAATTAAAAAAGTATCAAATTATTTTCACACCTACGTAGTGTGATGACTATAAGATCACACACATAGAGAAAGATTGAGAAAAGGTTGTTGTTGATCACTTTATTAGAAATCAAAATAAATCCAAGGTCCTAAAAGTTAGTTATGAGGAGCCGATACTAATTTAAGATAAAATTTTGGGAGTTCGGAATTAATATAAGGGAAACACCCCATAGAAATAGAGAATTCACACTACACTACGGCTTGTAGAACACAACATTTTGCTAGACCAAAAAGAGGTTAGATTTTGTATTTTGTAAGGAAGACCCTGGTCGGTCGTACATGGTTTTCAAATTCATGTCATTTCTAGTGTATATATTATATGATGGAAGGTCGTCAAGATATGCCATCTCACTTTCTCATAGTCATCTCAAAGGTTTGAGAAACCTTAGAAACAACTAGAGAGAGAGGAGGATGAGACTACCATTTTGAAGGTCAACTATGAGTGATCACATGGATACTGCAGAGATAAGTTCACTCCATGTACTTGTTATAGAAAAGAAGATCCCCTAATGGTTTCTGATTTGAGATAAGAATCATTCATGTGAAACTATTTCACCTACTACTTTGTTCCTTCATAAAAGCAAACATGTTTCTCTAACAGCTTAAGAGTCAGAGACAATTCACATCATATGTCACATGTAGGACCAAAAGATTAAGCATGTGGAACATGCCATTTTTCCAATGAGCTTCACTGGTGGACTAGTATATTCTACCTATAAGACATCATCAATTGTAGTTCTCAAGGTGGAATCGAGATCGTTTGTGGATCTAAAATCCAATATAAGATGCTAGTTTGATGCGATCAACAAGGGGTAAACTATAATATTAAGATCCTCTTCCATACTAAGTATAAAATTTAGAACTCTCAATCCGATAAAAACATTAGGTGGAAGATACTCTATGGTTCTTTAGGAAAAATTTAATATAATTGTGGTTCTTTCTCTTCCAATAATCCAATAGTGCTATCGAAGTTACTAAACCATGTGTTGATTTTTTCAATTATGAATTGACATTCTATGGTGCGTTGCTTAAATTTTATATGATTAAAATGGTAAATGATCATATCTGATAGATGGATGCTTGCTATTATGTCACCATTTTAATATATATATATATATATATATATATATATATATATATTTGCATATATATACATATAGACATGTATGTTACTATGTCAGTGGTTCACATATATGTATGTATATGTATGGGGAGAGAAACACAATTGTAGATGAACTGAGGAGTGTGTTAGACCAAGAGGAATCCTTATGGAAGGATAAGGCTAGAATACAGTGGCTCGATGATGGGGAGCGAAACACTGCTTTTTACCATGTTGTGGTAAAGGCAAGGAAGAAGAGAAGAACTATCCAGAGATTGTCTCTCCCTGACAGTTTTGTGGAAATGGACCCAAAGGCCATGGCGGAGGCTGCTGCTTCACACTACTAGCATTTCTATTCTAATAGCATGGATGCCAAATGATGATCTGGATTCTTTTATCCAGACTCTACTGACAACCATTACTAGAGAGGATAATTGTACGCTTACAGCGGTTCCCTTGGTGGATGGGATATGGAGAACGGTTAAGGAAATGGATACTAACACTGCCCCAGGCCCGGATGGTTTTACTCTAACCTTCTTCAGAGGTGCATGGGACATTATTTGTGATGATTTTGGTAAGCTTGCAGAGGTCTTCTTTAAAGGTGAAATGTGTCACCGCAGCTTGTTTTGTTGCAAAATTACCTTGATCCCCAAGAATTAAGGACTCTCCTGCTTCACTCATCTCAGACTTTAGGCTGATATCCATTAAAAATGTGGCTTTATGTATTTTAGCCAGGGTACTCAGTAACATGTTGAACACCCTAATGCAGAGTATTATCTTTAAGCATCAAGGGGACTTTATCAAAGGGACGGACATCACCCACCATATACGTCTAGTGCAATAGCTTGATCATGACATTAAACAGGGCAATGGACACCGCAATGTGATGGTCAAATATGACATGTCTAAAGCATATGATCTAGTTGAATAGAAGGTTCTGGGAAAGATTTTGCAGAGGTTTGGGTTTCTTGAAGATTATGTTCACCTGTTGATGAGTTTCTTTGTCTCTACTTGGGTCACCTTTGGATTAGGAGAATATACAACTGGTTTGTTCCCTTTAAAAAGGGGATTGAAGCAAGGTAATGCTCTATCCCCCCTCCTCTTTATCATTTTTTAAGAGATCCTATGTAGAAGATTGGTCTTTTTGACTGACACGACAGCCATAGCTAAGTATCACACTCGAGGAGTTGGAACTGCACCGCCTATTCTCCTCTATGATGATGATATCATGGTGTTCTTCAATGCGGACCCAACATCCATTAGTCAGATAAATGGTTCCTTCATGGACTATGAAAAGGTGGCATGACAACACATTAATAGAGAAAAATCAGTTTGCATTGTGGGAAGTTCCGAAATTCATATCAAGACGGTGGTGGATAACTCTTTGGCTGTGGAGAACCAAGCATATGTGATTACCTATCTCGGCATACGCATTTCATTTGGTCGGATTAAACTCGCGGAATATAGCTTCCTGTTGGAGAAAATTAACGCAAAGGTTGCAGCGTGGCAAGCAAAGTTGTTCTCCTTTGTAGGTCGACGACTTCTGATTGCACACATTTTATCATCCACTACCCTGTGGTTCATGCGTTGAAGATCTGGAGACATTATCTCTATGGAGAGACATTCCAGATTTTCACGGACCATAAGAACCTAAAATACATCTTTTCACAGCATGAGTTGAACATGAGGCAACGCCGCTGGATGGAGTTAATCAAGGACTATGATTGTATAATTAATTATCATCTGGGGAAGGCTAATACAGTGGCTAATGCACTAAGTAGAAAATCATCATCGCCAACCATGGATAAGGCACAGTTGAACTCTTTAGTGTGCTTTAAATGAGACATGCTTGTCTCTTTGAGGCAAAACAATGTACAACTTAAAGTATCCTTGTTAGCTGGACTGTTAGCTGAGATGCACATAAAACATACTTTGAAACTACAGATTAAAAAGGCACAACAAGTTAATATTGTGATTCAGCAGATTAGATCAGAGTATGGTAGTGAGAAGCGAGATGGTTTTCCTGAGTCAGATGATGAGGTAGTCTGTTACCATCGTGGGATGGTAGTACCTGATGCCAATGACCTAAGAATGTTAGTCATGGAGGAAGCTCATTCATCTATGTATGCAATGCATCTGGGGAGCACCAAAATGTATCATAACTTGAAAGATATGTATTGGTGGCCTTCTTCAAAAGAAAGATGTAGCTGAGTTTGTTATATGGTGTCTAGTGTGTCAGCAGGTTAAAGCTGAACATCAAAAGCCCACAGGAACAATGCAACCTTTACCTATACCACAGTGGAAATAGGATCACGTGACCATGGACTTTATGGTTGGTTTACCCAGAATAGCCAAAAGTCATGATTCCATTTGGTTGATAGTTGATAGGTTGACTAAGTCATCACATTTTCTTCTAGTCAAAACAACCTATACTGCTGAGAAATTGCATAGATCTATATAAATGAGATAGTGTGTTTACACAGAGTTCCAACTAAAATTGTTTTTGATAGAGGTCCCCAGTTCACGAGTCATTTTTGGGAACGACTTCATAAAGCTTTGGGAACGTAGTTAAGATTCAATACCGCCTTTCACCCCCAGACAGATGGACAATCTGAGAGGACTATACAAACCTTGGAGTATTTTCTTATGGCATGTGTCCTTCAGTTTGTAGGAAGTTGGGATATACACTTGAGCTTAGTAGAATTTGCTTACAACAATAGTTATCAACACAATATTGATATGGCACCATATGAAGCATTATATGGTAGACGTTGCAGATGTCCATTATGCTGGTATGAAACTGGGGAATACCAACTTTTGGGTCCTGAGTTAGTGCAATAGACAATTGAGAAGATTAAAGTAATACAACAACAGTTAAAGGCAACACATGATAGACAGAAGTCATACGCTGATAAACGGCGAAGACCTTTAGAATTCCATGTTGGAGATAGAGTATATCTCAAAGTCTCACCTTGGAAAGGTGTTCTTAGATTTTGGAAGAAGGGTAAGTTAGCTCCTAGATTTATGGGGCCTTATCCAATCACTGAACGGATTGGAAAAGTAGCCTATAAGTTGGAGTTTCCACCTGAACTACACAGATTGCATCCTGTATTCCATATATCCATGTTGAGAAAGTGTCACCCTAATACGGAGTTAGTCTTACAACCTATGGAGGTAGAGTTAAATGAAGATATATCCTATGTAGAGGAACCAATGTTGATTCTGGACAGGAGAATCAAAATGTTGAAAAAGAAAGACATAGTTCTTGTGAAAGTTCTTTGGCATCATTGTGGAATCGAAGAAGCTACATGGTAATTGGAGGAAGAGATGAGGAGGAAGTACCCTTCTCTTTTCTCTTGATGATTTCGGGGATGAAATCCCTGTTAGGGGTGGATAGTTGTAACATCCCTGACCTGGGTTATTCCTTAACCCTAGAATTTTTTCTTAAGCAAGTCTTTTAGATTCTTGTCTTTATCTTTTGAAAAGTAATTAAGACTAAAGGAGAGCTTATTTTTCAATTTTGGTCCTATTTGAATAATGTTGAAATAATATTTTACCTATTTTGGACTAAAGTGCAATTTACCCAATTTGAGGGGTTACCTTGCAAATATTACATGATAATTGTTCTTCAAGTATTATAGCATCATATGAATGAGAATAATGTTGAGGTATGGCTTGGGGAAGCCTAAATTCTAAGAAGGAGCTTGTTTGAGTAATGCTTGTGTATTGAATTCTATTTTTGGTGTAATTTGCAATTTACCCAAAACATAGGGTGGGATATGTAAAATACCACTTCAAGAGTGTACCTACTGTTTCTTGGTATCATTTAGAGGAAATAAAAAGAATGAGGCGTCTTGTTTGAATTATTCTTGAGGAGAGATAATCTTGATAATAAAATAATCAAGATTTAAGCATAATTGAAACCCTAATTTATTTTGTAGCAAAAATAAATATATTAATTGAAGTGCCCACCAACTAAAAAGGCTGTAGTTGAAATCCTATAGTGCAAGGACGTCCAAATGCCTTGAGTGGCACCGAAATATCCTAAGTAGGTGAAGAAATCCACTCACATTTGTTAATTAAAAAGTAATGTCCACTAAAAATGGATAATAATATTATAATGATTAAGGTTCTTAAGTGATTGATTTTAATTCAAGGATAATTGAGAGATATTGAGGGAAAAGGAAGATGAATTCAAAGGCAAGGAAGGGAGGGGGCATGTGGCAAGAAAGTGGATGAATTTTCTCCTACTTTCTCTCTCCTAGAAAATCAATTACATATACTCCATTTTCTCTTTACTTGAAAGGCTATTTTGCAAACCACTTTCTTCCCTTGCTTTGGCCGATGACCAAGGAGCTTAGGAGCAGGAGTAAAACGTTCCCCAAGCAGAAGGTAAGCTCCATAATCATCTTCAACCTTGGATTGATGGTTGAAATCAGATTTCAACATTGATTTTCTTCTCTTTTCCATCCAATGCTCTACTTTGGCTATCTTTTGCATCCAAAGAGTTGGAAACGAACCCTGGATAGTTGAAGGAGCTTCATTCACCATTATAGACAATAATATTGAATCTTTGAAGCTACTTTGAAAGTGGGTTATATAACTTGAATCCATCAATGTTGTTATTGATTTCAATTCCTCATTATATGTTGATCTTTTATTTTCCTTTCAAATAATTGATGAATTTATCATATATATGACCATAGAATTTAGAGGTCTGAAGCTTGATGATGATGACATCATATTAGCACACACCTCAAGAATATTAAAAGCAAACGGTTTCATCTTGTTGGTCAAACGGTTTCAATCCGTTAGAGACCAAACAGTTTCAATCTGTTTGGTGACCAAACGGTTTCAAAACTGTTAGAGGTCAAACGGTCCCAAACCATTAGAGACCAAACGGTTTCAATGGATTCAAGGATCAATTGGTCTCATGACCTAATAACTTCAAACAATCACATTCAATTGGTATCAAAATGTTGAGAACTCAATTGATTTCAGAACAATTTCAAAGTTGATTTGATTAAACTATTTTAAACCGTTCAAGGGTCAAACAGTTTCAAATCCTAATAAGATCAAACGGTTTCAAAACCGATTGAAGATCAAAGGGGTCAAGACCGTTTGAAGGTCAAGTGATCTCAAGACCGTTTGAAGGTCTTAACAGTCTCAAACCGTTTGAAGGATTAGGGCAAGACCATTTGAAGGGCTGAATGGTCTCAAACCGTTTGAGGGATTAGAGACCAAGACCGTTTAAGGTCTAACGGTTTTCAAGACCGTTTGAAGGTTCAATTATACCAATACCATTTGAAGGTATAAACGGTCTCAAACTGTTTGAAGGTTCAATTGGCCCAAACCGTTTGAAGGTTCATCTGGTTCAAACTATTTGAAGGTTCAATTGATTCAAACCATTTAAGTTTTAATAACCCCAAAAGTGGTTGAGGAGTATCTCAAGGTTGATTTTAATGGAAGTACCTCTAAAGTACTTAGGTTATTGGTATAATTAGAGTGATTATCACTTGATGCCTATGGAAGTAATAAATCCAATACACCATGATAAGCATAGGTGCATGTACTTAATGAAAGGTTAAGTCAACCTAATAAGGTATGATGATGATGTGTGTTCCTGGTACATGGAACTGTGATAAGTATGAGTTAATACTTAAATAATGCTATGTGTTCCAAGATATGTGGAAGCACTGACTTAAGGTTTGGATTAATGAGGTAATCATAAAACCATCATCAATGGAGAATGAGAAACCCTAATATAGGGTGATGTTATGAGAAACCCCAATATAGGGTGATGTTATGAGTAACCCTAATTTAGGGTGATGTTATGTGAAACCCTAATATAGGGTGATGTTATGTGAAACCCTAATATAGGGTGATGTTATATGAAACCCTAATATAGGGTTATGGCATATGAAATTCTAATTGATTATGATAAGAAACCCTAACCCTAATGTAGGGTGATGTTATGTGAAACCCTAATATAGGGTGATGTTATGTGAAACCCTAATTGATAAAGATGGGAAACCCTAACCCTAATGAGGGAATAGTGATGTTATCTTTGTATTGCATAATGTTGATATGTAATTGATATGGTTGTTATCAAGTATACTAACCATGAAGGTATCATGAGATGATGAGCATAACCAGGTATGACCTATGATGTTAATAGGCCTTGTGAGCCATTCTTTTATTTGTTGCCCAGTGTGAGGTGACAATAAGTTGAATATGCCTGGTGAACTATGTGAGATGCTTGTGTAACAAGTATCATGAATACCTTGGTCAGATGACCTAGAGGTAATAGTTACCTGATAATGGTAACCATGTTCAGTGATGAACTAAGGGTTTGAATACCCAGATCCAGTAAACACGATGATGGTATTGTTGAGGGATGTGAATTCCCAGTAATGAGATAAGGGATTGAGATCCCAATGTTTTATAAATATTTGAAAAGTACTTGATAGAAGTATTACATTTTTCTTTGTAAAATTTGTCATATTAATTCTGGTTGAAAATTTGACTGATGCTAAAAGAATATGGTAATGAACTTAAATAATCAAGTGAACTTTTATCATGTAGAGCCCTGGCCATAGATCCATCATCGTCAGTAGCTGGTGATGGTGAAATAGATTCTCCTGTTGGTTAATCCGGAGTGTATATTGTTGAATATGTGGGGTTTCTCCTAGCCGAAAATAGGAAGATTAGAGTGCAACTTCAGTTGTAGACTCAAGATATGTATAAGAGCATGGTGAATAGGCCCATGGATCAGTGTGATAGAGCATGAATGCGTTCATGGCTTAGAGAGCACGGTGAACTGGCCCGTAGCTCAGATTTACTAGTGTCGGGACCTGTACCAAGGTGGGCTAGAGAATGGGTAGCCTATGAGAGATAACCCTGTGACTGAGGTCACTTAAGCAAGAGACTGCGGTCCTGCTTGTGGTCTCGCACTGACCGAGACGGATGAGATCGTGGAGTCTGGATCTTCCTTTGATCTTGTATGACACCGACTTTGGGTTTCGCAACTGAAGGTTGGATTTGAGCGGTACATCTCACTTCCTCAGGGCATAAGAATGATTGTAAAATGTAATCAGCTGTGTAGCATATTTGCTTAAGGACGGATTAGGGAAATCATTGGTTGATGTTACATTGCTTACTGCATCCCACATGGGTAGATATTATACATGTTCTTCATATTCCTTATTAAAATGAATAGTTGATTTACTACTTTATCATTTATAGCTGTAATGCTTTAAGAGATGATATTGCTCTAATGATTAAATCTTGCTTTTCAATAGAGATTCCTCTGCTCAGTTTGTTACTATTTATCTGCAATAATAATATTCATGGCGGAGAGTTATATCTCTCGCTGGGACATGGGTCTCACTTCGTTGGTCACCAACATTTTTAGGTGGACGCCGACGAGGAGGCAGGAACCATGCACCAGGGGAAGGACAGCAGCATTAGGGACAACAGTGATATCTCAGGTGGAGATATTGACTATCGTGTCTTGTAAATATGAGTCCTATGTGTCGTCTCTGTATTCTCAGGTCCTTGGAGTTAGAAGTTAGTGCTTTTATGATCGATCTGAGATTTTGGCATTGAATGCCTCGAGGTTTTATGTTGCTTATGTGTAGATTTAATAGAGCAGCTGTTGTAGATAATCCTTGAGAAGAGAAGGTACATGGTATTTACTTTGTGGACCAGAATGTATATATAATTTTTAGTTTGTGGACCAGAGTTTCTTGGAAATGGATCTCTTTGCAAATGGTTTTAATTTTTAGTAATTTTTAGTAATCCGCTGCTAATGTTTATCTTCCGCATTAATCATTATCCGGTGACTGTCATCACAACACCGATCTGTGACATATGTCAGTACCACTGACGTGTCGTTGGTATCACTAATGCAAGTCGATCCATGCCAAGTACGTCAGCCAATCATAAGCATTGATATGACTGAGCCTCAGATTGTGCTACTCAAGTCGATGGTACCGAATCAATCACAAGTAATTATAAAAGGAGGGCTGGTGGAGCCATTTTCTACATACCTTCTACTCCCACTCCTCCTACACTTCAGAGTAGGGCTACACCAGGCACCGACAGTCTTCCTCGAGCTTCCATTCTCCTAATCCCCTTCTCTCATCTACGACATGGCTTGCATAAGAGGTGTTGTTCCCCCGTAGGGTGAGTTGGTCCCCCGACCAACTCGCATCCAACACCCATCTATAGAGATAAGGTAGCTCTATGAAGAGTTGCTGACAAGGGAAGTCATCCCGACCAGATATGGCGATCGCACAATGATCGAGATGGTGGGTTTTACATAATACATGCAATGGATATGTTAGTAGTAGGACATGGAGGGAGACAATCCCTTTTTAGTGACTGACAGACCTACCCAGACTTGGTCGTAGAGTTCTTCGCATTGTTGGACGTCCTCGTCACCCCCAAACTAAATATATGATGTGAATGGCAGGAGGGCAAGGTCAATTTTCTTCTATTCAAAAAAATCTAATCCCTCACATTGTGTGCATTTAATCACATCTTCACATGGGCTCATATCCCAGAACGCTCATCGCCATCCGATTTCAATTTTGACTGGGCCTGGGAGCAGCTGACTGAGGTGCCTATGGGATTTCGCATCAACTGGCACATTAGTTCCACTACTGATATTGAGCATCCATTTTCTCGTATGTTGCATCGTCTATGTATCAAAATCATCTTTGCCAGGTCCGGGAAAGCACAAGGGAAGGTCCTGAGATAGGACCTTTACTTTCTATACCGACTACTGGAAGGGGAGATAGTCAATTTTGGATCCTTTCTGTTTCTCCATATGCTTTCTGTGAGGCACAACGTGAGAAGGAAGACACCGATCCTTTTTGGGGGTCTCATCACTCCTATCACTCTTTAGTTGTGCCTTGATTTGTCCACCCTCAAGCCATTGGAGGATAATACAAAGTTGGACCTCCAACATTTCCAAAAGGTGCATCTTCTCAGGTATCACCATGATATCCTTTATGTGTATTGCAATCACCGTGGAATATTTTGGGAGGGGAGGCTACCCGACCATATATTCAATGTGCATGGGGTGGACCATCTCAGATGGCCACTGAATGAGGGAGAAGCTAAAGATCCACCCAGAGTGGCAGCTCACGGCAATGACGAGGAGCATAGTGGCAACAACGACGACATTGAGGAGGTGGAGCCTCCCATCCCGATGAATAAGAGACCAGTCCTACACAAACTGGCCCGTACATATGCTGCCTCGACTTCCTTGGCCCCACCACCTTCCCAGGAGTAGAAAGACCCATACAACATGTAGGGCATGTATGAGATGCTACAACAGATTTAGACCAGCCAGAAGAAACACTAGGAGGCCTTAGTCGGCGTGCGGGATATACAAGGGCAGCTATACCATAACCAACATGCGATCTACAAGAATGAACACCTTCTCTTGTCCAACCAAGAGAATGTTCATATGCTCCTACAAAGGATGGAGGAGTTCCATCAGCCCTTCTTTGACAACTACTAGAACCGTGGATACTTCAGGGAGTACCCACAACTACCACTGATGCCTCCTACAGATCTTTCTTTCTAGGGGATGTTTTCTCCCCATGACCCAAACATGCCACCTCCACCATTCTGATTCATGGTACCGCTGTTCCACCTCTTGGGTGACTATGAGGACATAGTCATTTTCAAGCTTAGAGGGGGTGCTGGAACAACATTCTATCCTAGTTTTTGTCTTTATCTTTATTTTCATTTGCCATTTTAGTTGTTTGCTTTGTTTTTAGTTGTGCAAGTGTAGGATACACATCTATCTAGTGCAATCGTGGAGTCATAATTGCATGGTTTTAGTCTCGAATGTTTTGTACTCTCCATGGTGTTTAATGAAATGAAGGTCATGTCCTTAAAAGCTTAAAATGCAAAATTGTATTGTAACACCACTTAAGGAAGTGTTTGGATTAGTCAGCATTAGGACTTTGGACGTACATGAAAATCTAAATAAACTTGGGAATGTGAATGATGAGGATGTTGAGCCTAAGCTGACCAAACCATAATGAGATCTTAAATGAATATATGAGAAAGAAACCTTTAGATCACCTTGAACACATGTCATTAAAAAGGGACACATCATAACATAATGAAAGATGTTGTCTCTTAGTTGTGTGGTTCCATCTATTCATTTTGACTCACCACATCATAAATTCTTGAGTACTCCAAGCCATTTCCTTTGATTGCATCGCATAGCAAATTAGGGACATATTTGGTAGTTTGCTTGCATTTGAAAAAAAATATTGCATTTGTAGCCATTAACTATATTGCATATCATCTTAGCTTGCATAACACAATTCATATAGTTACATACATTTCATCATAGCATGCATTTTTCCTTTGCCATGTGGATTTCAAATTCAAGGTTATGAAAAATAATGAAAAAAACAAATTTAATAGTTGAATGAAAGTAAGAGGCACAAAGTGAGGCTTGCTGAAGAAATGATGATACAGTTCAAAAGAGAAAAAAAAGTTGTAGTATGTTCTGCATCATTTTAATGTGAAAGAGTATAATCCACTTGTGCAATCTCTGGAGTTGAAAAGAAATTTCTCAACTCGTTCTACATGCATCATCTCATAAAAGAAAAAAAAACAATTTTAGGAATTATTATTCATGCATTACATTCTTTTGCATCCTTATAGGTTCATTCTTCTTATGCATAAATGGCTTGAATGTACTCATGAGTTTCAAGTTGCCACCCATCTTTGGTCATTAATTTCTCTTATTTGTAGGCCACCCCTAATGATTTATCTCCTCATGCATGCTTATATGAAGATCTGCTTCCAGTTGGTTGGTAGTTAGGAAAGAGAAATTTAGTGTAGGGAATCACGCAATACACCAAGAGAATGCCTAAGTAATTATGATGTCAAATGCTTTCTTGATAGTGTCATTGTCTAAGGGTGGACATCTCTTATAGAAGTTTTTGGTCACTTTAGAGCAGTTATCAGTTCAGTGGCCAGTGAAGGTCTATTTAGGGCTTTCCAGGTGGACTTGTTTGAGAAAAGAGAATGTATGTGTTTTACCCTTTTGCGATGCATGTGTTTTCAATCGTTATTATAGGCTCATTTTCCCTTATTTTCATGTGTAGTTTGGGCCTTTATTTGACCTATTATGCATGGGTTGTCATTGATAGCCTATATTTCCTTGAATGTATCAAATTATAAAATTTCAACCATTTTTACTAGCATTTTATGCATTCTAAGTACTCATTATGCTTTTATGCGATTTCAGGTACAAGGCAGTTCTACACAGCTGAGTGCTACCAATCTTGTAAGAGTCTGTGGTACTGACTAACCCTCAAGGTTGTGCCCAAAAACCAACAACATCTCAGTGCTACCGACATAAATAGTCGGTGCTTTCAGGATAGCATCACTAAGCCCAGCGTGAATGAAGAAAACTCGGTGCTACTGAGTTTCCAACTCGGTGCTACCAAGTTGACGTTAGACAGGCTGTTCAAAATCACAAAAAGTCAATGCTATCGAGTCCCAGTCGATGGTACTGATGCGATCGAGATTGCATGACTAAACCTAAGTGACTCGGTACTATCGACTCACCTAGTCGGTACTACCGAGTCTGCCCGATCAGGCCGACTGCAGGTTTGTTCTAATCCAACGATGGGCGTAATTTCAGGAACTAAGTGATTGCTATGACTTAGGGGGACTACGTCCAGATCGAGGGGAGCCCTCATTTTGATCATACAACTACTAGAGAGAAAGAAGAGAAGGACGGAGGATCAAACACTTCACCTGGGAAGATCTGAGCACCTACATAGGACAGTTCTATAGCCGAAAGACAACAGAATGCATGTGCTATAGAGGGGATCATCTGGACGGGAAAAGATCTAGGAGTTACCTTAGTTTCTACTACGTTTCCCACATTTTTCTTCTTCCTTTATACTTTTTGTGATGAAAACCATGCAAGGCTAAAAATGTGTGTTCTTTAGGATCTGGGAGTAGCCCGGATATACACTATAATTGATTTTTGTGCATTAATATCAAGTTATATCTTTATTACTAGATAGAATTCTATGAAAGTTTCATGTTCCTTTCATGATTGATCACCATGAATGGATTATTAGACACTTAGCCATCTCGGGAGAGGGATTAAGGGTTGGAAAGCACAAGATTACTCGTATATTGCACCCTTTGGGAAAAGTTGAGAATATATAAGAGGAGAAACCCAGAGTACAAGTATAAATCACCTAACTAATCAAACCAATAACTGTAGGAGTGGGATTGGCATTAAATTAGGTAGTGAATTACACTATGGGAGCAGGTAATGCTGGACACAATCTCCTTATCCAAGGATTGGGATAATAGATATTAGTGTGTGGAATAGATTGTTAGTGGTATCCAAGGTGAAACCACCATCCTAAAGAATTCATTCTCTTTGTAATTTACTTCAACCTTTAATTTGTTTACTTTAGTGCTCATTTGACAATTCGACTCAATTCAAACAACCACTACCGGCCTAGCTGATTGATCTGTAGGTAGTAGTAGTCTACTGGACAAACACTTCCATGTGTTCGACCCGGGCCTCATAGGGACTTATTACTTCGATATGTACACTTGTGTATTGTACACACGTTATACACATGTCACTATACATGGATAAAAGAAACACTTTTTGATTCAATTCCCTTTGCAACAACATTCTAAAAAACAAATAGGTTACCTGGATTTTGAAAATCCCTCTTTTTGAACATGTTTGCATTGTGATGGACCAAAGAATGCTCTTAGGCCCACACCAGCACCTGCACCCCTAACACGTCCAGGATGCTCTAGGTTATCAAGAACAACTGCAAATTCATCCCTTGTTCCTTGAGGAATGCACAAACCTTGCTTCCTCTACTCGTGAAGCTCTGTCTAATCATCTTCAATAGAAATTGATAAATAAACATAACAGTCATCAATACTTATTGCTTTAAGAATTGAATTTTACCATTTTTGCATCCGCCTTTGCAGTTGTGGGGTTCGTTAGATCTCCTTTTTTGTTTTGTCTCCCAACTATCCACACATCATGGCGATGCATAGGTGTGGGAGTAGTAGAGGACTCAGTAGTAGGAGTAGTAGGCTACTGAATGGAAGACACTTGTACTTTTGGCAAAGGGCTGCATAGCCACCTGGACCCATCATGTGGTCATGAACATTGAATGCATGCCTTTCTCTTTGAGCATCACTGATAGCCTTGTTAGTAAGCACATTGAATTGGTTAGTAACAATCAAGGTCAACCATAAAACAATGAATTCATAAGAATGTAACTAATTAAATTGGGATTGAAACTTAATAACTTGAATTCATTAGTATTTATCTTGGCAACAAACACCTCCCACTCAGTCGGATCTAGCTAGTTCCATTACTCAAGGGCTAAGTTCTTCCTCTTATCAGTCTCTCGTATGTATTGTTAGTTGAGAGTTGTGTTATAGTTCCTTAGGACCCTCCCACAACATTGCATCACATTTTTACGATGTAGGCTTTTATCTAGTTCAAATATACTCTGCAAAATTTCATATATTTAATATATTATTCTAAAAAATAGAATTGTTAATGACTTTAAAAATATAATTGAAAATGATAATATCTCACTCATAGTTCTTTCCATACGAAGTCTTTCTTGCTTATAGGAATTTTATGCCAAGGTTCTGCATTTACACTACAATGGCCATGATTAAGAACCTTAAGATATGAAACAAACGAGTTGCAATTCTTTCCAACTGGATTTCCTGCATGATCAAAATCCACAACCAATTTTGGTCCATTGCCCCTCTGTTGTAGTAAATTGTTCATCATAGTGATGCCCCTAATTTTTTTTCAATTTTTTTATGCTGCTCATCAAGTGGCACAAGGTCTTCAGGAGGTACATCCTCAACCTAAAAATTGACAAAAGAATACATATAGAATAAAACTTATAAAAGAAAATATAGCTAGATATATTGTAAAACTTACATTATGACGCGGCACCCCACCGTCATGGTGATCATCATCACGATCATCATACTCATGGTTAGCCATCTAAAAATGTTTCATATAAAAACAATCAAAAATTTAACATTTAATGAAATTAATATAACATTTTAAAGTTCACATCGATCTAACATAAAAAAATGAAAAACATTCCTCTAATATTGATATCTTTTATCAGTTAACATTCCTTCGGTTTGATCTCCACACACATAAAAGTCACTGTTAGCTTCAATATTTGGTGTTGGCAAGCCAACTGAGAATGGACTGGAGTCATCATACTTAGATTCCTGACTTCATTCCACCAGTACAAAGCCCAAGTCTTAGATTCCTGACTTCTTCCCCAAATTCAGGGCACAATAAATCAATCTTCTTCGACTGTGGGGAATCAGACGCATGCCGTAGGATCTCATCATTATTTTTCTTAACCTATGCATGCCACCTTAAATTCTCCACATCTATTGGATTGGAAATCAAGCATTGAAACTATGGTATTATAGGTAGATACCACATCACCTTGGCAGGGAGATAGTTTTGGACTTCCCTGAAGTCATCATTTTATACCTTGATGCCCCACATTTTGGACAATCTTTCAAATTGACATAGTCCTTTGGAAATAATACGCAATCATTCGGTCATACATGTATCTTATTAGCCTTCATTCCCATTGGGCATAATATTTTCTTTAACTTGTATGTTGAGATTAGAAGCTTGTTTCCTTCAGGAAGAATTTCTTTCAACAAAGACAACAATGATGTGAAGCTTTTGTTGCTCCATCTATTGTTAGCCTTCAGATTATACAATCCCAAGACAGTGCTTATCTTTGTAAACTTCGTACAACCTATGCATAACGATCTCTCAACATCATGCATAATGTTCCTAAATAAGGAAGGTGGATCGGTGTGCTCTACCCTACAACTATCCAGCATCACATGAACGTTGTCTATCTGAATTGGTTCGTTCACATCCACATCATCGACAACAATTTCTTCTTCACTACAAGTACTACTATCGACATCTACTGATCTCAAGTTTGAAATCTCTCCATGCCAGTACCATACTGTATAGCCTTGTACAATCCCTTTGCACATGACATGACTTTTAATTTTGTCACCAGTGCTGACTATCAAGTTGTTATCGCAATGCCTACATGGACTATAGAACCTATCTCCAGATTGTTTCCTATGTTCCTCTGAAAATCTAATAACCTAATCAAGACGAACAATAAACTCTGGGGTGTAGTGATTTGGAATGGACATCTATGATCTATCCATTCTATGATCATAGAGAAAACAAGTATTAGGGTTTAGGGTTTACATATTAAGTTAAGGATTTACAGATAGATTATGATTTATTGTTTTATATTTAGAGATAAGGGTTTAAAGATTGGGTTTTTGGTTAAAAGATTACGTTTTAAGGTTCAATAATGAATGTGTGTATCACTATCCAATTTTTGAACACCTTATCTCACTAGTAAGAGTATAATGTATGTATTCATATTTTAAGAAAATTCCAGCTACAATTCCCTGCAATTTTCCAAGTAAATCGATGTAGATGGGTAAATGTCCACCAACATATGTACTTAGAGAACAAACGGGGAAGTACTGACAAAACATCTTGATAACCTAATATACATTGTTTGGGGTTGTGTCTAGTCAACAAGTGGTCATTGGGATGTCTAATATCTTCTTCTCTAGGTCTATTCTGACCTAGACCCAACGTGATATCTATTGGATTAGTGGCTTTAGTAAAATGAAGAACCTGGGTAGGCACCTCAGGGTCCCTTTTCTCCATGGGATAGTATCTAAATGGGCTTATACAACTACGTTTGAGAGAGTTGATAAATAGGTGAATGTTTGGACCTCAAGAACTTTATCCCTGGAGGGTAGAGTGTGCCTTTCCAAAAAAATGCTAACAGGCATCCCGACCTATGTGATGCGGTCGAGTAAACTCATAGTGAGAATGTGCAACTAAATTGATGGGATTTCTCAGGAAATTCATCTGGGGAGGTGGTAAAAAAAAGAACCCCATGTTGATTGTGGAATAGGAGGCAATGACTATGGATAAAAGCAATGGGGGTCTGTGAGTATAGGTCATGAAGTGGTGGAACAATGCACTTAATGCATGGGAGGTCATGGTTAGTAGAAAGGCTCTGTGGATAGAAGGCATCAAGAACAAATACAACAAGGGGGTGGGCAACATTGTCACAACATTCATGAGTACCATCAAGAAGAGTAAGGACTTGATCAACTCTAACAACACCTATATTATTTGCAATGAGAAAGACATTGACCTTCAAGACCAAATATAGTAATACGCCGAGTTTTGGGACCTTAAATGGGTGATTGATGGCATCAGGATCATAGAGATGGCTAGAAAACAAATACCTAAAAATCTAGAGGACCTAAGGTTGAGTGTGTCATCAACTACCTTGGAAGTTGGGATGAGGGGTTCCTGTCAGACTACAAGTATAGGGGCATTGTTGACAAGATTACCATGATGAGGGATACTGGGAAGGAGGAACAAGATGATGTGTGGGCATAAATGAAACTAAGGATGGAAATTTCACAACACTCTAGGCCTACAAACTATGTGTGAAAGAGAACATGGCTAATTAGTCAGGTTGTAGGAGTACATTGTGGAAGGCCTAGACTCCATAGAAGGTGAAATATTCTATTTGGCTCATGTGCAGAGGGGCCATCCTGATGAATACAAGAAAAAAATAATGTCACATCTCAACAAAAAATGGTTTTCCTATGTGAAAAACGGAGCAATAAACCACCTTACATGCCATATGGGACTGCCCAAGGGTTAGAAACCTATGGGCTCTGCTGAGAGTCACAAAGGTCTTCCCAAAGTTCCATGATGGTAATTTGGAAGCTTGTACAAGTAGATGACGGTAGTTTTTTGATGAGAAGATCAATATGCTCATGATTTTACTGTGGAATATTTGTCTTAATAAAAATCTAAAGGTGTTTATGAATATTTTGAAAATCCCCAATGTGCATATGACCTTTTTCATGGGAGAGATAAAGTGGATCACTGAGAAGAAGGCTAGGAGCGAGACAAAAACATCATTGTTTGAGGGGGTGGTTTGGATTGCTCTACATGTTGGGAGGATTTCTCTTAACAATGATGCGGTGATAGGTGGTAGGAGGGTGGAATCAATTATGGTGGCTAGGAAGAGTGTAGGATGATGGCACTATGGCAAGGATAAATATGTCATTAATAGTGATAGCTCAAGTTTGTGATAGCTCAAGAGATTGATGCGATTGATATAACCCTAGAGGTTGCTGAGAAGATTAGGGAGGACAAATGTATCATTAATAGTGATAGCAAGAAAGTGATCGAATGGACATAAGGTCCAGGGATGAAGGCATCAACCCACACAATGGTGATGTAGAGAGCATTGGGACCATGTCCAAGTGTATTGCTAAGGTAGAATTCAGGTTTGCAAGAGGGGTAGGTAACTAGGTGGATGACAGTTTGGCCAAATACCATCTTAAAACCAAACCCGATCATTGGACCTATGACAGACCTCCAAAGAGTTTGGAGCGCTCTATTCTATGTGACATGAGCATTTATCTTGAGAGGCCTCCCTCTACTAGGGAAGACAAAAAGAGGGTTCATCATAATTAGAGGCTTCTGTCCGTAAGAGGAAGGTGGATGAATTATAGAGCCTCCTAACTGAACCCAATTTGTTTTCCAATTGTGTGGTTTGTTCTTCAAGATTTAGGATGATGCCCTTTCTCTCTACGGGTTCAACCCTAAAGTAATACACCATAGTGTTTCCTTGTGGAAGATCATTGTAGTGAATCCACATAGGAATGTATATGGCATCATTGTTATAGAGAAATAGATAATTCCAATCAATCAAGTTGAATTATGGGCACCATCAAATTGGTCAATTAACTAGTTTTCATAATTTCTCAATCTAGTTAGTTTCCATATTCTTCCCTCATCAAAAATAGATTCTCAAATATAATACATTTATTTTGTTAATATCTAACTTGTTCTTTGTTATCTATTTCAAGTTTTTTGTGCATGATATGCTCATGCAATGATTGTTTACATCCCCCATGTGATCTTGAGATTGAACACATGGTTCACGATCTTTGTAATAGAGAAGAGATCTACCTCCACCACTAGAGATGCATAAAACTAACCAATCTATGCGTGAGTTATCCATTCCCATCTTCACCCACATCTAGACAATCATAGTTAAGCCTCCCATAGAGGCAAAAACATCATGTGATCAAAACACATGTAGTCCCTATGATTAAATAAATAGAGTTTACGACAACATTGAATGAATATTCTAGTTTTTCATCAACTTATGTGACACCTATAGGATATAACTCCTCAAACATGGAGGGTCAATATGTTTCATTTATCTTTGAGGCATACAGAATGACATTAGTACATAAGCATCTTAAAGGGCATCATCAACATGTGGAATAACTTGTGAACACCTTCCTCATAAAATTCTTCCTTCCAATCCTCACTACCCACCTCCAAAACCATATTACAATCAAGAAAAAGGAGGACGATTCTCTCTATCATTCATCAGAGAGATTCAATGAGTTGATGTGGAGATGATCACGTTAAGACATCAATAAGTGGTTGGTTTTTGGTTTCTAATACAATGGGATACAATATGCCACAAATTCATTAATAAAGTTTCCCGATGAGGCATACTTTGCAAATCTCACAATAACACTATGAAAGTTGTAGAGGATATAGAAAGTAACTATAATAATTGGGGTGGAGAAAAAATTCAAATCCCATTTAGATGATTTGCAAATCCTACACCCAACAATCTGACATTGTCAACATAAACTTGAATGAACTCATCAATTTCATCATGAATACAACTCTTGACTAGAAGGAGCTCAAGGTAGAGATCAAGGTTCTCTTTCAAATCCAACCACGTCCTCTACAATGTGTCATCTACGTGGAGAGACATATAACATTGTCATATTATGTTCCTACAGTTACTTGGTGGATCATCCAAGTGGCTAAGAAGGTATTCAATATTAGCTAGCCAAAGAGGTCAATCATCCACATTGATAATAAATTCTACTCCAATGAACAACATCTTCAGTTGTCAGACAAAAATTCACAAGGGGCATAAAACACCTATATGATCTGAATACCACAACAAGTCACATAACAAGAACCATCATAGTTTAGTGAAACCAACAATACTAAAATGACCTTGGACCTTCTTAGTTTGACAAATTCATGAATGAATAGTGTGACATAAAAATAACCTCACAGTTAGCTAACCTTTCAATTGATATCTCTTTCCCTTAGGGTCAATTTCAAAGGAAGCATGAGTCCAATATACATGAGTAATGAAAAAGTCATCACAACATGAAGAGAAAGACAATTATCCAAGTCACACTAGACGTGAAGAAGGAGATGCAACTAGAAAGGACTAGAGAGACTCTCAACATTGACATTGCTACACCCTTTGTTGCACTGATGCATGTGTTTTTAGTCATTATTTCAGGCACATTTTTCCTTGATTTCATGTGTAGATTAGTCATTTATTTGATTTATTATGCATAAAATGACATAGAATTCCTATTTCTATTAAATACATCAAATTGTATGATTCTCATTGTTTTATGCAATATTTTTTTTATCCTAAGTGCTTATCCGACATGAATCGAAAAAACTCGATGCTATTGATTTTGCAACTCTGTGCTTCTGGGTTGACGTCAGAGAGGCAGCTCAAAAGCCACAAAAATTGATGCTATTGAGTACAGTCGATAGTACCAACATGATTGGGATCGCATGACCAAACCTAAGTAACTTGGTACTACTGACCCACCTAGTCGGTACTACTGAGTCTTCCCGATCAGGCCAGCCGTAGATTTCACTCTAATCCAACGGTGGATGTTATATTGTACCCTAAGTGCCTTATATGACTTAGGGGGGCAATGGTCATAGAGGGGAGAGCAGCCATTTTCATTGCACGATGACCAGAGAGAGAAAAAAGAAGAACCGAGAACTCAAAGCTTCAACTGAGGAGATCTGGGCACCTATGGAGCATGATTCTACAGCCAGAAGATAGCAGAACACACGTACGCCAGAGGGGATCTTTCAGAAGTGCGAAGATTCAGGGGTTACCTTAGTTTCTTCATGTTTCCCACATTTTTCTTATTTTTTTTCGATATATTTGTTGATGAAAACCATACAAGACTAAAAACCTTTATTCCTTAGGATCCGAGAGTTGCCCGGATATACACTGTGTTTGATTTCCATGCATTAATATCAGTTTTATCTCTTTTTATAGGATATAAATCTATGAAAGCTTTGTGTTCTACTTGTTCTTGATTACCATGAGTGGATTGATAGATGCTTAGTCATCTCAGGAGAGAGGTTGAGGTTCAGAGAGTGCAGATTTATCCATCTACTGTTCCCTTTGGGAAAAGTGGAGTGTAAATGGTTGGGGAAACCCAGAGAATAATCATAAAGCATCTAGCTAATCAACCAATAACTACAGAAGTGTGAATGGCATTAGATTATGTAGTGAATTACACTATAGGAGCGGGTAATTCTAGCTATAGGCTCCTTATCTAGGGATATAGATAATATATGTTAGTGTGTGTGAGGTCAGCTATTAGTGTTGTCTGTGGTGAAACCACTATCCTAAGGAATTCACCCCATCTCTAATTAATTCAACCTTTAATTCATTTTATTTCTGCCTTTGTTCATTCTCTCAACCCAATTCAACCATATACAACTGGCTTAGCTGATTTGACTCAATTAGTAGTAGCAGTCTACTAGAGAAACACTTCCCCGTGTTCGACTTGGGCATCACAAGGCCTTATTACTTCGATATGTTCACTTGTGTATTACGCACGGTAAACTTGTGTCAAGTTTGTAACGCCATTGCTGGGGACGCGACAATATCCAGCACTACGAGTAATGTGGTCGGCCACTCTAGGCTAATTTTTCTTTTTATTTTCTTTTATTTTATAATTTTTAAATTTCTTCGAACTCAACCATAAGATCTTTTTGATGCATCATAAATTTCTTGTGCTAATACCTACTTTCTACTATTTTAGGGAAACTAGTGCATGGTGTGTACCAGAGCCATAGAACACAGAGAACCATCCTCGCCATGCTTTGGACAAGTTGAGCTCTTACAAGGAGTAAGGGAGTCTGGCAGATCTGTGGACAGGTTTAACCGAACCCCTCCACCGACACCTCCACCTGAGAGACATGTAACACCAAAAGAACCAGAGATAGAAGAAATGGAGGAAGAAGAAGAAATGACAGTATGGGAAAGGATAAATGCATCATCATCTATGGCCCAGAAAGGGCCCATCAAAAGGCAAGCCATCAATGTGGGCAACTACAAAATAGATCCTGGACTTGTTGCCTTAGTCAAATCTCAAGCGTTCCATGGCCATCCTTCTAAATATCCAATGACACATATCAGCAATTTTTTGGAGAACTGTGACATGGTCAAGATACACAGGATCCTAGCAACTACAATATATCTTATGTTGTTCTCATCTTCACTGGCGGATAGTGCAAAATCATGGTTCAACAATCTTGATGATGAGATCATTGAGACATGGTATCAAATGATAGATGCATTCTTTGAGTGCTATTTCCCTCCACAAAAGAAGAATGATCTAGTGAAGAAGATTCATAACTTGAAAAAACAAGCATATGAGTTGTATCTAGAGGCATGGGAAAGGTTTCAGAATATGTTGAGAAAGGTGCCTCATCATGGTAATGATCTACAGGGGCAAACCAAGATTTTCTACTATGTCCTACACAAGGGGGAGAGAACAACTCTTAACAGTACAGGAGGAGGCTTCTTCCTTAATAACAAGCCTGCTCGTTGCCATGAAATCCTTAAGAACATGTCTAAAAACCAATCATGGTGAAAAGAAAGAGATCTACTGGAAACCATCAAGAGTTTCGGGGAATCCAAGGTGATATCTACTTTAAATGAGAAGTTAGATCTCATTGCTAAGAAGCTATGCGCTACAAATAGAGGAGGAATATTGAAGAAATGTTGGGCAAGCTGTTGAGTCAGAATCCGCTGTAGATTGCACAAACTCAAAGGGATCTTCAAAATCAAGGGGGACGTATTCAAAGCATAGAGACACAGATCTCTCAGATAGCAACAGATGTGAGTGCATTAAAGCAACCAACCCAATGAGGATTTCCAACGAACACCAATGTACCTTCTGGGAATCAGCATGTGAAGGCTGTTATGATACACAGTGGCAAGAAACTACTGAATGATGCATCACACAGGACAGTTACTGAAGAAGCTGCAAATCAAACTATACCAGTGGATGCTAAAGAACCAGACATGGAGGCACAGGAGAAGATGGCAGAGGAGCAAGTTGATGAGGTTGGGGGTAATAAAACTCAGGCTTATATCCCACCTCACCAGAGGGAATATGTAGTTCCCGTGCCCTTCCCAAATAGTTTGAAAGCGACCAAGATGGATTGATAGTTTAAGAAATTTCTAGATTTTTTTTGAAAGTTATCTGTGAACATTCCCCTAATAGACGCTATTGAGTATATACCATCCTATGGGAAGTTTTTGATGGATATAATTATAAAGAAGAGAAAGATATTAGAGTATGATTTCATGGTTCTAAAAGAGAAGGTTAGTGCCTTCATCTTGGGGACACTGCCTCCTAAAAGACAGGATCTAGGATGCTTTAACATCACATGCTTCATAGGGAAGACAAAATTTGGAGAGGCTCAACATGATTCAGGGGAAAGTATAAATATGATGCCTCTACCTACCTTCAAGAAGCTCGGCCTTAAGGAATCTAGGAAGAGCAACATGACAATCCAGTTGGTGGACAACTCAGTTGTTAAGCCATATGGTATATGCGAGGATGTCCTACTAAAAGTGGATAGATTCATCTTTCCTGCAGATTTTGTAGTGATGGAAATATAGGATGACCATGGCAATGAGCTTCTACTTGGAATATCGTTTTAAGCCACTGCAGACATGATACTTGAGATGGGCAGAGGATGTCTGACTATGGGAATCCATGATGACAAGTTTGAGATCAAGATATCAGAGCACTCTCAAGCCACAAGAGATAAGATGCAATGCAACATTCTTCAACATGTGGATAGTAAGTTTTCTCTATTTCTAGGAAAGTTGTTCATGAATATGGCCCATGTTATGACTAAAGTAGAAAGAGGTACTCTAGTGATGGACATCCTACAAAATACAAAGGTGATTCCACTGACCGAAGCAATGTGCTACCCAGACGATGAGGGAGAGGACTACAACCCTGCTACTGAAGAAGAAGTTGTTGTTGATTCTGTGATAAATTCATCACCCAAGCTACCCTTAGAAGCATTCTTGACAAATAGAATGGTGGAAAAAATTTGCAACAACCACCTAGAGGAGTGTGTTTTGATGTTAAAGGCAATACCTTGCTACTATGCAAGGTGCTTTGAAGACTTTAGACCACCACCCCCATCATTGATCCCGTCTCTATTGAGCCTGCCAGACTTGGAGCTGAAGCCATTATCGCCGCACCTGAAGTATGTCTTCTTAGCTGTAGAGGAAAAGCTCCTAGATATCATATCATCCTTTTTGAGTGGTGAAGAGGAAGGAAAGTTACTCACCGTGATGAAAAACCACCGAGCTACATTCGGGTGGTCCATAACTAACATTAAAGGGATCTCCAACCTTGTGCCAACACACGATCTGGATCAAAGAACGAGACAAGGCAATTTTCCAACCTTATAGGCATCTCAATCTAATTATGACTGAGGTGGTGAAGAAGGAAGTTGTCAAGCTTCTATAAGTAGGTATAATCTATGCAATCTCTGATTCAATGTGGGTTAGTCCTACCCAGGTAGTTCCTTAGAAAGGGAGGATCACACTCACTACTAATGTGGCCAATGAATATATTTCCACTAGGCTAGTGAAAGGATGGAGAGTGTGCATAGATTATCACTGTTTAAATGTAGCCACTCTTAAAGATCATTTACCTTTACCTTTTACTGATCAGATCTTGGAACGATTATCTGGCCGTTCACACTTTTGTTTTCTTAACGGGTATTCTGGGTATAATCAAATTTTCATTGAGCCTAAGGATCAAGAGAAATCCACTTTCACCTACCCTTATGGCACGTTTGCATACCAACATATGCCTTTTGGTCTTTATAACGCCCCTGCTACATTTCAATGTTGTATGGTTGCCATTTTTTATGACATGGTAGAATGGTGCTTAGAGGTTTTTATGGATGAATTTTATCTGTATGGGGAATCTTTAATCATTGTCTATATAACCTTGATAGGGTGCTACAGAGATGTGAGGACACTCACCTAGTTCTAAACTGGGAGAAGTGTCACACAATGGTAAGTGAAGGGATCATTCTTGGATACAAGGTGTCCGACAAGGGCATGGAAGTAGATCCAGTAAAGATTGAAGTCATCTCTACACTACCTCCACTGACATCGATGAAAGTAGTGAGGAACTTTTTAGGACACACTAGATTCTACCGCCGTTTTATCAAGGATTTCTCAAAAATTGCCAAACCATTGTATGAACTTTTAGAGAAAGACATCGATTTTTCCTTGGATGAGTGTTGTTTAAAAGCTTTTGAAATCCTTAAAGAAAAATTGATCTCTGCACCTATTGTGGAGGCTCCTGACTGGAGCCTTTCCTTTGAGATGAGGTGTGACACATCAGATTATGCAGTAGGAGTTGTGTTGGGTCAACACAGAGACAAGACTCCAATTGTCATATATTATGCGTCAAAGACTTTGAATGATGCACAATTGAATTGCACTACTATCGAAAAAGAATTGTTGGCGGTAGTGTTTGATTTTGAAAAATTCCACCAATACCTAGTTGGGGCTAAAGTGATAGTTTGGACTGACGATGCTGCCATCAAATACTTGTTACAAAAGAAAGATGCCAAACCCTAGATTGATTAGGTGGATTCTTTTGCTTCAGGAATTTGACATTGAGATTAGACACAAGGCAGGGGTTGAGAATGTTGTAGCCGATCATTTTTCTAGGTTGGAAAGAGCAGACAAAAAAGATATCGACATCCCCATTATTGAGGAATTCCCAAATGAGAAATTGTTTGCAATTAAAACGGAAGATCCTTGGTTTGTAGATATTATTAATTACCTTGCTTGTAAGGAATTGCCTGTAGATTAGGGATACCAAGAGAAAAAATGATTTTTTCACTCATTGAAGTTCTATATTTGGGATGACCCAATTCTTCTTTAACAACGTAGGGATGGGCTATTAAGAAGATGTGTACCCAAATGTGAGGTAGAGAGCATCTTGTCACACTATCATTCTCTACCTATGGGTGGACTCCATGCTATCTCTAGGACTGCAACTAAAGTCTTAAAGCGCGGGTTTCATTGGCCTACCTTGTTTAAGGATGCTCACCACTTTGTTTGTCATTTTGACTCATGTCAACGTGCAGGTAATATCTCTAAGCGATATAAGATGCCTTTGAATGTGTTTCAGGAAGTTAAAGTTTTTGATCTTTGGGGTGTTGATTTTATGGGCCCATTTGTGTCGTCTAATTCCAATCTATATATATTACTTGTAGTTGATTATGTGTCTAAGTGGATAGAAGAATTTTCAACCCACACCAATGATGCACAAGTAGTATGCAAGTTTGTGAAGGAATACATTTTCTGTAGGTTTGGTGTCCCATGCCTAATTATTAGTGATGGTGGTTCCTATTTCACTAATAGGTAGTTTGGATCTTTACTGAGCAAATATGGTATGAATCACTGAGTGGGAACTCCATATCACCCACAAACTCAAGGACAGGTTAAGGTATCCAATAGAGAGGTGAAGAAAATCTTAAAAAAGGATGGTCTCAACCGATAGGGTGAACTGGAGTTATGTTATGGGTGATTCTCTTTGGGCTTATAGAACAGCCTACAAAACCCCAATAGGAACAATACCTTTTCAACTACACTATGTTTGTGCATGCCATCTACCCATAGAGCTTGCACATAAGGGTAAGTGGGCCATGAAGAAGCTGAATTTCATCATAGATGAAGCGGGTAGAAAGAGGATTTTGGAGCTTATTGAATTAGATGAGCTTAGGATGGATGCTTATGAAAGCTCTAGGATATATAAGGAAAGGACTAAAAAAATCATGATAGGCACATTCTAAATAGGGTGTTTCTCCCAGGTCAGAAAGTCCTCCTTTTTAATTCTAGGCTTAGGCTGCATCTGAGTAAGCTAAGGTCCAAATGGAGTGGACTGTTTGTGATTGAAAAAGTCTTTCCCCATGGTGCTGCGAACATTGTAGATGGGAATAGGTTGTTCCTTGTAAATAGACAAAGATTAAAGCACTATTTTGGAGGAGAGGTAGAGACACAAATAGAGGAGGTGCAACTTTGCACTATTCCATAGATTCTTTCTCTATAGACCATCTACTTTAGGATGTTAAACAATGACACTTGTTGGAGGCAACACAATCTTTATTTCTCTATTTTTATGTTCAATTTCCATTTTCAGTTGTCACTTTAATTCAATTTTTGTAAAAATTGTACCTTGACTCATTTTTGGAGTGTGTAGGGATTTAAAGTTAGTACCACTGACTTTAGCTACCGGTGGCATCAAAATGAGGTCAGTGTTTTGTCCACAACTGCAACACAGATTTGGTACCACTGACTTTAATGGTTGGTACCATCGAGTCTCTGAAGATCTTTCGAGCGCTCACTGATAAGCACTCAGTACCACTGGCTTTCTCAGTCGATATTACTGACTTTTGGATGTACCCAGGTTCAGTATACTGAGTGCACAAATTTGAAGGCACTGACAAATTCCAACACTCGATACTACTGGCTCTGAAGTCGGTACTACCAACTCACCACATCAGCAATTCAGGTGTTTGCGATCCAATAACTATTACGACCCCATCTGAGCTTAATTGGTAAACTAGGGTTTACCTAGACAATTGCAAAGATTAATTGGAATAATCATTCTTGAAATCTAATTAATGATGATAACACAATTAGGATGTTTTAACTATGATGAGAAGTCTAAATGTTCTTTTGTCTTGAGAATTAGGGTTTGAGAAGCATAGACCCTAATCGGCCCAAAATAGAGTTTTAATGATACATGAATACAAAATTTGATAAGCATAATGTTTCAGTAAATGATTTTTAGTATTTTATGTGTAACTCTGATCATATTCAAATTTGAAGTAAATCAGAGTTACACATAAAATACTAAAAATCATTTACTGAAACACTATGCTTATCAAATTTTGTATTCATGTATCATTAAAACCCTATTTTGGGCCGATTAGGGTCTATGCTTCTCAAACCCTAATTCTCAAGACAAAAGAACATTTAGACTTCTCATCATAGTTAAAACATCCTAATTGTGTTATCGTCATTAATTAAATTTCAAGAATGATTATTCCAATTGATCTTTGCAATTGTCTAGGTAAACCCTAGTTTACCAATTAAGCTCAGATGGGGTCGTAACAATAACGATGACATGCTTCATCGAGCGGTCGAATGTACCGATCCGCGACACAATTTGGTACTACCGATGCATCGTCGGTACCACTGACTCAGGACAATCCACACCATCTACGTCAACCAATCGTAATTTGTAGATGCAACTGACCACAGATTGTGCTAGCCAACTCGATACCATTGACTCAAAAGTCAGTAGTACTGACTCTACCACATTCAGCTATATAAGGATGGGTGGTGGAGCCATTTTCTTTACACCCTCAACATCCACTCCTCCTACATTCCAGAGCAAGTCTAAACGAGGCGCTGATAGTCTTCCCTGAGCTTCCATTCTCTTAACCACCTTCTTGCATCAACAACATGGCTCTTAGGAGAGGAGTTATTCCCCCACAAGGTGAGTTGGTCCCTCAGCCAACCCGCATTCAACACCCATCCTCAGATATAAGGAAGCTCTATGAGGAGTTGCAGTCAAGGTAGATCATCCCAACGCGATATGGCAATCACACATTGATCGAAAGGGTGGGTTTTACTGACAACATGTGTTGGGTATGTCAGAAGCAAGAAATGGAGGGAGATAATCCTTTCTTCAGTGACTAGGAGACCTACCCAGATCTTGTCCTGGAGTTCTTGGCATCATTTGATGTTCTCATCACCCCCGAGTATAATATAGGAGGTGAATGGAAGGAAGGCAAGGTCAACTTTCGCCTCTTCAACAACAACTATTCTCTCACACTGAGGGCCTTCAACCTTAGCTTGAATTGGGCTCATGTTCCAGAGCGCTCGGCCCCATCTGACTTCGATTATAACTTGGCCTGGGAGCAGCTGACTGAGGTGTCGATGGGATTCCATATAAATTGGCATATTAGTTCTGTTACTGGTATTGAACATCCTTTTACTCGTATGCTGCATTACCTCTGCACCAATATTATTTTTTCTCGATCAGGTCAAGCTCAAGGGAAGGTCCAAAAGGTAGACCTTTACTTTATCTATAGGATACTGGATGGGGAGACTATTAACTTTAGATATTTCATTCTACTCCATATGATTTTTGTGAGGTGCAATGTGACAAGGAAGGTGCCAATTTTATTTGGGTGTCTCATCACCCCTATTGCTCTCCATTTGCACCTTGATTATCCACCCTCGAGCCATTGGTGGATACAACAAAGCTGGATCTCCTTCACTTCCTCAAGGCGCATCTTCTCCAATACCAACACAATGCGCTCTATGCACATTGCAACCCTCAAGGCATATTTCAGGAGCGGAGCCTCTCCGACCCTATCGTTAATCTCGTGGGCATCTCTGGTGGTCATTGAATGGGGGGAAGCAAAAGATCCACCCAAGGCAGTAGCTCAGGGTGACAATGAGGAGCACAACAGTGATAGTGATAAAAATGTTGAGGAGATTTCACCACCCTCCCAGGAGGAGCAAGACCCGTACAACATGACGGGTATGTATACCATGCTGCAAGAGATCCAGATGGGATAGTAGCAGTATCAGGCGACATTGGTCGGCTTGCAGGATATTCAAGGAAATTTTTACCAGCATCAGCAGGTGTTTTATCAGAATGCACGCCTTCTCTTGGCCAACTAGAAGAATGTTCACATGCACCTACAACGGATGGAGCAGTACCAACAATCTTTCTTCAACAATTACTAGAACTGTGGATACTTCGGGGAGTACCCATTACAGACCTCTCATTCCAGGGTATGTTCCCCCCAAACCACACCAACATGCCACCTCTACCATTCTGAGCCCTGGTACCACTGTTCCTCTTAGGTACAAGTATTTATTATGTAGATATAGTCATATTCAAGCTTGGGGGGGTGCTGGAATAACATTCTATCTTTATTTTTAGTATTTTTATCTTTAGTTGTTTGTTTTATTTTTAGTTGTGTAAGTGTAGGATCCACGTCTATCTAGTGTAATTGTGGAGTAGTAAATGCATGGTTTTGTTTTCAAATAGATTGTACTCACTGTGTTTTTGCATGAAAATGGTCATATCCTTAAAAGCTTAAACTACAAATCTTTCTGTAACACTACTTGAGTAAGTGTTGACTAGTCAGCATTAGGACTTAGGACATACATGAAAGTCTGAATCAACTCAGGAATGTGAATGATGAAGATGTTGATCCTAAACTGACCAAACCATAACGAGACCTTAAATGAAAATATAATAAATAAACCTTTAGATCACCCAGAACACAAGTCAATTAAGAGGGACACATCATGATATAATGAAAGGCATTGTCCCTTAGTTGTGTGATTCCCTTTCTTTTCCATTAATTTTTGAGTCACCACCTCAAAAATTCATGAGTACACCAAGCTATTCTCCTTTATTGCATTGCATGGCACAATAGGTACATATTAGTTAGTTTTCTTGCATTTGAAAAAGAAAGAAAAACATTGCATTTGTATGTATTAACTTTAGTGCATGCCATCTTAGCTTGCATAACACAGTTCATGTAGTTGTATACATTTCAACATTGCATGCATATTTTCCTAAACATATGGATTTTAATAATGAGTTGTGAATCTAAAGTGTAGGGATATACCTCTAAGAAAAATAATAAGAATAAAGAAAGGAGAAGAATTATAACGGCAAGAAGCATAAAACTTAGCCTTTTGAAAAAAAGAGAAAAAAAATTGTTCAAAAGAAACAAGGATAAAGTTTATCCCACATGTTTGTTTTAGTGATGATTTAATCCACATGTGCATTCTTCTGAGTTGTCAAAAAATCTCAACTCATTCATACATGAATCATTTCGTAAAAAGAAAAAAAATAGGCGTTAGAATTCATGCATGGCATTCTTTTCATCCATTTAGGTTCATTATTCTCTATGCATAAATAGGTTGGATGTACTTAAGAATTTTCATTTGATGCCCATCTTAAACCATTAATTTCTCTTATTAGTAGGCCACTCTAATGATTTATCTCATCATTTATGCTTATATGGAGATCTACTTCCAAATAGTTGGTAGCTATGAAAAAGAATTTTACTGTAGGGAATCACACAATACACCAAGTGAATGTCTGAGTAATTATGATGTTAACTACTTTCTTGATAGTGTCATTGAATGAAAGTGGAAATCTTTTATGGAAGTTTTTGGTCACTTTAGAGCAGTTATCGGTTCAGTGGTCAGTGAAGGCCGGTTTAGTGCTTGAACAGTGGATTTGATTAAGAAAGGAGTGTATGTGTTATGTCCTTCTGTTGTCTCTTATCAAACAGATTCAAGAGAGTGTTGCTCAAGGATGAGCAACACTTAAGCTTAGGGAAGTTTGATGCATGTGTTTTTAGTCATTATTTCAGGAACTTTTTTCCTTGACTTTATGTGTAGATTAGTCATTTAATTGATTTATTATGCATGAAATGACATAGAATGATTGTTTCTATTAAATGCATCAAATTATATGATTCTTACTATTTTATGCAATATTTTATGCATCCTAAGTGCTAATGAATTTTTTTGCATTTTCAGGTGGAAGGAAGAGCCACATACTCGATGCTATTGACTTGGCAACAGTCGGTGGTATCGACTTGATGTCAGTGATGGACTCGAAAACTCACCCAGAGTCGGTGCTATCGACAACAGAAGTCAGTAGTAAAAATTAACGTTAGTAATCCCCGGTATGAATTGATAAAACTCGATACTACTGAGTTGACATCAAAGAGGCAGCCCAAAAACCACAAAACTCAGTGCTATTGAGTCTAGTTAATAGTAACGATAAGATCAGGATCGTGTGACCAAACCTAAGTAACTCGGTACTACTGACTCACCTATTCGGAACTACTGATTCTGCCCAATTAGGCCAGCCATAGATTTCACTCTAATCCAACGGTGGATGTTATTTCATACCCTAAGTGTCTTCTATGACTTAGGGGGGCAATGGCCAGAGAGGGGGGAGTAGCTGTTTTCATTACACGATGACCAGAGAGAGAAAAGAAGAATCGATGGTTGAAAGCGTCAACTAAGGAGATGCAGGCACCTCAAGATGACGATTTTGCAGCTGTAAGATAGCAGAATGCACGTACGACAGATGGGATCTTCCGGATGAGCGGAGATTCAAGGGTTACCTTAGTTTCATCTTGTTTCCCACATTTTTCTTCTTCCTTTCCATGTATTCATTGATGAAAACCATGAAAGGATAAAAACCTTTATTCCTTAGGATCCAGGAGTAGCCTAGATATACACTGTGATTGATTTCCATGCATTAATATCTATGAAAGCTTTGTGTTCTACTTGTGCTTGATCACCATGAGTGGATTAATAGATGCTTAGTCATCTCAAGAGATGGGTTGAGGGTCGGAGAGCATAGATTTATCTGTCTACCGTGCCCTTTGGGAAAAGTGGAGTGTAAACGGGAAGAGAAACCTAGAGAATAATCATAAAGCATCTAACTAATCAACCAATAATTGTAGAAGTGGGATTGGCATTAGATTAGGTAGTGAGCAGTGTAATTCAGGATACATGCTCCTTATCGCGTGATAGAGATAATAGATGTTACTGTGTGTGAGGTTAAATATTAGTGTTGTCCATAGTGAAACCACTATCCTAAGGAATTCACCCCATCTTTGATTAATTCAACCTTTAATTCATTTTGTTTCTACCTTTGTTCTTTCACTCAACCCAATCCAACCATTTACAACTGGCATAGCTGATTTGATTGTAGTTAGTAGTAGTCTATTGGAGAAACACTTCGCCATATTTGACTCGGGCCTCACAAGGCCTTATAACTTTGATACATTCACTTGCGTACTATGCACGGTAAACTCGTGGCATGCACCTCAACCTACTAAAAGTAGCATGGAAGCAATCATTCCTACACCAACATAGCAACATATGACACCCTTACCCAAGAGCTCAATGAAGGCTCATCTTTAGAAGTGGTTTGAAAAAGTCATAGATATCCTGAAGAAACTTTATCTAAAGATCACCTTTGTGATGGAATTTTAAGATGCATGTTGGTGCATTTGAGCCAGAGGTGCACACACTAACCAATTAGGTTTGGTTAGATGCGCCCCATGGAACTCGAACGCACATGTGGATCTTTGGATATTTATTCCACTAACTATGTTCACTCACAACACTAAAATATGCTCCCACAAGCACACAGGGTCACGTTATAGTATAGGTGGGAGGCAAGTAAAGGGGGTCGAACCATAGGGATAGAGGGGGCACTAGAGCTTAGTCGATGTTGGCTATATTCCAAAATTGGAGACTAGGCTCGAAGGGTTTAAAAGGGGTTTTGGTTTGATTACACTACACAACAAGAAAGTAAAGGCATATTGAAAACTAGATTACCAAAAAATAGGTTATCCTAAGCAAATTAGGTCTAAGAAGCTAGATTAAGCAATCAACTAAGCAAGAGCAAGATGATCTACTCTACTATAGTAAAGAAATTATCAACTAAGTACTAAGATAACCACTAAAGTAACTAAGGATCTAGATTAACCCTAACTAGCAAGACTAATCAATTACCTAAAAGAAACAAAGACAATTAAGCTACACTAGCATTAAGAAGAAAGAAGGTTAAGGTAGGTTTCAAGCAATGGATTAGGTAGGTGGGTCGTTTGGGAATGTGATTTGATATTAGTTGGGGGGTGTCAACATGACATGCAATTATCACAATTCAATCTAGATTACCAAACCAACCAACAAGGCAAGTGCTACTAGAATGTACCCTATAATACTAGTTAGAGAACTAGGGTTAGGTGTAATTATAGTAGGACTTGTCAAGTCTAGGTTTCTAGGGTAAGTGTTATTAGGGTAATTGAGAGACAAGGGTAGGAATGGGAGTAGAGATGAGGGTTTTTAACCTCATGCTACTAGCCATCTAGCCTTTAGAAAGCTCTAGGCAATTACACTAATCACACTTACACTAGTCACTTAGATTTCACACTCATTTGTAGAAGGAGGGATATGTATGTAGGAACAAAGGGATCTAGCTAGGGATCTACTAATTGGACCTAGGAGCCATTCCTAAGATTGCTACATGCACTCCAATTCCTCCTAGAAGCTAAGTGTCATCAAATATCACAAAGCAAGTAATTTCAGTTTTTGAGAAAAAACCACATGCAAGATAATGGGAAATGAGATAGAAGTAAAGGAAATCATCATAGAATGAAATTATGTTCATTATAAATTATTCTCCCCCAACATGGTATCAAGGTAAAAATTTTACCCCAAACAACCACCACTAGGGGCTTAGCTAGACATAATTAAAGAAAAGGTAAAAGAAATGAGAAGAAGGGGATAGGACTCCATGGATCTCAAAGTAGATCCTCCTTCTTCACCTCCTAGCTATTGTAGGGTGACCTACTTCCTCTAAGATGGCAGGTGGGCATGAAAATGGAGGGAGTTATGGTAGAAAATCTAGAAAACTAGGTTTCTATGGTGGAAATGGTGGGGGAGAACATTAATGCAAGGGGAATGAAATGAATTCTCAAGAGAGGGTGAGGAGGAGTAATGGCAGTTGGGAGAGTGTAACCTTCGTGCTGCATCCACCATGTATGTATATATAGGTGGTGGGGAAGCACTAGGGTAAGTAGAAGTGTAGAAAATAGATAGGGTTAGGTGAACAACACGGCCGTGGTGGATGGCCACAACCATGGCAGGGGTTAGGTGGCATGGCCATGGGTTGGGGACATGGTCAAGGTGTGAAATGGAGTGGAAATGCTAAGTATATGTGGTGACCACGGTCGTGTTGGGTAAGGGGTACCACAGTTGTGTTGAGGTACCACGGCCGTGTTGGAGGAGGAGGCCATGGGAGAAGCAGCTTGGAAGTCATCTTTGTCTTCAGTTCACCACAGACGTGGGTAGTGCCACAGGTGAGGTAGTCTTCAAGGGTCACGACCATGGTTAATGGCCACGATTGTGGTCATTCACGCATAAAATGGACCACTTCTATGTGTATTTTGGGGAACTTTGTGCATAATTCCCACGGGTATGGCGGGAGGTCATGGCCGTGATGTCTTCAGTTGGCCACGACCATACTGATGACCACGGTTGTGATGTCTTTAGTTGGCCATGGTCGTGCTGATGGCCAAAATCGTGGTGCTTTCGATGCAAAAGTATTGACATCCCTGTGATTCTTGGCTTTAGTTCCCACGACCGTGGTGGATGCCCACAACTGTGTTTTGGTCTTCAGTGGCAAACTTAACTTCAATCTTCATCATCAATGGACTTCTTTGATTTGTGTCGAATCTTGGCCATTAGGGGAAGGTTGAGGGAGCTCTGAGGCCTTCTTCAAACCCCTCCATGAGTAGAGGAACCCTAGAAATCCTTCTTCTCTCTCATCCATCCAAATCATGGTCCAAGTACATGAAAATAATGAAAAGAACGTTCATAGGTGAATTTTAAAATAATAGTCACATTGGGGAATTTAAATTGCATTCTACTATGTTTAGATGTGAATAAAGTACAAAATGGCACAAGATGGAGACCTAAAATAGGGATGCATCACATATCCACTCCAAAAACCTAAAGGACATACTGATCAACAAATACACAATGGACAATTTTGAGATAACCTAACTCAGCTACACTGAGAGCATGATTATCCAACTACAAAGATGACAAAGAAATTGAAGGACCTGGTATCCCGTGGTCTATCATGATTAATAAAAGATTTGAACGCCCCGAAAGGCCTCATAGTATTTGGGTGAGCATTTCTCTCATACAAATATCCATTTGTGAGTAACTTGGTCTCATCAACTTATATTGATAGTTATTAGAACTTATCTCATCAAGCTATCCATGGAAAATCCTAAGGTAATCATGGAGTAAGTCCTAGTTAGAAGTGGGAACTCCTTGATCCCATGTGTCTGTATTGTAATGGATATAAACTTAGATACATGTTACCCTCTCATCTATGGGAATTCCTTCCTCACCACAATGAGGATCCACATTGATATAAAGTATGATAGACACACCCTACACGTTGACATAGAAAAGTTGGAGTTCAAAGTCATCAAGTCCATGAAGGGTCCTCCATGCACAAGGAAATTTATTTCCTTGATTGCATTGATTGCCCGACAAGGAACAACAAGTCAACATGATGCAATAAGACCCAATTGATCTTTCTCTCATGATAAAAGATACAAAAACTCTTTGCAAGGAATCTATCGATGGCATTCTTCTATGACTTGACAATACTCCCTCACTTACATTAGAAATACTATAGAGAGTTGAAGTCAATCATTGTTGTTGCAATCTTAACCCGATAGATGAAAACCCCTCCTATCAAGTGTCATCCATGATTTGAAGCCAATATGATCAAGCACAAATAAAAGGAAGTGATAAGGATGCTCAATGATGATACTATCATCCATATCCCCCTAGGATCAAATTACCTTTTCCTCCTTCTGGACAAAACAAAGGTAATTTTTAGGTGTCCCCAATGGCATCTTCATGTATTGCCAAGCTATGGACAAACAATGTAATAGACCCCTTGAAAATATTGGCTACAAGACGCAATAGGAAACAAGAACATCTAAGGTGCAACACTCATATTTTTGGATATCACACCACCAAAATGAGTAGGGTAGTCAAGGTATAGTGCAAGACCTAAAAGATGCACTTCCTAAGAGGAAATGTGAGTTCTAGGGTTATAGTTTTATTATAGTTTTCATAATCCATAGATAATTAAGTTTTAATATTAATGAAAGTAGGAAGTCAATCAGGGTGTCCAATCAATGATACCAAATTGATCAATTGATGTCTAACTACTATCTACATCTAATCTACATGATCATCTTCCCTCCATCAAAAAGTTCCCTTGCTTTATTCAATTGATAGGATTGGTACCCAACCAATCGCTTAACCACTCGTCATCTAAAATCACAAACCAACACCCTAAATGATTAATTGACATCCAATCAGTTTTTCCATAAAAATGAAGATCACCTACTCAAGCCACACCAAATTCTTGACTCAATATGAGACAATCCTACACCCCCTTCACCTTCAAAACATCTAATCGATCAACTCCTAATGGTTCCATCATTTCACAACACCAAATCCAAACCCTAAAAACCACACTACCACCCAACCCAACCATTCATTTCAAAACAAGCTATATATTTCACACCAATACACCCAAACCCTCACCTTGTGCCTCACCCCAAAAATTGATTCATTCATCCCAAATTGATCAGTTCAAATTTAATCTTGTAATTTCTTCCATGCCATCCAATCAATTGATCTAAAATCCATTATTTGGACTATCCTCTTAGCCAAAAACTACATGATCCATTTCCTATCACACACACCAACTGACCTTCACCATGCCCGGATGATACATTGATATAGAAGTTCTCCCATTGGAGCTGCCTCATCCAACCTATCCAAACACTCCAACAAAGAATCACCACCTCCCTATTTTGTACCATCACTAGTGGTGGCCTACCTTACCCACTACATATCAAGAATGTCTCCATGAACCTCACCACCATATTCTACAAACAATGTGCTAGCACATTATCCTCGTCTCCCAACATACCATTGCAAAGACAAGCCACTAACCCTACTACCTACTACTTCTCAATTTCTCTAATTATGAAGATGTTTGACTTCATAGTAGATGCCAAGAAAGAAACATCATCCACTATCGTCAATGTCATGGGCAACAAAATACTCACTCACTTCCAACCCACTCGAGGGGCTACTATTGCCAAAGATGGGGAAGGGAAATTAACCACAGACTCCATCTCTTGTTGCATTTGACTCTAAAAATGAGCCACTCATCCACCTACAAGATCTGACTTTGCAAGAACCTACTACGGTAACCCTTCTTCAGTACTCAAGAAGTGCACCACCATTGCACCTTCAAAATACAAAGTGATTTTCAATGATGATCACTCAAAGCTCCATGAATAGATACGGAACTAGGGTAGTATTTGCACATGCTTAATTGACCATGTCATGTTGAGGAGACTAGGTATCAATGATGATATTTGGCCCACTTGTCCTATAACGACCTTGAGCAAAGAATACATGTAGATAATGCTAGATTTTTTTGCTCCATGAGATGCAAGATCTAGGAAGCACATATCTCTAATTTTCCACATCTTTGGGGAAGAAAGTGAATTACCATTGACAAGCATAACTAGTTCATATGCAGCTACAATATTTAGGTCTATTAGGTGTGAACAAAGCTAAAATGGTCATCCATTGACATAAACTACTTTTACAGAACTTATTGGCTTGACCTCATGGGTGATGTCACAAAATATACCATCAGGTGTGAAGGTGGGGAGGATCCACAACTTCCATCTAAGACACATCCATTGGTTCCTGACAAATTTCCTATTCATGTAAGTCCAAACCTAAGGCATCTGCACCACAACATATCTACATGCTATGGGCCCTTGCATAGGGAGTCCTCCAAAACTATGCCCTACTTGATATGGATCAAATCCATCATCTAGAAATTTAGGGGATTGTTACCTCACTCCTTCTAGGTGGTTTGGTGATCATAGTCACCTTCCTCTCTTGTTTCATAGCAGATCACATTGATAAGGTAAAGGTATCCCAAGTCATCATTTCTAATGACATGATCACATTCCACATGATAAAGCTTGAGGACTTCAACCAAAGTCTTGTGTATTTTGAAGGTTTTTCTATCTAGCTTGAGTTATCAAAGTTATTTGCATTCATCCTATCCTACTATTACCTAGACTTGGATTTACTTCATGAGGACTAATAGGAGTGGGTGGAAGAGCATAGGCAAAAGGGGATATAGGTTGAAATTGGCATCTCCATTACTAGAGATATACCTCAAGCACAACTACAACTGGAGGAGAGGATAAGTTCGCACCACAACATGTGTAGCAATCACAGACCCATTGTAGGGTCAAATGTCAACTTAAGAGACGTATTTGGTCCTTTCTAGTGACACCACCCACAACTTTGGCATGATCTCCACATCCATTAATGACATCTACGGTAGTCAGGTGCACATCTTGTATTAATTGCAGTTTCTTAACGAGACACAATAAGATGTACTACAATAAGATGAGGTAGGGTTACCAGATTAACCATCTATGCAATTATGTGTGTTAGATTTATGTGTGGAATTGGTAGTTGGAGCAATACAAGTACAATCAGCAAAACATGCATAGGTGACTTCTTCAGATATCTACACTCAGATTCAAGATATTGGGGCCAATGGTACAAACCACATAATCACACTACCACCATTAATAAGGATGGCTAGAAGGAGCAGCTTGGTCATATCCACTTTGATGAGTATCTTGGAAAACTTACTGTGATTACTCATCATCATGGTGGAATTGATCTTTATGGTCTTTCCTACAAGATTTCTAACTCTATGTATAAGTTGAAACTAACATAAGTACATTAGAAGATCAAGCACTCTCATCCAAGCCACAAGATTCCTCTATATTGGATCAGAGGGGTACTACTGATATTGAACTGATAAAACACCATCCAAGGTCTTCCTATCACCACAATGAAAAATCTTCATTGGTGAATAGTTGAACCACATAATACCCCATATCCATATCAGTCAGAGTTGACCATAAAGAACCCAAAGGAATGATAGCATGTTGATTAGGGAATGGAAGCTGATGCTAATTCCAACCATCGAATGTTTCAAGATTTTCCCAAAGGAGGTGTACCTCTTTCCTCACCAGAATGGTCAGTATGGATCAAATTCCATAAATAACTACATCATTTCATTTTGGTAGGTCTATCAATATCATGTTCATTGTTGTATAACCTTTTCCAACAAAGAATCTCTATATTTTTTCTTATTATTGTTAATATCTAGTTTCGATGTTTCAATGTCATGAGATAACACATCTTTTTCATTAAATCATTTAGGCCAACAAGGGTGTTGAGACCTACTCAATTAGTGCTAGTGCAATATTATATGTAGTGGGATCATTATCTAGATGCTTTTCTTATAAAAACCAACCACAAACTCCACAAATGACCACCTACCATGTCCAAACATATTATATATTTTATTATAGTAAGTATGGGGTACAAGAAAATTTTGAGTTTGTTTTGATATTTGTAACTCACTCTTCCAAGAATAAAACAATTTACGAACGTAACTAATTTTACTGCACCATTTTTGAGATGCATGACCTTCATGTTTTCAAAGAATTCAAAATTTATATTTATTATATTACTAAAGAAGATCTATGGTTTCAATTTTCAAAAAGGATGTTGCATGACTGGAAATAACTTGAGTGAATTGTGTCTCTGGTACACTTGACTATATTCTAGCCTAACTATACTTATTTCTTTATGTGTGTATGAACATACACACACACATGCATAGATACACACACTCATATAGCATATATATAAATGCATGCATATATATATATATATATATATGATTGTGTTTATGTATATACATACACATATATACTTACCCAAGGGTATAGGAAATTCCAATATAAGAGTCTATTTAGCGTGGTTTAAGTGGAATTTAATGTAATCCAATTGTACGGATGAAATATATATGGTTTGTATTCGATGCTATTAAAATTTCACGATGATTGCATTTTTACATTATTAGATATTAACCAAAACATTTCAATGGTTGTTTTTGATTTTCAGACTTACTATTCATTTGTAAAATCTTAAAACTTTAAGATGAAGGTTCTACAGATATTTAATCTATGTGTACCGACCATTGAAAAGGTATATGTAGAGCCTGTTAATTATGTCCAACCATACATGTTGAATCAACATTATTTATAAGATGTGTTTTGAAAGTCACAATCATATATCCTACACATTATAAGGGTCTACAACCAATGACATGGGAATGTCTTAGATGGATTACCTACTTTCATATAAACATGTTGGTATGGTATGCCGAGAGAGTCAATCATGTGATGATTGTGATGGCATATTAGATAAATGATTTGATTAATAAATAATAAAGGAAAGCTTCCAATTCATTATGTTTCACTTAGTCATGTGATAATGAGGAAACATGATGAATGTCTAAAGAATGACAATTAGTCAATGATGTATTTCTTCAAGTAAATGACTTGAAAAATGAGATCATACTGATGTTAAGAGTATGTACATTCTTATTGTGTCCCTAGTCGGTTGTTACTTCAGAAGTTAGATAGACACTAATAACACACAAGATTGGAGTAGGGGTTGGTTGATGATAGAATCTCATTAGTCATGATATGTGATCTCGAACTAAGTACAAATATACTTGTTGGGGAACAATGTATCAGATAGACCCACCTTGAGAGTGACACATGGAAGCATACTTGGTGGTCATAGTCATCTCTCATAGTGAAGGTGGTGATTGTTGTTGTCACATCCCAATTTTCATAGCCAATTTAAAACTTAGAATGGAGTTTCTCCTAAATAATAATAGTTCAGGGGTTTTAATGTAAAATACTTATAATGGTTGTCCTTATGAAAATAGGATGAGAAAACTTAAGATAAGACTCAAATTCATATTTCACTTTCAAATGTGCACTATGTTAATCAATTAGCTCATATTAGCCCTCTTTTATTTTCTCTCTCCTCCAAAATGATCATAAAGCATAGGAAAGAGGTTAAAGAAGTGACAATGCATCTCTTTAATGCTAACTAGAGTAATCTCGAATATTGACTCAATAATTTAATAGGAAAAGCTTTGTCAAATTATCTCACAATTTAAATGCATTATTACAAATATTAATAGCCAATATTGGAATTATGGACCATAGTGTATGCAATCTAATTTCATAGGAATATTTAAGACCCTCTAGTTTGCCTATGGTTCAAATTTGAACTCATTTGACCCATCTTTGAACCCTCAAATGAATAAATAAGTTTGAATATGGTTTGACTAAGGAAAATTAGAATTCACTTTGATTGCATTCATTTTTCAATCACATCTAAACATAGTAGAATGCAAGTTAAATTCCCCAATATGCATATTATTATCAAATGCACTTATGGACATTCTTTGCATACCTTTCAGGGACTTGGACCATGCTTTGGATGAATGGAGTGAAGGAAGGAGTTCTAGGAGTCCTCCACTCATGGAGGGGTCCAAATAATACACCAAAGCTCCCTCAACCTACCCCTAATGGCCAACTCGGTCATTTAATTATGTCATGCATTACATCATTTGATTTTTCTCCTTTCTGCACCATCCAATGGCTCATATTCACCACTCTCATGATCTAATGGTGTATAAGTCATCCTCTACCTCCGGTATCTCACAGAAATGGATTTAGTCAACTGTGATTTGATTTTGTGACCTTTCTCCCTCATAACTCCACAGTTTTGTGAGATTTCTTTACCACCAATCTCGCCTCGCTCTTCAGGTCCTAGTAAGCCCTCACTCATATCCCCTGGTGGACTATGTAAGAAATGCCCAAAGTAGCGCTCGACCCCCTCTCCGCCTGGAGGTTACAACCGCCACCACAACGCCTTCCTTGTCCTTTTTAGGAATCATAAAGCATCATCGATCTCTGGTGATGGCTCCTCCTCTTTGAATTTAATCCACCATATCCCTGAGCTCCCCACCTTTTTTGGTTCTAGTCTCCGATGATGCCAAACTCATATCATCCCCTGATGCTTCCCTTATGGCAATTGATTGCTCTTTGAGCATCACTGACCCTCATTGGTTCTTTTGGAATCAATGGTCCTCTTCAAGATGTTACCAAAGGTCATGTCCTATAGATCAAAACAAGGTTCTCACCGGTACTAGTTTCCATGACATCCCAGTAAACCCACAACAATAAAAATGGGTTGATTGGCTTCTCTGAACCTCTAGAATTGTTTTCCAGCTTTTGCTTGAAGATGTGTAGCTTTGAAGTCAAGGTTTTGGTGCCCTGTTCTTCCTCCCATGTATGGCAATGGAGAAACTTGGTTTCGATACTCCTGAACATGAGGTTGCCTATATCTGGGGTCCCTGTGACTAGAGAAACCTAGGGAGCCCATTCCCAATCTTACTTTGTGTTGATCTGCCTTGGTTTACGATCTGGGTCACCAAGTTTAGACCTTCAGGTTGCTCGTTGAGCACCATGATTTGCATTGAAACAAACTAGGTAATGGAATGAACTTGGTTCCACTGTATTCTTAATCATGCAATTATTGTCACAAGGGTATTTTCAAGATTTCACGCACGCCCTTGATCTATCAACCATGAGCTTTGTTTGGTATCTAAATAAATAAAATTCACTAGCATGTTCGATTATCATATCAAGTGCTCCTTGGGTTTCCTGACATTTCATGTTTTATGTACTTCGATCTTATTTTTTTAATATGTGTCATGAATATAGTTTAGTGATTTCTGATTGGTCAGTCTTGGAAAATTCATAGTAAATCATAGGATGCTAAAAAAATGCAAATAAATGGTCATTGGAAAGGGTTTTTCAAGATGAATACAATTTTAAGGTTTTCATGTCATCATTTGTATTTATATTTTGATGTTTTATTAGAAACCCTAATTGGACCCATTGGAACCCTGATTATGTGTTATATGTAATTAATTTGATCTAAGTCAACCAAGTTTTACTAACTTAATGATTTAGATCAGTGAGCCTAACTCTAATGCACCCGAACCCTAGTTCACCTTAATTCAACCTAAGATCAATAAAAGGTATTGATTATGGATGTTTATGACCAAGTTTTATAGCCCGATCAATACAAGAGGAAGTTTGACCAAGTGTTTGCTCAAGGATCAAGAGAGACCATCTTAGACTCAAATTTTCTCCAGGTAAATGGGTCATGCTGCTGAGCACAAGTGATTATGATTCTCTGCATATTGAGTACAAAGTAGACATTATCATTGCAAGTTTAATGTTTTAATCATGATCACTCTATATTATTGCTTGATGATTGTTATATGTTATGTATTATGGTTAAAATGGTCATTATGCTTAAAGTTTATGATTAATAACTTATGAAATTTATGTTAATGATCAAGAGGGAGAAATCCCATCATGTTAAGACATCATGTTAATAGGGATAAATCTCATCATGTTAAGTTCAAGACTCATGATTATGTTAATGTTAATGTCATGTTAATGATCAAGTTCATTGGAATTAAACTAGTTTTTATATGCTCCCGAATCATGGACCTCAAGGGGTTGTTAACGAATTTCATAGCATCAAGGGATTTCCTAGCAATCATGAGCTCCTAATGGGGCATTATAAAGGGATGCATACAATTTAAATTCAATTATTCTAGTTAATAATGATTCAAGAATGTTATTTAAGAATATTTACAATCAATTCATGTCAACTTTTTCTTACATGTCAAGTATAATTTATTTTTCTTATTTTATAATGTGCCAGTACCATTTAATGATATGTTGTTTTCTCATTCGCAAGGTTGGGGACATGATGTCCCCATGAATTGGATCAACTAAGGACTTTAGAGGAGCAAGAAAGGATTAGAAAACCTTTAGGAGCCAACTGGTGGGGTGCCATCCATACTAGGAAATCCAATCATGTTTATCTTTATGAGTAGTTTCCCATGTTTAGAAATGTTTAAATATATCATGGAACTCAATTATAGTTTCCTATTCAAAGAACAATGTATGAATCTCACTGATGAATTATGTGTTTATTTGCTATGATTTCATCAACGTGACATCCCCCTAAAAGATGAAAGCTTCCGCTCAGTTGTATTATTTATCATAAGGAGGGGTGTTAGACTAATGGTATCAGAGAGAATAAATGGATGGCCATCAGAAAGAAATCTGATTCATATGTTCTAACCCTAGAATGAAGATATGAGATTAGGGTTTAGGGATGGCTTCCCAAATGAAAGGTACCATGACCCAGAATTGTTAGAGTTTTCACCTAAGGAGAGATAGAGATGTTAGAAATTGATGATTACACTGTTTAGATCAAAAGCATCAACCTAACCCTAGATAGTGAGATGACCTATCCATTCTCATTGGTTATGGCCAACCAATTGAGACTTGATGAGGAATTTCATGAGCATGAGACCTTTTATGCACTTTTCCTTTCTCACTAGTGCATGTGGTATGGGACATGTACATTAGTAAGTTAGTGAGAGGTTGCATGTTAAGATCCCACATGTTTAGGTATGTGCCTGACCACCACATATCTAGGAATGTAGAAAGCACCTAAAGATCTAAGGGTAGATAGTCACATATTCCTAATGTTAGAAAGTTATGCCAAGTTGAAGGTAGGTGTCCTAAGTGTAAAGATGGGTTTGGTCTCATAAACTCTAAAGTATAAAGTTGAGAAGATAAGGAATGATGTAATAGTTAATTATATGTCCACATGAACCTTTTTCATAATATAATCCTTTTTTGAGTATGCTATCTTTCATTAAATAAAGAAGTAACAAAAACCCTAAGGTGAGTAGTACCCTAGAAAATTTCAAGGACGGAATTTGTTCAAGGTGGGTAGAATTATTACATCCCAATTTTCATAGCCAATTTAAAACTTAGAATGGAGTCCCTACTAAATAATAATATTTTATGTGTTTTAATGCAAAATACTTATAATTGTTGTCCTTATATGAAAATAGGATGAGAAAACTTAAGATAAGACTCAAATTCATATTTCACTTTCAAATGTGCACTAAGTGAATCAATTAACTCACATTAGCCCTCTTTTATTTTCTTTCTCCTCCAAAATGACCATAATTCATATGAAAGAGGTTAAAGAAGTGACCATGTGTCTATTGAATGCTAAATAGAGTATATCTTGAATATTGACTCAATAATGTAATAGGAAAAGCTTCTTCAAATTATCTCATCATTTAAATGCATTTATATTAAGATTAATAGCCAATATAGGAGTTATGGACCATAATATGTACTAAATTGAATTATAACTGCATAGGAATATTATAGACCCTATATTTTTCCTAAGGTTCAAATTTGAACTCATTTGACCCATGTTTGAACCCTCAAATGATTAAAATGTGTTTCAATATAGTTTGACTAAGGAAATGTTGGAATTGACATTGATTGCATTAAATTTTCTTAAGATCTCAGTCTTTTAACGCTTGCACGTGTTACATCATTTGATTTTTGTCCTTTGCATGCCATCCAACAGCTCATATTTGCCACCCCCATGATCTATAGATATACAAGTCATCCTCTACCTCTGATTATCTCACACAAATGGAGCCAGTCAATCATGATTCCATTTCATGACCATTCTCCCTCATAACTCCATGGTTTTTCTAGATTTCTTCTCCACCAATTTCGCCTATTTCTCTTGGTCCTAGTAATCCCTCACTCATTTCCCCTCATGAACTATAGAAGAAACACCCAAAGTGGAGCTCGACCCCCTCTTCGCCTGGAGTTCACAGCCACCACCACATCGCCTTCCCTGGCCTTTTTAGGAATCATAAAGCATCACCGATCTTTGGTGATGGATCCTCCTCTTCAAATTCATCCACCATATCCCTAAGATCCCCACCATATTTGATTCTAGTCTCTGATGATTCCAAACTCATCTCATCCCCTGATGCTTCCCTTATGGAAATTGACCACTCGTACAAAATCCCTGACCCTCGGTGGTTGTTTTGGAATCAACAGTCCCCTTCGAGGTGTTCCCAAATTCCGCATCCTATAGATCACACCAAGGATCTTGCGAGATCTAGTCGCCATGACATTCAAGTAAACCCACAATGACAAAAATTGGTCGATTGGCTTTGCCTTACCACTTGTTTTCCATCTTTTTCTTGAAGATGTGTAGCTTTGAAGTTGAGGTTTTGGAGCTCTGTTCTTCCTCCTCTGTATGGATATGGAAAACCTTGGTTTCAATATTCTTAAGCACAAGGTTTCTTGTATCTGGGGTCCCTGTGACCAGAGAAACCTAGGGAGCTTGTTCCCGATCTTACTTTGTGTTGATCTACCTTGGTTTGTGATCTGGGTCATGAACTTCAGACCTTCAGACTGCTCAATGAGGGCCACGATCTGCGTTGAAAAAAACTAGGTAACAAAATGACCTTGGTGCAACTGTATTATTAATCATGCAATTATTGTCACAAGGGTATTTTTGAGATTTCACAAAATGTATCTAAATGACTAAAATGCCCCCACATGTTTGATTATCATGTCACACGTGCCTTGGTTTTCCTTACATTTGAGTTTTATTTACATCGATCTTATTTTTTTCATTAAATAAGTGTTATGAATATGGTTTAGTGATTTTTGATTAGTCAGTCTTGGAAAATTTATAGTAAATCATAGGATGCTCAGAAAAATGCAAATGAATAGTAATTGGAAAGAGTTTTTCGAAATGAATTTGATTTTAAGGTTTTCAAGTCATTATTTACATTTATATTTTGATGTTTTATTAGAAACCATAATTTGACCCATTGAAATCCTAATTATGTGTTGTATGTAATTAATATGATCTAAGTCAACCAAGTTTTACTAACTTAATGATGTAGATCAGTGAAACTGAATCTAATGAACCCAAACCGTAATTCACCTTAATTCAACCTAATATCAATGAAAGGTATTGATTAATGATGTTTATGACCAGGTTTTAGAGCTGGATCAAGACAAGGGGGAGTTTGAGATAGTGTTGACTCAAGGATCAAGAGATACCATCTTAGACTCAAATTTTCTCTAGGTAAATGAGTCAACATGTTGAGCACAAGTGAATATGATTGTTTTCATGTTAAGTGCAAAGTAGACATTATCATTGCAAGTTTAATGTTTTAGTAATGATCACTCTATATTATTGCTTGATGATTGTCATATGTTATGTCTTATGGTTAAAATGTTCATTATGCTTAAATTTTATGATTAATGACTCATGAAATTTATGTTAATGATCAAGAGAGAGAAATCCCATCATGTTAAGAAATCATGTTAAGAGGGAGAAATCCCATAATGTTAAGTTCAATAATCATGATTATGTTAATGTTAATGTCGGGTTAATGATCAAGTTAATTATAATTGAATTAGTTTTTACATGCTGTGAAATCATGGACCTAAAGGGGTCGTTAAGGGCTTTCCTAGAATCAAGGGCTTTCCTAGTATTCATGTGCTCCTAATTGGGCATTATAGAGGGATGCATACAATTACTATTCAATTCTTCATGTTAATAATGATTTGCAAATGCTTATAGTCAATTCATGTCAACTTTTTATTACATGTCAAGTATACTTTATTGTGCTTATGTTATAATGTGTTAGTGTTGTTTACTGATTGTTGTTTTTCCCCTTCGCATGGTTGGGGACGTGATGTCCCGAGGCATTAGAGCAACTAAGGACTCAATAGGAGTAGGCAAGGATTATAAGTCCTTCAATAGCCAACTGGTGGGGTTCCATCCATACAAGGAAATCCAATCATGTTTATGTTTATGAGTAGTTTCCCATGCTTAGAAATGTTTAAATATATCATAGAACTCAATTATAGTTTCCTATTCAAAGAACAATGCATGAATCTCAATGAAGAATTATGTGTTTGTTTGCTATGATTTCATCAATGTGACTCCCCCTAAAAGATGAAAGCTTCCGCTTAGTTGTATTATTAATCAAAAGGGGGGGGTGTTACACTAGTTCTTAGACTTGAAGTCACTACACTCATCACATGTCAGGTACTTTTAAATTATCAAACGTAACCCTAAAAAAGAATTTCCATAAAAGTGATGATTGGGTAGCTGTGACACACGGGTATTGATTGTGTGTTGTAGATGGGATTTGTCCCTCCTATTGGAGTTTGATATCATGGTCACTTGATAAGATAGACTGAGAAACACATGTACATGCACATGTGAATCAATATATGATATTGAAGTCACATATATGTTAGACAGTCTACTCTGGTTCAAGGAACATGGATTAAACATTGAGAGGATGACGATCCATGCCTCAAGTTCATTTCAGATATTAGAGACAAAGGAATTAAACAATCATCATAACATCTTACACAAATTATTGGTTGAAGTTGTTCTCCAACTTTCCATTCACTTTAGTAGCACTAATATGTGACTAGGTACCGCTCTTTGCTTGTGGTTTCATAAACAAGTTATGGACATTCACTTGGAATGTGACATGGGCCCTATAGTATCACACTTATGGGAATTTATCTAGAAGATGAGTTTAATCATGAATAATGATTGAATTGATTACTAAAGTGTTTGGATATTTAATTCAACAAACAAATTAGCTGACTCGACTCCCAACCAACCAGTTCAAGTGTTGAGGTGACTAGTTGGAGTGTCAGGTTGGTTGGAAATTGAATTGGCAAAGTTTTGCCTGAACTAGAGAACAAACCAACCAGTTCACATGGTGAACTGACCGTCTTAGCTTGCTAACCAACCAGTTGTTTGAGTGAGACACACATTTCACACGGGTGATCAACCAATTCATGGAGAAATTTGATTGCATCAAGGATTAGTGATTATGTCATGTTGTGCATCAATTGGATTTGAGTTTTATAATCCATTTGTGATTGGGAAACATGGAGAAATGACCAGTTTATAGTTCAAACCGATCGGCTCATATGTGAACCAACCGGTTTGGTTGCCAACAAACAAGTTTAGTGCTAGAAGGTTGTGAAAATTCATGATCTTCCAGTCCCTTTTACTCCCATATAGACTGGGAACCCATACCCTAACCCCTGCTATAAATAGAGGGGTAGTGGGGGCTTCCTAGATCACAACCCAATTGCCTTTGACAATTGTTGTCCTCTCTGGTTGTGGTAACTAATAGAGAGCCTTAGTAAATCCTACCCACTAAAGGGAGGGATAGAAAGGGAGAAACAATTATGGGAGAGCAAGTTGGTGAGTAGTACACCAACGGAAGGGACATCATCTTTCTGTCTGTTCTACAAGAAAAATATGAGTTGCAGGTGGTTTATGTGTACTTCTCTAGAGGCGAGGAGGCTGTTGTCTGCTACTAGGAGGACAACATCAACCAGAAGTGCATGGTAATACCAAGAGCTACTATAGATGACGTTGGAGTCTATTGTGCATGGTGGAGACTAGGAGCTACACAGACATCGTCTAAGTGAAACTAGGAGTGCATGACTACTACAATGAGTTATAGTCGTTGGATTTGCTCCAGGATCATGTATGAACTCATCAAAACCATCCTTCCCATTACATAGTAGTTGACATGATCTTGTTTCTTAGGAATGCAGTAATAGAAATTATCTTTCTGATGCCATATCTATGTAGGTATTTCCCTACAGCGGTGTCTGGGCCACATCAATTTACTATGTTTTGGGATAATCAATATGATCATATTTTTTGTTTTTCTCTTTTATTTATTGCATATGATGCAAATATTTAAAAGGACTAATGTGCATATCGAATTGAAGACCACATATAATCTCAAAGTAATATATATGTGATATGTTATATATGCAATTTACACATTTAACCCTAAAAGTGAGTTTTGATGGTGGATGTGTAGCATGATTATGGCCAATAACCCTGATATATATGTGTGGTTGGATGATTTGGTTTTATTCCTATTTTATCTCAGTTTGCATACTGAGCCTTACCTTTTTCTTCCCAATGTAAAAGTTGATTCTTTCTTACCTTTGCCCCCCTCGAATGTAACTTGAGGTTTATCATTACAATGCGATAAGTTCAACAACAATCAGATAGTTTCCTTTCTTGCAACATTGAACATGATGACCAATGTCAAGAAATCCAACCATTTCACGTGGCAAACCGACCGACTAGTGGATCCAACCAACCATTTGGAGGTGCCCATACATCCATTGGACAGGAGGCCAACTGATCATTTCAGGTGACCAATAGACCGGCTAAGAGGTGAGACGACCGGTTCAAGGGTTGAACTAATCAACCTAGATTGACAAGTATAGATCTTTACCAATAAAAGGTTCATGCATGTGATGTGATGTTGACCTAGGTGGTAGTAACTCATTGTGGCTCCAAGGAATTACAATAGATATGGCCATAACCATCACCTTTTGTTTTATATTGTATGTTTACGCCATGGGATACAACATGTATATGATACGTACTAGTATATGGTGATTGGATATGTATATGTACATATATATATGATATATATAAAATCCCTCAATCAAACATATTAAGTCTTAGATTCTTTCCATTAGAGGCAGACATGATAAGCTTGATTGACTAAGTGTAAGAGCCCAAAGGTTGGTTCGTTATCTATCTCTTGGAAGTGTGATGGTAATGATGCAGGTCAACCAAGCGGTATGTGTTATTATCATGTCAGCTTTTGGGTATGGCTTAACTGTGTGGTCTTAATGAGATTAAGCACCAGAAACATACAAATAATTATGGCAAAGAGTTGCACATATTATTTATCCAAGAATTACATAAGATTCAATTGAAAAATGTTGCTTACCTTAATGATTGATTATCGACATTGGCGTTGGATGGGTAATAATTAAGTTATTTTTTATCTTAGCTCATTAGGATATTGTTTGTTGCAATCTTCCAAATTGATAATTCAGGGTTATCAATTTGATCAAAATAATGAGAGTAATAGCTAATTAGAGACCATATTAACTTTTATCAACCTTATTCAAATCAAATCAAAATGAGTTTTTGACAAAATTGTAAATTTGTTTGTCGAATCAAATGAAAACAAACAACAACCAATTTTCTCTGCGATCAATCCTTGAGAAGGACAAATTAAATGGGAACAACTTCCATGACTGGTTCAGGACGTTGAGAATCATTCTCATGCATGAGAATAAGTTCTATGTCTTGGAGACACTAGATCCAGATGAACATCTTCCCAATACACCTACGACTGGCAGGGATGCTTACAAGAAGCATATTGAAAATGTCGTTGATGTCAAATGTTTGATGATATGCTCCATGAACTATGAGTTGCATAGGCAGCACGAGGACATGGATGATTTTGAGATGGTCACACATCTTAAGAACATGTTCCAAGATCAGGTAAGATAAGAGAGATATGACATCTCTAAGGCGATGTTCAAATGTAACATGGCAGAAGGAGATCTAGTAGGTCCTCATATACTCAAGCTCATTGGATATGTAGAGAACCTAGTTAGATTGGGATTCACCTTGGGTTAAGAGTTGGCCACTGATGTGATTCTATACTCTCTTCCAGAGTCATATACTCACTTTGTCATGAACTACACCATGAATGACTTTAACAAGCCACTGACAGAGTTATTGGGCATGTTGAGAATAGTTGAAGCATAAATGAAGAAATAAAAGTCCAAGTCTGTGATGATGATTAGAAAGACAAATGAAAAGTCTAAAGGCAAGGGAAAAGCTAAGAAGAGTTCTAAAGCTATATAGAAGCATAAATATATAGATCTCAAGGCAAAGGGAGGAGTAAAGAAAAGAGGTGATTGTGTAACGACCTCACTTTTTGGCAACCCCCAATTTAGGAAGGCCAAAAATCTATGTGGTTACGTGGTTATACTTATGATTACATGTATCGACTTTTGACGTTTACCAAGGTTTTCTAAGATTGAATGAATGATACCTTCTGGATGTTTATTTAGTTCATGAAAATTATAAAGTCCTTATGAGTATCACATAAATTAATATTTTTTATTCTAAAGCCTAGGTTACATTGATTGAAGGGTAACACACATAATTCCAATGATGGATAATGGATATACCTGAGATAGTAAACCATATATGGGTTAGAATATGAAAGAAAATACATGTTCTTATGTGCAAATAATTGATGGTTGATTATATGTATATGTGATTATTGGACAAACCCACGTACAAGTATAGAAATATGATGACCGCATTTTGTTATTCGACCTTTCAGGTACATGCCAATTATGTAAATGACAACATGTGATAAACTAGATGGAAATTACCTGAAAGCATTAAAGATAAGTTAAAGGAGGATTAGATAGCTAGTTATTTCTTCTCAACATGTATAAGTTTTATGATGAATATCATTGTACAATTTGTAAACAATATTCAAAATAAATTGTTTTCTATTATTTGTTATTGGACTAATCTGGATCCTTGGGAATATAGGTAATGGATGTCAACTTAAAGGTCTTTCCTTAACAGGGGGACATTGAAAGTGAGGTCATAACAGATTGTCACTAGTTTCGACATTGGAAAAGGAATTGCTTTCTCTTTCTGGAGGAACTAAAGAGGAAGAAGGGGTTGAGGCGTCTACTTTAGGTATAAACATTATAAGATAAATTTTATTGTTTCTTCATCATGGTATATAATATCGGATAAAAATCTGACATAAGTGATGTTTAGGATCTGACAAGAAGTAAAGCCTTTATGAAAGGACAAATATGGACTATGCAAAGCAAGAGTTGGTACAACTTTAGTTTACATTTAAATTTATCTTAGCCCATTGGGCATGTAATAGAGTTAATTGAACTACTATTTCATTATGCCATAATAAACACAATTACTTTATGCATATTGTATGAAAAGGATAATTAGGAATTAGGAGATGTTAGTGTTTCTATTTCAAAGATATGATCTTGTATGGCAATGCCCAAACATCTAGTGATATTTATATAAAAGGATCTAAAGATGAATGTTTAAATACCTAAAAGAATATAATTGATAATTCAAACAATATTTAGCAATATCATCTAGAGTACATATATGAGAAAAGCATTTCTAGAATTCATATTGATGATTATCTAGACTCTTTTGGTTATTGAGCCAATAAGAGACATTCAAGTCTCATTTATGAGCAATATGACAAGATACCCTTAACTAAATGTAGTAGGAGGATAAACATTCTATTAGGCCTTATACATGTTAGTGTATGAACATCTTATAGGATAAATTCTAAAGAAAATTGTTTGTACTTCATTATATTCACTAGTGATATCAGTTGACATAGAGTTTGTATTTGGTGAAATACAAACATGAATCTATTGAAGTGTTCAAGGAGATTACTAATGAAGTATAAATTTGATAAAAGTATTAAGAAACTTTGATATGATAAAATGTTGAAATACTTTATAGTAATGGTTTGAGAACCTTCTAGATAGACCATGATAGTGTATCATAAGTCAAATCCTACTTAAACATGACGATGTATCAAAAAGAAGGAATTACATTTTGATGGATCTTGATGCAATTATCATATAGTCCAATCTTATAATCTCCTCATGCATATATACTATAAGGAGTGGGACCCGAGAGGGGATGCACTCCCTAATAAAAGTTTGAAGAAAAAAATATCCACTCCAAACATACTCAAAAGTGAGCTAGAATAGGTGAAAAATTTCCAAATTTCAATATATGGTATTCGAAATAACCAAAGTGTAGCAACGGAATTAAACAAATGACTATATTAAATTTTCAAAAAAGATTACAAAATTACATCATAATCTCCCATAAGGGTTTACATGTATGATACAACATAAGGATCTAAGTAGAGGGAAATATAAACCATGTCAACATTATCTCCAAGCTTTAACTCCTTAAGCTATATCCACATCTTCATGCCATGTCTTCATTGTCCTCAACCTTGGGTTGGAAGCATACCCCAACAAAATAAGAAACATAGGTGACCTCAGCAAAGGTTGGTATGTGCATACTAAAATATGGATTGAGCAATATATGGAATAAAGGACAACAAATATAAAAGGCTTCCCATAGAAAGGATAAGGATCACACAAATGGGTATCAAGAGAAAATGAATTGAAATCATATGATAATAAAAGAATACTTTCCATTAATGAAACATAAAGATTATACCACATAAAAATGTGTAAATAATTATGGCACACACCCCATATCATCAACCTACATGCATATGAAATAAGCAAAGACCTAGAATAATATAAAGACAAATTTGGTCAAGTCTCACAAACTTGAAACCTGATAGAGAATGACGTACTGCCAAAGTCCCAATATATATAAAAGTGGGCCAAACCTCACAAGTTTGAAACTTGGATATGGGGCCACCTCCATCCCAAAAATAATAGGAGCATATTGCCCCGAGTAGGAAATACACATCTACCCAAAAACCAATGTAATTACACTACTCTAGTGCTACTGAATCACATAGCATGTTAAATATAGAGACAAGTAGAAAGTACAGACAACTTATACAAACTAGTCACCACAAAAGTGACAAACATATACATCCACCTCACAAGTGGCAAAAGACATCACATGCCATCATATAGAGTTCCACCATGTACAAAACATAAGAAAAGACTAAGAGAATGTCCAAACATGATAATATGATCACAAGATCAGTAACAAATAAGATACTTCAGATGAAGCATATTTTCTAAAAGAACAAGATATTGTGTAGGTTATTGTCCATAGGACCAAGAGAAAGAAGAATATAAGACAGTTTCTCAACCAAAATAATGTGTTTTGTAAACATACAATAAGAGAGAGAAATTTATCAATATGAATAATTGGGTCTGCAAACATACAATAAGAGAGTGAAAAAGATGAGTTGCTCAAAATGAAAAATTAGGTCTGCAAGCATACCTCTCGTTAAAGTCTAAACAGTCCAAATTACAATATAATTCCAAGCCTAGGCCTCCAAAGAACCTCTAGGGAAGGTGTACAGGTCCATGTAGCAAGGTCCCCTAGCTAGAGAGGCTGATTTTCCCAACAAAGCTCCTATCTCGAGCAAGAAGCACCTTCTCTATTTTAGAGGTGAAAATCCCTATCAAAAGATCATGGAGATGAGGTGTTTAAGGGTTCTAGGTGGGGTTTCACCATGGAAGGCCATGGTTAAGACATGGAAGAAGGTGAAAGGAAGAAAAACAGAATGGAAATAGGGAAGGAAAGGAGGAAACTTACTAGTTTTAGTCGAAATCACCTAGGAGGAGGTTTAGAAAGCCTAAATAGAGAAAATTTGGAACCCTAGGAGCCTTCTTCAACAAGGTAGGCACCTTATTTTACCTTGGGACAAAAACTTCATGGACAAATAGAGTAGGAATGATGATCTAAGATGGGGGAAAGAGAAGGGGAGCAAGAGTTTTCAAATTAGGAGGTGGGAAGGGGTAGATATGACTGTATAAAGAAAGGGGTCAAGCATGAGGTGTCTATGAACTTTCCATTTGTCCATGTATAAGGGTGTCCATGGTCATGCAAGCCTTTATGGATAAGGAAGAACTCAAGAATGAGGTTTCAAGTTACTTTCCATGTGTCCATGGCTAAGGGTGCCCATGGACATGCAAACCTTTATGGATAAGGAAGAAGTCAAGCATGACGTGTCAAGTTACTTTCCATGTGTCCATGGCTAAGGGTTTCATGGGCATGTAGTAGGACAGCTCATAGAGTCTTCTGGAATATGAAATTTTAGTTCATGGAGACTTATAGGGCATCCCCACTGACCTCCAATTAAAGAAATAACCCAATTGGTTGATAGCTTCTAAAGATAAGCTCGTTTATGAAGAGGGTAATCCCTAAAATGCCCTTCGAGAGAAACACCTTCAAACCAAGGTGCACACCCCATGGTTAAAAAACTAGAGAATGGTAAGGGGATATCTAAGTATTATAATGAATATGACAATTTTCAAAGAAAGCCTCCCAATTGGGTAAATTGTAGAAAAGTCCAGAATGTACCTAAAATTGCATAACTTGCACAAACAACATCTAAATTTGGCGAAACTTCATCGACAAGTTACCTTTGATGTGTTGAATATGGATTTTTCAATATTTTCATATTTTGAATTTATATAATCACATTATTCATTACTTATGCCTTCTACTTATTTTCTCTCTCCTAAACTTATCCTAATATTTTAAGGTAGTCCAAATTAGATGAAATTTGACATGTAGGCTAATTTTGATATGTAGATTACAAATTTGAAGTTTGTTTCCACTTTTGAGACTTATTTATATGAGATATGTCATATGGCCCATTAGCGGCCCATTATCTAAATTATTCATCCAATTAAGTTCATTATCTTCATATTACCACCAAAATGAGTGATGTGGCATATTTTATATATCCATTATTAACCTAAGACTAATGTGAAAACATTAGGCTACATTAGGGTGATACATTCATGTATTAGCTCATTAGTATCATACTAAACATGTATTTAGGTCTAACCTTCAACCTTGTTTGGTTAAGACCAAAAGGTCAAAGTTCTAAGGTAGAATCCAAGATCTAGTATGTTACAACACTCCACCCCTTAAAATGATTTCGTCCTAAAAATCTATTGATCCAAACAACAACCAATTACCCTCCACCCGTTAAAAGGTTCAAACTAACAAGTCAAACTAAAACAACATTTAGGGTTACCCACATACCTTTTAGTTGTGAAATGTTTTAGAGATTGTTCATGTATCCAACTAATAATTCAAAAGTATCTAGGGTTGAGTTTTAGGTCCCTTGTGTCTCTAACCTAAGAACCCTACATAAACATCCAAAAGTCATAGGGTAGGTCAACTACACCTTTATATCATCATATATATCCCTAGTCACTTCTTCATATTCAATAATTGGGTTAGGATTTTATTCCAACTATTTCTAGGGGTTCACTATCCATCAAACTTTCACCATCTCATGATCTACTTAGTCAAATTATAGGGAAAAATCTCACCTAAAGGGTGACTATCAAAGTCAAGGGTTCTAATAAGGGAGACAAAATTGAAATAGTAAGATTCCGACTACTATGGGCTCTGATACCATTCTGTAAGGAGTGGGACCCGAGAGGGGATCCACTCCCTACTAAAAAAATTTGAATAATAAAACATCCATTCCAAACACACTCAAAGGTATTAAAAAATTTTGAATAATAAAACATCCATTCCAAACACACTCAAAGGTATGTTGGAATATGTGCAAAATTTTCAAATTTCAATAAATGGTATGCAAAATACCCAAAGTGTAGCAGTGGAATTAAACAAATGACTTATTAAATTTTCACAAAAGATTACAAACAAACATCATAATCTCCCATAAGGGTTTACATGTTTGATACAACATAAGGATCTAAGTAGAGGGAAATCTAAACCATATCAAGATTGTCTCCAAGATCTAACTCCTTAAGCTATATCCACATCATCATGAAATGTCTTCATTGTCCTCCACCTAGGGTTCGAAGCATACCCTAGGAAAAGAAGAAACATAAGTGACATCAACAAAGGCTGGTATCTCCATACTAAAATATGGATTGATCAATATATGGAATAAAAGACAACAAATATAATAGGATTCCCATTGAAAAGATAAGGACCACCCAAATGTGTATAAAAAGAAAAGGAATTGAAATATATGATAACAAAAGAATACTTGCCATTAATTAAACATAAAGATTGTGCCACACAAGCACGTAAAGAATTAGGGAACACACCCCATATCATCAACCTGCATGCATGCAGGATAAACATATCCCTATAACAATATAAAGACAAAGTCGACCAAGTCTCACAAACTTGAAACCTGATAGAGAATGATGTAGTGCCAAACTCCCAATATATATAAAAATGGGCCAAACCTCAAAAATTTGAAACCCGGGTATGGGGCCACCTCCATACCAAAAATAATAGGAGCATACTACCCCGAGTAGGAAATACACATCTACCCAAAAACAAATGTAATTACACTACTCTAGTTCTATTGAATCACATAGCATGTTAAATGTAGAGGCAAGTAAAAAGTATAGTCAAATTATACAAACTAGTCACCACAAATGTGACCAACATATACATCCACCTCACAAGTGGGAAAGAGACATCACATGCCATCATATAGAGTTCTACCATGAACAAAACATAAGAAAAGACCAAGAGAATGTCCAAACATGATAATACGATCATAAGATCAGTAAGAAATAAGATACTTTGCATGAATCATATTTTCCAAAAGAACAAGATATTGCATTGGGTATTGCCCATAGGACCAAGAGAAAGAAGAATATAGGATAATTTCTCAACCAAAATAATGTGGTTTGCAAACATACAATACGAGAGAGAAAATTCTCAATAAGAATAATTGGGTCTACAAACATACAATAAGAGAGTGAAAAAGATTAGTTGCTCAATATGAATAACCGGGTCTGCAAACATGCCTCTCTTCAGAGTCTAAATAGTCCAAAGTCCAATCTAAGTCCAAGTTGAGGCCTCCAAAGAACCTCTAGGGAAGGTGCACAGGTCTAAGTAGTAAGGTATCCTAGCTAGAGAGGCTGGTTTCCCCAATAAAGCTCCTATCTCGAGCAAGAAGCACCTTCTCCACTTTAGAGGTAAAAAACCCTAACAAAAGATCGTGGAAACGATGTGTTTAAGGGTTCTGGGTGGTGTTTCACCATGAAAGGCCATTGTTATGACCTGGAAGAAAGTGGGAGGAAGATGAAAAACATGAAAATAGGGAAGGAAAGGAGGAAACTTACTAGTTTTGTTTGAAATCACCAAGGAGGAGCTTTAAAAACCCTAAATAGAGCAAATTTGGAACCCTAGGAGCCTTCTTCACCAAGGTATGCACCTTATTTTACCTTGGGACAACACCTTAGTGGATAAAAAGAGTTGGAATGATGCTCTAAGATGGAGGAAAGACAAGGGGAGCTAGAGTATCGAATTGGGAGGTGGGATGGGGTAGATATGGCTTTATAAAGAAAGTGGTCAAGCATGAGGTGTCTATGAAACTTTTAATGTGTCCGTGTATAAGGGTGCCCAATGTCATTCAAGAATTTATAGATAAGGAAGAAGTCAAGAATGAGGTGTCAAGTTATTTTTCATGTGTCCATGTATAAGGGTGCCCATGGACATTCAAACCTTTATGGATAAGGAAAAAGTCAAGCATGAGGTGTTAAGTTACTTTCCATGTGTCCATGACTAAGGGTTTCATTAACATGCAAGTACACAACTCATAGAGGCTTCTTGAATATAAAATGTCAGTTCATGGAGTCTTCTAGTCCATTCCCACTGACCTCCAATCAAAGAAATAACCCCATTGGTTGATAGCTTCTAAAGATCAACTCATTTATAAAGAGGGTAATCCCTATAGTGCCCTTGGAGAGAAACACCTTCAAACCAAGGTGCAATTAGGCACCCCATGGTTCAAAAACTCCAGAATGGTAATGGGATATTTGAGTATTATTATGAATGTGACAATTTGCAAAGAAAACATCCCAATTGGGTAAATTGTAGAAAAGTCTAAAATGTACCTAAAATTGCATAACTTGCAGAAACAACATCCAAATTTGGTGAAACTTCATCCAAAAGTTACCTTTGATGTGTTGAATATGGATTTGATATTATTTCCATATTTTGAAGTTATATAATCATATTATTCATTACTTACTCCTTTTACTCATTTTTTGTCTCCTAAACTTATCCTAATATTTCAAGGTTGTCCAAATTAGATGAAATTTGACATGTAGGGTAATTTCAATATGTAGATTATGAATTTAAAGTTTGTTTACAATTTTGAGACTTTTTTATGAGAAATGTCATATGGCCCATTAGTGGCCCATTATCTAAATTATTCATCCAATTAAGTTCCTAATCTTCATATTACCACCAAAATGAGTGATGTGGCATATTTTATGTATCCATTACTAACCTAAGACTAATGTGAGAACATTAGGCTACATTAGGGTGATACATTCATGTATTAGCTCAGTAGTATCATACTAAACATCTAATTAGGTTTAACCTTCAACCTTGTTTGGCTAAAACCAAAAGGTCAAAGTTCTAGGGTAGAGTCTAAGATCTAGTATGCTACATATACTTAACACTAAAATGATGTACCATCTATAGTGGTTTAAAAGACATCATATATTATGTGATATGGGAATGTACTAATATGTCTTAAGGATTGAAACCTACACAAATAAAGTAGTTTATAGAAAATGTTTATCCACAAACCATGATTGTTGAATGCTACCTTAAATCCTAATCCGGTAACAAAAGTGTTTTGTTGATAGGATAATTGATTCCCAAAAGAATTAGTGGGAGTAAAGTGTTTTGTTAATAGGATAAGTGATTTTGAAAACAATTAGTGGGAGTAAAAGTAGAACTCAAAATGTTCAAGGTCAACAAGGAGGTACAATAAGAACAAGTGAGAATAACAAATTGTTGTGGAATGTTAAGTTCCTTATGTAACATAGAACCCTATAGTTCTAATAGAACATATGAAATTTAAATAGTGCAAATATGATAATTCAGATGGATTGGTAATAAGATGATGAGACAACAATTCAACTAGAAACTATTGAGAACTAGAATATGAGAAATGGATTTATGGAGTCCATATTAACTAATAAGGTATGACCTTGGTAGTACCATCTAAAGGGATAAGACCCCAAGTGTGAATTTGGTTTTTCATAAGAGGAAGACCCACATGGATAACCTAAAAGGACAACTTGGTTATGAAGGTTTTCAGATCAGCTCAAAGTGTTGAACATGGTGAATTTCCTTTACCAATTGTCATGCTTGTTGATGCAACTAGTATAGACTATGGGATTTGGCATATGAAGATTAAAAATGGATTCCTTAAATGTATTATTTGAGGGGATGTGTACATGACACAACCTAAAGGTTTTATATCTTCATGAATGTAAATAAATTTTGAGAGCTACAAAATGGAATCTGAGAGGTTGAAATAAGCATCTCAGAGATGAGATCTCTTGACTTGAAAAGATAGCCAAAGAGTTTGACTTGAATCAATTTAAAAAATGAAAACTATGATTACAAAAGATTTTGTGGGAGAATATATGAATATTCCACATGATGGGGAATAATATCACAATACTCTAAATATTGAGACCTGGCATGGAAAACACATTTAGCAATGAAGGATTATGTGAAACATCCTATGCGATCAGGATTAAGATCTATAGAGATAGTTTTTAAAAGTTTCATAACCTAAGTATGAGCACAAATAATGGTAAGATGTTCAAAAAGTTCAACATAAAGGATTCAATGAGAGAGAATGTAGATTAGTCTCTCACAAACCTTATGCTTCAATTCTTGTGAAGAATGGAAAGACATAAATAAGATGCCATGTGCACTAGCAAATGGATCTATAATGGATTTTATTTAACAATACTCATTCCATAAGTCTTGTATGTATTGGACAGGAAAAGATAACATAAGATTCCAATGAGAGTCATTGGAATGTCAATAAATCACAACCATTAGTACTTGAGAATATCTAAAGGATTTTTTGCTAAATTATAGCACAAGGAAGAGTTGAGCGTAAGAGTTACACTGATGCAAGCTTCCTAAATGACCAGAGAATGACCACAATATAAAATATTTTTAAGAAAATAGTTATAGTTGGAAGGGTTCCAAACTACAAGGCATTAATTCTATTCTATAATAGAAGCCAATTATACTGGTGTTGTGAACACTGAAGTGGATACTATATGGATCTAGATGTTCATATGAAGGAACTTAAAGATGTTCCAACCATTGATGACACAATATTGTATTGCAACAACAATGGAGCTATTGGTTAGGCAAGGTATATTAGGTACCATATTACGAGAGTTCCATCTCATGTGAGAAATTGTAAACTGAATAGATGAGGAACATGCAATATACAGACGAATAGAAAAATGTTGCTAACCCACTAGATTAGCACTTGTGCAACATAAAGGATGAACATGTTTAAATCACTTGGAAAGAGATTTTTGGGTGATTGTCTCTAAGTGCAAGTGGGAGTCTGTTGGTATGGTTTGCCCAAAGATCAAATCATGTGATGATTACCATGGCATATTAGATACATGATTTTATTAATAATATTACAGCCAAGATTCCAATTCATTTTGTTTCACTCATTTATGAGATAATGATGAAACATGATGAATGTCTAAAGAATGACAATTATTCAATGACATATGTCTCCAAGTACGTAACTTGAACAATGAGATCATACAAATGTGGAGTATGTACATTCTTATTGTACCCCTAGTTAATTGTTACTGTGGAAGGTAGATAGACAATAGTAACCCCCAAAACTAGAGTGTGGGTTGGTTTATCACAAAATTTCATTACTCATGATATGTGATATCAAACCAAGCACACAACTACTTATTAGGGAACAATGTATCAGACATACCCACCTTGAGAGTGACACATGGAATCATACTTGGTGGTCATAGTCATCTCTCATAGTGAAGGTGGTTATTGTGGTTCTTAGACCTGAAGTCACTACACTCATTATATGTTGTTTGGGTGACTTTGACATCATCAAACATAACCCCAAATAAGGATTGCCATAAAGGTGATGATTGGGTAGATGTGACACATGGAGATTGACTGTGAGGGATGTTGTTGGGATTTGTCCCTCCAACTGGAGTTTGATATCCTGGCCACTTGATAAGAGAAACTGAGAAATGCATGTCCATGCACATCTGAATCAATGTATAATATTACAATCACATATATCTCAGACAGTCTGTTCTGGTGCAAGGAGGATGGATTAAACATGCAGCTCCTAGTCTTCACCACACACATCAAACTCAATTGACATCTGCAGTAGATCCTAGTCTCACCACAGACTGTAGGTTGACGTTGTCCTCCTAGCGGTATACAACAACCTCCTAACCTCTAGAGAAGTCCACACAGACCACCTAGAACTCCTAATGTTCTAGTAGAACATATAGGAATGAGTTGTCCCTTTCGTTGGTGTATTAGTCACCAACTTTCTCTCCCACAATTGTTTCTCCCTTACTATCCCTCCCTATAGCGGGTAGGACTTGCTCGAGCTCTCTATTGGTTATCACATCTACAGAGGACAACAATTGATAGAGGAAATTTATTTGTGCTCTCGGAAGCCCCCGATACCCCTCTATTTATTGGAGGTGTTCGGGTCTGGATTCCCAGTCTGTGTGGACTGGAAGGGAGCGGAAGATCATGAGTTTTTGCAATCTGCGAGAGATGAACCGGTCGGTTGCCAACTAAATTGGTTGATTCACATGCAAGATGATTTGTTTGTACTCCAAACTAGTCATTTCACCATGTTTCCCAATCGTATATGAATTAGCAAATTGGAATCCAATTAATGAACAACATGATGTCAGCACTAATCCTTGATGCAATTGAATTTATCCACAAGCTAGGTGACTCACCCACATGAACCAGACATCTCACACACCTACTAGTCAGTTGGTGAGGAGATCTAGTCAGTTCACCATGCGAGCTGGTCGGATCATTCTCTAGTTCTAGTAGAACTTTGCCATTTCAATTTCCAGTCAATTTGACACTCCAACCGATCATCTGAACACTTGGAATGGTTTGATGGGAGTCCAGTCATGCTGATTTGTTTCTTTAATTAAATATCCAAACACTTTGGTAACCAATTCAATCATTATTCATGATTGAACTCCTCTTATAGATGAATTCCTATGTGTGTGACCCTATCAGTCCCATGTCATGTTGGCACTGAATGTCTGTAACTAGTTTATGACATCACAAGCAAACAATGGTGCCTAGTTTCACATCTGTTCTACCAAAGTGAATGGAAAGTGAAGAACTTTGCTGTTTGTAGGCCTTTTCTACCATATTTGGGAGGAAAGGGATGCCAGGAAACACCATGGAAAGTCCAAGAATGTTATAAGCATTGCTGTAAAAATTTGTAAAAGCATTAGAGGTAGACTATGTATTGATTATATGTGTGAGTTGTACCACTACTTTGGGTGTATGGTGTTGGGCCTACATGTACTTTTTGACCCCCTAATATTTGTTAGGGGGATCTTCAGAATGTGCTTACCTAATTCCTCTACATACATACATACTTACATACATACAAAAAGTGTGCCTCCCACTAGGGTTACGTCCGGGCGATCCCATGCGATCTCGGCCCTTCAGGCACAGTGCCAACGCTGGTGGCTTCTCCAGCCACAAGCATCAACCCCATCCCACCCACACCATCCACGCCAACCAACCATCTCCTGCAATCCCTGGAAATGCGGAACGTAGTCACGAGAGGAAGGAGGCCCAGAACCCCATTACCAGGCCGGAGCAAATTGGAGAAGGAAGTGGCACATGGACTGCAGGAGATGATGCCACGGGGTCTGATGTGGCTTGGAACACCACGAGTGGATCGTTGAGAAGGGTGTTGATGTAGGTGTTAAAAGAACCACCACCAGGACCCATCAAACAAACTTATACAACGCGGTGATGCACGTATGGGAGAGTCCAAATCGACTTGGATGCAGACGAGTTTGATAGGATGACTAACCTGTGGGAGCACACTGTCATGGTGTATGTTCTGGGCAAGCAAACCTACTATCCTCATCTGAACGCCTAGATTAGGAGGACGTGGTGGCCGAAGGGATCGTTTGATCTGCTGATGAGAGACAAAGGTATATTCTTGGTTTGATTCTCCAACGCCAACGACAAGAAGACAATGTTGAACCTAGGCCCCTGGCGGTTCGATGCTCAGGTGGTGGTCACCAAGGACTACTACCAGGGTGATAGGTTGAGGAAGGACACTTTTTCCTCCATTCCATCCTGGGTTACACTGAAGTCCTTTGGTTGGAGTTGGATGAGGAGGGCTGCTGGGACTATTGTCGCTGGTGTTGACAACATGATGCATATTGATGAGCGGTCGCTTGAGAAGGACGATGCAAGGGTCCTGGTGGAGGTAGACGCCGACGACAAACTGGATGATACGGTCTAGCTTAATGTGTGGGGACGAGTTCCTATTCCCTTGCAAGTTGATCATGACTATATCCCTCCTAAGTGTAGCATCTACAGAGCTTTTGGGCACTCTGATAACAACTGTGAAATATGGGAAGAAGAGAAGAAAGCAAAGGAACCATGACAGGAATGGCGGGAGAAGGCTACTGGGAATGATAAGTAAAATGAACAAAATGTTGCGCCGATCCTAGAACCTGAGGATGGCTTTGGTGAGACTGAAGGACAAAAGGGGGAACCGCAACACACTCCCAAAGGGAAAAGACTGAGTAACAACAAAGAGATGGAAGACAAGGAGAAATAGGTTGACCCTCTATCCAAAGAAACAAGCTGTGAAGAGGGTGAGTTTGTGTCAAGCTCACGAAGGAAATGGGTAAAGAAGCCAGGTATTCCTAGAAAGCAAGGTGTGAGCGCCATCCTCGATACAACAAATAGTTTTGAGGCATTATCTGAATCAGATAATGAGGAGGAGAATGCAACTAAACAACAAGAACAGACGGGGAAAGGCAAGAATGCCAGGAAGGAGCCTGCTAGGCGTACCAGGTCCAACAAAAACCTTTGATATGTCCATACTCCAATGGAATATCAAGGGTGGGTGCGATAGGAACAAGAAGAAAGAAATTAGAGAATGGATCGCTGCTAGTGGTCATTCTTTGGTTTCTTTGGTGGAAACAAAGTTAAAGGTACACAATAAAAATAGTATTAAATACTTATTTCTGTAAGGTTGGGAGCATGTATGCAACATAGATTGTGCTGAGGTTGCTAGGGTATGTGTGGAATGGAAGGGGTCCTGATAAAAGGATAGTAAATAAATTAGATAGAGGTTTGGTGAATGATGAATGGCTGAAAATTTTTCCTAATGTACAGGCAAAGGCCGAAGGTACTGATATTAGTGACCAAACACCTATCTCAGTTCAGATTACGGAGAAAAAACAGAAAAGGAGGCATTTCAGATTTCTAAACTACTGGGTGGACTGGAAAGGGTTTGATGATGTCATAAAGCAGAGCTGGAGTACTCAGATGACAGCCAATCCGATGTCTGTGTTCTCTAAAAAGATGATGAATACCATGATGGCTCTCAAAAAGTGGGCAAAGGAAGAGGTGAACATCCCAAAGCTGTTGAAGGATACAAAAAGGGAGTGGAAGGACATCAGGGAAAAATTGTTGGATGATCCACTTAATCCAGATCTAGTTGAAAAAGATAGGGAATTAAAAATGATGCTTGAGGACCTAAAGAGAGGAAAAATTCTACTGGCAAAGAAGCAAAGAAAAGTAGATGGAGGATGGAGACCGAAACACAAAGCTCTATCATACTGCAGTTAGAAGAAGAGAAGCAGGTAATATTATTTCTGAGCTTACTAATGATGAAGGAATGGTAGTCAACAAATAGGAGGATCTAGAAGAACAAGCTATAAATTTCTATACATCCTTGTATAATAATTTTTTTTTTCTGATGACATTGATGAAGAGGAGGAAGTTGAATGGAAGTTCAGACTCACCAACACACACAATAATATTCTCACTAGAAGAACTAATGAATAGGAGGTCAAGGAGGCTCTGTGGAGTATTAGAAGCAACAAGTCACCTGGGTCAGATGGTTTCAATGCTTTCTTAAAGAATAAGACTTGGGATATTATTTAAGATGATTTGCTTGCTTATGTGGATTGGTTTCTGGAAGGCGGGAACATGGTGAGATAGGTCAATCATTCATTTCTTGTTCTTATTCCGAAGAAGAAAGTTACTTACTCTCTTTCTAATTTTTGTCCTATAGCCTGCTGCTCGATACAATATAAAATTATTTGCAAAAAATTTGGCTGCTCGGTTGAAGATGGTCCTCCCTTATCTAATTTCTGCAAATCAAGGAGCCTTTGTAACTGATAAAAGCATCCGTGATTGTGCTCTTCTGGCTAGAGAATTTCTTCTGTATTATAATAAATGAGAGGAAGTAGAAAGGCCTGCCTAAATCTTGACGTTTCCAAAGCTTATGACAGTATTAGATGGGTGAAATTATGGTGGATGATGCAGTAGATGGGTTTCAATGAGTAGTGGATTGGCTGGATGAAACAATGTGTTGGGACTACTAGCTATTCCATCCTGGTTAATGGCACATCTACATGCCTCTTTAGGGGGGGGAATGGGCTGCACCAAGGCGACCCCTTGTCTCCTCTTTTGTTTGTGATTGTTATGGAGTATTTCTCAAGGAAGATGCAGCAAACTGAAGAACGGAAGGAAATTAAGCCTTATACAGTCCATGGTACAAATGTAATGACACATTTGATTTTTGCGGATGATATTTTGGTTTTTATAAGAGCCAAGAAGCAATATCTGGAAAATCTTAAAAGCCTTCTAGGAAAGTTTGGAAAGCAAATGAGGTTGTGTGTTAATGCAAACAAAACTCATATCTTTTTATCTAAGAACTGCTACAAGATGGAGGACAGACTTATTCAGGCTATGGGAGTGGAGAGGGGTGATTTCCCAACAAAATATCTAGGATTCCCCCTTGCCAGTGGCAACCTTCATGTCAAATATTTTACTAAGTGCATTGATAAGGTGGAGGAAATGATCAACATGTGGCCTACGCAAAAGACATCCATGGTGGGACATATGACTTTGATTAAAGCTACCATAGAGGAACTTCTCATTTTTTGGGTACAACAAGGTGAAATTCCTGGATCTGTTCTGGATAGAATTGAAATGAAGATTGGTAATTTTCTGTGGGGAGGTGAACATCATCCTATGAAGTATTCCAGATTGGCTTTTCCAACAGATGAAGGAGGGTTGAACTTGAAGACTTCTAGAGACATCGCTAGATGGGGTTCCATGAGAAGGCTTGTTGCTTTTCAGGAAGGCACGTCTACTTGGGGAAAGTGGATGAGAGACATATATCCAAAAGGGATGGATTTTATGCCAAAGACAAGGGAAGGATATTCAAGGACCATTAATGTCATGAGGGAAACATGGCCGCAAGTCAAACACTTGTTTGTCACAAATGATTCCGGAGGATGGAAGCTTAAAGACAAGAAGATATGCATATGAGAGGTGACCTTAACTAAAGGCGCAAAGGACCCAGTAGGCGACCAACTTTGGACTGACAGGTATGTGCTGAAATGGAGCACATGTGTTTATAAATTTCTACACAATATTATTGCTACTCTGGATAGAATGAAGAGCTAGAATTATGATATCCCTATTGTATGCTTGTTATGTAGAGAAAAGGAAGAAAGCCACATCCATCTTGTGGGTGACTGCAACTTCACAAAGGAGATTTGGGAGTATCTATACAGAGAATTCAGGTTATAGATTCAACTTCTTGCTGACCCGAGAAGAATGCTTACTAGATGCGGAGGTGATGACAAGAAAAATTTCTTGTTTTCTGGTCTATGCTACCATATTTGGGAAGAGTGGAATGCTACAAAACACCAAGGAAAGTCCACAAATGTCATAAGCATTGCTGTAAAAATATGTAAATGCGTTAGACATAGATTACGTAGTAGCTATCTGAGTGAGTTGTAGCTTTACTTTGGGTATATGGCGTTGGGCCTACATGTAATCTTGACCCCCTATATTTTTAGGGGGAACATCAGAATATACTTACCTAATTTTGATACATACATACATACATACATACATACATACATACATACATACATACATACATGCCGACAACGAGTGGCTCAAGTGGTTAAGCATGGTGTCCCCTAATAAAGGGATCCAGGTTTGAATCCCAGTTGTCGCCTTGATTTACTACCCTCTCAGGCATTCGGCCTCTGCCACGGGCATGGGAGACCGGGAGAGAAACCTTTATCTCTTAATCCCATACATACATACACGCATGCATACAAACATACATACATACAAAAATACATACATACATACATACATAATAGTTGCTCACCCGCAAGGTTTCCTCTGGTGATCGACTTTGCAATTGCGGCAGTGTTCTCAGGGCATGATTCCCATGTCGTCGGCCAATCCAGCTCATGGTTTCCACCCCTCACCCACCACAACACCACCCCCATCAATCCTAACACCACTACCAAGACACGACATATTTAGGAAACAAAGACAATGGGTGCACGCCAGCAAAGATACAAGAAGACAAATGACATGTAAAGGGACAAAATGAGACAGAGGTGATATGTACGATGATCGATAACGAGAGCACGACAAATGCGACTAGGAAGGAAGTGAATCGAAACCAAGGTTCAGTCAGGGAAACAGCGAGATGATAGCGCCAAGGATGGTGTGGACTCATTTTCATAAATAATCGGCAACCCGCAAGGGGTTGGAGGTTGAGTTTCCAAAACCTAGGCTAAGGGAGTGGCAAGTCCATGTTGAGTTGGGTGAAGAAGAGTTTGATTATATGAGGAAGGTATGGGAATTCATGATTATGATCTATGTTATGAGAAAGAGGCCATACTACCCATACTTGTAGGGATGGGTGTGGCATACATGTTAGTCCAAGGGGACTTTCGAGCTTCTATCGAGGGATAATGGGATTTTCCTGATCCAATTTTCCAATGCTGGTAACAAATTTGTTGTCTTGGAGATTGGAACTAGATCATTTGACACACAACTGGGGATTGCCACAGACTACACCTAAAATAATGAGATGCAAAAGGATATCTTTGCTACAATTCCTACATGGGTCATTCTAAATTCGTTTGGATGAGCACAGATGAGGGTGGAAAATGGAACCATTGCATCAGGAGTAGGCAAGGTGTTACACATTGATGAGCGCTCACTATAAGGGGATGAACCTCAGGTCCTCGTGGAGTTGGAGGAGGAAAGAAACACATCATCTACCGCATGGCTTAATGTACAATGTAGACAACTGATATCGGTCACTATTCTATTCAACCATGTCCTAGCTAAGTGCAGGAAGTGTAAAGCATTCAAACATGGAGATGACCAGTGCAACAACAACTCCAAAATGTTGAGAGAGGGAAACAATGAGACAAGAAAAGGCAAGGAGATGAAGAAAACCTAGAGGGAAAAAGGGGAAATCAAAGTAAACTAAAAGAACTCAAGGAGAAAGATAGAGAAGAAGGGGTTGTACCTGATGAAGGAAAGGAAGTTGATGAAGGAAAGGAGACTAGTCCAGGCCTAATTCAGAGTGTTGATAAGGAGGAAGGTGAGTTCACAACTTCTTTGAGTAGGAAGAGATTAAATAAGACAAGTATCCTAAAAGTTAGTGAATGGATGCCATCCTAAACACCACAATAAACTTTGAATCTTTGACGAAGTCTAACAAGGAAGAGGAGGAAAACACCAAGCAGAAAGACCAGGAGAATCAGAAGAAGACAAATAAGAAGGAGCCTTTGAGGCATACTAGGGACCAAAAATCCTATTTATATGCCCATTCTCCTATGGAATATCAAGTGGTGATAGAGAAAAGAATAAAAACATTCATATTATGGTTTATTGAAGTGGGCCTTCACTTATGGAACTAATTGAAACAAAGATCCAAAGGCAGAATCAACAAAGCATTGGATAAATGTTCCCATAAAGACGGGAACACATGTCTAATCGAGAATACACAGATTTGGCTAGATTGTGTGTGGCATGGAAGCCTAAGGTGATAGTGCAGGTGATGTGGTATCAACATATTACAGTTGATTATAGGAATACAACAAGACGAAATATGTGTATGAAAACTTTGAATGCCCACAATGATGCAAAGAGAAGACAATATTCATAGTAGGACTTGATCTTACTTGCTAGAAAAATGGCACTTCCATGGTTGGTGATTGGGGATTTCAATAATGTTAAATTAGAAGCTGAGAATACAGGAGGCAGACCATTGTTGAATGTTGTGATTAAAGAATTTAATTGTCTATTGATAGAGTTATGTTGTTCGAGCTTCCCATGATAGGTGGTGATCTCTTTACAAATAATAATGAAACATGACCAAAAGACATAATTGTGAGAAAGTTGGATAGTGCACTAGTGAATGATGACTGAATAAAAATGTCTCCAAATGTGCAGGTGAAAGTAGGTGGTTCTGAACTGAGTGACCATGCCCCCTAATGGTTCAGATCATAGGAAAGAAGTAAAAGAGGAAACCACTCAGATTTCTCAATTTTTGGGCTGATTGGAAAGGATTTGGTGAAGTTGTCAAAGATAGTTGGGATTTTAGGTGATAGTGAACCTAATTTTCATTTTTTCCAAAAAAATAGCAAATACTAAGGTTGCACTGAAAAAATGGGTGAAGGTTGAGGTGAATATCCCAAACCTGATTTCAGAAACAAAAAAGGAGTGCATTGATGTAAGGAGAATTCTTCTATATGAACCACTCAATGAGGAGTTGATTAGGAGAGATGACAAGTTGAAGATGATGCTTGAAGATCTCAAAAAGGTAGAGGAAAAATTCTATTTGCATAAAAGTAGGGAGAAATGGATGGAGGATTGGGACAAAAACACCAAGCTATATCATTTTGTAGTGAAAAGGAAATAAGAAAACAATATTATTTTAGAGCTAGTTGACAGTGAGGGGAGAGTTGTCAACAAGCAGGAGGATTTTAAAGAACCATCATCATCATCATCTAAGCCTCAATCCCAACTATGTTGGGGTTAGCTACATGGATCCTTCATTTCCATTCAGCTCTATCATGGGCCATATTTTGATTGAGATGTAGAGATTCAATATCTCTCTTTATAAACTCATCCCATGTTAATTTAGGCCTTCCTTGTCTTCTATTTATAGTGTTTGGCTCAATAGCATTGCTTCGTATAGGCACACTAGTAGGTCTGTGTTGCACTTGTCTGTACCATTTGAGTCGGCCCTCGCACAACTTGTCCTCAAAGCTCGCCACCCCCACTTTATTCCTGATATAGTCATTTCTCAAGCACTCTTTTCTTGTCTTCCCACACATCCATCCCAACATACACATTTCAGCCATGTTCATCTTGTTGAGACCTTGTTTCTTCACCACCCATCATTCACTCCCATAGAGCACGGCTGGTCGTATAAATGTTCTATAAAACTTACTTTTTAACCTAAGAGGGATCTTCTGATCGCATAATACTCCATTTACACTCCTCCAGTTGCAACCCACTAGGATTTTGAAGAACAAGCCATAAAATTCTACAACTCTCTATACAACAAAGACTTTGTTAATACAATGGAGGATGAGGAGATGAAGTGGAAGTTTGAGATCTCAAGCACACACAACAATATCCTCACAAGGGAAATCATTGAGTAGGAGGTCAAAGATGCTTTGTGGAGTATTGAGTGCAACAAATCATTAGGCTCAAATGGATTCACTGCTTTCTTTTATAGAAAGACATGGAGTATAATCAAGGAAGATCTGCTAAAATATGTGAGGTGGTTTTTGTAGGTGGGGAACATGGTGAGACAAGTAAATCATGCTTTCCTTATCCTCATCATGAAGAAAACTATCACATCATTTGTTTCTGATTTCATAACTTTACTTTGATGTTTGGTCCAATACAAAATTACTGCTAAGATCCTTGCATCCAAACTGAAACAAGCTCTTGCATATATTATTTCCAAAAAATCAATGTGCTTTTATAGTAGTGACTGTGCTCTCTTGGCTGGTGAGTTTTTACTGGATTATACTTTTATGAGGGGAAGAAGGAAAGTATGCTTGAAGCTAAATGTGTAAAAGTCTTATGATAGTTTCATATGGGAGAAGTTGTGGTGGATTATGCAATGAACGGGGTTCAATGAACATTAGATCGACCGAATGAAACAATGTGTGGGAACCACTAGCTTTTCCATCCTGGTTTATGGAACATAGGTTGGGACAAAGGTGATGAGTCATCTTTTTTTTGTAGATGATGTGTTAATTTTTGTAGAAGCCAAACCCAGAATGCTTGAGGAGCTATATGATTTTCTTAAGATATTTGGACAGAAAATTGGGTTGTGTGTCAATGCTAGTAAGACTCACCTTTTCCATTCCAAAAATTGCTATCAATATGAAGACAAAGTAAAATTGGAAATGAAAGTGGAGCTAGGGAAGTTCCCAACAAAATACTTGGGAATTCCACTAGCTGGGACCATCTTGTATGTGAAGGACTTTGCTGATTATATTAACATAGTTGATCAAATGATAAATAGATGGCCATCAAATTTGACATCTGTGTTGGAGAGAACAAATCTCACAAAAGCTGTAATTGAAGGGCTTCTTATCTTTTGGGTACAATCAGGCTAGATACCAAAGTTGTCTTTAGCTAGATCAAAATGAAGTTTTCAAACTTCCTATAGGCAAGTAACTACCATCCAATGTGATATGAAAGGTTGGCACTACCAAGAGATAAGGAAGGTTTGAATTTAAAAATTCCAAGAGACATTGGGAGATGAGGAACCTTGATGAGAATAATTATACATCAAAAAGTAGGCCCAGTATGGGGAATATGGGTGAGGGAAAGATACCCATGTGGCCCAGATTTTCAGCCCAGAACCAGCGAAGGATATTCACGAGCTATGTTATGAAGGATTTATGACAACAAGTGAATCACTTATTTGAATCCTATGGAACCAGTAGATGGAGGACTAAAGACCCAAACATGGATCTATGGGAGGTGACTAGAGAAAGAGTGGAGAAAGATAAAGATGTGGAATAAATATGGGTTGGAAAACATGTGCCCAAATGGAGCATGTGTGTTTACAAAACATTTCATGGTGTTTTGGCTACACAAACTGAATCATGACGCTTTCACCACTTTCTTTTTGTGCAATGAGGATGAAGAGACTCACAACCATATGATGGGGAGCTGCAAATTAAAAAAATAAGTTTGGAAACTTATATGCAAGGATTTTGGAATGATATGTCCGCTTAAGGAAGAGGCAAGGACGAGGATAAAGTGCTATGGAAAAAAAGATAGGAAGAGAATCCTATTTTCTGTCTTATGCTATCACATATGGAGCAAAAGGAATGCTAGAAGATACAAATGTTCATCCAAAGGCATGCGTGGTAGAGTTGTAAATATTTGAAATGTGCAAAATGCAAGCTACATGTTAGATAGTTGTGTGAGTTGTATTTTTTAGATGAAGCATTGGACTATATGTAACTCTTTGACCTCCTATATTTTTTTTTGGGGGGTGGTCAGAATATATATTTACCTAATTTTAATACATATATACATACAATGAGATGGATGAGTAAAAATGTACCTTAAAGGACTCAATTTCGTACCAACCACTATAGAAGGTTTTTTAGAGTGATGAATAGAATGAAAAGACTATGGAATTAGGTCAAACATGGGTTCTATAAAGCACAGAATGAAGGATGGAGACTAAAGCAGCAAGACCAGAGTGTATTGGAGTTTATACATATAAAGGGGGATAGTAATAATGCATGGAGGTATTTTTGGATAGAATACGAGGTACTCAAGTGGAGTATATGCATTACTAGATCGAGTTAAGAAGTGGTATGAAAGAACCAAGATTGATTGTCTAATGTGTGTAGGTGAGACTAAAACACACAATAATTTGATTTGAGACTGCATGAAAATGACTTTTCACTAAAGATGGATGGTTTGGATCAACGGACTCTAGAAGGGGTGGTTGAAAAGAGCTTAAACACATAAATAATATTCATTAGACCTTCATATTACTTCAAGAGATAATATTGTAAATATAGAATTTGATGTGCAACTAAGCATAGATAGAAAGGATGAGAGAGATTGAATGCGATCAAGAACAAGCTATATAGAATGGTTCCAAACTCCAAACTAGGAGACTGTACATCCACTACAAATAGAGGTCAAGCCCTAGGATTTTGCAACCATTGCATACTTATATTCCAATTCAATTATAAGATATATAATAAGACCTTCCTTTTGCATGGAAAGGATACCTAGCCTTCCTTTTTATGGACCAAAAAGAGTCAATAAACCATATAAGGTCTTACCTATCCTTTGAGAAAGAGTCTTCAACCTCTAAAAGGGATTACCCACTCTTGCAAGGATCTAAACACCTTAATCAAGGTGCTCCCCTTCTTGCAACAAGTCCTCCGCCTTAAAGGAATTATCCACTCTTCTCAAAGATCTTCAGCCTTCACCTTCTCCTTCACCAAGGAGAAGCTTTCACCAACTTTTCTTTCAATAAAGAGATCGGGAAAGGGAAGATTGAGAGCTTCATAATGATTACAAGGAAGTAGCTCTCTTACAAACAACTTATCTCACACAGATTGACATTTTGATTAGTAAGAAAGCGAGAGAAAGGGGATCTTAGTAGACAAATCTACTCAACTATATCCAGGAGAATAATAATACAAATTGGGATGAAGCCCAATGGTCCCTATTTATAGTTGGGGATGTCTACTAGCCACTAGAAGCACTTGGAGACAAATTTTAGCCATTTAGGTGTTGCAATAGATCTATTTTTTATTATTGCAACACTCCAATTGCTAGAAACACTTTTTCGGTACACTCCATATAGTATGGCCAATCGAGTTTCAATAAAGTAAACTCGACGGATAGCATTATGTGACAAAGAAAATTTGAAGTGTCGGTCAAGTTTATCCTCGATAAAACTTGGCTGATGGCTTATATTTGTTTTGACTGTTTAGGGGTGTTGGTCGAGTTTGTCCTGGGAAAACTCATTCGACCCTGGAACTTCCCAAAATCCATCAAGGGTGTCGATTGAGTTTATTAGAGATGAAACTTGGCTGAAAAAAGTCCTTGTAATGAATTTTAAAATTGCCATTTGAGTGCTAAAATATTCTATATCAATGCTCTTGATTTTTTATCATCTTAATTACAAGTTATATCATTAATACAAATGATTACAAAAAATGTCCTAAGGGTTTTGGGAAATTTTCCACATAAGTGCATTTGCATTGACTTTGGCTTGTGTTGGGTCAACCTAGAGCTTGATTGAATTAATCCTTTTCATGAATGTAGTACTTGAAATCAATCTCAAATAGACATACTAAATACATATGAATGGAATGATTAAGTTACCATCAAAATATGGAAAATGTATAACTATTAGGTCAACTTTCTCCCTATTTTTGAAGATGTCAAACATTCCTCAACATTTTGAAAAAGACCTAGAATTTAAACTTTTACCTTGTGAATTGTAAGGAGATACATGAATTAATAATATCAATTTCTCCCCCTCAATTAATGCTTCACTTTCTCTATATGGTTAATTTCTCAAAGAAACATAACCATAACACATATATATTATTGAGTCCTCTTACATAGTCACATGATATTTCAGAGAATTAACTAGATAACAATCACAATTCAATATGTACTGAGATCATTTCTCCCCCTTTGTTACATAAAAAAAGGCAGGGGGTAGAAGAGCTAAACACATGTGTCTTATCCATAGGCACAAACTACACAAGCAACCACCATATGAAAGCACCAACCTCAAACAAGAGAGAACAAGACACACTAGAGTCATAATCAAAATATGGAAGCACATACCCAAAACTCATTAAATATAAACAAACATAGAGTTAAGGAACATATAATTAGATTAGAACATATGATATATCCTCTCTAGATGAAAATGACAAAATGGCAAAGAAAAGTGAGGAGATGTGTAAATAGTAAACCTCAGATACAGTGGCCAAATGTTCAATACATGAAATTATATATATATATATATATATATATATATATATATATATATATATATATATATATATGTGTGTGTGTGTGTGTGTGTGTGTGTGTGTGTGTATGTATGTATGCATATATATATATATATGTTTGTGTGTGTATATATATATATATATATATATATATATATCACTTTGTGGACCTAAGAACTAAACATCAAGGGAATCTATGTCAACTTCCTCATAATCTTTCGAGTGGTATTCATCATCATCATCATCAGAAGGTGCATCGTGGAAAGTAGGTGTAGCCTCACCACCATCTCTATCATCATCAGAACCATCATCACCATCCTCATTGGAATCATCACCACCAGCTTCATCCTCACCATACTCATCATCCATCTATATCTCCTCAAGAATGATAGAGTGAGGATTGAGCCATCTGTAGTTTTTCTCTTCCCAGGAGATGCCACACTCATGGAATGCCTTAGCTTGCTCATAATTGGGAACAAAAGCCTAATAGAAATGAGTAAGAAAGGTAGTAGAAGGGCCAACAGGAAGTACAACCAACTGAGAGTAGGCATGGGTAGGTCCACTATTAAAGGTAGAGGGTACAACAGAAGCAGTAGGGTGATAGGGTGAGTGGAACAAATTATATACATAAGAGGCATAGTCAGCAACTGGGTAGGACTAGTATGTGGGATAGGGATGGATGCAGAACAAGTTCATTATAAACATTTATTTGAACAAGATCCTAGTGGAGATGCTCATGGACCTATAGGTTGTATGCATGTTGGTGCATCATGTAGCCCATCCGGGTTTCATTGGACACCAAAAATGAGGCACAGTCAGTTCTAGGAGGAGGTGGAGGATCCTGTATGGAGGTCGAAGCACCAAGGGTAGAAGAGGTGGGGGTGAAAGGATTGCTTCATTGTGGTGTCAGTGATATAAAATCCTTTTTGATTGACTTTATCACCAAGGTCTTTGAAAAGGGATTGACCAATGCGATCATGAAAGGCACCACATATCAGGTTAGGGTAGGGCGGGTGGGAGACTCTAGTATTCTTCTTAGTGTCAAAGCAAGTCACGTGCTGAAGAATGTATCTTGCCAATTTGACACAGACATTTTGAATAAGACAACACATGATTTTAGATGAGTTTTCTATGAAATGAGTATGATTATTTTTCAAATGGATGTTGTAGATAACAAGGATATGAACCAAGAATGTCTTGATATACAGAGAAGAAGACAAAAGGATGGCTTTCTTCCTATTTTGGACCTCGGGCTTGTTAAGAATTTTATGGATATAAGAGAGAGATGACTCATGCTCAATGCTCTTATGGAAGGCTCTAGGGTTAAGGAGGCCTTTATAGGTAGGATATAGAGTCATCCAACTAGATGAAGATCAAGATAAATATGTATTCAAATATTGCTCGGAGATAGAAAATTGACTCCCCCTACATGGATGATAATACCACTTGGGTGGTTAGCAGAGGCACTAAGGTGGTGTAGTTCTAGGTTAAATTTGCATAGAACTCCTACACCACATTTGTGATTGAAATGGAATTGCTATAGGTCCAACGTTCATAGCAAAGAGCATCAAGGTTTTGGTTAGAAAAGAGTGCATTAACCTCTTCGAGTAGCTCATTTCTAGGAATCAACGAGAGACAAAAAGGATAATGGTTCCTAGCCAATAATTCCCTATACTCATTTACTGTTAGTTTGGAGAAAAAGGATGTACCATCATATGATATATGCCTAATGGAAGTGGAGGATGAATGTACACCTGAAGGAACTATTATCATCTGCTTATTGGATGGCATGGAGAGAGGATCATTAAATATGATGCCAAACAAGGAAGAGAACTCAAGCAGCAGAATGTGAAAACTAGGTTAGAGGTATGCGAAGGTCAAACAGGGGCTGGAAAGGGCTACAAAAGGAGATTGAGTGACCTAGGGTTCAATAATGAACTGAAGGGGAGAGGATTTGCTTGAGTTTCACTAGTTGAAAGGGAGAAAGTCGGCCGATACTCTATATATATTTTTGTGTAACAGTTTTGTCAGTTAAGTTTGAGATTTGGAAAACTCGGTCTACACTATTGTGTGTTAAGTCCTTTGGTCTATTGTCGGTCAATTTCCCCCCAGAGTAAACTCGGCTGACAATAAAGTTTGTCCAAAAAATAAGAAATTTAATTCTAGGCCACTAGAGTTTTATATAAATTTATTTTTCTAGTCTTTCATGCATTTTTAACATATGAAGGCACTTTCCACTCATCAACTACTATTTTGCGGTAAAACAAGTGTTTGTAAAAAATAGCCAAAAAAATCAAAACAATGCATTAAAACTAAGCATATGTATCACTAACAAGCATGAGATGAGAAATTTATGAACAAGAACATATAGGTAAAGTACTTCTAGATAAAAGGCATATCAATATTGTAACATCCCTGACCTGGGTTATGAGTTAACCCTAGGTGTTTTGCCTAAATATGTAATTAAATCTTTGTGATTAACTCTGAGCATGTAATTAAGTTTCTCAGAAACATATATTTCAGTATTTGCTCCTTTTTATTTAAAGTTGTAGCATTGTTTTGTTATACAAGGACCCATGTGAAATTTACCCAGTTGAAAGGGTTAGCTTGCAATTTGCACATGATGAGATGTTCCTTTGATGTTGAGACATCATGAGAATCTTTTTGGCAAAGTATGAGGGATTTCCCAAGCTAGGGCACCAAGGTGCAGCTGTGGAAGCAATCCCGGTGCTTGAAACCCTAAATTGGGGTAAAATGCAATTTACCCAAATTAAGGGATACAAATTGTGAAATATGTCATCTAATGTATCTTTTTAGACTCCTGCCATCATTAAGAGAAGAAATGATGAGGGAGTCACCTCAATTGAATTATCAAGTTATGAAATATACCTTGTGATTGAATAATCAGGGTATATGTGCAATAGTTCTTTATGTATGTGCCCTATTATTAGGTTGCTCTTATTTGCCTTCTTTTTCTAAGACCTTAAGAGAAGGTTGTCCTTAGAACAAAGAGGAAGGGACGATCAAGTAAAGAAGGAGGGACCTAGTTGGAATTATGAACAACTTGTGAACTAATGTTGAGAATTCTATCCCTAGTATATATACCCTCAACTTCTCTAAGCAAGGGAACTTGCCCTTCGTTCCTTCACTGTTCCATTTCACCAAAAACGACCAAAGACTGCCTTGGAGCTAAGGAGGACGACCAAGGGAAACAAGGTAGGTTTGGGACCCTTCTTCTTGCCTGATTCTATGGTTAGAACTCGAATTCAAGGTCAATTTGGTGACTAACTCACGAAACTCTACCTTTCTAGCCATCTCTTTTCGTTCTTCCTTGGAGTTTTCACCTTGGCCAACCTGTGGGAACTCAAGGACGCCATTAGAGCTTGGAGCTTGAAATCTTGGAGCTCAAGAAGCAAACTTTAGGCGGGTTTTATAACTCTAAACCCATGCTTTACTATGTACATCTCTTATATGCGGTTAGATGATAGCTCTTCATGTTTCCCTACTTTTCCCTGCTATTTTGCAAGCAAATCCATTGGATATTCGTACTGTTCTTGAGCTAGGAGATTAAGGCGTGATTTCCAAGAAAAACCCACCGCTTTTCACTTCCTTAAACGGTCTCAAAAGTTTGTTCTCTCGGTCTCAAGACCGCGAGGTGAGCAAACGGTCTCGAGACCGCGACAGGGCAAACGGTCTTCAAGACCGTTTGGCCCCATTGACCGAGCGTGGACCGTATAAGAAATTTCTTCCTAATTATATAGGCTAATTACCCTAAAAATTTGGGAGGCTAACTCCAAGGGAATCGGGATATATGACCTTTTTAAGTAACAACTTTATTTGAATTTATTCCTGATTTTCAAACGGTCTGAAATTGCCGTTTTGGGCAAACGGTCTCAAGACCGTGTAAGGTCGTTGACCAGGCATTGACCGTATGAGATTACTGTTCAAAATTATGTTAATTAACAACTCACCAAGTTTGATGATCTAATTCCAAACGGGCTAAGAGTTGAAGGGTGAATACTAGGGCTAACCCTAGGTGAAATCAGTACTGAAATTATGGTGACCTAGTTAGGATTTTTAGGGTTGATTGACCTAAACGGTCTCAAGACCGTTTGGGGGTCATCCAAACGGTCTCAAGACCGCGAGGGCAATCAACCATGACCGTTTGGAGGTCTGGGGTCAAGAATAGTTGACCAATTGAAGGAACAATTACACCAAATTACATTGCAATTAAATATTGATACGATAATCAACTCAATAGGTCAGACCTTGATGAATTTGCACTAGAATCCAAAATTGGATAGGCAAACGGTCTCAAGACCATTTGGAATTCATCCAAATGGTCTCAAGACCGATAGGACAATCACCCAAGACTGTTTGAATGTCTAAGGTTAAGTAATTTGACCAATTGAGGACCCAATTGCAATTAAGTTATCAATTTAATCAAAATTCTATTTGTAGATCAATCATGGTTCAACCCCTATCAAATCACCTTATACTGTGATGAAATCTTGGGAAAACGGTCTTAAGACCATGTGGGGTCCACCCACATGACCTCAAGACCGTTTGGGCCAAGTTTGGGCCCAATTGGAGCTCAATTGAAGGGTTCAACCATTGTGTTGATGCACATTGTTGAGTGTTGATGGGTGAACATTGATAGACCCTAATTGAATCGATTTCAATCCTAATTGGTCAACAATTAAGGGTCAATTGAATAACCAATTGGTTAAGCATAACCTTAGTTGACCCAATCCATAGGTGGTCAACATAGCTTTGACCTTTTGAGGGCTTCAACATCGGTTAACATCATTGATTGTATCTTTGATTTTGTTGATGGACCAAACGGTTGAGACCATGTGAGCCTCGCGGTCTCAAGACCGTGAGAGGGCTCGCAGTCTCAAGACCGTGAGGGGGCTCACGGTCTCAAGACCGCGAGGGGCCTCGCGGTCCTGAGGTAAAAGTGGGCAAACGGTCAACATCTCTTCGCGGTCTTGATATCGACTTGGCCCTCGCGGTCTTAACATTAGGTTGAGCTTCGCGGTCTTGAACCATTTGAAGAGGCTCGCGGTCTTGGAGTCTAAGGAGGCTCGTGGTCTTGGAGTCTAATGAGGCTCACGGTCTTAAGGAGGCTCGCGGTCTTGGAGTAAGAAGAGGGCTCGTGGTCTTGAAAAGTCAAATTGGCTAAACGGTCAACACTTTCAAACAATCTCAACTCAATTGAAGAATGATGGTTGAAGGTCAATCAATGTGATCCAAAGTTGACTTCTTTCAATCAATTGATGAAATAAATGATTCAATGTTGCCCTAATCAAACCCTAATGATAACCTAGGATATTAAGGGGCTAATTGACTAAGACTTTGACCATGATAATGATCAATGGAGTGAAATACCAAAATACCCCTGAAGGGTAAATTGAGTAATACCTTGATCAAATCAAACCCTAATCACATGATGGTGATGATTTAGCTATGTTAGCTTATGATGACTCAATCCAAGCTGATTTAGAGTGATGTTGACATCACCTAATAGTATGAGGAGAGAGAAAGTACTTCTAGAGAGATAGAGTACTTCTAGAGAGAGAAAGTACCCTTTTTAAGTGGAAACTCAACTAAAGTATCTCCAATGCACATGAGTGAGCATAATTAGGGTATGATCCACCTATGTGAGGTCATAGAAACCCTAATTATGATAAATGATGAACCTTTAACTAATCTGAGAGCATCAGTGATGATGTTACTCATACATAATGATGATATGAGTTCAATTCACCCTAATGTGAATAGTAAACCCTAATTCAAGGGTGATGACATGTGATGTGAATAGTAAACCCTAATTCAAGGGTGATGACATGTGATGTGAATAGTAAACCCTAATTCAAGGGTAATGACTTGCATTTGAGTATTAAACTCCAAATTGATGAGAATTAGAGATTTAACTCTTATAGCAAGAGTGGGAAGTATAATTCCTTATTTTTGTATTACCTTTATCAGTTGTATTAACCATGCAGGTTCTGATATGAAGGTAATCATATCCAGGTATGGATGTTGATGTTATATTCATTCAAGGCATGTTGTTAGCCTTATGAATAATTAAAGTAATTTGATGCCTTGTCAATGGCATCCTATGATGATAATGGGCTGTGAGAGCCATTAATACCATCAAGGTCATGCCTTAGAGATGACTTGTGATGAGGATAATGAGAAATGATGATTGATATGAGTTAGGCCTGTTACATTTAGTATTCTTCTTTTATAGCTGCTATGCTACTGTTATTGGTTGGAAAACAATGTATGCTGTTAAAGAATACTGAATGTACCTAACTAATCAAGTATAATGTAGAGCCCTGATCATAGATCCATCATTGTCAGAAATTAAGTGATGGTGAAACAGGTTTTCCTCAGGGAACTCCTGGAGCACATACTTTTGAGTATGTGGGGTACATGGATGTGTAGAACCTTACATCCTAGTGTAGGAAAGAGATGTAGATGTGTAATCCATCCATCCTTCACTATAATTCCATACCGTATCAGTGGTAGGTAAACATGAAACCTCCTGATGACGAAGAAAGCACATATATCCGTATCAGTGGTAGGTAAATATGAAACCTCCTGATGACGAAGAGAGTACAGAACGCCACTGTGACTCTAGAATAGCGAAGGACCAGTTTACCCTGGTGAGCTATAGTGGTAGAGACACGAGATGTCCTATAAGTGATCCTCTTACTGACTGAGGAAGGTGAAGGTCATGAGAATCTGGCTCTCTTAATGACCTATGTATGATACTGATGTGACTTCTCAGCGATCAGTTGGAGTATGAGTGGTATGCCTCATCTCCACATGGCATAATGTTGTTTGTAAAACATAATCAACCATGTAGTATAACTTGTTAGAGATGACTCCAAGTTAGTTGATTGATGTTACATTGCAATAGTGTTTATATTCTCCATATCTCCCATATGTTGAGATCTTGTTATAGCTGCAACTGTTATTGATTACTTTGAAGGTTTTACTACTTAAGATATTCTTTGATGTTATAATAAAGCTTCTGGCGAAGAGTTATAACTCTCGCTGGGACAATTATGTAAAATTGTCTCACCCCGTAGACTTCAACTTTTTAGGTGGACGTCGGAGACGAAGGAATCAACCTACAGGTGACCAGTCTCAGCAGCAGCAGCACCAGGGGCAGCAGTAATCTCAGGTGGAGATTTGTCCTGCCATGTGGTGTAGTTAGAGTCAGTCCTATGTGTCCTCTGTACTCTCAGGTCTTGGAGTCTTGTGTTATGTGATCTTGAGATTTTGTATCTTGATGTATATAATTACTCAAGAAGTAATTATCCTGAGATGTAAACAGTTTATCTCTCTTTATAAAAGAAGTTTTTATGGATCCAAGTTCTTATCTCGAAAAGTTTTAATTTCCCGTGATTTTTGTCTTCCGCTGATTACCGATTCGCTTCCGCTAAGTTTTAATCGTGTTTATGTCATGGTTTGGAGATCAGAGCCCACAATTAGTGGTATCAGAGCTCTAGGTCAGTTGAGTCTACAGAGGCATAGGACTTTGGATGTCGATTCTACCTTTAGTACTCCTTCCTTATCTAATAGAATCTTCTGCTCCTCAGGAGAAGAAGATACCTAAGGATGTCAGAACATCACGATGAGTACGTGGCATAGAGTAGTGCTAGTGCACCTCGAGGCGGTGCAAGAGTTCTGAGAATAGAACAACATGCACCTAAGTCATCAAGAGAGCCACCCCAGTTCGACCCAGCTGACATGGGTAACCCAGCTGTACAGACAATGTTCGGGCAGTTCATGACTGCCATGACACATATGACTGATAGGATGCCCATTCCTGCACCTAGGGCACCTGTCCAGCCTGAAGCACAAGGTATCGGTAAGACATTCGAACGACTTTGTCGTGTCGGAGCTACCGAGTACTTCAGAACTGCTGACCCTGCAGATGCTGACTTATGGTTGACAGAGTTGGAGAAGGCTTTTAGGATTCTTATGATTCCGGAAGCTGAGAAGGTGAGACATGCTGTCTATCTTCTCAAAGGCAGCGCTGGTCACTGGTGGAACATGGAAGAACAGAAGAGGCCTGGAGTAGAGTTCTCATGGGAAGAGTTTCGTCGGGAATTTATCAAAAGATATTTTCCAAAGACCTTCCTAGATGAGAAGATCTCTCAGTTCGAGAAACTAAGGCAGGGTATGATGAACATTAGCGAATATGAAGCTAAGTTCATGGAGTTGCTGCGGTTCTGTCCGCACATGGCTGCTACGGATGAGGAAAGGATCAGAAGATTCGAGAAGGGTTTGAATTCTGATATGTCAACCCCTGTATCTACCTTAGAGAACCGAGAGAGATTCTCTACCTTCGTTGAGTCAGTCCGAAGGATAGAGAGATCGGTGGTTGAGAAGAGACAAACCCATAAAAGATATCCACAGTTCCAGGGTTCTTCCTCTAGGGATTCCAAGAAACCTAGATTCTCTGCACCTAACCCTCCACCACCCAGATCGAGTTTTCAAACTCAATGGACACCAAGCAGAGGTAGAGTACGGAGTCAACCACTTCAAGGGACGCACAGTTCTGCATCAGTGTCAGTTACTGGACCACCCAGACCACAGCAACAGGAGAAGAGTTGCTACAACTGTGGTAAGGTGGGACACTTGATGAAGGATTGCCGTTCTAGGCCTGTCGGTGTGACACAACAACCCCCGAGACAGAATCAATAGGGATCCCAGAATAGACAACATCAAGGAGCAGCTCGAGGACGTGGACAAGCATCTCAAGCTGGATCATCAGCACCACCTCAACACCAGGCGACTGCAAGGTTCTATGCTATGAACCCACCTGAGGCAGTGGTCAATCCACGGGTAGTGGCAGGTCAGATGAAACTTTTATATTCTGATATGTCTACATCCTGTGTTGTATCCGTTCTGATTGATCCGGGTTCTACGCACTCTTTCATCACTCGTGAAGTGATTTGTAACTGCAATATGACTGTTAGTCATAGAATAGATAGTTTGTTGTTAGAGACTCCGTTGAGTGGGTCTGCCATTTTGCAGGAGGTATGTTCTCCCTGCATCCTCTTCTTTTCTGACCATCGCATTCAAGTGGATCTTATACCACTTGATATGCAGGGATTTGATATAATCCTTGGGATGGATACCTTAGAGAGGTATAAAGTTGTCTTGGATTGTGAGTCCAAGTTGGCTGTGTTTGCTGACGAAAGCAGCACATGGATCTTTCAAGGTGAAAGAAAGATTCTGCCCACCTGTCTTGTATCAGCTATGGTTGCTAATAAGCTGTTGAGGCAAGGATGTTATGCATTCTTATCCCATGTAGTAGATGTTACCAAGGAAAGTTCTAATCCTGCTGAAGTTCCTATAGTCAGGGAATTCGAAGATGTGTTTCCTGAAGAACTTCCTGGTATACCACCACCCCGGGAGATTGATTTTGAAATCAATCTGATCCCAGATACGAAACCCATAGCTCAGACTCCGTATAGAATGGCGCCTGCCGAGAGGGCAGAACTCAAGAAACAACTTCAAGAGTTACTTGAGAGAGGTTTTATCCGACCGAGTACTTCACCTTGGGGTGCTCCGGTCTTGTTTGTTAAAAAGAAAGATGGGTCAATGCGGTTGTGCATTGACTACAGACAACTCAATAAAGTAACAATAAAGAATAAGTATCCTCTGCCGAGGATTGATGATCTCTTTGACCAGTTGCGTGGTGCAACAGTCTTTTCAAAGATAGACTTGAGGTCTGGATATCATCAACTCTGTATTAAGGATAGTGACATATCCAAGTCTGCCTTTAGGACAAGATATGGTCACTATGAGTTCACGGTTATGTCGTTTGGACTAACCAATGCACCAGATGCATTCATGGAACTCATGAATAGAGTTTTTCGACCTTTCCTTGATCAGTGTGTTGTCGTCTTCATAGATGACATTCTGATTTATAGTAAGGATGCTCAGCAGCATGAGCAGCATCTTCGCCAAGCTTTGACCTTGCTAAGAGAACATAAGCTGTACGCTAAGTTTAGCAAGTGTGAGTTCTGGCTGCCGGAGGTATCTTTTCTTGGACATGTGATATCCGCCTCGGGAATTTGTGTTGACCCTACAAAGGTAGAATCTGTTCTACAATGGGAACAACCGAAGACACCAATGGAGATTCGAAGTTTCTTGGGGTTAGCTGGCTATTATCGAAGGTTCATTAAGAACTTTAGTTCTATAGCTTTACCTTTGACCAAGTTAACCCGAAAAGATGTTCCTTTTTCTTGGAGTGATAAGTGTCAACAATCTTTCCAGTTGATGAAGGAGAGGTTGACAAGTGCACCTGTGCTAGTGCTACCTGAACAAGGAAAAGGATATATAGTTTTCTGTGATGCTTCCAAGAACGGACTAGGATGTGTGTTGATGCAGGATAAACAAGTGATTTCTTTTGCTTCCCGACAGCTTAAGAAACACGAGGAGAATTATCCGACACACGATCTAGAGTTAGCTGTTGTGGTTCATGCCTTAAAAATCTGGAGACATTATCTATACGGGGAGACATTCCAGATTTTCACAGACCACAAAAACCTTAAGTATATCTTCTCTCAGCATGAGCTCAACATGAGGCAACGTCGTTGGATGGAGTTAATCAAGGACTACGACTGTACAATTGATTACCATCCAGGCAAGGCCAATGTTGTTGCAGATACCTTAAGTAGGAAATCAGCAACATCAACCATGAATAGAGCACAACTAAACTCTTTAGTATGCTCTAGAAGAGATATGCTTATCTCTTTAAGGCAAGACAATGTACAGTTGAAGGTGTCATTGTTAGCCGGTTTGTTAGCTGAGATGCATATTAAACCTACCCTAAGGGAGCAGATTAAAGAGGCACAGCTAGGTGATGTTGCAGTTCAACATATAAGATCTGAGTATGGAAATGAGAAGCAAGATGGTTTTCATGACTCAGAAGATCAAGTAGCTTGTTATAATGGAAGAATGATAGTGCCAGATGTGGACAACTTGAGAAAGTTAGTCCTAGAAGAATCCCATTCTTCCATGTATGCTATGCATCCAGGGAACACCAAGATGTATCGGAATTTGAAAGATCTGTATTGGTGGCCTGGGATGAAGAAGGACGTTGCAGAGTTTGTTCTGAGGTGTCCTGTGTGTCAGCAAGTTAAAGCTGAACACCAGAAGCCTGCAGGAACAATGCAACCTTTACCCATATCACAGTGGAAGTGGGACCATGTGACCGTGGACTTTGTTGTTGGCCTACCCAGGACAAACAAAGGACATGATTCCATTTGGGTAATTGTTGATAGGTTGACTAAGACAACACATTTCTTACCTGTCAAAACAACCTATTCTGCTGAAAGGTTATCAGAGTTGTATGTTCAAGAGATAGTGCGTTTGCACGGAGTTCCTGTCACAATAGTTTCTGACAGAGGTCCTCAGTTTACAAGTCGTTTTTGGGAACAGTTGCACAGAGCCTTAGGCACTAAGCTAAGGTTTAGTACGGCCTTTCATCCGCAGACTGATGGACAGTCAGAAAGGACCATACAGACCCTAGAAGACCTGTTGAGAGCATGTGTTCTCCAGTTCACCGGAAGTTGGGATCTACACCTAAGTTTGATAGAGTTTGCCTATAACAATAGCTATCAACATAGTATTGATATGGCACCTTATGAAGCCTTATATGGTAGATGTTGTAGATCACCTTTGTGTTGGTTTGAGACTGGTGAACGTCAGTTGTTGGGTCCTGACCTTGTGCAGCAGACCACAGAAAAGATTAAAGTAATACAACATAAGATTAAGACTGCTCAGGATAGGCAGAAATCTTATGCTGACAAACGTCGTAGACCTTTAGAGTTCCAGGTTGGAGACAGAGTGTATCTCAAGGTCTCACCTTGGTAAGGGGTCCTTCGTTTTGGAAGGAAAGGGAAGTTAGCTCCTAGATATATGGGGCCTTATCCAATCATCGAACGGATTGGAAAGGTAGCATATAGACTAGAGCTACCACCTGAGTTACAGCGGTTACATCCTGTGTTTCACATTTCTATGTTGAAGAAATGTCACCCAGACACCGAGTCGGTTCTACAACCTATGGAGATAGAATTGAATGATGACATATCCTATGAGGAGGGACCAGTGTCAATCCTTGATAAATGAATTAAAAAGTTAAATAAGAAAGATATAAGTCTTGTGAAAGTCCTCTGGAGCCATCGTGGTGTTGAAGAAGCCACTTGGGAGTTAGAGGATGAGATGAGGAGGAAGTATCCTGCCCTTTTCTCTTAGTATGTTTTAGCGATTTCGGGGACGAAATCCTTGTAAGGGGTGGATAATTTGTAACATCCCTGACCTGGGTTATGAGTTAACCCTAGGTGTTTTGCCTAAATATGTAATTAAATCTTTGTGATTAACTCTGAGCATGTAATTAAGTTTCTCAGAAACATATATTTCAGTATTTGCTCCTTTTTATTTAAAGTTGTAGCATTGTTTTGTTATACAGGGACCCATGTGCAATTTACCCAGTTGAAAGGGTTAGCTTGCAATTTGCACATGATGAGATGTTCCTCTGATGTTGAGACATCATGAGAATCGTTTTGGCAAAGTATGAGGGATTTCCCAAGCTAGGGCACCAAGGTGCAGCTGTGGAAGCAATCCCGGTGCTTGAAACCCTAAATTGGGGTAAAATGCAATTTACCCAAATTAAGGGATACAAATTGTGAAATATGTCATCTAATGTATCTTTTTAGACTCCTGACATCATTAAGAGAAGAAATGATGAGGGAGTCACCTCAATTGAATTATCAAGTTATGAAATATACCTTGTGATTGAATAATCAGGGTATATGTGCAATAGTTCTTTATGTATGTGCCCTATTATTAGGTTGCTCTTATTTGCCTTCTTTTTCTAAGACCTTAAGAGAAGGTTGTCCTTAGAACAAAGAGGAAGGGACGATCAAGTAAAGAAGGAGGGACCTAGTTGGAATTATTAACAACTTGTGAACTAATGTTGAGAATTCTATCCCTAGTATATATACCCTCAACTTCTCTAAGAAAGGGAACTTGCCCTTCGTTCCTTCACTGTTCCATTTCACCAAAAACGACCAAAGACTGCCTTGGAGCTAAGGAGGACGACCAAGGGAAAAAAGGTAGGTTTGGGACCCTTCTTCTTGCCTGATTCTATGGTTAGAACTCGAATTCAAGGTCAATTTGGTGACTAACTCACGAAACTCTACCTTTCTAGCCATCTCTTTTCGTTCTTCCTTGGAGTTTTCACCTTGGCCAACCTGTGGGAACTCAAGGACGCCATTAGAGCTTGGATCTTGAAAGCTTGGAGCTCAAGAAGCAAACTTTAGGCGGGTTTTATAACTCTAAACCCATGCTTTACTATGTACATCTCTTATATGCGGTTAGATGACAGCTCTTCATGTTTCCCTACTTTTCCCTGCTATTTTGCAAGCAAATCCATGGGATATTCGTACTGTTCTTGATCTAGGAGATGAAGGCGTGATTTCCAAGAAAAACCCACCGCTTTTCACTTCCTCAAACGGTCTCAAAAGTTTGCTCTCTCGGTCTCAAGACCGCGAGGTGAGCAAACGGTCTCGAGACCGCGACAGGGCAAACGGTCTTCAAGACCGTTTGGCCCCATTGACCGAGCGTGGACCGTATAATAAATTTGTTCCTAATTATATAGGCTAATTACCCTAAAAATTTGGGAGGCTAACTCCAAGGGAATCGGGAGATATGACCTTTTTAAGTAACAACTGTATTTGAATTTATTCCTGATTTTCAAACGGTCTGAAATTGCCTTTTTGGGCAAACGGTCTCAAGATGGTGTAAGGTCGTTGACCAGGCGTTGACCATATGAGATTACTGTTCAAAATTATGTTAATTAACAACTCACCAAGTTTGATGATCTAATTCCAAACGGGCTAATAGTTGAAGGGTGAATACTAGGGCTAACCCTAGGTGAAATCAGTACTGAAATTATGGTGACCTAGTTAGGGTTTTTAGGGTTGATTGACCTAAACGGTCTCAAGACCGTTTGGGGGTCATCCAAACGGTCTCAAGACCGTGAGGTCAATCAACCATGACCGTTTGGAGGTCTGGGGTCAAGAATAGTTGACCAATTGAAGGAACAATTACACCAAATTACATTGCAATTAAATATTGATATGATCATCAACTCAATAGGTCAGACCTTCATGAATTTGCACTAGAATCCTAAATTGGATGGGCAAACGGTCTCAAGACCGTTTGGAATTCATCCAAACGGTCTCAAGACCGAGAGGACAATCACCCAAGACCGTTTGAATGTCTAAGGTTAAGTAATTTGACCAATTGAGGATTCAATTGCAATTAAGTTATCAATTTAATCAAAATTCTGTTTGTGGATCAATCATGGTTCAACCCCTATCAAATCACCTTAGACTTTGATGAAATCTTGGGAAAACGGTCTTAAGACCATGTGGGGTCCACCCACATGACCTCAAGACCGTTTGGGCCAAGTTTGGGCCCAATTGGAGCTCAATTGAAGGGTTCAACCATTGTGTTGATGCACATTGTTGAGTGTTGATGGGTGAACATTGATAGACCCTAATTGAATCGATTTCATTCCTATTTGGTCAACAATTAAGGGTCAATTGAATAACCAATTGGTTAAGCATAAACTTAGTTGACCCAATCCATAGGTGGTCAACATAGCTTTGACCTTTTGAGGGCTTCAACATCGGTTAACATCATCGATTGTATCTTTGATTTTGTTGATGGACCAAACGGTTGAAACCATGTGAGCCTCGCGGTCTCAAGACCGTGAGAGGGCTCGCAGTCTCAAGACCGTGAGGGGGCTCACGGTCTCAAGACCGCGAGGGGCCTCGCGGTCCTGAGGTCAAAGTGGGCAAATGGTCAACATCTCTTCGCGGTCTTGATATCAACTTGGCCCTCGCGGTCTTAACATTAGGTTGAGCTTCGCGGTCTTGAACCATTTGAAGAGGCTCGCGGTCTTAGAGTCTAAGGAGGCTCGCGGTCTTGGAGTCTAAGGAGGCTCGCGGTCTTAAGGAGGCTCGCGGTCTTGGAGTAAGAAGAGGGCTCGCGGTCTTGAAAAGTCAAATTGGCTAAACGGTCAACACTTTCAAACAATCTCAACTCAATTGAAGAATGATGGTTGAAGGTCAATCAATGTGATCCAAAGTTGACTTCTTTCAATCAATTGATGAAATAAATGGGTCAATGTTGCCCTAATCAAACCCTAATGATAACCTAGGATATTAAGGGGCTAATTGACTAAGACTTTGACCATGATAATGATCAATGGAGTGAAATACCAAGGTACCCCTGAAGCGTAAATTGAGTAATACCTTGATCAAATCAAACCCTAATCACATGATGGTGATGATTTAGCTATGTTAGCTTATGATGACTCAATCCAACCTGATTTAGAGTGATGTTGACATCACCTAATAGTATGAGGAGAGAGAAAGTACTTCTAGAGAGATAGAGTACTTCTAGAGAGAGAAAGTACCCTTTTTAAGTGGAAACTCAACTAAAGTATCTCCAATGCACATGAGTGAGCATAATTAGGGTATGATCCACCTATGTGAGGTCATAGAAACCCTAATTATGATAAATGATGAACCTTTAACTAATCTGAGAGCATCAGTGATGATGTTACTCATACATAATGATGATATGAGTTCAATTCACCCTAATGTGAATAGTAAACCCTAATTCAAGGGTGATGACATGTGATGTGAATAGTAAACCCTAATTCAAGGGTGATGACATGTGATGTGAATAGTAAACCCTAATTCAAGGGTAATGACTTGCATTTGAGTATTAAACTCCAAATTGATGAGAATTAGAGATTTAACTCTTATAGCAAGAGTGGGAAGTATAATTCCTTATTTTTGTATTACCTTTATCAGTTGTATTAACCATGCAGGTTCTGATATGAAGGTAATCATATCCAGGTATGGATGTTGATGTTATATTCATTCAAGGCATGTTGTTAGCCTTATGAATAATTAAAGTAATTTGATGCCTTGTCAATGGCATCCTATGATGATAATGGGTTGTGAGAGCCATGAATACCATCAAGGTCATGCCTTAGAGATGACTTGTGATGAGGATAATGAGAAATGATGATTGATATGAGTTAGGCCTGTTACATTTAGTATTCTTCTTCTATAGCTGCTATGCTACTGTTATTGGTTGGAAAACAATGTATGCTGTTAAAGAATACTGAATGTACCTAACTAATCAAGTATAATGTAGAGCCCTGATCATAGATCCATCATTGTCAGAAATTAAGTGATGGTGAAACAAGTTTTCCTCAGGGAACTCCTGGAGCACATACTTTTGAGTATGTGGGGTACATGGATGTGTAGAACCTTACATCCTAGTGTAGGAAAGAGATGTAGATGTGTAATCCATCCATCCTTCACTATAATTCCATACCGTATCAGTGGTAGGTAAACATGAAACCTCCTGATGATGAAGAAAGCACAGATATCTGTATCAGTGGTAGGTAAATATGAAACCTCCTGATGACAAAGAGAGTACAGAACGCCACTGTGACTCTAGAATAGCGAAGGACCAGTTTACCCTAGTGAGCTATAGTGGTAGAGACACGAGATGTCCTACAAGTGATCCTCTTACTGACTGAGGAAGGTGAAGGTCATGAGAATCCGGCTCTCTTAATGACCTATGTATGATACTGATGTGACTTCTCAGCGATCAGTTGGAGTATGAGTGGTATGCCTCATCTCCACAGGGCATAATGTTGTTTGTAAAACATAATCAACCATGTAGTATAACTTGTTAGAGATGACTCCAAGTTAGTTGATTGATGTTACATTGCAATAGTGTTTATATTCTCCATATCTCCCATATGTTGAGATCTTGTTATAGCTGCAACTGTTATTGATTACTTTGAAGGTTTTACTACTTAAGATATTATTTGATGTTATAATAAAGCTTCTGGCGAAGAGTTATAACTCTCTCTGGGACAATTATGTAAATTTGTCTCACCCCGTAGACTTCAACTTTTTAGGTGGACGTCGGAGACGAAGGAATCAACCTACAGGTGACCAGTCTCAGCAGCAGCAGCACCAGGGACAGCAGTAATCTCAGGTGGAGATTTGTCCTGCCATGTGGTGTAGTTAGAGTCAGTCCTATGTGTCCTCTGTACTCTCAGGTCTTGGAGTCTTGTGTTATGTGATCTTGAGATTTTGTATCTTGATGTATATAATTACTCAAGAAGTAATTATCCTGAGATGTAAACAGTTTATCTCTCTTTATAAAAGAAGTTTTTATGGATCCAAGTTCTTATCTCGAAAAGTTTTAATTTCCCGTGATTTTTGTCTTTCGCTGATTACCGATTCGCTTCCGCTAAGTTTTAATCGTGTTTATGTCATGGTTTGGAGATCAGAGCCCACAAATATCATCAAGAGTAGTAATGATCAATTTTGATATAATGGAAGTAAATTTCTCTCTAGCTAGAGGTTTGGTGAAAATGTCCACAAGTTGATTTTCCCTATCCACGTGTGTAATATAGATATCTTTCTAACCAATGTGGTCACAGGGGAAGTTATGGAGGACCTCTATATGTTTACCTCTACTATTCAATATAGGATTGTGAGAAATATTGATTGCACTAGTATTATCATAGAAGATAGGAGAAGAAATATAATGAACATTTAGGTCTTGGAGCATTTTATTCATCTGTAGGACTTGGGCACAAAAACTGTCAGTTACAATGCATTCATCCTCAATAGTTAAAAGAGCCATTGTGCCTTGTTTCTTAGATAACCAAGAAACTAAGCATTATCCTAGGAGGAAGCAATTGCCACTTGTGCAATATTTATCAATTAAGCACCCTGCATGATCTACATCGCTATAAAAAGTAAGAGTAAAGTCTCTTGACTTGGGATACCATATTCCAAAATTTTGGGTTTTGATTAGGTACCTTAGAGTCCTCTTGACTGGTATAAGATGAGATTTCTAGGTGTTGATTGAAATCGAGCATAACAGCCAACACTAAATATAATATTAGGTCTAGAGGAAGTTAAATATAACAAGCTACCAATCATACCTCTATAGATCTTCTCATCTACCTTCTCACCTTCCTCATCTCTATCAAGTTTGGTGGTTTTTGAGATGAGGGTGTCCATCATCTTGGTGCCCTCCTCCTAAAGTGCTTAAGAGGTTCACTTGTATACTTGCCTTGGTTGATGAAGTTTCCTTCCTTTATTTGCTTGATTTGGAATACAAGGAAGAAAGTAAGCTACCCCATCATACTATGCATAAGAGAACTAAACTCCTTACAAATATCAAGATCAATTCCACCCAATATTATATCATCAACATATATTGAATAATAAAAAATTGCTAGACGTGAGTTTGAGAAAGTGGGTAGAGTCATATTTGCCCATGACATAGCCATTATCAAGCAAAAACTTCTTTAATTTCTCTTACCAAGTTCTAGGGGCTTGTTTGAGTCCATAGAGATCTTTTTGTAAAAAAATAATCATGGTTAGGAATCTTATCATGTTCAAAACCAGTAGGTTGACCCACATAGGCTTCCTCCTCTATTTTATCATTTAAAGTGCAATTTTAACATCAATTTGGTAAAGTAAGGCATTTTTATAGCTAGGAAAGGCAAGTGTCATTCTAATAGATCCACGTCTATCATAAAATGCATAGGTTTCATCAAAATTAATACCTTCATATTGGTTATACCCTTGAGCTACTATCCTAATTTTTTTCTTACCACTTTTTCTCTTTCATCTAGCTTGTTTTGGTAGACCCACTTGGTGCCAATGATCTTCCTATCATTTGGTATTGCCGCTAACGTCCACACTTTGTTATTCTCTAACTTCTCTAGATCCTCTTGCATAGCTAGGATCCATTCATCATCCTTGAGAGCTTCTTTGATGTTCTTTGGCTCAATTTGTGATATGAAGGCATTGTTGGGCTGTTCTTTGTTGAAGGCAACCTCCGTCTTCACCCGTTAAAAAGGATTGACTGTGATAATCTCTTTAGGATTATCTTTAGCAAACATGGGAGTTGGATCCTTCTTTTTTTCTTCTTTCTCTTCTTAATCTACTACCACCTCTTTTCCTTTGTCAATGATGTTGAGCTCTTTTAATATAAGAATCACCTCATCTACAACATCATAATTTCCAATATTCTTTGAAATAGAGGGGTTATTTTCAACAAATTTAACATTGATAGATTCTTCAACTTTAGACAATTCAATGTTAAACACTCTATATGCTCTATTAGTAGTGCTATTGACAAGAAAGAAAGCCTTATATGATTTCACATAAAAATATGTCGAGAGAATCCTTGGTGTTTAAAACAGAACAAGTGTAACATACTAGATCTCGGACCCTACCTTGGAAGTTGACATTTTGGACTTAGCCAAACAAGGTTGAAGGTCAGACATAAATAGATGTTTAGTATGATCCTAATGAGCTAATATATGAATTTATCACCCTAATGTAGCCTAATGTTTTCACATTAGTCTTAAGTTAATAATGAATACATAAAATATGCCACATAACTCATTTTGGTGGTAAGGAACTTAATTGGATGAATAATTTAGATAATGGGTTGTTATTGGGCCATATGACATATCTCATAAAAAGAAGTCTGAAAATTGGAAACAAACTTCAAATTCGTAATGTACATACCAAAATTAGCCTACATGTCAAATTTCATCTAATTTGGACAACCTTGAAATATTAGGATAAGTTTAGGAGAGAAAAAATGAGTTAAAGGCATAAGAAATGAATAATGAGATTATATAACTTTAAAGGATGTAAATAATGTCAAATTTGTATTCAACACATCAAAGATGACTTGTGGATGAACTTTCACCAAATATGGATGTTTTTGTGCAAGTTATGCAATTTTAGGTACATTCTGGACTTTTCAGCAATTTACCCAATGGGGAGGTTTTCTTAGAAAATTGTCACATGAATTCTAATCCTTATATATTCCCTTACCGTTCTTGAGTTTTTGAACTATGGGGCATCTAGTTTCACCTTGGTTTGAAGGTGTTTCTCTCCAAGGGCATTTTAGAGATTACCCTCTTTATAAATGAGCTTATCGTTAGAAGCTATCAACCAATGGGGTTATTTGTTTGATTGGAGGTAGGTTGGGATGGCCTATAAGTGTCCATAAACGAACATTTGATATTCTAGAAGCCTTTATGAGTGGTCCTCTTTCATGGCCATAAAATTCCTAGGCTAAGGACACATGGAATGCTCCATGGACGCCTCATGCTTGACTTCTTCCTTATCTATAAAGGTTTGCATGTCTATGTGCACCCTTAGCATTGGACACATGGAAATTAACTTGAAACCTCATGCTTGACTTCTTCCTTATCCATAAAGGCTTGCATGTCCATGGTCACCCTTATACATGACACATGGAAAGTCTCATAGAAACCTCATACTTGACCCCTTCTTTATATAGCCATATCTACCCCTTCCCAACTCCCAATTCGAAAACTCTTGCTCTCCTTTCTTTACTCTAGCTTAGATCATCATTCCTTCTATGTTTGGCCATGAAGTTTCTGTCCCAAGGTAAAAGAGGTGCCTACCTTGGTGAAGAAGGCTCCTAGGGTTCCAAATTTCTTTATTTAGGATTTCTTAAGCTACTCCTAGATGATTTTGACCAAAACTAGTAAATATCCTCCTTTCCTTCCCTATTTTCATGTTGTTAGTCTTCCTTACACCTTATTCTAGGTTGAAACCATGATCTTCCATGGTGAAACCCCACATAGAACCCATAAACACCTCATATCCATGCTCTTTTGTTAGGGTTTTTCACCTCAAAAGTGGAGAAGGTGCTTCTTCCTTGAGATAGGAGATTTGTTGGAGAAACCAGCCTCTCTCAGCTTGAGAACCTTACTTATTGGACCTATCCACCTTCCCTAGAGGTTCTTTGGAGGCCTAGTCTTGGATCTAGGACTGACTTGGACTGTTTAGACTCTAAAGTTGAGGTACGATGTATCCCCTATTCTTCTATATTGAGCAATTCACCTATGTTTATTCATTCTCTTGGTCCTATGGACAATAGCCTATACATGTTGCTCTTATCTTTTTATATCATTGTTCTTGTGAACTATCTTGTTCATGGTAATCTTGGATATTCTGTTAACTCTTATCTTGTGCCTTGGTGCATGTTGGACTTTTGATGATATGCGCCCACTATGATTTGGATGTTTATTTGTGGACATGTGATGTATTTTTCCCACTTATGAGGTGGATGTATATGTTGGTCACTTTTGTGGTGACACTTTATGTAATCTAACTATACTTTCTACTTGCCTCTATATTTTACATGCTATGCAATTCAGTAGCACAAGAGTAGTATAATTGCATTGGTTTTTGTTCATTGTGAATGATGGAAACAATGTGATATTTTTGGGATAGAGGATGTATGATTCCCCATACCTAGGCAAGATATATGATTCTTGGCCCATGTTATATACATTTGGGTGGTGGATGTATGATTCCCCATGCCCAGGCAAGATGTATGATTCTTGGCCCATGTTATATACATTTAGGTGGTGGATGTATGATTCCCCATGCCTATGCAATATGTATGATTCTTGGCCCATGTTATATAAATTTGGGTGGTGGATGTATGATTCCCCATGCCCGGGTAAGATGTATGATTCTTGTCCCATGTTTCATAAGGTTTAAGATGTATGATTCTTGGCCGCCTTTGTCTTTATATTTTTCTAGGGCTATGTTTATCTCACATGCATGTAGGTTGATGATATAGGGTGTGTGCCCTACTTCCTTTACATGTTCCTTTATGGAACAATCTTTATGTTTTTTAATGGAAATTATTCTTTTGTTATCATATGATTCCAATTCCTTTTCTCTTGATACCCATTTGTGTGGTCCTTATCCTTTCTATGGGAAGTATTTTATATTTGATGTCCATTATTCCATATATTACTCAATTTCCTATTTATTATGCACATACCAGCCTTTGCTGATGTCATCATTTTCTTTTCTTTTTCTAGGGTATGCTTCCTACCCTAGGTGAAGGACTTAGATGATAAGGCATGAAGTTTTAGACTAGTTGAAGGAGTTAAAGCTTGGAGACAAAGTTGTTATGGTTTAGATATCCCTCTACTAGATCCTTATGTTGAGTGATACATGTAAATTCTTTGTGGAAGATTATGATGTTCTTTTATAACCTTGTGATAAATTGAATATAGTCCACATTTTTATTTCGCTGCTATACTTTGGTAGTTTTGAATATCATTTATTGGAGTTGGAAAATTTTGCACCTATCCCAACATACCTTTAGTGTGTTTGGAATGGATGTTTTATTATTCAAATCTTTAGTAGGGAGTGGATCCCCTCTCGGGTCTCACTCCTTACAACAAGGACAACTTAAAATATGAAAGAAATATATATAGAGTTTTCTACCACATCATAACTCATAGGAGGGTTTCTTTATGGAAGGATGAGTAAAAACCTGAAGTACTAACGACTTCATCCCAAAAATTCTTTACAATATCATACTCTAGAATCATATTCCTAGCCATTATTATAAAGGCCTATTATATCTTTCTACAACCCTATTTTTTGAGGTGTACGAGGGGAAGAAAAGTTGTGGGAACAACTAGATTCCTTACAAAACCTTTCAAACATATAATTTTTAAATTCTCCCCCATGGTCACTACGGATAGAGTATCGCTTTTTGAAACTAAGAAGAAGGTCCAAGTATAGAGAGAGAAATCATCGATAATCACAAGGCGTTACTTGATGCCACGAAGAGATTGAGTTCTCATTGGTCCAAATAGTTTAATGTGAAGAAGTTCAAGCGATCTCTTGGTACTAAGTACACCTTTGGATTTAAAGGAGGATCTGGTTTACTTTCCTTGTGTACAAGGTTGGCATTCCTCATCCTTCTCAAATTCCAATTCAGGAAGACCTTTGTCCAATTCCTTTTTTCTAAACTTCTTCAACTAATGCATACATACGTGACCAAGCCAACGATGCCAGAAAGATATATCACCTTTATCAACAACAAGTCATTTACCAATAATAGGCTTAAGAGAATCAAGAATAATAACACAAAGGTTTCCATTTCTAGTTCCCTTATATATAACATTGTAGGAGAGGGAATCTAGAAGCAAGCATTCAAGTGAGGTAAATAAAATATTAAAAACATTATCACATAATTGGATAAGACTAATTAAATTGTGATGTAGGCCATCCACAAGAAGAACATTCTTGATGCATAGTGAATCTCCCACATCACCCTCACCTATAAATTTACCTTTGTTGTTATCACCAAAAGTAATTGATTCTCCTTATTCTTTGTGAACTTGTTGAAGTGGCTTATCTCACCGGTCATATGCGTGGAGCAACCACTATAAACATTCCATTTTCCTTTTACCTACAAGAAAGAAAGATTTCAGTGCCCAATTAAAACCTTAAGATCCGGAGTTATATTGGGGACCATTTCATCTTTGGGTTGGTCCCCTTTTCCTTATAAGGAAAATAAGTACAATAATGATCATCACTCTTGCAATATGCACAAACCATAGGGTTTTTAGATCTGGATGACTCTCCATGGAATGTATGAGGTTCCTTGCTCATTTTCTTACCCTTTGCCTTGCTTTTGGGAGCTCCCTCATATCTCAAACCACTTTTACCATTTTGTTTGGTATAGTGATCTAGAGCTTCATTGAGGGACTTTTCCCTTTGAGAGACTTTTGCAAGGAGGGTCTAAGCTTGTGATTATCATCAGTAAGAGTAATGATAGCTGAAGAAAGACTTGCTAAATCATCTTGATCATGAAGCAAGTCGGCCTCCAAACAGAGGGCTTTATCAAGTAAGAATCTCTCTCAAATGTTATACTAGATATTTCATTACAAGGCAATAAATGTTTAGAAGAAATAACATTAACTCAAGCAAAAAATCTAGAATTCTAAGTTCTAAGAATAGTGAGCTCATCAAGATATATTCTATTTTCATCCTTAAATCCATCACAAGCATGTCTAAGATTGTTAATGTAACATCCCTGACCTGGGTTTAGGGATAACCCCATTTGTTTGTCTTAAATAAGTTGCTTAGAAATTTAATATAATAAAGTGTTTTGTTATCAGGTGACAAACTTATGTTTCAAGTTTGGTCATGTTTGAATAATGTTTGAGCAATGTTCTCTTATTTTGGACCAAAATGCAATTTACCCAAGATAAGGGGTTATATTGAAATATGTCACATGTTTAAGGTACCTCATGTATTTTAACATCATAAGAAAATGAATGATGCTAAGGGGTGGCTTTTGGAAAACCTAAATTCCAAGTTTGAGCTTGTTTGAATAATGCTAGTTCCCTGTGTACCAATTTTAGAAAAAATATAATTTACCCAATATATAGGGTTGATATGAAAATTACCTACTCTAGAGTGTCCCTACTCCATCTATGTATCATTTAGAGGAGGGATAAATAAGGAGACACCATGCTTGAGTCATATTTGAGTGATGGTACTCTTGGTGAGGAAAAGACCAAGAAAGGGTTAAATATGAAACCCCAATTTGAGTTGTATCGGGTTGTAGACTTGATATGGGAGTGCATATCAAACAAGGAGCCATATAGGGGATCCCATATTGGTTTTTGGACTCTTGGTAAATTCCATGACGGCCTAAGCACCTTAAGGAGGTGAAGTGTATCGGTTTACGACTTCCTTGGAAAAGTTGTATCGGGTTGTGAATAAAGTGGTGATTGAGTTGATATATCTTATCCAAAGAGATAAGTAATGGCCGAGATATTATCTCTAGATTATCCTCAAGTGTTTTACATTTCAATATAAATATGAGTGCATGCATGTACATGGGTAAAATATGCATGGAGATGTGGCACCTAGTAGCTTAAAATGATGACACCTTATATACACTCTTTGTCATTAACCTCAAATATATATACCACTCCTTTCACCTATTAGTGGAATTTTTCAAAAACCCTCTTTCTCTTAGATATCATGCATAGTGTCTTGTTATAATTCATAGGAAGAGGGGTATCGTGCATAGAGCCTTGTATCGGCCATAGGAAAGTGATATCGGCTAAGTGAAGGGATATCGACAACAAGTGAGGGATATCGGCCACAAGTGGTGAAGTATTGTGCATAGTGCTGAGGAGCTCAAGTCTTGGACCTTTGATAAGCTCATCTTCAACCTTGGTAATGTGAAGCTTTGGAGCTTGGAGCTTTGAATTTGTTCTTGAGGTGTGTTATATAACTTGAATTCAATTATGTTATTATTTACCATCAATCTTGCCATAGTTGATGATCTACTTTCAATTCAAATTTTCTTGCATAGTTGATGAATCCATGAGTTTTATTAGTGACATAGAACTGTTATCCATGAACTAGAACAGTAATAACACGAGTCTAGAGGTAGATGATGATGACATCATCATGGTCCAACCCGGTATTGGGTTGAAGTACCTCTAACCCGATATGACAAACCCTAGATGATGAGTAAACTGATATGGTAATATGAACACACCACTAGCACAATATACTGATGAGTTTATACCTCATGGATGATATGAGTGACACATACACACATCTTGTACATGATATGGGGTCAAGCACACACCTTATACACGATATGGTGTTGAGTATACACCCTAACCTGATATGGTGTTGAAACTCAACATGGTATTGTGAAATCCGATATGCATTGGAATCCCACACCCCTATCGGTTTGTACACTTGAGCTAGTTGAGACTAATCAGTTTTCTAGCCTATCACTCATAACATGATGAAGGGTAGGATGATACCATGAAGGTTTTGATGGGACATGAGCATAAGGGTCAAACCCGATATGCAAACCCTAAAGATTGAGTACCTAATATGGATGCACGATATGGTGATGAGGATACACCTTTATACCTGATATGGAAGCATGCCTACACCTCTATACCCAAAATGGAGGAAGCGCCTCAATCTAATACACTTGATTGAGTGACAGATGTAGTGTGTTATGTTAAATGATACATTAAGACATAAAGGGTTAATGCATTTTGATAAATATGGGTCAATGTACCTTGAGAAAAGGATTAAGCCAACCTAATGGAGTATGATGTAATCAAAATCCTAGTGAGGGAGAAAGAGAAAATTATACTTGTATAATAATCATGTAATGAGTATACATTGATACTCATAATATGTGTGGAATATGAATTAGGGTTTTGATTCTTGATGAACGTACTGGAAACCCTAATCAGTAATAAAGGAAAACGCTAACCCCAGTGATGGGAAGGTTGTATTTCTCTTGTATTGCATAGTAATGATATGTATTTGATATTGTTGTTATCATGAAATACTAACCATGCTGGTATCATGAGATAATGAGAATAGCTAGGTATGAGCTATGATGTTTCATATAATACATATTATATGGGTCTTGTAAGTCATGGGAAATACTTGTACAATAAGTATAATGTTTATCTAGGTCTTATGACCTAGAGATGGATGTTTCCTAGTGAGAGGTGACAAGATGTTTATAGAAGTCTCATGATCTAGAGATTGATGTAAGAGAAGGAAATGTTCAAAATGAACTAGGGAAATGGGAACATTGTAACATAATAATAATAAATTGTTATAATAATAATAATGAAATATTGGTCATACATGATTTATGGTTATAGCCAAATAAGGGCTATAATGTTTTGAATATGCTAAAATGAGATATGAGGAATACTTGTATCGCATAAAGGATGTGAATGGGTATGATGGCTTGACCGAGGCATAATGCCTAGTAAAGGTGATGTGGTATTCAATGATGAGTTTAAGGGATTGATATCCCATAATGAAAGTGAAAGGGAAACATAAAGGTATCCCAACTACAATGGAATCCTTAGCAATATGGCCATGATCTCACAGGATTGGTATAATCCAATACCTGGCTATAATCTCACATGATTGGTATAATCCAATACCTGGCTGTAATCTCACAGGATTGGTATAATCCAATACCTAGCTGTAATCTCACAAGATTGGTACAATCCAATACCTGGCTGTAATCTCACATGATTGGTATAATCCAATGTTTGACTGTAATTTCATAGGATTGGTATAAACCAATACCTAGCTCAAACATATTCATAGGATTGGTATAATCCAATACCTGGCTAGTAGATTGACTAAGGCTAACAACTAGAAACGAGAATGATTCAATGATATCATACCATGTTAATATTATCACAGGATAAGCTTGATATGTTGGTATAGTATGATGGGTAAATGATACACATGTTTTTCATATTCCTTATAAAGTGAATAGATGATTTACTGCTCTATCATAGAAGGTAACAATGCTTTAAAAGATGAGAATGTTCTAATCTGCTTATCAATAGTGATTAATCTTACCTATTCATATAAAAGAACCTCTGCTCAGTTTTATACTATTTACCTGTGATAATCACATTGTTGGCAGATAGTTATATCTCTCACTGGGACTTGTGTCTCACCCCGTGGGATCCACATTTTTTAGTTGAACGTGCATGAAGAGGTAGAGACAGTTCTATAGAGGAAGGACATCAACAATAGGGACAACAATAATAGCTTAGGTTGAGTGTACTTTCTGTCGTGTCTTGTAGATAGAAGTCATATGTGTCGTCTCTGTACTCTCATGTCCTTGGAGTCAGTATGTGATGGTTTTATGAATGATCTGAGATTTTGGCTTGATTGACTCAAGGTTTTATGTTTCTTATGTATAGGTTTTGGTAAAGCAACTAGTTATGTTATCCTCGAGATGAGATGGTACATTGTATGTACAATGTGAACCATGATGTATATAAAGTTTGGTTTTCTTCTTTAAGAGTTTCCTAGAAATAGATCTCTTTGCAAAATGGTTTTAATTATTAGTGTTTTTGTTAATCCACTGCTAATGTTTATTTTGTAATTATTACTGGTGGTGATTTGCCTTGATTCAATGTTGGGTTGTCACAGTTAAACTTGGCAACAAGGTTATCATTTCCAGTTCTAATCAAAACAAGCTCATTAAGGAGAGTTTGTTCTTCATCTTGAAGACTATTGATGTTCTTAAGATAAATACCACTCTCAAACTCAACTCCATTGTATTTTAGTGCAAGTTCAAGAAATATATCTTGTGGAGAATCAATACTATCAAGATGAACCTTTTCATTTTACTCAAGGAAATCAATTTTAGCATAAAAGTCATTAATAATTCTCCCTAACATTTTCTTCTTGGATTTTCATTTAGAATAAAAAGAATGGGAAACATTAATCATGTGAATGAGGCTTATTTAGATGGTTCATTAAAACTTACCTCACTAACCTCACATATGTCTTTACTAGTTGAGGCCATGAGAGCAAGGTGACATTCTCCCTCATTGGAGCTGGAATTACTAGAAGAAGACTCCTCCCATGTGGCATGGGATGCACTTTTGCTTCTTGTTTCCTTCTTGTCCTTCCTCTTGAACTTGATTTCCTTCTTGCAATCCTCCTTCTTCTTGGAGCTTCTCTTGTGGTAGGACTTCTTTGCCTTGGGGCAATAATTCTTATATTGTCCTTTTTGGCCTCACTCTATGCACCTTGAAGTACAAGAGGAGGAGGGTTTTCCCTTGAAGTGTTTCCCCTTTGAGTAGTTATCTTCATGATCACTAGGGGATTCATCTTCACTAGGGGATTCATCTTCACTTGAGGATGGAGTACCCTGACAAGCAAGTTGTTGTTAAAGAACAATGGTCTCCACTTGAGCTTTGAAGGCATTTTCCTTCATCTTCTTTGACTCCTCTTCAATTTTTTCTTCTTCTTCTTGCTTGTCAAGTCTAGGATCATCGCCTTGAAGATTCCCATTAAGTGCTTTGGTATAATCTCACCAAGGGTTCTTGTTCTTCAATGGAGGTCACCTTGGATTGCCACCTCTTAGGAAGAGACCTAAGGATCTTGTAGTTGATGGTACCTTGATCCATGGTTTCGCCCAAAGATGCAAGTCCATTTATAATGGTGTTGAGCCTTGAGTACATATCATTCAGTCTCTCCTACTTACACAGCTTGAAGATATCAAGGAGACCTTTGAGCATGTAGACCTTGGACTCCTTGACTTTCTTGGTCCCTTCATAGGTGATGCATAGTATGTTCCATATCTCATGCGTGGTGTCCCAAGAAGAGACCCAATTGAATTTGGAGGGAGTGAGGGTTGCATAAATGATGCTAATGGCCTTTTCATTTAGCCAAGCCTTCTTTAATGTTGCTTCATCCCAAGTAGCTACATATCCTCACGGATCCTTGTAGGGAAGGATGACCACTTTCCAAGTCATAGATCATCCCTTGTAAGTAGAACTACATCCTCCTCTTCCAATAGTGGAAGTTTGTGTTGTCAAAGATTAGATGTCTCATGGAGAATCCACCCTCCAAGTTTAGAGAACATAGAAGTTTGTCACCCATCTTCTCATCTCATGGAAGATCTTGTCAGATAAGACTGTAGCTCTGATACCACTTGTTGGATCAATGGGCTTTACAAGTGAGGGTTGAATAGATGTTAAATAGTTAAACAATATTGATTGGACTTTCAAAGTACTTCAAGAGATAATATTGCAAGTATTGAATTTTATGTACAACTAAACATACATAAAAAGGATGAGAGAGACTGAAAGATGTCAAGAATAAGCTATGTATATTGGTTCCAAAATCATAACTAGAAGAATGTACATCCACTACCAAGAGAGGTTAAACCCTAGGATTTTGCAACCGTTGTATACTTATATTGCATTATAAGACATAAAATAAGACATTCCTTCTACAGGGAAAGGATACCTAGCATTCCTTTTCAAGGATCAAAAGGAGCCAATGAACCTTACAAGGTATTTCCTATCCTTTGAGCAAGATTCTTCAACCTCTACAAGGGCTTACCCAATTTTGAAAGGATATGGACACCTTCACCAAGGAGCTCCCTGTTATAACCTCATTTTCCAAAACATGTAATGAGATTTGTGAATCTCCTTTAAAAGATAAATAAGATCAATGTTTGATTTCATGGTTTGATTTGAATGAATTTTGTGTATGATAGCCTTGCATGCTTTCTTGACGGGCCTTATTGGCCATTAAGCCCAATTGAAAGAAAAAGAAAAAGAAATGAAAAAGGAATTCAATGGGATAATGGGATATATAAGAAAATGAATAAAGGATGATTAAAAGGCTAAAATATATTTTCCAAAAAATAGAATTTCGAGTTATAAAGGTTCCTTGGGGTTCAAGGAACTCAGGATAATTATATAATAGCAAGGGAAATAAAGAATATGAGGAAAATATGAATAAAAGGGGGTTTTCTTGCAACGAAAGAAAAGGAACCATTTAATTAAGATAACAAGCACAATTTTAACAGGATGAAAGATAAAATCATAAAAGACGTTCCCTTAAAATTTGAGGCAAAAAGAAGTTCAGAGTTGGGAGTTATCGATTTTTCAAGATTATCTTCAAAATAGGATTTTCCTTGAGAATTTGGGAAATCTTTCCCTTTTCGTTTAAGCACGGTTGATAGTGGCCGTTGGATCTTGATCCAACCCACCCCGCTCATCGTCTAGAGTCCCAGAGGGACGCAGACTGTAGCTCGATCAGGGGGGATTTTCCCCTCCATTTCCCAATCGATCCAGCGCATCAGCGCGCTTGGAAGGTGTCCCAACGACTTCGGCTTGAGGAAACAAACCTTCCAGACCCTATTTTGATGGGTTTTTATCGTGTCTTCGAGAAATGGCCAATTAGGCAAGGAACTAGTAGATGGAGGGGTTAACAAACCCTAGGTAGAGACCCCCATAGCCTATAAATAGGCCCCCGGGTGGTTGCTCTCACCCTCATGATCTTTGGCGGAAGATTCCTAAGCCCTAGCACCCTCTCCCTCTCACGATTGCTCGTGCTCAGGCGAGGTCGCCGCCGCGGCGCCGCCACATTTTGAAGAACAAAGAAAGGAGAAGGAGATGATTAGTAGTTGCAGGATCAAGGACCACAGTGTCCCCACGTGAGATCCAACATCCCCTGAGTAGCGAGCCTGACTTGCCGGAGTAAGTGGAGCGGGTCAACGCGAGGCGTTTGATCGAGGGTCCATCGTGGACCAAGGAGATCCAACGAACTGGGCTTTTGGGGTGCGCATTCATCAGGGTCAGTGGGGGCATTTGACATGGAGTGTTAGATTCAAAGGAGGTCCATAGGCACATCGATCCAATGATCCAAGAATTTCGGTAAATCTTTGTCTCTGCCAAATAATCAAGAAAATTGTTTTTCCTTGCTAAAATCATAGTAATAGCTAGGAACCTCATATGAAGAAACTTTATATATGAAAGTTGGGTAGTAAAATGAAAGGAACTTGATAAAAATGATTGGAGAACCTGATTATAGTTAGTTTGCAAAAGTAACTTGTTTTGTTAGAAAAATGCATTACAAGTTAATTAGAAACCCTAATTGTACATAAAGAGTGATTCTTTGTAACTTAATAGGTTAAATTGAGGATTATTAACCTGTTAATTGATAACATGGAGTTTTCATCCATTTTGAGTACAAATATGGTTAATTTAGGGTTTATGAATATAAATGAAAGATAATGTACATGAAAACCCTAATTTAGGGTAAAAGAAGAAGAAAACCATGTTATTTTAGATTAAGGAAGTAAATTGCTAAATAATGATCCTAAAACTATTAGGAATATTAAAAGGAGAGGATTTAAAGGTTTTAAGTGGATTTGATGAATTAGGGTTCATAATAATTAAGAATGAAGGCAAAACCCAAATTTCCAAGGAAACCCAAAAATTGGAATAGAAACCATAAGGAATAAGAAGGAATTGGATAAGTTTTGATAAAATGTAGTTGGATTGTTTATTTCAGGGTTTCTATGAAATTTGCTTGATTGATTGGATTTTCTCTCTTTACAAAGTTATTTTTGTATCTGAATCTGCATAACAGGTATGCGGTTACGCTTATGATTATCCTGACTAGTTTTTCGAGGATTTTATCGATGTTTCCCTCATGGTTGAAATAAATTGTTTGATGCTTTTATTTCATGCAAATATAGAGTGACTATGATTATCACTATGATTATACAAATATAACTGGCTAGATTCGGGTCCACCCCTGTGGCTATGCAAGGGCTAAAAAGGATAACCTAGAGTAAGGTCTAGGCTGTCATGAGTTAGAAATTGGGCTACACATGTGTAGTGCCATGAGACTCTTAGCTTTCCATGAGTTAAGGAGTGGGATATCTACAGGTAGTGCCATGTGACTCAGCCCTAGAAACTGATTCACCTGTTAGGTGAAATCATGAGGAGTATAATGGGGATCTACCTTAAGGGTGGTAGTGTCCAAGTCCACTGCAGGGACAACGCGGGGGATAGGGTACACATGGATCGCGCAGTTATATTTAAAACGTAAAATTGTTTGTTAAACTGTAATTGATTGCAATACATTGTTATGAATAATTGCATGATTAGTGTTTCCCCCACATACCAGCTTTGGCTGACCGACGTTTTGTTTGTCGGCATTTTAGGTACAAAACCAAAAATGACAAAAAGTAAGTCGCCATATTATGAAATACACAAATTAAAGTTCAAGGAGGATTAGTTAGACTAGTTCCAATTCTAGATAGAATTTTAGAAATCCCAATTTTTCAAAGGTATGCAAAATTTTATTTATTATAAATTTTCAGTATAGTCTAGTGGAATTTAATAATTGTTACCAATTATTTGTTAAACCTTGATCTGGAAAATCTAGTTAACGACACCGACCTTTATGTCTCCCTTAATTGGGGGTTACTGGAAGGTGGGGTCATTACATTTGGTATCAGAGCCAAGGTTCTCCACTTAATTGTTAATAATTATTAGATTTTACAAACTCTGTAGAACCCAAGGGAGTTATTAGAGGATTTTCTAAAAGACTGAGGTGTCTAGAAAAGGACCACTTCTGGGGGCTGGCAAAATTTTCCTCCGCACCGCTAGTCGTAATACGAGGACTCCCCAATTGTGTGACTGCCTGGCCGATGTCCTAGGATCTGAATCGAAATAAGATACCTTAGGACTCTCTCATCTTATTCATCCCTTCTCATCACATATTCTATTAAGGACTTTAAGAGTTAGGGTTTTCTCTCTCTTCCTCACCCTCATGTGTTATGGGCAAGTAAGTTAAGGATTAAGGAATCCTCCATCAAATTAATAAAAGATATGTAATGAGACGTCACTGACAAAAGTATAATTAGTTTAATGATAAACTAAAGGTCTATTTGTTATGCTTATGTAGATGGCTCGTACAAAGATAGTTGCTATCCCTGAGGGTACTGGGAACCCAGCTAGGAGTGCTTGGCCTCCCCAAAAAGGAAAGGGGTCTTCAGAGAAGAGGAAGAAGAACCATGATGGTGAATTCTCTAAGAAGAGAAAGAGGCCTGAAGAGAGCACTCATAAGGTCCCTAACCCTGACCCGATACCCTTCGGAAACCTTAATCAAGAGCAGGACCAAGGGTATGAAGAGCAACATGTGTACGAGGAAGTAGACCATATGGAAGAAGACCAAGCTGGAGGTCCAGAACTGACCATGATGATCCACACCCCTAAAGCCTTGTGGATGGAGTAATAGAAGAAGTTGATTGAGGCTATCAATGCCTTGGCCCTCCGAGACCTAGCTAGAGCTGAGAATGGTGAGCCACTTCCGATTCTTCCTCGACTAGGAGCCACTGTCCTGGACTTCGTCAAGTTGAATCGAGAAGTTCTGGGGAGAAGACAAGACAGAGGTAGTCGACAAAGCGGAAGCTTGGCTGCTTGCAGTCGAGAATGGATTCTGCATGCTTGAAGTTCAGCCGAGCAAGAAGGTCCTCTTTGCTGCTCATCTCCTGGAAGGAGCAACTAAGATATGGTGGGAGACCCACATTACCGGCCGAGATTTGATAGAGGAACCCATGGCTTGGGTTGGGTTCAAGATGATCTTCACCGCCAGATTTGTCCCAGTCTCAGCTAAGAAGGAAAAGGAAAGGGAGTTCACTAACATGACCCAAGGAAACTCTTCTGTGGCAGACTTCGGGTGCAAATTTCAAATCCTAGAGCATTTTGAGTACAAGATGGATGAGGAAAGAAGGGTGGACCACTTCATAGAGCGTCTTCACCCTGCCATCAGGCCCCATGTGATGGCAAGCAAGCCTAAAACTTTTGCCAAAGCCTACAACACTGCTTTAGACACGGAGAGGACTGTGATGCCTGCCCAGTTTCCACCTAAGGGGTACTTGGGTTTCACTGAAGGAGCTCAAGGCTCGAGAAACAACCACTAGAAGGTTCAAGGATGTCATCAGGCTAAAGGAAAACATGGAGGAAAAGGGAAACCCCGTCAAGAGAACAACCGACCTCCTTGCCACACTTACAGAAAGGGGCACGTCGGTGAATGCCGCTACAAGAAGAAGACATGCTTTTGACGCCACCAAGAAGGACATCTGCAATACGTCTATCCTATGCCAGATCCCAGAGGACCATGACAAGTGGCGACCCCACCTGTAGCAGCCCCACCTATGGCAGCCCCACCTATAGCTGTAGCCCCACCTGATGGAGAGAGAAGACAAGCTCGGGTGTTTGCCATTGACAATGAGGAGGCTCAAGTTAATGCCAATCGGTTGATCGAGGGTAATAACCCTTAGATTTTTCTTTTATGTTTTAAGTTAAGCATGTAATGGTCTAATGCATGATGAACAATAATGTAGGCATGCTTGAAGTCATGGGACATAATGTAAAAGCTTTGTTTGACTCTATATCTACTAATACTTTCATTTTGAGAAATCTTACAACTATGCTTTGTTTGGATATCAAGGATTTAGGGTATGTCCTAGATGTTACAACCCCAAGTGGCCAAATCTTTACTTCCCTTTTGAAAACTCTGGTGATACCTGTGAAATATCAAGATCACGAGTTTCCTACAAAATTTATCCTGCTTGACATGAATGATTTAGATGTGATCATTGGAATGGATTGGCTTTATACTTATAGGGCCAACTTTTATTGTAGGGAGAAGAAAGTGATCATTAAAAGACCAGGTCACCCACCTTTTGTCATTAGGGGTAGGAAGGATGCCACCACCAGCCTGTATGTGTCAGCCTTGAAGGCAGAGCAGATGATGAGTAAAGGATGTTAAGCTTTCTTAGCAGTAGTCACCGAGCCACAACCCAAGGTGCAACCCTTAGAGGAGATAGAGGAAGTCTGAAGCTATGCAGATGTTTTCCCAGATGATCTACCTGGGATTCCTCCCGAAAGAGAGGTAGATTTCTCCATAGAGTTAGCTCCTGGTACAAACCCTATTTCCCGAGCACCTTATAGAATGGCCCCTGCCGAGTTGCTTGAGTTAAAGAAGCAATTGCAGGAATTTCTAGACAAGGGTTTTATCCACCCTAGCACGTCACCATGGGGATCACCAGTTCTTTTTGTAAAGAAAAAGGATGGTTCGCTCCGAATGTGCATAGACTACCGGATGATCAACCAGGCTACCATTAAGAACAAATACCCTTTACTCTGGATAGATGACTTGTTTGACCAGTTGACGTCAGCTCGAGTCTTTTCCAAGATCGACTTGAGATCGGGTTACCACCAGTTGAGGGTCAAGAGTGAGGACATCCCGAAAATAGCTTTTAGAACCCGGTATGGCCACTATGAGTTTGTGGTTATGCCTTTTGGGTTGTCCAATGCACCTAGTGTGTTCATGAACCTTACGAACAGTGTGTTTCAACCCTTCCTTGACTCATTTGTCATAGTGTTCATAGATGACATACTGGTTTATTTAGATGACTTAGATCAACATTGAGACCACCTAAGTAAAGTCCTTGATATCTTAAGAAAGCAGAAGTTCTATGGGAAGTTCTCTAAATGTGAGTTTTGGATAGACCGAGTCATGTTCCTTGGACACATCATCTCAGGAGGAACGATCGTCGTAGATCCAGCTGAAGTGTTGGCAGTTTGAGACTGGCCAACACCAAAGAACCCCTCCAAGATTCGAAGCTTCTTGGGGTTAGCAGGATATTATCGGTGCTTCATCGCGAATTTCTCAAAGACCGCCTTGCCTTTGACTACGTTGACTCAGAAAGATGTGAAGTTTGTGTGGTCTGATGTTTGTGAGGCTCGTTTCCAGGAGCTGAAAGAGAAGATGACCACTGCACAAATTTTGACTCTACCATCAGGCAATGAGGGTTTCATGATTTTCACCGATACATCAAAGATGGGACTTGGCTGTGTGTTGGAACATAATCAGAATGTGGTTGCATATGCCTCCCAACAACTCAAGCCCAACGAGGTGAATTACCTGAAACATGACCTGAAGTTATCTGCTATCATCCATGCCCTGAAGATTTGGCGGCATTACCTTTATGGTGCTATTTTTAAAATATTCACAGACCATAAGAGCCTGAAGTATCTTCTGACGAAAAAAGACTTGAACCTACGACAACGACAATGGATGGAGTATATGAAGGATTACGACTTCACCATTGCCTTTCATCCGGGAAAGGTGAACGTCGTAGCTGATGCTTTAAGTCAGAAACAACTAAGGTGTGTAGTTGTGTTGTCCAGACAGTGGAAGAGCTTAGAAAAGCTGGTGGAATGGTCACCTCAACCGGTAGATGATCGAGTTCGATTGGCCAACATCCAGATATAGTCTGAATTGTTGAGTGAGATTGTTGCAGCAGTGTTGGCCAGTGGAGGACTTGACAAGATGAAAGACTTGATGCAGAAGCCTCAGACCCATCTTTCATTGGGAATAGATGAAGGAATCTGATTTGAGAATCACATATGGGTTCCTGAAGATTCACCGTTGAAGGAATGTATCCTATAAGAGGCTCATGGTTCAAAATACACGGTGCACCCAGGGACTACAAAGATGTTTAAGGGGATGTAGAGGTTTTTCTGGTGGCCAGGAATGAAGAGAGACATTGCAACTTATGTAGCCAGTTGTCTTACATGCCAAATGGTGAAGGCTGAACACCAACGACCTGACAGACTTTTACAATCTATAGAGATTCCAGAGTGGAAATGGGAGCAGATCACCATGGATTTTGTGTTGGGTCTACCCCAGACCAAGTGAGGTCATGATGCGATATGGGTTGTGGTAGATCGCCTAACCAAGTCAGCACACTTCCTTTCCCTAAAGACCACTACCAAGGTGTCAGATTTAGCTGAGCTATATGTCAGAGAGATAGTGCGCTTGCATGGCGTACCCGGTTCCATCATCTCGGACAGAGACCCAAAGTTTTCTTCCAATTTGTAGAAGCAGGTTCAAGAGGAACTAGGTACAAGGTTGAAGTTCAGTACCGCTTATCACCCCCAGACAGATGGTCTGTCAAAAAGGACAATTCAGACCTTAGAAGATCTACTGAGAGCTTGCGTGCTCGATTGGGGTGGATCATGGGAGCAGTACCTACCTTTAGCCGAGTTTGCTTACAATAACAGTTACCAAGCCAGTATCGGGATGCCTCCATACGAAGCTCTATATGGGAGACCATGTCGGTTTCCACTTCACTGGGATGATGTTGGTGAAAGGACCTTATTGAGGTCAGATGAACTCCAAGTGTATGCTGATAAAGTCACTTTGATCAGGCAAAAGCTAAAGAGAGACCAAGACCGACATAAGTCGTATGCTGATGCGAAGCATACTGATGTGCATTTTGCTATGGGAGAACATGTTTTTCTGAAAATCCGACCGCTCTGAGCTATAGCTAAGAATAGAAGAAAGTTGAGTCCCCGATACGTGGGTCCGTTTGAACTGTTAGAACGGATTGGTGAAGTCGCATATCGTTTGGCGTTACCCCCTCAATATGGTATGATGCATGACGTGTTTCACGTGTCCAATCTGAAGCAATATGTGCAAGATCCAAGCCATGTGCTGAGCATTGAACCTATAGAGCTTCAAGGAAAGCTAACTTATACTGAGTTGCCTTTGCAGATTCTAGATACCAAGCTAAAAGAACTCAGAAATAAGAATATAGAGATGGTAAAGGTTCTTTGGAAGCACCATGGGGAGGATGAGGCCACATGGGAGCTAAAGACGGACATGGAAAAAACATATCCTGATTTGTTTGTTTGATTGTTGAATTTTGAGGGCAAAATTCCAATAAGGAGGGGAGGATGTTATAACCTCATTTTCCAAAACATGTAATGAGATTTGTGAATCTCGTTTAAAAGATAAATAAGATCAATGTTTGATTTCATGGTTTGATTTGAATGAATTTCATGTATGATAGCCTTGCATGCTTTCTTGATGGGCCTTTAAGGCCAATTGAAAGAAAAAGAAATGAAAAAGGAATTCAATGGGATAATGGGATATATAAGAAAATGAATAAAGGATGATTAAAAGGCTAAAATATATTTTCCCAAAAATAGAATTTCGAGTTATAAAGGTTCCTTGGGGTTCAAGGAACTCAGGATAATTATATAATAGCAAGGGAAATAAAGAATATGAGGAAAATATGAATAAAAGGTTGTTTTCTTGCAACAAAAGAAAAGGAACTGTTTAATTAAGATAATGATCCCAATTTTTTCAAGATGAAATATAAAATCATAAAATAGGCTCCCTTAAAATTTTAGGCAAAAAGGAGTTAAGAGTTGGGAGTTATCTATTTTTCAAGATTATCTTCAAAATAGGATTTTCCTTGAGAATTTGGGAAATCTTTCCCTTTTCGTTTAAGCGCGGTTGATAGTGGCCGTTGGATCTTGATCCAACCAACCCACCTCATAGTCTACAGTCCCAGAAGGATGTGGTCTGTAGCTCGATCAGGGGGGATTTTCCCCTCGGTTTCCCAATCGATCCAGCGCATGAGCGCGCTTGGAAGGTGTCCCAATGACTTCGGCTTGAGGATACAAACCTTCCAGACCCTATTTTGATGGGTTTTTATCATGTCTTCGAGAAACGCCCAATTGGGAAAGGAACCAGTGGATGGCGGGGTTAATAAACCCGAGGTATAAACCCCCATAGCCTATAAATAGCCCCTCGGGTGGTTGCTCTCACCCTCACGATCTTTGGCAGAAGATTCCTAAGCCCTAGCACCCTCTCCCTCTCTCGATTGCTCGTGCTCAGGCGAGGTCGCCACCGCGGTGCCGCCGCGTTCTGAAGAACAAAGAAAGGAGAAGGAGATGAGAAGTAGACACAAGATTAAGGATCCTAGTGTCCCCGCACGAGATCCAATGCCTCTTGAGCAGCGAGCCTGACTTGTTGGAGTAAGTGGAGCGGGTCAACGCGAGGCGTTTGATCGAGGGTCCATCGTGGACCAAGGAGATCCAACAGAGCGGGCTTTGGGGGCGTGCGCGCATCAGGGTTAGTGGGGGAATTTGATGCAAAGTGTTAGATTCAAAGGAGGTCCATAGGCACATCGATTCAACGATCCAAGAATTTCGGTAAATCTTTCTCTCTGCCAAATAATCAAGACAATTGATTTTCCTTGCTAAAATCATAGTAATAGCTAGGAACCTCAAATGAAGAAACTTTATATATGAAAGTTGGGTAGAAAAATGCAAGGAACATGATAAAAATGATTGGAGAACCTGATTACAGTTCGTTTTGCAAAAGTGCCTTGTTTTGTTAGAAAAATGCATTACAAGTTAATTAGAAATCGTAATTGTACATAAAGAGTGATTCTTTGTAACTTAATAGGTTAAATTGAGGATTATCAACCTGTTAATTGATAACATGGAATTTTCATCCGTTTTTAGTACAAAGATGGTTAATTTAGGGTTTATGTCTATAAATGAAAGATAATGTACATGAAAACCCTAATTTAGGGTAAAAGAAGAAGAAACCCATGTTATTTTAGATTAAGGAAGTAAATTTCTAAATAATGATCCTAAAACTGTTAGGAATATTAAAAGGAGAGTATTTAAAGGTTTTCAGTGGATTTGATGAATTAGGGCTCATAATAATTAAGAATGAAGGGAAAACCCTAATTTCCAAGGAAACCCTAAAATTGGAATAGAAACCCTAAGGAATATGAAGGAATTGGATAAGTTTTGATAAAATGTAGTTGGAATGTTTATTTCAGGATTTCTATGCAATTTGCTTGATTGATTGGATTTTCTCTCTCTAAAAAGTTATTTCTGTATCTGAATCTGCATAATAGGTATGTGGTTACGCTTATGATTATCCCGACTAGTTTTCTGAGGATTTTATCGATGTTTCCTTCATGGATGAAATAAATTGTTGGATGCTTTTATTTCATGCAAATATAGAGTGACTATGATTATCACTATGATTATACATATATAACTGGCTAGATTTGGGTCCACCACTGTGGCTATGCAAGGGCTAAAAAGGATAACCTAGAGTAAGGTCTAGGCTGTCATGAGTTAGAAACTGGGCTACACATGTGTAGTGCCATGAGACTCTTAGCTTGCCATGAGTTAAGGAGTGGGATATCTATGGGTAGTGCCATGTGACTCAACCCTAGAAACTGATTCACCTGTTAGGTGAAATCATGAGGGGTATAATGGGGATCTACCTTAAGGGTGGTAGTGTCCAAGTCCACTGCAGGGATAGGGCAGGGGATAGGGTACACATGGATCATGCAGTTATATTTCAAACATAAAATTGTTTGTTAAACTGTAATTGATTGCAATACATTATTACGAATAATTTCATGATTAGTGTTTCCCCCACATACCAGGCTGACCGACGTTTTGTTTGTCAGTGTTTTAGGTACAAAACCAAAAATGACAAAAAGTAAGTCGTCGTATTGTGAAATACACAAATTAAAGTTCAAGGAGGATTAGTTAGATTAGTTCCAGTTCTGGATAGCATTTTAGAAATCCTAATTTTTCAAAGGTATGCAAAATTTTATTTACTATAGCTTTTTAGTATAGTCTAGTAGAATTTAACAATGGTTACCAATTAAATGCTGAACCTTGATCCGGAAAATCAGATAACGGCACCAACCTTTCGGTCCCCCTTAATTGGGGGTTACTGGAAGGCGGGGTCATTACACTCCCCTTCTTGCAATAAGTGCTCTTCCTTGAAGGAATTACCCACTCTTCTCAAGGATCTTCAACCTTCTCCTTCTCCTTCTCATTCACCAAGGAGAAGCTTTCACCAACTTAGCTTTCAAGAAAGGGATTAGGAAAGGGATGATTGAAAGCTTCACAATGATTACAAGTAAGTAGCTTTCTTACAAACAACCTATCTCACTAATATTGACATTTTGATTAGTAAGAGAGTGAGAGAAATGGGCTCTTAGTAGACAAATCCACTCAACTATATCTAGGAGCATAAGAAGCAAACTTGGGATGAAGCCCAAGGGTCCCTATTTATAGTTTGGTATGTCTATTGGCCACTAGAAGCACTTAGCGATGAATTCTAGTTGTTTGGGGTGTAGCAATGGATCTATTTTTTATGATTGGAATAGTCCAACGGCCACAAAAACTTTTTCTACACACTCCACGTAGTGCAATTAGTCAAGTTTCAATAAAGTAAACTCGACCGATAGAACTATGTAAAAACAAATTTGAAGTGTCAGTCAAGTTTATCCTGGATTAAACATAGCTAGCAGCATAAATTTGTTTTGGGTATGTAGAGTTGTCGGTTGAGTTTGTCTTAGGAAAACTCATAAGACCCTGGTACTTCCCAAAATCCATCAAGGGTGTCGGTCAAGCTTATCAGATATAAAACTCGGCTGAAAAAAGTCCCTACAACAAATTTTGGAAATTACCATTTGAGTGCTTAAATATCCACTTTAAGTGCTCCTAATTTTTGATCATCTTAATTACAAGTCATAGCATCAATAAAAATGATTACAAAAAAATGTCTTCAGGGTTTTAGGGAATTTTACACAAAACTGCAGTTGCATTGACTTTGGTTTGTATTTGGTCAAGCTAGGCGTTGATTGAGTTGATCCTTTTCATGTACCTAATACCTAAAATAAATCCCAAATAGATATATTAGATATATTTGAATGGAATGGTTAAATCATCATCAAAATATTGACAATGTATAATTGTTAGGTCAACACAATAGTGAAAGGAAATTATGCTTATAAAAGATGGAAAATGTAGAGAAGATGATAGTGAAACTATGAAGGGTCATGGGAAAAGAGAATAGAAAATGTTGTAGGTCTATTCAGCTAAGTGTTTCTACTTGTTGAATGATAAGAACACATAGAAGCATGAGGATCATAAGATAGATGTACAAAGCTTAGAAAACAAAATATCTAAAATAGTTAATAGAAGGCTATGTGTATAGTTGACTAGGAGTTTGTGATAGAGAATGTAAATGTGGCATTTATGGGCTACATATGTAACTTTGCCCTCTATTTTGTAGAGATAGTCAAACTATAATTATATAATTCCAATACATACATACATACATACATATACACACACACACACACACACACACACACACACACATATATATATATATATATATATATATATATATTTGTGTGTGTGCATGCATGACTCAAGCATAAAAGAAATAAAGATGTATCTGATGATTATTATCTCCTAAAATAATGATTCCAATCTATTGAACTATGAGTTATATTTGGGTTTTCTAACTCATATCTACAATAATATTTTTGAGGATATTGTGAAGGGTATATTTCATATGAATCAATAAGGTGATGTGGATATAGGAAAATATGGCATCAGGTAGCCAGTGGAAATAAAAAATTATTGCCATATTCTCCATTAAACTAGTGGATTACATCAACAACTATATAATGGGAAAGATTGTTTCAATAATATACCTGATCCTGGAGCAAGTCCAACGATAATCTCCTTGTCATTGTAGTTGTGCAACTGTCTTTTAGTTTCTCTCAGACGATGTCTGTAGTAGCTCCTAGTCTTCACCACAGACAACATGCTAACGTTGTCCTCCTAGCAGTAGGAAACAACCTCCATGCCTCTATGTAAGTCCACACGACTGCCTAGAACTCCTATCATTCTACTAGAGCAGACATGAATGAGTTGTCCCTCTCATTGGTATACTAGTCAAAAAATTTCTCTCCCACAATTGTTCTCCCTTTCTATCCCTCCCTTTATTGGGTAAGACTTGCTTGAGTTCCCTTGGTTATCACAACGATAGAAGAAAAACAATTGCTAGACACAATTGATGTGCCTGTCAAGCCCCCAATACCCCTCTATTTATAGGAGGGTTAGAGTGAGGGAACCTGGTATGTGTGGGAGTGGAAAGGATTGAAATCTCACAAAAATTCACAACCTATGACAGGTGAAATTGTCTGTTCGCTAAATGAACCAATCAGTTGCCATGCGAGCTGATGGCTTCATCAAGTGAACCTACATTTTTACATGCTTCCCAATGGTATATATATTGGCAATTCTAATCCAATTAATGCATGACATATCGTCAATACTAATCCTTGAAGCAATCAAATTGCACCATGAATCGGGAATATTGCTTTGTGAAATTGTCGTCTCACAACCACAAACCGATCGACTAATTGAACTGGTTATTTTGCTCCCTAGGTCATCTAGAATTCAGCCAATTCAATATCCAATCAATCTGACACTCCAATCGGTCAATTCAACACTATCAATCTGACGCTCCAACTGGTCGATTCAACACTTGAACCAGTCAGTTGTGAGTCCAGTTAGTTGATTTGTTTCTTGAATACCTAAACACTTTAGCAATCAATTCAATTATCATTCATGATCAAAACTCCTATTCTATATGTATCCTATGTGTGTGACCCTATAGGTCCCATATTACATTGGTAGTGAATGTCCATAACCAATTATACCATCATAAGCAAAGAGTGGTGCCCAGTCACACATCATTGCTACCCAAGTAAATGGGAAGTTGGAGAACAACTTCAACCTATAATATGTGATTGGTGTTAAAGTGTTTGTATAGTTCCTTCATCCCTGATATCCAGATTGAACTCAAGGTAAGGAATATTCATCCTCTTCAGACATTCAATACATGTTCCCTGAAGCAGAGCAGATTGTCTGAGATATATGTAAGCTCAATATCACATATTGATTCACATGTGCATGGGCTTGCTTTTCTTAGTCTCAGTAATTAAGAGGCCTAGAATATCATACTCCTATAGGAGGGACAAATCCCATCTACATCACTCATAGTCATACCCATGTGTTACAATGTACCCAATCATCTCCTTTATGGCAACCCTTATTCAAGCTTATGGTGGATGATGTCAATGCACATCGAATGACATGTGATGAGTGTAGTGACTTTGGGTCTAAGAACCCCAGTCACTGCCAACACTATGAGAGTTGACTATGACTACCGTTGTAATGGTTTCCATGTGTCACTCTCATGGTGGGTATGTGTGATACAATATTCTCTAACATGTATCTATGTGTTTGGTTTGATATCCCATATCTTGACTGATGATTATGTCATCAACCAACACACACTCTAGTTCTATGTATTATTGTTGTCTACATTGCTTCCATAGTAATAACCAACTAGGTACATAATAAGAATATGTACTCTTGACATATGTATGATCCCATTGTTTAGGTCCTCAACCCGAAGACATATGTCATTGAGTATATCATCCTTTAGATAATCTCCTAGTGAGCCAAGATCCATAGATTGACATGGCTCCGATACCACTATAGGGAAATATGGCATCTGGTTGGCAGCGGAAACAAAAATTTTACAGCCATATTCCCCATTAAACTAGCATATTGCATCCACAACTATATAATGAAAAGGATAGTTTTAAGGATATACCTGGTCCTGGAGCAAGTCCAGTGACAATAACCTCATCATTATAGCTGTGTAGCTATCTTCTAGTTGCACTCAGAGGGTGTCTGTGGAAGCTCCTGGTCTTCACCATAGACAACAGGCTGATGTTGTCCTCCTAGCGGTTGGGAACGACCTCCACGCCTCTATGGAAGTCCACACAGACTGCCTAGAACTCTTATTGTTCTACTAGAACAGATAGGAATGTGTTGTCCCTCATATTGGTGTACTAGTTACGAACTTTCTCTCCCACACACTAGTACAGAAATGACATATAACGTCACTTTTGACGACGTCAGTTACCCAAAAAAACTGACGCCAAAGAACAACGACGTCAGTTATTTAAGACAACCATCACCATATGTGAAGTCCTATTGATTTATAAAAGACACATGTACCTCTTTCACTTTAATGTTGGTTTCTTTTCAAAGAAACCATCGTCTAAATTACTTGCGAAATGCAAATTTTTAAGGAAAAAAAAATTCCACCAAAATTTTCAGTCCAATATCGGTTTTTGCTAAAATCAATGACACATGTTTTGTGCCATGTCCCTGTGGAAAACTTTGTCCCGTCATTAGTCATTGGCTCTGACAAATAACCGACGACTCATCACCCTTGGTGAGACAACTTGTTTTTTTGAGGGGATGGGTCTATAGCATCCGTTTTGCATCATAAATTGACGATTAGGTTTTTACACACCTTATCTCTGTGAAAATATATTCTCCCCAATTTGCTCCTTTGTAGTAGATTTTATTAGATAAATGATGACTATTGTTCTAGTACTAGATCAAAACTTTTTGTTTGGATATGTATATAGATGTCAGTTTTGTCGGTGTTAACAGATGACTAGGTGTTTACGCGCCTTGTCCCCGCAAAAATATTTTCCCCCAATTTGATCCTTTATCATTAGTTTTTATTGGACAACTATAAACTATGACCCTAACACTTGATCAATTTTTTTGTTTGGATATGTATATATACCAGTTTTTTCGTTGGCAACTGACAACTATGTCAGACTATTTTTTTTTGGGTTTAGGAGTTAGTCATTGGTTCACCACAGATAATCGATGACTATAACCCTAACTTGAGGGAAAATTTTTTGTTCAGATTTGTACATAGTTTTTAGTTTTCACAGATGTAACTGGCAACTATTTCCCATAACCGGTGTCTATTTTTTTGGTTTAGTAGTTAGTGGTTGTTTTTTATCTAACAACCGATGACTAAAACCTAACCTGAGGCAAGTTTTTTTTATATGGATTTGGACTTAGTCATCGGTTTTATCTTTCTAATCGATGACTATGATCCACTTAATAGAACCCACTCCATTTCTTTCCCCCCATTCTCTATTTCAGCACGCACGATACCTAGCACCCGTGACATTTCTATCGACTCTGCCACGGCCTTTCACCATTGCTCATGCTCTGCATTCTGCCACCGCTCATGTCGCTGCCTTCTGCCGTTGCTGCTAAGGCCATTGTCACCGCCTACTGCTCAGTTCGTCACCTTTGCCTATTGCTCATGCTATCACCATCACCACTGTTTTTTCCACCGCTTCTCCTTCAGAAAACCACCTCCTTTACTTCTTATCCTTCAGAGAGCCTCCGCCTCTTCCCCTTCACAACATGGTGACTTTCTCCTTCACAGAGCTGCCGACAACCACCTGACAGGAAACCATCTCCACCAACCACCTCACATCTTTAGCAACCACCTGACAGGTGTCTCACCTTCCAGTTATTTATTTATTTTTTACATGTAATTGTTGATTTGTTATTATGCACATATTATTTGTTATTTAATTCTACATTGTATTATGATTTTCTATGAAAATGTATTATTATGTATTATTTGAGGACACTAAATTCTAATTGTAAATCTAATTATAATGTATAATTGTGAATGATGAAATGTAACTAGGGTTTTAATTTGGAGTTGGAGAAACTCTTTGGGTGCATTGTTCAATTTGGGTATAAGTGCATATATTATGTATTATGTTAGGTCACTAAATTTGATTTGTATATCTAATTAGAATTTAAAATTATGTTTATAAAAAATGAATGATTAATGAAATTTCAAATTTGGTTGATGATGAAAATGCCTAATGATAAATCAGTTAGTTCTTGATGATACATTGATTCAAAATGCTTCTTAAATTATATGAGGTCAAAAGACTTAAAAAATTCAATGATGAAATGTAACTCGGGTTTTAATTTGGAATTGGAAAAACTATTTGAGTGCACTGTTCAATTTGGGTATAAGTGCTTGTATATTTGGGTGATGTGAAAATTGGTGATGTACTTGAGCCTAGAATCTATTGTGACACTACTGAGAAGGCTATTGCTTCCATAGGTTTCAACAGATACCACCAGGTAGAGGCCTGAGGCTTTGTGGGGGCATATGAATTCTCTAGAATTCATGGATGCTCCATCAACATTCTGTCGATCCACCACAAATTTGTACATTGCAAGGTATATAAAGAACTCTTTATGAGTTTCATTTTTGCTAATACCCATGCTTGTGTGGGGAAACTCTTATGGGAGCATATTGCTAACTTGAGTGATACCACGAGGGGCCCCTGGGTGATGGAAGGGGCTTTAATAGGATGTTGTCACACACATAGAGGGAGTGATTATTTCAGCTATGGGAAGCCCAATGTATTCATAAGTATACTCATGAAAGCAGGTCTATAGGACCTAAGATTTGAGGGTCACACATTCACCTACAAGCACGAGAACTATATGATTGACTTGATAGGGTTGTGGCTAATCTTGACTTCCTGAATCTCTTCTAAATTATGCATGCTAAGAATATTTTGAGGATTTCCTTTGACCACTGCCTAATTCTGATCAAGGTGGTACAATAGGTATACAGACCACCTTACCCCTTTAATAGAGCACCGTGGACACTCAACATTGAATTCAGAAAGGTGCTCAAACACAGTTGGGACCCAGAGTGTGTCTTCAAAGAAGCTTGGGGCAAGGCTTCTCCCAACCTGATGAAGTGGAACAAGAGGGAATAGGGTAAAGAGAGAAAGAGGAAAGTGGGGATCATCCTGGAGATTGAGAAGGCACTGGGGGCATTGATTATTGAACATAGTGATGAAGAGGAGATTGCCATATAGATACTGGCCGATAACCTAGAAGAAATTCTTAGAAAGGTGGAAAGGGATTAGATGTAGATAATTCATTAGAACTAGATAAAGAACAAGGACCAGAAAACCAAATTCTACTGGGCTTTTTTTAGTCAGAGGAGACAAAGGAACAAAATTATAATGTTGAAAGATCACATTGGGACCTGGGTGGAGGAAAAGAATGAGGTGAATAAGTTGGTGATCAACTTCTTCAAGAGTCAATTTGTTGCCACATGTTCTCCCTAAAGGGAGGAGATCACCACTACCCTAGAGAACTTACAGGATGAATGGTTTATAGATTTCTAACATTACCAAATCACCTCTAGAGAAGGAGGTCTAGAGTGTAGGACAACATGTCGACTCCTACAAGGCTATTGGGCTAGACGACGTGGACAGCCTTTTCCTAAATAAGAATTGTCATGCTATTGCTACCTTGGCTATGATCACATTCTCAAAGGTGATGACTAGGGACATGCTCCCTGATGATATCTATAACACCACTGTAATATTAATGCCTAAATTGTCAGTGCTAGAGAACTGCAGCCACCAATCTCTCTTAACAATATGATCCTTGAGTTAAATTCTAAGATCGTTGTTTAATGTCTTACATAGCATAAAATGATTGGACTTCACTTAGTCAAAGTAGTTTTTTCCTAGGTAGAAAGATCATTGACATTATCATTATGGTGCAGGAGATGATCCATAACATGAGAAGGAAGAAATATGCACCCAATATGACCGTTAGGGTGGACTTATCCAAGGCCTATGACCACATGGATCGGTATTTCATTTAAGACACAATAATAAAAGCTAATTGTCCTTTGAACATCATCAAATACATTAAAAATTTCATCATGTGTGGGGAGGTCTCGACCCTTTGGGATGACCAACAACTACCTACCTTCAAGAAAAGTAGGGAACTAAGGTAAGGGACTCGTTTTTCCCTTATATGTTTGTTTTCTGTATTGAAAGGCTGAGCGTAATTGAGAGGGAGGTTAGGAAAGAAAGATAGAGACTTGTGAAAGTGGCCCAATATATCCCTAGGATATCACATGTTGCCTTCATAGATGACATTATCTACTTCTTCAAAGCCTCTGTCAAAAAATTAACTACCATCCCGAAGTGTCACATTACTATATGCATTCTCTCCATCACTGTCCCGTCGGGCACAACAGATTCCACATAGTTTCACTACCCATGCCTCTCACTTTCTTTATTCATATAGACATAACAAGGTAGGGTTATCAACTAGGGTATCTCACTCCTTCATGTCCCTAAACATCAAGTGGGGTGCTCTTCTCCTCCAATATATTCCTTTCTTGACTCATGGTAAAAGGGATTTTAAGAGGGGATGGCTAGTGTAATGTCCCAAGATTTGAGGCCTAGGATAAAATGAACTCAAAGGACTGATTTGAATACCTATATCACCAAGTTGAACCTCCTTTTCAGGTATCCCATCACTAAGAACCTCAAAGATAAGCATGCTCAACCTAGAGTAGTACTAGGATATTCTAGCATCCTAGGATTTGAGGCCTCAGATAAAATGAACTCAAAAGAAATGATTAGACTACCCATATAACCAAGGTGCACCTCCCTTTCAGGGAGCCCATCATTAAGAACTCCAAAGTTAAGAGTGCTAATCTTGGAGTAGTACAAGGATGGGTGACCAATAGGGAAGTTGATTCTAGCGTGCACGTGAGTGAGGACAAAGTGTGTAGTTAGAACTAGTGGTGGTCTGTGGGGCTAGTCATCATTCTCAAAATTCTACTATAGCCTCAGGCAGTGGGCCCAGGTTCTACAAATGGTATCAAAGCCATAACCCCTCTAGTAGGTCGGCCCTTCATCGGTAAGTGGCATCCCAGTTTTGCACCATGCGATCTAGGCATATTGAAAAGGGTTGTCCATAGTGATGTATCCACCCTTGTAGTGGTAGCTGTGATAGAGAGTTGGGTGTCCATGGGACATTTTGGGTCTATACTAAAATGGGGAAATATTAAGAGTCCATATAGTTGTGTGTTGACAAGGACATCAAGAGTCTAAGTGGGAGAGATTGCAACATCTGCGTATTTGTGGGCTCAGATAAAAAACTCAAAAGGAATGATTGGACTACCCATATCAATAAGGTGTACCTCCTTGCAAGGGAACCCATCACTAAGAACTCCAAAGTTAAGTGTTCTAAGCATGGAGTAGGAGGGGTGACCAGTCAGGAAGTTGATCCTGGATAGCATGTGAAGTGAGGATAAATCACCAAGTTAAGGCTAATGGTGGTTCGTGGGGCCAGTCATCATTCGTGAAACTCTACTAGAGCCTTGGGTAGTGGGCCCAAGTGTTACAACTAGGGGGTGGTTGTGTGGCATGTGTGGTGGACAAAAACAAGGTTACTTTTTGAATCTCTCTATTGACTTCCCCTTCAACTTGGCCTCCATATTCATTTCCATCACCCATAATAACCTCATTTACATTTAGGTCCACCACTATTTTTGACGGGCTTAACCACTGGCATTGTTGGCTTCCTTCGAAGGGTCCCATTGGTTTACTATTTTAGTGAATCCTATAGAGATATCCTCAGACATCTTTATGATGTTTTCATCCACTTTAGCTATCCTTGATTTCTTCCAAACCTCTTTAGTAGTAGGACTTGTTGCCTTTGACACCTCTAATACATTTGTGACTTCCACCAGTTCAACCTCCCCCTCCTTTTCCAGATCCTACAACTTGTTTCCTTGATTCATTTTATTCATATCTTTCCCTTCTTTTCCTTTCTTAGAGGTTTCCTCCTTGTGTGAATCATTTTACCATATACCTTCTTCCATTTTCCATCCTCTTTAAACCACTTCATGCATGCATTTACCTCTTCTCTACTTCCTTTTCTCCTTCCTTTGTCAACCCTACCTTACACTTATCCACCATGTTCCCCAACAACCCGCATGACACACACAACCATGACATGACTTGATACTCTAGGTTATAGTCCACCCCCATTCTTAATAAGTGTGGTAATCACAAGTTCTGATGTCTTTATCTCAACTATGATTCTCTCATACATGCTTTTACGCCTTGAAAGCATGTAATCATCTACCTTGACCAAATTCCCATATGCACCTACTATCTTGATGAAGACTGTTTCATATACATGTAGAGGATATCAAGGATCATGACCCAAGAGATGATGTAGTATAGAGTGTGATCATTCAGTTGAAACTAGGCATTAAAATGTCATACCATTCAACTTCTATCAAAGGTCGACTGTGGTCCCGTGGCAGACGCCTGCTCATAGTCCTTCATAGTGGAAAACTAGACTTCAAAATATGATTTGTCAAGATCTTACCACTTGGCTTTCCTTATCGGATTCCATAGGATCTATAACCTGTCAGCCATGGTCATAAAGTTGATGTCTTTACCTATTAACTTGATAATGACAAAGAACTTCTATTTTGTCTTAAGATCTTCCTCCACCTTGTCTACAATGAAGATCTAAAGCACCCCTTGATATAGGACTAGTTTGATGTCACTTGGATCTTGACAGCAATACTGACTCCCATCAATAAAGTTCTTGTTAGGTCCTCCAGTATTCCCGTGGACCACTTTCTTGTAGTCTTTAAATAGACGTGGGCTAGCCTCCTCGATTTCTTATACACTAGTTACTTCTAGATTTTCTAGTGGTACCTCCATATCCATGTCTATGCATGACTGTGTGTCTTGTAGATCTTCCTCCCCTTGGTACTCCGATCCTCTTGCCCCTCCTTAGTACATGTTCAATCCTATTTCTTGTACATAAAGTTTTACACCCCTTGAGGGTCTTTGCCCCGCAGACCCCCACCCCATCCATGTTCATGTTGTCCTCCCATTCCTACATCTAGATCTAAAAATCTCCTACCATTGCCCCATCCTCTGCCTCTCCCCGACAACATCCCCCTTTCTCGTGCACCTTCCATTTCACAATTGGAAGATTGATTGATTATTTTTGAACCAAAAGTAAAATGAATGACTAATTAAAATAAAGTAACAAGAAAATTCGTATTAACCAAGATTGGAGATACCATGCTACGAGTTTCACCTGCCCAAATATGTAATTTAATTCTATTAGTTCATAAATTTATCACAACTTAGATATAGTTTGCCTTTTCATATACCATTTGTCTTTCTCTCATGGTACTCAACAAATCATGACACATATTCATATTATATGCTCTCACAAATCATTATATTAACCACTAGTCTAATCATGCAATCCTATAAATGAATCTATCCTCACTATCATGATAGAAATAATAACCATAATTACATATCCCAAATTATATTAATTCATCTCAAAGAATAACCTAATTAACAAAACATGCATATCATGGTGATCAAGAACAAGACCTTGGCAATGGAAAAGTTAACTAATGACTTCGATCATTAAGAAGGTGATTTTAGTACATCACTCTTACACATAGTCATGATGTTCATGATAGATAAACTAAGAAACAAAATGACTACACATACTTAGAAGAAATGCAAATAAGAAAAATAGGAGGGACTTCATGGTGTAAGGTTTTGGATACCACAATCCTTACACCATTTCCATTAGAGGATCTTTTGTTTTGAATCCTCTGCTTGATTCTCTTCTCGTCCACTCCAGTATCATTGTTATCCCTTACTCTTGAATACATGTGATGGGATATGAATGTATACCTATAAATTGTTGTCACGTGGGTCTATTTATAGTATCTTGAATCCTAAGTTCAAATCAATAGGAATTAGGGTTGAAAGCTTAATTACTCATAAACATTCAACAATATGATCCATTGATCAACTAGTGTCCAATTTAATTGGTTGATTACATAGTCTCTCACTACATGGATTCTCTACCGATCGACTGGGAGTTTAACCATTCATTTGGTGGAATTATTTGATTATTTGGTGAGAACTCGATTGACTTGTCTCTTGTAATCATCTGTTGGACAATTCATGAACCACATTCCTGCATGTAGTTCATCAAACTAACGTTGCTAAAGAAATCACCTATCTATCAATTGTACACTAGTCGATTGATTGGAACTCCGTGAAGTCTCGTGATCATATGTAGTTCTTTAAAGTCAACTGGTCAACTTTAGATCGGGCCAGTTGGTTGTGATGTGATATTTGTATGACGATGCTCCCCTTTTAATCGATCGACTATCTGCCAATTTGTTGACAAGGAATTGTGAAGATTGGAGGGTTTTTGACTTGAACCCACTAACTGTTGAGTGAATCCATTAGTTGGGGTTTTCACATTTTCAACATGGATTTATCAGCATCCAACCAATCCAATGGTTGAGCTAATCGACTGACTAGGAAGTCTAGTATCTCTCAATGTTATTTTTTCTTATGAATTTGGTGAAGCTTTGGGTGGATATAAATTCCACTCCCAACCATCATAACAGAGTGTCCAGGAATCCTAGGAAGATGTCATAAATTTATGATTCCTTAAAAAAAATCCATTCTTTTCTTAAATCCTCATTTTGACCTACAAAATGCATAAAAGAGTGAGATAAGTCCAAGAACATAGAAAACCTAAATTTTGACTAGATAGTATATAAATGACTTTCAATATCAAAAGTAGAAAACTAAATTAGAGTGAATACATATGTTTATCACTCTTCATATACTTTTAAAACACTTAATATGTTGAACAAAGTAGTATATTACCAATATCTTAGTTTATAAAAAAATAGCATGCATTAACTAAACATGAGAGAATTTATTACAAAGAATAGAAAGAAAGAAAAAAAATTTCCTTTTCCATTACAAGATGTGATAGAAAGATGTTGTGATGGATTGATAAGAACTAGAAAAAGGAAGGGAGTTCTTTAGATTAGGAAAATGAAAGAGGTTATATATAATTTTGTGAAAAATGAGGATATTATGGGAGAAAACTTAGAAAAGAAAGCCAAGGCAAATAGTTGCAAAAATTGCCTTTTAGAAAACAGAAACAAAAGCCCAACATTCGATATGGTGAACAAGGGAAATATTATTTATTTTCCTCCTCCCATGCATCCTTTCCTAATCATGGATACTTTTTTTGTTGTGTAATTATTGTCTCTTCTCATTATTCCTTCAATCATTGTATCTCACCACCACCCATCCAACTCGTCCTGTTGTCTACATGGGTACACATAATCACACACTCACCAATTCTTCTATTTATCCTAGGATTTTCAATTGGTTTTCTGAAGATGATTCTATCTTATGAGGAAAAAATGGATACACTCTTTAGTTCTAACAATTTTAGTTAGTTTCGAGAAGATTGTGCCTTAGAATATACATAGGGTGAGGGTAGGGGTTTGGGTTTACAAATCAAACCAATTGGGTCCTAGATATTGACTAACTATAATAATTACTTTGTGAAATTTTGCCCCTCATGATCTATACTCACTTGTCATGTGAGTTTGACAAGGGAAAATCAACCAATGGGCTAATTGGGCACCTTTTATTACGTAAAGTTTACATTTTGACAACGATAAAGAAATCAATTAGGTAATTGACCACTTACCACTCATGTACTATACACAATCACACATATTGGGGTAGTGAATCATGCAAACTATGAAGTCAAGAGTAGTGAGACTATGAAACACTAGTAACATGTGAGTTATAGTTCAAACAAGCATAATACTCATTAGAATTGCATACACAACAGTATTACCTCTATGCACTCTCTCCTTTCTTCTAATGACCTCACCATCTCTCTTTTTGTAAAACTACAAAAGAATTTTTCTCAAAAAATTAACAAATCTAGATTTGGGTTAAATTCTAAACTTTTTTTTCCAAGTTGGGTCAGTTTTGACAGTTTGAACAAATTTGAGATCTAGATCTTCTTTGATACTCAAAGACCTTGATGTGACTTTTTCTACTACCAATCCTGACCTAATGTTTTTCCATTCCTTGTTGATTGCTTTTTGTGCTAGACATCCATCAAAACAAAACTTGTGCATGATCATGCTGAAACAGAGTCTTCAAAATCCATTTTAACTCTATGTTTGGTTGATTGGACTGATTATAAAAAAAATTATATTTTTTCATTATGTATTAGTTAGATATGACATGTTTGGTTATTTGCATTTTGACATATCAAATAGTCTTCTAAAATCTATTCACATAATTTTATCTTCAGTTTGAGGGTTGGAAAAACAAAGGTAATCCCATGATTTCAATAATAGTAATTATATATCTTTTTCTCCAAAAAATTGTTGACAAATACTAAATTTCAACCTAGTTAGTTAGTAAACAAAGGACAAAATCCTGCACTTATAAAATTTGGAAACCAAACATATAACACAACTTTATAGGATTTTTCTAGTACAATAGTTGACCAGTGTGCGGTGAAAGAATTACAATATTAATACAAATCCGCTACCAAATGTGCTGATACCGCATTTTCAAATCGTGTAAACCAAGATCTTTTGTTTTGTTTGATAAATTTTATAAGGGTGAGATTTATTTTTTATTGGTTCATAGACAAGTGTAAGTTAAATTTTGATATTTGATATTATCTTTCCAAATAACAATAAACATGATAGCCATTAAGTCTAGAAATCTTAGGATTGATTACATTGTCTAGATATCAAACAAATATTTTTGAACTAGATGAGTGGTCGATCTATGGTTGAACCATTCCTGTTTGATCCGATCTTGATAGTAGAGGTCATATGAGTCAAATAAAAAATGATATAAGCTTCATATCAAATCAATGAACAAGTAAAAAATGGCCCATCTCTTGATTGTAATGGTAATATTGCTCAACAGATTGACTTGAAGTTATATATATGTATATGTGCATATATAAACACACACACAATATATATATATATATATATATATATATATATATAGACATACATACATATATATATATATATATATATATATATATATATATATATATATATAGGGTGTTCATTCATTGCCCGCGCGGGTAGCATGGATTTTCGCTACCCTGCAGCCAAAAAAGTAACTCTCCTAGCTAAGAAAGTAACTCTGCTGGCCAAAAAAGTAACTCTGTACAAAATATACAGCAAATATATATAAGGACGGGTTTTTTTATTTTGGAGGGGCAAATGATATTATTTTTGGCTCAAATTTTTTGGAGAGCTAGACAAAATAGTCCTCTATAATTTCGAATTTTTTTTGAAAAAAAGTGATCGAAAGGGTGGGAGGGTAGCTACCCGCGCAGGCAATAAAGATGGGCCCATATATATATATATATATATATATATATATATATATATATATATATATATATATATATATATATATATATAATGGGCGTTCATACAATACCCAATAGGTAGCCTACAATTTCTCTACCCATCAACCCAAAAAGTAACTCGCTAGACAAAAAAGTAATTATGTTAATAAAAAACTAAATATACCAATAAAAAAGTAAAACTGGGCAAAATACACATCAAATATATATGTAATTACATATTTTTTGTAGTTGTTGCAAATGTAACTATATATGCATGAAAACTAATAGTTTGCAAGGTAAAGTAACCCTCTTGATGTCAAAAATAAGAAACTTCAAGAAAAGTAACCAAAATAAGGGGCGGGTAGCTACCTGTCTGAGTATTAAATATGGGCCCTATATATATAAGGTCCATCTAAAATACCCGTGTGGGTAGCTATCCGCCCCCTATTTTGGTTATTTTTTTGGAGTTTCTCACTTTTGACATGTAGAGGGTTACTTTACCTTGCCAACTATTACCTTTCATGCATATATAGTTACATTTGCAACAACTATAAAAAATATGCAATTACATATATATTTGATGTGTATTTTACCTTGCAAATACTAGGATGGAATTGAGTTTCACCGCCACTACTTGAATCTACACAATCATTCAAATCCAAACATGTATGGAGATATATTTGAAGTTATGCAAGTTTTCCCTTCCAGCGTTAGAAACTTGCATTAGTAGATATCCCAATAAGCTCAATGTCTCGTTACTTACAAATCCTCTATCCACCACTCTGAAAACTTTTCGTCAGAAGTTCTCATCAGGGTTTCAGAAAAAAGCTAATCAGTATTCAAGTCTTAAACATTGAATTTCTTATGGTAAAAGATTATGATAAATCTCGTAAAGTGGGTGACAAATCCAAGACATGCAATAAACGGTTAGCTATGAATTAAATAAGTTCATAAAGGAATTGGAGCATGAATGAAGTTGTAAGAAATGGGTAGTGGGGCTAGTCCCCACACCCCAGTGAAAAGACTACTCCATTGACATGGTGATATTAAAATCATATGCAGAGAAGAGGATGCCATCATGGTAATGATGGTGGAGGAAGCAACTCAGCGTGGTGTGTGACGATTGACTTCCTTCTTCCTTTGTCTTCCAGGAACTAACCCTAGCTTATAGTGGAAGTAGGGGAACAGAGAACAGTTGGGGAAGAGATTTCACGATCAATGTTGGAGGTCGATTGAAGTTACCAAGATATGTCAATAGAACTAGTTAGTCGATAGGTCCGTCCCTGCTCTGATCTCAGTGGCAACCTTTCAACATATTCTGTCTTGTGAAAATATAAGATACTCTGTACGGCTGTGTTGGGGGCCTATTTATAGGGTCGGGGCTGTCGACCTCTTGCATTTCCTATCAGTGTCGATCAATGGTTCTCGGCCTACAGGTGTTGATGCTTGGACTTCTTGTCATTGATCTTAGAGTTTGACAGGTACGTCGACCTTGAGGGTTGATAAGGATGTCAGACAATTACAGTCATTGACAAGTGTGTCGACATAGAATATCGATGGCTAAATTGCTTGCTGACTGCCGACCGATGATGATGTCGAGCTCCTAATTGTCGACCTTCTGAGTGTTGACCAATGTGTCAGTGGGTAGTTGACCAGGAAGGTTGACAAGGTTGTCAAGCATTTATTTTTTGATCATCTATCGATGCTTGATTTTTTTTTTCAAAAATTGAAGGTTGATTGGCATATCGACCGATATGTTGATTTTGACCTTGGATTACAAAAATTGTGTATCAATATGCCTTTTGGAAGTGCTTGAAATCTGTTTCGATCCTAGTGATAGAAATCAAAACCTACAAAGGGATTCAAGAGAAGTATGAAATTCCTACAAACTAACATTAAAAACTAAGAAGTTCAAAACAAAGCTATTCCTGATGAAAACTAAGCTATATGATTACTAAATTAGACTAATAATGCAACTAAAATTGGGATGAATATGCATATTAAAAAATCAAATATCATTGCTATCTTAGAGCCTCAGATCAGTGGAAGCCAAGCTATTAGTACTATTAAAAAGTTGGGGTTACAGAGAACACACAGAGTGGAGGCGTGCGGATTTGCAGGAGGCATCAGGATAGGTTGGAACCCAGCGTTATGCAATGTGGAAATCATTAGCAGCCATATAGACTTTGTCCATTGCCGCATTAACTACCAATTTCTGGTGATCTTTGTGTATGCCAACCCACACCCTTCTGTGTGGACACTTCTTTGGAAACATCCTATTAATATAGGAGGTGACATTAAAGAACCCTGGATTGCTGTGGGAGACTTCAATGCCATGTTGTATCCTAGTGAAAAGTTTGGAAGTAATCATTTTTACAATGCAGAAGCTAGAGAATTTAGTACTACATTAATGGAAGCGGGGTTAATTGATATTGGGTTCTCTGGTATGAAATACACATACAAACATGTAGCACTCCAAGAGTGTCTTGATAGAGCTATTGCAAATAATGAATTCATCCAACATTTCCCCAACATGATACTTGAGCATCTCCTCATATTAATTTTGATCACTGTCTGATAAGGTTAAAGTTGAGGACGTCTATGTGGGGCAAACAAAATTTCTATACAAAGGCATCATGGCACAAAGAACAACAATTCTCTACTATCATGAGTGCGGCCTGGGATTCTCGGTTACCTTTTGAGGAGGCGTTAAAGAATGCTCAAGGCAAGTTTTAACATGGGACCAATGGATTCAGAAGGATAGAAGAAGGAATAAAGACAGGCTGTTACAGAACATCGATGCACTCCAAACTAGTCTCACGGCCTGTTATGATTATATCACAGATAATATGTGTAATCCGATGCAAATAGAGTTGGATGAAATTTTAAGGAAAGAATAAGAGGATTGGAAACAAAAGGATCACATGGAATGGATCAAAGATGGAGATAACAATACCAAGTTTTACCATGCCTGGGTGAATCAAAGGAGGCAAAGCAACATTATAACTACACTAAAGAACAATCAGGGGGAATGGGTCGCTAACAAATAAGATCTTATGAACATAGTTGTGTCCCACTTCCAACATATATTGACGGATAATGGAGATTATAAAGGACCTTATATCACACAGATTCTTGGTCAATTTACCAAAATTAGTGTTACCCAAAGGAATAGGCTTGCGTGCACACCATCCAAAGTAGAGATTCACAAAATTCTAAAAGGGTTAAATCCACCCAAGGCAGCTGGGCCTGATGGAGTTAGTACCGTTTTTATCCAAAAGGAATGGGCCTGCGTGGGTGACTCAATGTACATGATAATTAAGAGTTATGGAAGGATATAGCATCAACAAAGCGATGTGCAATGCGAAGGTAGTTCTAATCCTCAAGGTTGGAAATACAGAAAAATGTGAGCAATTATGACCAATCTCTTTAAACAATATTGTTCTGAAACTAGCTTCCAAGGTGGTGGTGGAGAGGCTAAAAATGTTCATGCCAGAGTGGATCTCTAAAGAACAAAGTAGATTTGTGTCGGGCCGGAGGATTACTGATAATATAGTTCAGGTGCAAGAGATCATACACAATATGAGGAAGAAAAGAGGAGCCAAAGTCATGGCAATAAAGGTAGATTTAACAAAGGCGAATGATATGATGTCTTGGAAGTTTGTTGAGGACACCATAAATAGAATTGACATCCACAATAACATGCACAGATATATCATGAACTCCATTACTGGGGTCAATCTCTATCATCTGGAATGGCAAGCACTCATAAGAATTCAAAGCAACCAGGGGCCTATGGAAGGGAGACCCTTTGTCTCCTTACTTATTCATTTTATGTATGGAGAGGTTAACTCAGTTAATTAATCAGTATGTGCAGTTGAAGAGGTGGAAGCTTATCAAGATGGGGACAGGAGGTGTGACTGTTTCTCACGTCTACTTTGCAGATGAACTTATTTTGATTGCTGAAGCCAGGATCATTGAGATGAAACAGATACAGAAATGCTTCGAGCAGTTCGGCAAAGCTTCAGGACTGACCACATCAACATCCAAAACTAGAATTTTTTTGCACGTAGCGTGGATAGAGTCCTAAGGAGAAGAATTGGAACAATGATTGGGTTCTGGGTGACTGAGGATCTGGATAGGTACCTGGGAGTACCTATAATTCATTCAAGAGTAAACCAGAACACATATTCTGATATTATTAAGAAGTTGGATTCCAGAGTGAATGCTTATCCGGCTAGATCCTTATCTATGGCAGGTAGGGTCTGCTTGGCCAAAAGCACTCTAGCATCTATACTTACGTATGTTATACAAACGGCAATGATTCTGGCATTGGTATGTGATAGAATTGACGAAATTATTAGGAGGTTCATTTGGTGGGAGGACATAAATCTCACCCTATGTCACTGGTCGCGTGGAACAAGATGGCATGCTCGAAGAGGAAGGTGGACTGGGAATTAAAGCTATGCAGGAGTGGAATGAATAACTACTAATGAAAAATTCCTAGAACACTCTAAACGACTCAAAAACTATATGGAACAACATGTACAAAAAGTTCTTGAAATTTATGGGTCAGAATAGCATGAATGGGTCGCGTTTAAAGCAAGCTACATTTAAGGGCAAAGACTTCGTATTGCAACATTCCAGAATCCAACCTATTACTGGTAATGAAACCAGATGTTGGACAGACTTCTGGGTAAGACCTAATATGAAACTTGAGGACGTTTCACTGCAACCTATTCCTGACGAGTTGAAAGACCTACTTGTAGCCAGTGCGGTTAAGGAGAATGGTGAATGGGACATGTGTTTTTGGGGGAGTGGTTCACGTTAGACATTATCTAGCTATCACTAGTATAGAGCCATCGTTAAACACTAATAAAAAAGACGTGCAGATATGGAACCCGATAGTGAGCGGCCAATTCATCACTAGCTCCGCTTACAATATCCTGTGGAAGCACAAGAACTTAGAAGTGAGAGGGGACTAGGATCAGATATGGAAGCTAAAAATCTTTAACAGGATAAGGTTATTCATGTGGCTCATTGAAAATGAAGCAATTCTAATTACTAACACCAGAAGAAAGGTAAGGAACTTAACGGATGATGATACTTGTAGTGGATGCGAGGGATAGCCGGAAAAAATCCTCCATGCGCTCAGAGACTATAGTAAAGCAAGGTCAGTCTGGGAAAGGCTGCTGAACAGAAATGAGCTAGCTGATCTTCTTTGACCCAACGAGGTAAAGGGATGGATCCAAAACTACTTAGGGAAATCGTCTGAGTTGCAGACACGGTTCCTAGTGACTTGTTGAAAGCTCTGGAAAGAAAGAAACCATGCATTGTTGGAGGAGGTGAAGTGGCCTGTGGATAGAATCACCAACCATATCAAGAAGGAAATGTCCCTACACCTGAAAGCTTGGGGTACAGATAATGGTGGAGGTCGATATAGTTGAATAAGCCTTAGTGGAATCTGCCCATGCCGGAGTATACCAAATTTAATACTGATGCTGTGATTGGTAGGAATAGGGCGGCAATTGCCTTTATAGCGAGAGACAGTGAACGGAAGTGGTTGTGTGGACATGGTATCATCTTGAAGTTGAACAAAACTATCGAGGAAGAACTTGCGGGCATTCTCGAAGCTATGAGGTATGCTAATGAGAATGGCATTGACAAATCCTGCATTGAATCTGACTGTACTTCCACGATAGCAAGCATTGAAGAGTCGACAGATAAATGTCCAAGGTTAGCTATGTGGATCCTGAAGATTAGAAGCTTATTAAGGGCAGATTGGGTCGTCCAGATTGGAAAAAGAGATGTGAACCAGGAAGCGGACACTCTAGCCAAGTACCACCTTAAAACTAACCTTCACTTATATCATTATGTTATCCCACCACCCATTGTGGATGGGATCATTCGAAGCAGAGTCTTGTACTATCAGATTTAATATTTGTTCTTAAAGTAGAAATTGTAATAGTTGTTCATTTCAGCTTGCAAGAGGAAGGCAAGATGAATAAAATAGCTTCCTGACTTCTCAAAAAAAATTTGATAAATGCTTGTACAATGGTTCAAACCTAGAACCCTTAATTGGGACTCATAAATTCTTCAAACACTCTTTACCTAGCCAACATATATATACATATATATGTATTTAAAAGTTTATATATATATATGGGATTAACAGAGAAAGATTCCCCCCCTCTCCCACACCTGTGGCAGAGGCCGAACACCCGGGAGGGTGGTAAATCAAGGTGGCAACTGATATATATATATATATATATATATATATATATATATATATATATATATATATATATATATATGGTGTTCATTCATTGCCCGCGCGGGTAGCATGGATTTTCACTACCCTACAGTCAAAAAAGTAACTCTCCTAGCTAAGAAAGTAACTCTGCTGTAAAAAATGTAACTATGGTGTCAAAAAAGTAACTCTGCTGGCCAAAAAAGTAACTTTGTACAAAATATACAACAGATATATATAAGGACGGGTTTTTTGATTTTGGAGGGGCAAATGATATTATTTTTGGCTCAAATTTTTTGGAGAGCTAGATAAAATAATCATCTACAATTTCAAAAAAAAAAATTGAAAAAAAGTGATCAGAATGGTGGGCGGGTAGCTACCCGCGCGGGAAATAAAGATGGGCCCATATATATATAGTCAGGCTTGAATACACTCGAGTGTATTCAAAGCATAATACACTCAGTAGTTTTTCATGACGCAATATTTTTTTCAAAAATCTATTATGTTGATCTTCTTAATCATCTTGTGAATAACTCATATAAAAAATTTGAGCGCATTTGGATATTTATAGGCCATGTTATAAAGACCACAAAAAATTATGTATTTCAAATTAATTTTGTGCGTCGATTTTGTTGCCCTCAGATGAGTGACTTACACCCATCAAAATAGGCTCAAAATTTGTATGTAGCCTAGTTATAGTATGACGGTGAAGATCAATGGTTTACATCTTGCAAAATATAGTCTTGATATGATAACACACTTGAGTGTATCCGTGCATTCTGTACACTCAAGTGTATTCTAGCCTGACTCTCTCTCTCTCTCTGTATATATATATATATATATATATATATATATATATATATATATGTGTGTGTGTGTGTGTGTGTGTGTGTGTGTGTGTGTGTATATATGTATATATATGTATATATATATATATGTATATATATATATATGAGAATGTCCATAGTGTTCTCAGAGTTAGGGAGGAAGGTAGCATGCCAGACCAATATGGGTATAGTATGACTTTTTATAAATTTCATGGGACATAGTAAAAAAGACATTCTTGAGCTCATTGTATTATTATTACAGATAAAAGAGGTAAATAGGGGCCTAAAATGTGTATATGGCCCTAATGCCTAAGATAAAACCACATGCTGCACTCAGTGACTTCAGACATGTTATCGTAGGGAAGGTTGGAATGAGGCTTACATCAAGACTACTATTTTCTGGGCTATCATCCTTCATAAACTATAATGGTATTTTTATAGAAAGAAGCCTTTGTTAAAGATACAAACATTGGAGATGATACTAGAGTTGCATAAGAACTAATGCATGGCCTACAACAGGAGGGAAATGTGAGAGATAATGTAGTGCACAAAGTAATTATGTCCAAATACTTCGAAAGAGTGGGTTGGAGGTTCACAGGGGAGGCCATTGGGTCTATATATTACAACACTAAGGTGGTTAAGTGTGTTATGAATCTAGTTAAGGAGGATATGACTCTTCATAGCTAAGAATGGTGTGGTGCCTCTAGAGGGGATGAAACAAGATGACTTGCTATCACAAATACCCTTGATCTAAACCAAGGAAACTCTTGGGACATACATCAAAAGATATGTGGCGTGCAAGACCATATCAAGGTTTGTCACTAAGTGGGCATTACCCCAGTATACCTATTATTTGAACAATCTCATATTCTTTATCAACCAGGGTGGGTGGATGGTGGAGTAGGTTGAGGAAAGACATGTATATTACTTTAGAATATCAATATAGAGAATTAATCAGGATAAGTCAATGTTCATTATGAGTGAGTATTCAAAGTAGAGAAAAAGACACATGTAGGACTCTTGAGGATGTGGCTGCAACACAGAACCAATCAATTACATTGGTGTCCTACTCAGAAATGTAGGATTTTGGTTATACATTATGATAGATTAGTCGTTAATATTTCTAAAAGGATGATATCTTTGGTAGCTAAGATGCTTTCTTTCATATGGAGTCTGACCTTGGTGAAATGTGTTCTCCTATATCCCTTTGCACCGTATGGGAACTTGTGTGATCATCGTTAAAACTATTAAGCTTATCTAGAAAAAAGTGGTGATCTCTCTTTTGGAAGAACATGATGAATGTTATGGGAAGGCATTAGGTCAATTAAGAGAAGATCTGTTACAACCCCAATTTTTGGGTTCTTTTGGTGAGAAATGTAATTTCTCCTATTAAAGATATTTGAACAAATAATGATATAATTTGTTTTGAATAAAAGGATTTCGTTTACAATAGCCTTGTTGGTTGTTTTGTGGGCTTTATTAGCTATTGGGCCCAATAATAAGGAAAAGATAAAAGAAACTCCATTATTAAATAAGTAAATAAGAAAATGGAGAAGAGAAAGATGTAGAAACCTCTACAAGGCAAAGGAATGTAATCCAAAGATAGATTTCATGCCTCTTGGGTTCATTGGCTTCCAAGGAGTCCAAATTTGCAAAGATAATGTGATAAGAAAAGAAAAGATCAATTGAGTATTGCTTTATAAAAGGAAATATGAGATAATAAAAATATTACAAGAAATATGTGGATTTTTGGATAATGGATCCATATTGGATAAGATTTCGTGACCACATAATTTCTAATAGAGAAAGGAATCAAAATAAAAAAGAAAAAAAATACCAGAGATAAACAATTAATCAAGAATATTTGAAATAAAGAAGATAATGCAAGAAATAACGAGAGAAGTGAGGGTTTTGTCATGATGAGTAATAATTCGAACCCCGCTTACTTTCTTGGATTACAAGGAATATAAATAATGGGAAATAAGAAAATAAGAAAGAGAAAATAGGTGAGAAATATACATATTTGAGTAATATCTTGAACCTAAAGAAAAGGCACGTTTTCTTTTAGATAATGAGCCCAAATTTGGCAGCGAGGTATATTAAAGAATTACTATATTTCCCTCAAAATTTGGGATTAATTGGTCACTCGGTTTGGGAGATATGGATTTTACAAAAATTCATAAAGTGTAGAGGAAGGTATTTTTGTCACGATTTTAATTTCCTATTAGATCTATAATTGATATAGACGCGTGACACAACAGCCATTGGATTCGGATCCAACAGAGACTATATTGTCACCTTCCTTAGTCGGATAAGGAAACATGAGGTTTAGAGGGTGGACTTTCCAAAACCAATATCTTGCAAGATAATGGATGAATCATTATGGAAATTTGTCCAGTAGATTCAGGAAAAGAATCTGAACCTAGAAGACCTAAGTTTTGGTAGGTTTTGTGGACGCCAAGCGATATGCCCAAATCCGGTTGGGATCTTTTCGTTGTCCTGTCCTATATAAATAGGGGTCTTACACACAATCTGGGGGAGCCCAAAGCGTCTAAAGACATCTGCTCAGAGTCGGCGAACTCGCCAACGTTTCCAATTGGGTCCTTGATCGTGATCTCAATCCATACCCAACAGCAGCTTCTCGCTAGAGAAAAGCTTCACCATCCCCTTGATCTGGTTGAGCAACGAAGCAATGGAGGACTGCTTTGAGTCTGGGATGCCAAGAGGAAGACAGAGGTGGTGTTGGCTTGCACTCAGGTGGAGAAACATGTAGAGTCAACTCTCTGGTTGACCGCGGTCTGCTGCTAGCTCGCAAGCAGGGCGCGAGGTTGAACATGAAAGGAGGGTAAATTACCTCCTTGCCCCTAGGTGCGGATGACTTCAAGAAATGTATTTAGGGGTAAAAATGTACAACCAGCCCGACCAGGCACCTTGCTAGCAGAAAAGAAAAGAAAAAGGAAAGGGGCCGACGTGGCAGCCATCGATTGGCCTAAAGGTAATTATCTTGCAAAAATCATAACTAAATGTAGCATTATCCGATAATTGCAAGTTATACATGAAAATTGATCAGAAAAATGTGAGGAACACAATAAAAATAGTTTGAGAACCTGATTTCCTTCCTATTTGCAAAAGTGTGCTAAGTTAATGAAAAGTTCTTTGAAATTATGTTAGAAACCCTAATTGAAATTAATGGTAAAGTTCATAATGCTTAATTGGTGAAATTAAGTGATAGTAACCTATTGAAACGTTAATGATGAACTTGAACCTGATCTAGATGAATTATTGCATGGATTAGAGTTTTACACCAATTATGAATGATAAAGCATTTAGAAACCCTAATTTAGGGTAAAAGAGAAAAAGATTATATTTAATCTGAAATACGTGAAAATGTGTTGTTAAATGATGATCCTAAACCCGTTAGATGAGATAGGTTATGATACTTAGGGTTTGTGAGTTATTTTTCTTAATTAGGGTTTGTAGTAATAGAAGTGAAAGAAAAACTATAACATACTGAGATTTCAGTATTATATTATTGAGCTATATTGCATAATTCTAAATCTCAAAAAACTTTATTTGTTATATACTGTTGGAATTACATTTCAATACTTTTGACTTTTGTGCACAATTTTAATTACTTGATGGTTTGGTCAAATTCAATAAGATCATTACTGACCTTGAGTCATTTTAGCTCAATTGCTCACGATTATCATTGGAATTAAATAATAATAGTATCTATGACTAAAGTGGATCACAACATATATAGAAAGCGTGGTTTCATGCAAAGTAATATATATGTCGCAAGTGGTTTAATATAGAAATTAAAGAACAAAATCCATGTGAATTTGAACACTTTCATGACAATGGAATATGTATCGGAAGTCTCTAAGAAATAATAGAACTTTTAATAAGGATCGTTTGAATAAAGGTTATTTGGTCGACTCCATTCAATATGAAAGATTGTACTGCTATTTTGATCATGTCGTCATTTATATAAATGGAGAAGATAAAAGAACACATTCAATAGACATCAGTATCTATTCTTTCCCTTCCCCTTTACTTCCATATTTATTTTCTTTTGGCTAGTTAATTGTTAACAATTTATATCTCAAAATATGAATAAGCCAGTGAATAAAATTGGTCATACTTCTATCTTCTTCGTAGCCAAAGATAACGACAGTCCAACTATTATGGATAACCACAGGTAAGACAACTTCTTTCGATCCATCTGCCTATGCCGCTAGCATAGCATCCATCTACACTCTTCTCTTCCTCTCCCTATTGTCATTACACATGTTTAAGTCTTAAGGTAACATTGCAATCGACTTCTTCATGAATGCACCTACTGCCATATGAGAAAATAGAAATGTAGCCTCCTCGTCTCGACCACACAAACCACAGTAATCCTACTTTCATCTCTTGAAGAACAAAATGTAGACTCCTCTTATCCTATATAAATCCTCTGACCAAACCATGGCTTGGCACGGATCTGCATGTCATCTTCCACCTTGCAATCATCCTATAGCCCGAACCTTCTCAACCCTCCAACATAAGGACATATCTGCAGCACAAATAGACCTCGATGCCAGCGCCCTGTGTTGGATCTCGCCAGCCACCTATCGATCACAGCACCGCCAACCGCACCTGGGCATCAGCAACGGTAGACACTTCCTTGATCCCCCTCTGCCGCCGTCAAAACTGGGGCGCCCTAGCCTGGGTGAGCGCCTGCTCCGATCTCGGTTGCCCTCACTTGCAGCGCCGCCCGTCTGGGTAGGACCGCAGAATGACAATCTACATCAATCAACCATCCACGGCAACCCAACATCATCTTCAACCCCTTCCGAGCTACAATGAGAGTTAGCCACCTGCAGTCACCATGACGCCCTGCCATCTCTTCATAACATCCTAGAAAACACCACCGATAAGCTTTAGACCTTGCACAGTCATCGCCCTTGCAAGCCTTCTTCTTCCTCCTTTGCACATGTGCACCAACCTTCATTGGGCTACTGGTCGGAACTCACTGCCTCCATTCCCCCGTGCCGCCCGACCAATAGCGGGCCTAGCATCCACCACCAAGGCGTCGTTCACCTACTACAACATCGACCGACATCCCTGCAAACTTTCGCAATCTCTAACCCATCACCTTCGTCATCTACCGATGGCCATAAGGGAGATTGAAAACCAGAAGATTAGCATGAACATGTATTTGCCACCTACTACTTCAGCAGGTTGTAGAGTAACGGCTTTACAGTGAGCCAACATGGACCATTGGCGATTTGTGAATATGCCCTAATCACGCTAGTAAGATACCCTTCACCCTCTTCTATCCATATTCGTGTAAATAACAAGATAAATGGAAATATAGAAACTGATAAAATATGTTAACCATCTAGCAACCTATAGGTCCGTTAAGCTTCTTCTAGTTTACAGAACTTGTATTTATTTATGAATCGGAAAATCATATTGACTAAATAATACTAGACATAAACCTTATTCTAATTCAATTATCTAAATCCATTCGATCGATTCACTCTATTACTCACCATGTATTACTATATTAGTTACTGTATTGGCAAAAGTAACGTAGTAGAATTTTAGTAGTCTTTATTGTATATTGCAGATCTTAATATGTATTAATGTATTCAATAGATGATTTGATGATAACCTGGGTACAATAAACTTGTTATATTCGAGAGTACTTGACGCATATACACCTATATGTACCACACTAGTATACAAATTATGTTTAAATTAGTATATCAGTACTGCCTAACTGGAAATCCATGAAATTCATGTATATATGTATATTATAGGTAATATTGAGATGTTATACAACATATGTCACAAATATAAAATTAGAAAAATTCTAGACTTGTATCGAAGTTTTTGCTTTACTAATTTTTGCCTCAAGGTGGTTATTCTCATTCTGCACAAAGGATATATTAATCATATAATGATGCCAAGAAGTAAATTGGTGAAAGTGAACTTATACTGTTAAATATGTTTCTATTTTCAAACCATGAATAGGATCACTATTCCTTAGTAAGTAATTACCCATATCACACTATACAATATGTATCATTAGATAATAGGCACAAATATACATATATTGGAAACATACTAATGTATCATATAAGAGGACACGAAAATGACATTATGTAACATATGATATATTAATACACTAGCCTTGGGATAACCTAGTCACCATGGAATGAAACTAACACCTAGAATATCAATAAAGTGGCAAGAATGAATAAATCAAATGAAACCCGACAAGTGGATTCTAAAGTCAATCATCATAACATGGAATATGTCCCTTTGTAGCTTCTTGGACCCTAGTTGAACAAACATTGGATTTCCTACTTGGATTTTGAGGTACTGGATCTTCTATTTAAATTGTGGAACTATTTTTCCTTTTTATAGACACACACATATATCTTGATTTGTGGTGAATTCCATATAGTTTTGAAACCTCTACTTGTTCTTGAAAGTTCACCACTCTCATTTTGTAATTGATAAATTATTGTTGACAATTATTTTGGAAATATACTTGATCTATTTGGAGTTTTGGCTCCCTATGGACTTTGGTCCCTTGGGCTTTGGCCCTATCGAGCTTTGGCACACTTGAGTGGGCCAAGTACCCCACAACCCTGCGTAGTGGATAGGGATTAGTTGTCCCCCAGTTAACTGGAATGGCTAATAAGGCACTAGTGTCATTCTCTCCTAGAGTGTGAGAACACAAGGCACTTAGCCCTAGAAAAGATATGATAGAAAGGTTCCAAAACTTGTCAAATTGAATATCTTGGAATTGATATACTTTCTGAATAGCTTGAGTAAACTTTGCATGCTTGAAATATTAAATCTTACTTAGTGATATTCTTGTGAAAGATCTTCTATCTGGAAAGTGATATTGAAATTTCTACTTGATAGCCTTTAGTCCACCAAATAGTGCTTTCCTAATTTTTATTTTACATCTAAATCCTACTTCGCACATAGTTCAATTATTTGGATTTAGTACCAGCTTTGCTGAGCCTTTGTTTCCCTTCAATAGGGTCCATGTGTGGTTTCGTTCCCTCTGGGAATTCATAGGTTGGTAATAGATGGAAGAGCTTGAAGAGACATGCATTGGGTAGTCCTCCGTTGAAGATTAGATAGAATGAATTTTATTTCTTAAACTTGTTATCATATTTTTAAGCTTCCGCGACTCTGATGTACAAGCATGATTGTAACAAAGATTGTTTATGTTTTTATATTATTTTGTAAATTTTGACCGTAAAGATCGAGTCTTTACAAGATGGTATCAGAGCCATAAACGGTCGGCACTCATGCATGTCTCGAAAAAATTAGGGTTAAGTAGGAACACCAATGGAGTAGTTAGAGCTTAGAAAAATAGTTGACAAGAAATACTAGTATAACTGGGTTAATTACTAGGAAATACTTAGAATACAAGTAGGTAATATTAAGAACCTATGTTGTGATGTACATTAAGCTAGAAATTCATCTTGCTCATCTGACTTTTGGGCTTCCCTAGGGATCGATTTACTTGAAGCTATTATTGAAGAAAAAGTGTTGATGAAGCCCTTAGAACATTAAAGTCACCACCCTAGGTATACAAAAGGGTAGAGTATCTTGATTTTGTCGTTAAGATTCGACATACATTAATAATTGCATATATAAATATAGACTAAATAATTATCCTAGACCCTAAAATGGGAAGTTTCACAATCACATTTGATAATTTCCATTTAAAAATATAAAAGCATATGTAAAAGTGATGTCACATATTTAATTATTCAAAAAAATGGGGTATATGTGTGTACTTGAGCAATGAGATCTAGTAGGACATCACTTTGACCCCTAGGTATGTGTAGAGTGATCTAGATTATCTTCTTAGTTGGGACACTCACAAACAAATATAAATATGGAAAGTAGAATCAATAAATACCATAATTCCTAACAATCTTTGAATTTATGTCAATATTGTCATGTATGACAAACTTCCATTTTGAATATTGATGAAAAAGATATTGACAATTTGAAAAAAAAAATTATTAGTATATTCCCTTTATAATTGTGTAGTTATGCCTTTGAGAAAATGAAAAGTATTTAGTGAAGCTTTGACACTTGAAAAAAAATTCAATACTAGATTCACATGAGTAGAAAATTGGGGAAAGAAAAAAAATTACAATAGGATGAGACATAATTAATATTATGTAGAATTAGGATAAAAATGATGAACTCAATATTTTGTGAACTTGTAATATCCATGTACACATAAATATATAACTAGGACAACATAGATTTCATAGAGAGATTAAAACCTACCTTAAATTGAAAATAAAAGTATATAGAAACTTCTTGATATAATAAATCATTACACAAATATATGTGGAAATAAAATTAAAAATAAATAAATTGATCAAGTATAATATATATATGAATATAGTTAAGACCTAGAAGAAAATCAATAATTAGATATAAAAGTGTTTATAATGTAATATTAGATACATACAAATAGGAAAAAGAAGGTAAAAAAAAGGAGTCAAAATTTGTATCTATTTGGGGGTTAAGTTGGTAACCAATGATTGTTGGAAAAAAACAGAAAAAAAAAAAACTTGAACCGATATTTTATTAGACCCTCAACTATATATATAATTTTTGGAATAATATAGTAAGGAGACCCTAAAAAAAAGATATAAACTTTGACACAATATAAACCTCACTCAAATATCAGTGACAAATATATTGGATCAAAGTTGATAAAGTATTGACAACTATAACTTGACCGATAACTTTCTGATGTAATTCAAACATTTGACAATGACGATCAAAACTCACAAATGAAATATTTTGACTCTCATATTTGAATAAGATGTTAGTAGTTTTATAGACCGGTCATCATTAACCACAAAATTCAATAATAGATATAATTTTTAAAATATCCTTCGCATCGAAATGAGTTCAATAATTCCAAGTTAGTAGTAAACAAATTAGTTAGTCACCCTGGATATGACCTATGTTAGTAGAAGGAGATTATAATTATGTGTTTGAATTTAATATAATATGAACAAGACAGAGTAATATATTCAAGATTTATTGAATTAAACCCTAATAGGAAGAATATTATTAAGAAGGATGTGATTTTGGGGACGAAATCTCTTTGAAGGGTGGGAAAGTTGTAACATACTGAAATTTTAGTATTATATTATTGAGCTATATTGCATAATTCTAAATCTTAGAAAACTTTATTTGTTATATACTGTTGGAATTACATTTCAATACTTTCGACTTTTGTGCACAATTTTAATTACTTGATGGTTAGGTCGAATTCAATCAGATCATTACTGACCTTGAGTCATTTTAGCTCAATTGCTCACGATTATCATTGGAATTAAATAATAATAGTATCTATGACAAAAGTGGATCGCACCATATATAGAAAACGTGGTTTCATGCAAAGTAATATATATGTCGCAAGTGGTTTAATATAGAAATTAAAGGACAAAATCCATGTGAATTTGAACACTTTCATGACAATGGAATATGTATCGGAAGTCTCTAAGCAATAATAGAACTTTTAATAAGGCTCATTTGAATAAAGGTTATTTGGTCGACTCCATTCAATATGAAAGGTTGTACTACTATTTTTATCATGTCGTCATTTATATAAATGGAGAAGATAAAAGAATACATTCAATAGACATCAGTATCTATTCTTTCTGTTCCCCTTTAATTCCATATTTATTTTCTTTTGGCTAGTTAAATGATAACAATGTATATCTAAAAATATGAATAAGCCAGTGAATAAAATTGGTCACCCTTCTATCTTTGTCGTAGCCGAAGATAACGACAGTCCAGCTATTATGGATAACCACAGGTAAGACAACTTCTTTCGATCCATTTGTCTATGTCGCTACCATAACATCCATCTACACTCTTCTCTTCCTCTCCCTATTGTCAAAACACATGTTTAAATCTTAAGGTAACGTTGCAATCAGCTTCTTCATGAATGCACCTGTCGCCATATGAGAAAATGGAAATGTAGCCTCCTTGTCTCGACCACACAAACCACAGTAATCCTACTTTCATCTCTTGAAGAACAAAACATAGACTCCTCTTATCCTATATAAATCCTCTAACCAAACCATGGCTTGGCACGGATCTGCATGTCATCTTCCACCTTGTAATCATCCTATAGCCCGAACCTTCTCAACCCTCCAACATAAGGACAGATCTGTAGCACAAACAGACCTCGACACCAACGCCCTGTGTTGGATCTCACCAGCCACCTATCGATCATAGCACCGCCATCCGCACTTGGGCATCATCAACGGTAGACGCTTCCTTGATCCCCCTCTTCCGCCGTCAACACCGGGCCGCCCTAGCCTGGGCGAGCGCCTGCTCCGATCTCGGCTGCCCTCACTTGCAACGCCGCCGGTCTGGGTAGGACTGCAAAATGACAACCTACAACAATAAACCATCCACGGCAACCCAACATCATCTTCAACCCCTTCCGAGCTACAATGGAACTTGGCCACCTGCAGTCACCATGATGCCCTTCCATCTCCTCATAACAACTTAGAAAACACCACTGATAAGCTTTAGACCTTGCCCAGTCGTTGCCCTTGCAAGCCATCTTCTTCCTCCTTTGCACATGTGCACCAACCTGTGCTGGGCTACTGGTCAGAACTCACTGCCTCCATTCCCCTGTGTCACCCGACCAACAGCGGGCCTAGCCTCCACCACCAAGGCGTCGCTCACCTACTACAACATCGACCGACATCCCTACAAACTTTCACAATCTCTAACCCATCACCTCTGTCATCTACCGATGGCCATAAGGGAGATTGAAAACCAGTAGATTAGCATGAACGTGTATTTTCCACCTACTACTTCAGCGGGTTGTAGAGTGACGGCTTTATAGTGAGCCAACATAGACCATTGGCGATTTGTGAATATGCCCTGATCACGCTAGTAAGCTACCCTTCACCCTCTTCTATCCATATTCGTGTAAATAACAAGATAAATGGAAATATAGAAACTAATAAAATATGTTAACCATCTAGCAACCTATAGGTCCGTTAAGCTTCTTCAGGTTTACAGAACTTGTATTTATTTATGAATCGGAAAATTGTATTGACTAAATAATACTAGACATAAAACTTATTCTAATTCAATTATCTAAATCCATTCGGTTGATTCACTCTATTACTCACCATGTATTACTATATTAATTAGTGTATTGAAAAAAGTAACGTAGTAGAATTTTCAATAGTCTTTATTGTATATTGTGTTGGTATGTATGCCCTGAGAGCCAATCATGGGATGATTGGTGGGATACATTAAGATTGATTTGATAAACATTAAAGGCAATCTTCCAATTCTTTCTGGTTCAGTCATATGAGATAGTGATAGAACAGATTGAATGTCTAGAGAATGACAATACTCAATGACGTATGCCTTCAGGTTCAGGACCTGAACGATGAGATCATACAGATGCTAAGAGTTTCTACATTCTTGTTATGTCCCTAGTCAGATGTCATTGTGGAAGGTAGATAGACAGAAATGACACACAAGACTACATTGTGGTGTTGGTTGATGATAGAATCGCATTAGTCATGATATAGTGATATCAAACCAAACACATAGGTACTTTTTAGAGAACAAGTGTATCAGACAGACCCACCGTGAGTTTGACACATGGAACCATGACATGGTAGTCACAATCAGTACTCACAGTGATGGTGGTGAGTGTGATTCTTTGACCTGAAATCACTTTACTCAACACATGTCGTTGGGCACACTTTGACATCATCAAACACAGTCCTGAAACATGGGTTGTTATAAAGGTGATGATTGGGTGGCTTTGACACATGGGGCTTTTGAGGGGTGAGTGATAGATATGGGATTTGTCCCTCCTAAGGGAGTTTAATATCCAAGGCCACTTGATGAGTAGGATTGAAATAGGCGTGCGCACGCATGTGTGAATCAGTATGTGATATTGATGTCATACATATCTCTTCCAATCTACTCTGAGATCAAGAAAGTGAATGAACGTTGACAGGATGACTATTCCATGCCTCGAGTTCATTCGGGATATCAGCGACAAAGGAGTTATACATTCACTATAACACCATTCACGGATTGTAGGATTGAAATTTGTTCTCCAACTTTCTATTTCACTTGGGTAGCACTGATGTGTGACTAGGCACCGCTCTTTTCTTGTGAAGTCATAAGTGTTATGGACTTTCACTGCCAACGTGAAAAGGACATGCAGGGTCACACACATAGGATTTAACCTGGAAGAGGAGTTTTGTCCACAAACAATGTTTAGATTGATTACTAAAGGTGTTTAGTAGTTCAATTAAACACTCAATCAATTGATAACTCAATATCATAATGTTCAAGGTGTTGGACACATTGATTGGAGTATCAGATTGATTGAAATCGCAATTGACTGATTCTGCACGATCTGCACTCCCAACCGATTGGCTCATGTGATGAACCGGTCGACTGAGTTTGGTGAACCGGTCAGCTCAAGTGTTGAGTCGATGGGCTCATGGACAGGGTGAAATGATCGGTTCAAGTGTTGAAACGATTGGTTCAACTGGTGCAACCGAGCAAGTTGGGAAAGTAGGATTGGTGAGAATTTTCCTTGCGTTTCACTTGCCCTATTTGATTGGAACAAGGATTGGTATTTCATACCAATTAGAAATAAAAGAAGGAAAGTCAATCGGGAACTGATCAGGACCACGAACCGACCGGTTCAGAAGTGAACCGATCGGCTCATGGGTCCCAACCAATCGGTTGAGGTGTCAACTGACCGATTCAGGTCCCCAACCGACCGTTTCACTTGTGAAACAATCGGTTCAGGTTGTGAGTTGGTTGTTTTTGTGGAAAATCTCGAACCCTTCTACTCCTGCTTTTAGTCCCGCATTGCCCGGGATAGAGAACCCTGTCCCATGACCCTCCTATATATAGGGGTATTGGGGGCTTCTCAAAGTACAACTCAGTGCAACCAGTTGCTCTGCAAAGTTATCGTTCTCTCTGGTTTTGGTAATCGAGAGAGAGCCCGAGCAAGTGCTACCCACAAAGAGAGGCACAACAAGGGAAAGACAACTGCAGTTGCAACTGGCAGTAGGAGAGTGTGTTGGCGACTAGTGTGTTAACAGGAGGGTGTGAGTCCTTCTAACTCCTTGTGGGATAAGGAGTGTGGAGTTCCAGGTGGTCCGTGTGGACTACTTTAGAGGCGGGAGGTTTCTTCCGTTCAGGAGGACAACTGTCAACCCCGACAGTCCCGGTGAGAGGAGGAGTCATCAGTCCCGGTGCGACCAAGAGCTGCACAGACACCGTCCAAGACCAGAGGTGAAGACCACGCAAGGCGCGAGGTATTGTCACCGAGAAAGACTCGGGACAAGGTATGATTCCACAAACCATCCTTTCCTATTATATTAACGTTGACGCATTTCTTGTTCCGGGTTTGGGGGAGAAAATTTTATTTCTGCTGCCTTCTCTACCTCCCCTAAAACCCATTAGTGGTATCAGAGCCACGTCAACTGCTCTATATTTTAGGAATATTGATATGATCGATTTTGGTTTGTCGCCTTTATTTATTGCATACGATGCGAATAATATTGGCTTTATGCATGTACAATCCTAAATCTACAAATCCCAATTACATATATGATATGTATTATTAATGCACTCGATACACGTCGCCCTTAAATGAGTTTTGTGGTGGATGTATAGCGTGGTTATGGCCAATAAACCCTATCTGTGTATGGTTTTATGTGGTTTCTTGCATCTCGGTCTGCTCACCGATCTTCCCTCTCCTATTCCTGATGTAACTCAAAATAATTCGAGATTCTTTCCTACCTTTGCTCCCCCCGAATGTAACTCGGGGTTTCCCTTTTAAGCAATGTAATATTAGGATAGATTTTATTTCTTGTTATGTCAAAGAACGAAGGACATCCAGACGACAGATGAGACGATCGGTTCAAGACGTGAACCGATCGGTTGACGTTCCAGACGATCGGTTCAAGGAGTGAACCGATCCGTTGATGACCGGTTCGAGGAGCGAGACGAGTGTGTGGCGGCCATGACGAGATGCACGATGACTAGGCGAACTGATCGGTAGGAGGAGCCAACCGATCGGCTGGTGGCACCTAGATGACCGAGCCAGAATGAGCAAGTCAATCATGTGATGAGTTGATATGCTCTGAAGGCAAAGCACAGAGTTCATCTTGTACAGGTTGCATGTGATGTAGACCTAGATGACCGTGATTCCTCTTGGCTCGAGGAATCACATTAGGATGGCCATAATCATCGCTTTTATCATTTTGCATGTTTTCTGTGGGATTTAGCATGTATATGATATGTACTATGTATTGTGGTGATTGGATATGTATATGTATATAAAAACCAAATCCCACATTAAATATTAAGTTTTAGATGCCTTCCAAATGCGACACACGTGAAAAGCTTGATCGACCAAGTGTGGGCACGCCCAAGCGTAGTGCACCGTCTATCTTGTGGAAGCGTGAAGGATGAATGTGTGGGTCTGCCCAAGCAGGGTGCATATTCATCGTGTTGGCTTGGGGTCAGACTTAACAAGGTGACCTAGATAGGATCTAGCACCTTGAGGCATGGAGATTCTCATGGCAAGGAGTTTCATATGACATCTTATCAAGAGTTGCATATGATGCAATTGGCAAGTGTTGCCTACCTAAGAGATCTAAGTTGTGGGTGAAAGCCCAAGCTGGTCCATGAATTAGAGGATTTCAGGATCTTTCCACTAGAAGGTTGTACGCTGCAATCTTCTGAATTGATGGTGAGGGCTGTCAATTTGAAGTAAAATAGGGCGAGCGATAATTAATTAAAGACCTAATTATATCGTCAATTTTTCAAATCAATCAAATAAGTCAAAATGAGTTTTTGGACTAAAATTGCATATTTTCCTTTTGTAGTACAAATGGCAACAAACAACAATCACTTTTCTTTGCGATCGGTCCTTGAAAAGGACAAGCTAAATGGGACAAACTTCCATGACTGGTATCGGACATTGAGAATTGTTCTCACTCAAGAGCGTAAGCTCTATGTCCTGGATACTCCAATTCCAGAGGAACCAGCTCCTAATGCACCAAAGACAGAAAGGGATGCTTACAAGAAGCATTTTGATGATGCCATTGATGCAAAGTGCTTGCTGCTATGTTCTATGAACCATGAGTTACAGAGACAACATGAGAACATGGGTGTCATTGAGATGATTTAGCATCTCAGGAAGATGTATGAAGATCAGGCACGACAAGAGAGATACAATGTCTCAAGGGCACTGTTCAAGTGTGTCATGACAGAAGGAGATCCAGTTAGTCCTCACACACTCAAGATGATTGGGTATGTGGAGAACCTGCAGAGACTGGGATTTCCACTGAGCCAAGAGTTGGCTACTGACATGATACTGCAATCGTTGCCAGAATCCTACAGTCAGTTTGTGATGAACTACAACATGAACAACTTTGATAGGCCACTGTCAGAGTTGTTGGGCATGTTGAGGACAGCCGAGATACAAATGAAGAAGGACAAGCCTAAGTCTGTGATGGTGATCACGGGAAAGAAAGGCAAGTCCAAGCGCAAGGGCAAGGGCAAAGCTAAGAAAGGTTCTGATGCTAGCCAAGATCCCAAGACGTCTTCATCTCTCAAGGCCAAAGGAGGCGTGACCAAGAAAGGAAATTGCCACCATTGTCAAAAGCCAGGACATTGGAAAAGGAATTGTCCTCTCTATCTGGAAGAACAAAAGAAGGAGGCGAATGATGTCTCTACTTAAAGGTGTCATGAAAATAAACTTATAACACTTTTGAGGTATATGATACCAAGATGTAAAATGTAAAACACTCATAATTGGGGCAAGTGTTGCCACCATAGATAGGAGTACTTTAGTTTATTTTCATCCTAAAAGGCATGTAATACAGTTATGAACTGTTATTTCATATTTGTCAATAGATAGAAACACTTTATTTTTGCATATTGTATGACAATGATGGCAATCAATAAAGAGATGTTTCAATTTATAAAGATATGATCTTTGTGGAAATGCCTTATTTATCTTGTGGTATTTGATATGCATAAGATAAAATGATACCTAAATGTTATAGATAACTCAAATTAGCATAAATCATGAGAAATTCATTTCTAGTTTCCATGTGATGGATAAATCTAGACTCTTTTGGTTAGAGAACCAGTAAGAGACATGAATATCTTGAACATGATTAATCAATCTTCACTAATGTAGTGGGAGAGTGATTATCCTATTAGGTATAATACATGTGATGTATTTACTTACCTATTGGAACAAATGCTAATACTTCAAATGGTGTTTAGAGAAATACCAATATAAATATCTTGAAGTGTTCAAGATTATCATAGATGAAGTGCAAATTTGGTAAAGTGCTAATTCTTGATGAGATCAATGAATGAAATACTTGGACCAAGTGTTTAAGATCCTTATGAGTGATTATGATAGTGTATCATAGTGAACTCATGATTAAGGCATGGTGATGTCTAAATCAAGAAGGAATCATACTCTAAGGAGTTAGAGAATGATTATCAAATAACTGAATTCTTCTTAAATAAAGAATACCCTTCACTAATAAAGGACATTTAGAATCACAAGGAGTTCTGAGTTCTTATATCCTTGACAGATACACCTCAATTATCTATGTGATGAGTTGTTCATGTGATGAGTCAACCATATAGATGAATATGAGGAACCGAATTTTGAGTTATGGTTTATGACCATTACATCCTAAATGACATCCATGTGAACCATAAGGTATGACCTTGATGGTAGCACTCATTGGATCAAATCCATAAGTGCAAATGAGTCTTAAGTGTTAATACACATGGATAACATTTTGAGAAGGATGATGCTTGTTGATTGCAACTTAATGACTAAGACATTTGGCATATGGATACTAAAACTGCATTCCTATGAGGAATAAAACAAGGATGTGTACGTGACACAACCTATAAGGTTTATGAATCCATTAATGCAAATGAAGTCTATAAGTTACAATGGACTAATCAATGTGATTGATTGAGTACAAGCAACTCAGAATTGGATCTTTACTTTGATGATATAGTCAAAGGGATTGACTGATATGTCAAAGATAAAGAAGGGATCTGTGATTTAGTGGGAGCGTGTTCACATTCCACATGTTGATGTAAAATGGAAATGTTCTAGAATGGAAATCCAAAAGTGGAAATTATCTTTAAGGAAGATAGAGATGTTTCCTATGTGATAGGAATAGAGATCTATAGAGATAGTTCTCAAAAACCTCTTGACCTGTAAGGAGAAAGCATACATTGGCAATTTGTACTGAAGGGTTTAGTATGCACAGATTCAGTGGGAGAAAACTTGTCCATGTTACATGGAGTTAGTATCCCAAGGCCAAGTATTCAATTCTTATGAAGAATGGAAACACTAAGAATAGATATGGATCTATCATGTATGTAATCATCCCATTATCTTGCATGTATCGACATGGCAAGAACAAAATGCATTCATCATCTTGTATGTAGGACATGGCAATATGATGTGCTCATCCTGATAGCTTGTATGTGAGACATGACGAGTGGATGTCTGTCTACTTCCAGTAAGGGTTACTGGAATACCATGAGAACTTGATAAGTACTTGAGAAGTGTTGGTTCTACAGAGATAAGGAAGAGTTCAATGTAAAGAGTTACATTCATGCGAACTTCCGAAAGGACAGAAAATTAATCGCAAAATATATATACGATATATAAAAGTGAAAGTTTGTTGATAATTGGAAGTGTTCCAATAAAGCCGTTTAAAAGGAAATGCCGAGTATCTATGTGTTAGAGAACAACAGTGGATACTATATGGATCTGGAAGTTCATGAGATGAACTTATAGATATTCTGCTCATTGATGACAAGTCTGGAATCCTTGATCATGCAATGTGGCTAAAGGTTAGCAAAGGAATACTAGATCACATATTACGACAACTCCATCTCATACGTATGACGTACAGAGAAGAGATGAGAGACATGCAATTTATACTGACTTTGGCAAGGTGTTGCCATTACTCACTATGTTGGCACTAGAGCACAGTAACATGTGGGACATGTTTGAAGATCACTATGAATATGATTCAAGGGTGTTTGGCTCGCAGTGCAAGTGGGAGTCTGTTGGTATGTATGCCCTGAGAGCCAATCATGGGATGATTGGTGGGATACATTAAGATTGATTTGATAAACATTAAAGGAAAGCTTCCAATTCTTTCTGGTTCAGTCATATGAGATAGTGATAGAATAGATTGAATGTCTAGAGAATGACAGTACTCAATGACGTATGCCTTCAGGTTCAGGACCTGAACGATTAGATCATACAGATGCTAAGAGTTTGTACATTCTTGTTATGTCCCTAGTCGGATGTAATTATGGAAGGTAGATAGACAATAATGACGCACAAGACTAGATTGTGGTGTTGGTTGATGACATAATCTCATTAGTCATGATATACTGATATCAAACCAAACACATAGGTACTTGTTAGAGAAAAAGTGTACCGGACAGACCCACTGTGAGTTTGACACATGGAACCATGACATGGTAGTCACAGTCAGTACTCACAGTTATGGTGGTGAGTGTGATTCCTTGACCTGAAATCACTACACTCAACACATGTCGTTGGGCACACTTTGACATCATCAAACGCAGTCCTGAAACATGGGTTGTTATAAAGGTGATGATTGGGTGGCTTTGACACATGAGACTTTTGAGGGGTGAGTGATAGATATGGGATTTGTCCCTCCTGAGGGAGTTTGATATCCAAGGCCACTTGATGAGTAGGATTGAAATAGGTGTGCGCACGCATGTGTGAATCAGTATGTGATATTGATGTCATACATATCTCTTCCAATCTACTCTGAGATCAAGAAAGTGAATGAACGTTGACAGGATGACTGTTCCATGCCTCGAGTTCATTCGGGTTATCAGCGATAAAGGAGTTATACATTCACTGAACACCATTCACAGATTGTAGGATTGAAAGTTGTTCTCCAACTTTCTATTTCACTTGGGTAGCACTGATGTGTGACTAGGCACCGCTCTTTGCTTGTGAAGTCATAAGTGTTATGGACTTTCACTGCCAACGTGAAAAGGACCTGCAGGGTCACACACATAGGATTTAACCTGGAAGAGGAGTTTTGTCCACAAACAATGTTTAGATTGATTACTAAAGGTGTTTAGTAGTTCAATTAAACACTCAATCAATTGATAGCTCAATATCATAATGTTCAAGGTGTTGGACACATTGATTGAAGTATCGGATTGATTGAAATCGCAATTGACTGATTCTGCACGATCTACACTCCCAACTGATCGGCTCATGTGATGAACCGATCGGCTGAGCTTGGTGAACCGGTCGATTCAAGTGTTGCGCCGATCGGCTCATGGACATGGTGAAATGATCGGTTCAAGTGTTGAAACGATCGGTTCAACTAGTGCAACCGAGCAAGTTGGGAAAGATTGGTGGGAATTTTCCTTGCATTTCACTTGCCCAATTTGATTGGAATGAGGATTGGTATTTGATACCAATTAGAAATAAAAGAAGGAAAGTCAATTGGGAACTGATCAGGACCACGAACTGACCAATTCAGAAGTGAACCGATCGGCTCATGGGTCCCAACTGATCAGTTGAGGTGTCAACCGACCGGTTCAGGTCCCCAACTGACCGTTTCACTTATGAAATGATCGGTTCAGGTTGTGAGTTGGTTGTTTTTGTGGAAAATCTCAAACCCTTCTACTCCTGCTTTTACTCCCACATTGCCCGAGATAGAGAACCCTGTCCCATGACCCTCCTATATATAGGGGTATTGGGGGCTTCTCAAAGTACAACTCAGTGCAACCAGTTGCTCTGCAAAGTTGTCATTCTCTCTGGTTTTGGTAACCGAGAGAGAGCCCGAGCAAGTGCTACCCGCAAAGGGAGGCGCAACAAGGGAAAGACAAATGCAGTTGCAACTGCCAGCAGGAGAGTGTGTTGGTGACTAGTACATCAACAGGAGGGTGTGAGTCCTTCTAACTCCTTGTGGGACAAGGAGTGTGGAGTTCCAGGTGGTCCGTGTGGACTACTTTAGAGGCGGGAGGTTTCTGCCGCTCAGGAGGACAACTGTCAACCCCGACAATCCCGCTGAGAGGAGGAGTCGTCAGTCCTGGTGCGACAAGAAGCTGCACAGACACCGTCCAAGACCGGAGGTGAAGACCACACAAGGCGCGAGGTATTGTCACCGAGCAAGCCTCGGGACAAGGTATGATTCCACAAACCATCCTTTCCTATTATATAGATGTTGATGCGTTTCCTTGTTCCGGGTTTGGGGGAGAAAATTTTATTTCCGCTGCCTTCTCTGTCTCCCCTAAAACCCATCATATTGCAGATCTTAATATGTATTAATGTATTCAACAGATGATTTGATGATAACCTGGGTACATTAAACTTGTTATATTCGAGAGTACTTGACGCATATACACCTATACATACCACACTAGTATACAAATTATGTTTAAATTAGTATATCAGTACTGCCTAACTGGAAAACCATGAATTCCTGTAGGCATATATATATATATGTATATATATATATATATTATAGGTAACATTGAGACGTTATACAACTTATGTCACAAATATAAAATTAGAAAATTCTAGACTTGTATCGAAGTTTGTGCTTTACTAATTTTTGCCTCAAGGTAGTTATTCTCATTCTGCACAAAGGATATATTAATCATATAATGATTCCAAGAAGTAAACTGGTGAAAGTGAACTTATACTTTTAAATATATTTCTATTTTCAAACCGTGAATAGGATCACTATTCCTTGGTAAGTAATTACCCATATCACACTATACAATATGTATCATTAGATAATAGGCACAAATATACATATATTGGACACATACTAATGTATCATATAAGAGGACACAAAAATAACATTATGTAACATATGATATATTAATACACTAGCCTTGGGATAACCTAGTCACCATGGAATGAAATTAACACCTAGAATATCAATAAAGTGGCAATAATACATACATCAAATGAAACCTGACAAGTGGATTCTAAAGTCAATCATCATAACATGGAATATGTCCCTTTGTTAGGATTTGAGACATTGGAGCTTCTTGGACCCTAGTTGAACAAACATTGGATTTCCTACTTGGATTCTGAGGTACTGGATCTTCTATTTAAATTGTAGAACTATTTTTCCTTTTTATAGACACACACATATATCTTGATTTGTGGTGAATTCCATATAGTTTTGAAACCTCTACTTGTTCTTGAAAGTTCACCACTCTCATTTTGTAATTGATAAATTATTGTTGATAATTATTTTGGCACTAGACTTTATCTATTTGGAGTTTTGACTCCCTGTGGACTTTGGTCCCTTGGGCTTTGGCCCTATAGAGCTTTGGCTCACTTGAGTGGGCCAAGTACCCCACAACCCTACGTAGTGGATAGGGATTAGTTGTCCCCCAGTTAACTGAAATAGCTAATAAGGCACTAGTGTCGTTCTCTCCTAGAGTGTGAGAACACAAGGCACTTAGCCCTAGAAAAGATATGATAGAAAGGTGCCAAAACTTGTCAAATTGAATATCTTGGAATTGATATACTTTCTGAATAGCTTGAGTAAACATTGCATGCTTGAAATATTGAATCTTGCTTAGTGATATTCTTGTGAAAGATCTTCTATCTAGAAAGTGATATTGAAATTTCTACTTGATAGCCTTTAGTCCACCAAATAGTCGTTTCGTAATTTTTATTTCTCATCTAAATCCTACTTTGCACATAGTTCAATTATTTGGATTTAGTACCAGCTTTGTTGACCCTTTGTTTCCCTTCAATGGGGTCCATGTGTGGTTTCATTCCCTCTAGGAACTCATGGGCAGGTAATAGATGGAAGATCTTGAAGAGACATGCATTGGGTAGTCCTCCGTTGAAGATTAGAAAGAATGAATTTTATTTCTTAAACTTGTAATCATATTTGTAAGCTTCCGCGACTCTGATGTACAAGCATGATTGTAACAAAGATTGTTAATGTTTTGATATTATTTTGTAAATATTCGACCGTAAAGATCGAGTCTTTACAAAAACCTTAATTGTAATTGAAACCCTAAGAGTAGCCTAGAAAGCCTAAGGTGGAATCCAAGTCTATCTTGAGTATGTTTTGGATAAACTATAACACTTGGATGTATTGCATTAATTTTAGGATATTGATGATTGCTTGTTTGATTATTCTTGCTTGGACCTCAAGTTTCTCTGACAGGTATGTGGTTAATTATGGTTAATCGCATTAGTTTTCCAAAGAGTTTCCCAAATGATTCATCGCTTTGAATGCAACTTAACAATTTGGATGTTCATACTTGTAAATCATAAAGTCACTATGATTATCACAATAATAATAGAAGTGTGTATTCTCGCACCTACATGCCACCCTGATGGATGATGAAAAAGGTCAAGCCCAGGAGGGAAGACCTATGGGCACCATGAGTGGTGACCCCAAGAACCAAGCTCGGGATTGAGAAGGTGGCCTATGATATTGCATGAGTAAAGGGCCCCGTGAAGGGTGACCCCAGGCACCATGCTCGGGAATGAGAAGGTGGCCTTAAGTCAATGACAAAAGAGAAGCCCAAAAGGCGGTATGCCAAGGTTAGGGCAAAAGCGGTGGAGAATGTCACATTGAAAATGAAAATTTGGCTTTTTAACTTGATTGTGATTTTTAGAATTGTTAGCCATATTTGTGAAATTTTGGTTGTCCCCACATACCGACATATTTCGATATGCTGACCGAAATTTTATTTGTTGGTATTTTAGGCACCAAGTTGAAAAGAACAAACAGTAAAATGACACATTGTGGAAATAAGAAATGAAGTGCAAGGAGGATTAGTTAGAATAAACTCCATATGTGGATAGAAGTAGATATCCAAGTTTTTTAAAAAGGTATGCAAAGTTTAATTTTATTATAGTCTTTCAGTTTAGTTGGTAGAATTTGATAATTATTATTAATTATTTTTCAAACCTTTGATCCGGAAATTTGGGTAACGACTCTGACCTCTTAATCTCCCTTAATTGGGGGTTACTGGGAGGCGGGGTTGTTACATTTGGTATCAGAGCATAGGTTCCTCATTTAATCTTTAATAATTATTAAATTTTACAAACTCTGTAGAACCAAAGGGAGTTATTAGAGGATTTTCCGAAAGACAGAGGTGTGTAGAAAAGGATCACGTCCGTGGGATGGCAAGATTTTCTTCTACACCGCTAGTTGGAATACGAGGACTCCCAGATTAGTGTGACTGCCTGGCCAATGTCTCAAGATTTGACTCGAAATAAGATACTTTTAGGACTCTCTCATCTTGTTTACCCCTTCTCAACTCAAATGTTGTTGAGGACCTTAAGGATTAGGGTTTTCTATCTTTTCCTCACCCTCTTGAGGTATGGGTAAGGTTGATAAGGATTAAGGAATCCTCCACCAAATTAATGAAAAGCATGTAAATAAGATGTCATGGACATAAGCTTAATAGGTTAAGCATAAACTAAAGAATAGATACATGCTTAGGTCGTATGACATATGTTGTCATGCCCTCAGGAGAGACCTGAGGCTAGACCTCCTTGTCAGGAGGATGAGTGGAGAAAGTTAGTCTTGGAGGTAGAGACCTCCATTATAAGTAGAGACCTGGCACAATCCTCTGAGGATGATGCTAACCCTAACCCTAAGTGGTGGTTAGATAGAGAGATGACATGATGGGTTAGAAGTCATGGTAGACCAGGTGTGGGGGTGGACATGCCTTTGGATGCCGATATGAGCCATGAGAGGTTGGATGACCTAGTACCTATGGTGACCCAACCCTGGAAAGGGGCGTGCATGTTAGAGTGAAGGATAGCTCCTTCGATGATGAGGTTAGTGAAGAACCTGTGGAAACCCCATGAGATTATATGAGCATGGTATGCACTCAGAGTACGTCAGTAGTGCAGAGAGTAGGTTGAAACCCTAGCCAAGAGAATATGATGGATAGCTTATGAGATAAAGCATAAATAACTATGGATAATCTTGAGCAAACATAAGTTGAATATAGGCTTCACCCAGGTAGGGGTATGCTCATGAGCTTGATCCATCTTCATGGAGAGAGGACCTCTAATAGTGAGGTTGGTTGTAGGATTAGCTCTAGAAAGAGAGAGAGAGAGAGAGAGAGGGAGTAGGATCTAAGCAAGAAGGCTGGAAGCTTAGGCTCTGAGATATCTTGGTGGATGATGCAACCTAAGTGGATGGTTGCGGTTTCCTCATGCATGATTCCTGGAGGATGATGATATCTTGATTGTTTTTAGAGGAATCAAAACCTAGAGAGAATATGAGGTTGTTGGTACCTATGTGCCTATGGTATAGGTGTTTACCTTCTGAGATGGGAAGAAGAGTTCCTTAGACCCTGAAGAGGTTTAGTAACAGGTTTGAGGCCTTATACCTTGTTGGTTGTCCTTGAGGAGGACACCAGTCTGAAGTGTTGCTCGAGTAGAAGGATGATAGGAAGTGCTTGTACATGTTTGATTCGTGGTTAAGAGGTTGAGCTGATAGTTGGACATCAGAAAAGTGAACCTAGGGTTCCTAAGCCTAAGAGGGGAAGAGATGTATCCGATGCTCATGATGAGATTTTAGTTTCTATAGAGTTGAGCGTGGCACTCCCCATGGTTAGAGGAAAGGGAACCCCTTAAGACGAAGGTATGTTTTATGAATCCCTCACAGCTAAGTTGGTGACATGGGCATGTATAATCTTGGTCCAATGTTGAGGAATGAGAACAAGTATGACCTAGCATGGTTTAATAAATGGTCTGCCCATTAGCTACGTGCTTTAGGAGCTTAATAGGACTAAGCATGCTCATGTGGATGTAAACCCTAGACATAAGGACGTTTGTGACCCTTGTCATCAAGGTGTAGTTTCCTCCTATCCTGGGAGAGGAACCCTTTAGTAGGGTGTATACCAATTTTGTTGGTTTTGAGGTAACATAGGATCTTGAGAGGCTAAGTGAAGAGTACATGGTAAGAGAATGAACCTGTAGACCCATAAACAACCATCTCTATGAGCATGTGGATGTGTTACCATGGAGGTAACCGGTATGGGGCCTGACCAAGGTAGGCAGGTCGCCATGAACCCTATGATAGGATGAAAGACAACCCATGAATGCAAAGAGAGATGATGGAGACTTGGGTAAGGTTCTAAGTTGGACATGTACTATGTTAGAATCCTAAGTCTACCCTAGGGTCAGGTAGGGATAAGACTGATGGAAGTACGAGTTGCCTAATTCCCTAGTTGCATATGACCATAGGGTCGGGAGGTAATAGCTATCATTGTTTGAGGGCCATGGGTTAGGAGATTGACCACCTTTGTGAACTCATGGGACACAAAGGGCAGATGAAGAGGGCACTCTCTAGATGCATAATGGAAGAGGGATGACCCCAAAAGTGCCGGCACCCTATAGACCTAGAGGAGATGACCAAGGATTGTGTGGTGACCCAAGTAGGTTCGAAACCAGTTTTCTATGGAAGTAACTTTGATATCAAGATGATTAAGATGTAGAGGCATAAGTTGCACATTTCAACTTAGATTTGAAGGTGTACTGGCAATGTGGGATGTACCATCTCTACTCTTGGAATAGGAAGAACTCTGTGTTGGGACGGCCGCAAAATGCTTATTTCCTCTTATTATTGGAGTGAGAGATAGGACAATACGCATGACATACACCAAGGATAAAAGATGAAGGGAGTTGGAGTTGGAACGTTGTTATGAGGCATGAGGACAGAAATGATAACATACCCTTGTAGAGTAAATGATATGTAGATGGCTTACAAACATCAGGAGAACTAAAGTAGTCATCTTGCGAAGATGTTTTATCATGAGCTATGTGGAATTTGCAAGTCATACAAGGTTGAGTTCGAAAACCAAGAGAATAAGCTCAAAGTTTTCTTGATGAAGATAGACTTAGAGTTGAGATGAGATAATAAGTGAAATGCGTGGAGGTGTATGTCTTCAACGTTACCTAACACCTAAGGATGTCAAGTGGTAATAGATGCTCTGGATGAGATGTAACTGCCTAGTTTAGCTAGAGGCTAGAAGAGGATGTTAGGTTAACCCTAAGTTTGAAAAGGAGATAAGTTTGACTAACACTTAGATGCAACGATATCAGTTGATCAAGTTAGTAGTTGTTTGGTTAGCCAACCTAGGCCTTGATGCAAAGAAAGGATGGTGGTAGAGCCTCAAATGCACTTCTTTGGAAAAGAAGGTGATGAAACCCGACTAGAATGGTTTAGGGTTTTTGAGGTATCAAGCTTGAGGAATCATGGCATACAGAAGATCATGATTTTAAGATCACCATACACCGTGGTACTATGAAGATAGTAAGTGACAGTAATACTTTGGATGCTTAAGGTAAAGTTGCATGTGGTATGTCGCCATACAAGCCAGGAGGAGAAGGACGAACATCAATAACCCAATGACTTGATATAGAGGATAAAGAGAGTCCCCAAGTGGGGATGGGAGTTCATCACTATAGATGTTGTGGCGAGTCTCCCTAGACCAAGGAAGGCTAGGATGCAATATGGGTTATGGTAGATTGCCTTACATAGATAACATGAGAAAGAAAGAATGTTGTCAAGGGATGGATCTGGTTGAACTACATATGAGAAAGATGGTTCAACTACACCATGATACGAGTTCAAAAGTCCTTGAGTATAAATTAAAGATTCACTTCCATGCGGTGGAAGTAAATACACGAAGAACTCGATGTTAGTACAGTTTATCACCCCTAACTAATAGGATGATCCAGACTAGAGGGTCTGATGAGAGCATGTGTGCTCATTCAGGGTGATACATAGAGATAGTTCTTGTCCTCTATAAGATGTGATGATAACCACCATAGCCAATATAGGGATACAAGAAAGCTATGCAAGGGAGGTTGTGTCAGTCACCACTTCATTGAGATGATGTTGGTGAAGGGGCCTCGCAAAGGTCAGAAAAGAACCACAGTGTGTGTAGATGAAGTCACTTTGATCATGCAATGGATGAGAGAGAGCCCAGGGGCTACATGAGTCGAGAGCTGATGCAAAGTAGACTGACATGCAGTTTACTATGGGAGAGTATGTGATGTGAAAATATGACCCCTCTAAGTTATAGCTAAGAGAGAGCTGAGTCTCGGCTGCATGGTCCATTTGAGATGGATTGGTGAATATGGTTGTGTTTAGCCATACCCCTCAGGATAACATGATGTATAATGTGTTCCATGAGTCCTATCTAGAGCACTATGTGAGGTACCCAAGCCATGTGCTGAGCCATGAACCTATTCAGCTTTATGAGAGGCTGAAATGTCCTGAGTCACCTATGAGGGTACGATATACCAAGGTAAGAAAGAACTCAGATGGAAGAATATGAGATGATGAAGGTTCTTGGGAAGCACCATGGAAAGGGTGAGTCCACATGGGATCCATGACGGACAAAGGAAAGAGTTATCTATTTGTTTGTGTGCTTGGTGGAATTTTGGGGGCAAAATTCCTATAAGAGGGGAAGGATGTTACAACCCCAATTTTTGGGTTCTTTTGGTGAGAAATGTAATTTCTCCTATTAAATATATTTGAACAAATAATGATATAATTTGTTTTGAATAAAAGGATTTCGTTTGCAATAGCCTTGTTGGTTGTTTTGTGGGCTTTATTGGCTATTGGGCCCAATAACAAGGAAAAGACAAAAGAAACTCCATTATTAAATAAGTAAATAAGAAAATGGAGAAAAGAAATATGTAGAAACCTCTACAAGGCAAAGGAATGTAATCCAAAGATGGATTTCATGCCTCTTGGGTTCCTTGGGTTCCAAGGAGTCCAAATTTGCAAAGATAATGCAATAAGAAAAGAAAAGATCAATTGAGTATTGCTTTATTAAAGGAAATATGAGATAATAAAAATATTATAAGAAATATGTGGATTTTTGGATAATGGATCCATATTGGATAAGATTTCGTGACCACATAATTTCTAATAGAGAAAGGAATCAAAATCAAAAAGAAAAAAATACCAGAGATAAATAATTAATCAAGAATATTTGAAATAAAGAAGATAATGCAAGAAATAATGAGAGAAGTGAGGGTTTGGTCATGATGAGTAAAAATTCGAACCCCACTTGCTTTCTTGGATTACAAGGAATAGAAATAATGGGAAATAAGAAAATAAGAAAGAGAAAATAGGTGAAAATATACATATTTGAGTAATATCTTGAACCTAAAGAAAAGGCTCGTTTTCGTTTAGATAATGAGCCCAAATTTGGCAGAGAGGTAGATTAAATCGTTACTAAGTTTCCCTCAAAATTTGGGATTAATTGGACACTCGGTTTGGGAGATATGGATTTTAAAAAAAAATCATAAAGTGTAGAGGAAGGTATTTTTGTCACAATTTTAATTTCCTATTAGATCTATAATTGATATATACGTGTGACACCACAGCCATTGGATTTGGATCCAAAAGAGGCTATATTTTCACCTTCCTCAGTCGGTTAAGGAAACATGAGGTTGTGAGGGTGGACTATCCAAAACCAATATCTTGCAAGATAATGGACGAATCATTATGGAAATTAGTCCAGTAGATTCAGGAGAAGAATATGAACCTAGAAGACCTAAGTTTTGGTAGGTTTCATGGATGCCAAGCGATATGCCCAAATCTGGTTGGGATCTCTTCATTGGCCTACCCTATATAAAAAGGGGTCTTACACGCCATCTGGGGGAGCCCAAAGCATCTTAAGACATCTGCTCAGAGTCGGCGAACTCGCCAACACTTCCAATTGGGTCCTTGATCGTGATCTCAATCCCTACCCAGCAGCAGCTTCTCGCTGGAGAAGAGCTTCGCCATCCCGATGATCTGGTTGAGCAATGAAGAAATGGAGGGGTGCTTTGAGTCTGGGATGCCAAGATGAAGGTAGAGGTGGTGTTGGCTTGCGCTCAGGTGGAGAAACGCGCGGAGTCAACTCCCTGGTTGATCGCGGTCTGCTGCTAGCTCGCAAGCAGTGCACGAGGTTGAAGATGAAAGGAGGGTAAATTACCTCCTTGCCCCTAGGCGCGGATGACTTCAAGAAATTGATGCAGGGGTAAAAACGTACAACCAGCCCGACCACACGCCTTTCTAACAGAAAAGAAAAGAAAAATGAAAGGGGCCGACGTGGCAACCATCGATTGGCCTAAAGGTAATTATCTTGCAAAAATCATAACTAAACGTAGCATTATCTGATAATTGCAAGTTATACATGAAAGTTGATAATAAAAATGTGAGGAACACAATAAAAATAGCTTGAGAACCTGATTTCATTCCTATTTGCAAAAGTACACTAAGTTAATGAAAAGTGCTTTGAAATTATGTTAGAAACCCGAATTGAAATTAATGGTTAAGTTCATGATGCTTAATTGGTGAAATTAAGTGATAGTAACCTGTTGAAATGTTAATGATGAACTTGAACCTGATCTAGATGAATTATTGCATGGATTATGGTTTGACACCAATTATGAATGATAAAGCATTTAGAAACCCCAATTTAGGGTAAAAGAGGAAAAGATTATATTTAATCCAAAATACGTGAAAATGTGTTGTTAAATGATGATCCTAAACCTGTTAGATGAGATAGGTTATGATCCTTAGGGTTTGTGAGTTTTTTTCTTAATTAGGGTTTGTAGTAATAGAAGTGAAAGAAAAACCATAATTGTAATCGAAACACTAAAAGTGGCCTAGAAAGCCTAAGGTAGAATCCAAGTCTATCTTGAGTATGTTTTGGATAAACTACAACACTTGGATGTATTGTATTAATTTCATGATATTGATGATTGCTTGTTTGATTGTTCTTGCTTGGACCTCAAGTTTCTTTGACAGGTATGTGGTTAATTATGGTTAATCGCATTAGTTTTCCGAAGAGTTTCCTGGATGATTCATCGCTTTGAATGCAACTTAACAGTTTGGATGTTCATACTTGGAAATCATAAAGTCACTAAGATTATCACAATAATAATAGAAGTGTGTATTCTTGCACCTACATGCCACCCTGATGAATGATGCAAAAGGTCAATCCCAAGAGGGAAGACCTATGGGCACCATGAGTAGTGACCCCAGGCACCAAGCTCGGGATTGAGAAGGTGGCCTATGATATTGCATGACTAAAGGACACCATGAAGGGTGACCCCAGGCACCAAGGTCGGGAATGAGAAGGTGGCCTTAAGTCAATGGAAAAAGAGAAACCTAAAAGGGGGTATGCCAGGGTTAGGGCAAAAACGGTGGAGAATGTCACATTGAAAATGAAAATTTGGCTTGTTAACTTGATTGTGATTTTTAGAATTGTTAGCCGTATTTGTGAAATTTTGGTTGTCCCCACATAACGACATATTTTGATATGATGACCGACTTTTGTTTTTCGGCATTTTAGGTACCAAGTTGAAAAGAACAAACAGTAAAATGACACATTGTGGAAATAAGAAATAAAGTGCAAGGAGGATTAGTTAGAATAGACTCCAGATGTGGATTGAAGTAGATATCCAAGTTTTTGAAAAAGGTATGCAAAGTTTAATTTTATTACAGCCTTTCAGTTTTGTTGGTAGAATCTAGTAATTATTATTGATTATTTGCCAAACCTCCCTTAGACCTTGTTGGTTTACAAGCAGCCATAACTCCTGCTAGGCCTTGCAAAGGAGCTCCTTCCCTATGCCACACATTGGTTCCTCTAGATGGGTAGATGCATGTGCTACTATGATGACATGAAGATGAACCACATAATTGTGTGTCATAGGTCTATTCACATTCTATTCAGTAATTGCAAAGGGTCTATCCCTACCAAATTTGGTGGAGTTGGGATAGATTATAGACATTTTTAGAGAGTTTTGTATTATAGGGGAATGAGATGGCTCTCCCCACACCCTTAATCTATGACTTTACTTTGGGGTTATAGCCTGGAGAATGCTAGGGGTAGAATGACATGGAGGACTGTGGGAAGCATCATAAAAAATGATAAATCATGTGTTTAGGTAGGCTTCTCATAACTAGGTTTGGGGATATCCTCTATGAGGAGTTGAATTAGGGACTTAGGAATGGGTCTTGAGTTTTGTATAAATCACCTTATGGGGTTATTTTGATTGAGAAGGAGAGAGTAAACTTGTTGAGGAATCAAAATGATTTGGAATTTCCCTCTTGCATATACAAATTTATTTTTGCATTTAGCTTCATATCTTTGTATAGACAACTTGTTGTGTATAATTTCATATGTAGTGGCCAATACTATGATAACAAGGCCTTCCAAACATGGGATGGACCTTATATTACTTTATAGGTTCTCCATTTACACATATATGCCCTTGCATTTAAAGGGGTCTATAGATTAGAGGACCTTGGACTATCCTATATTAGGAGACTGTACATCCTAGTTATTATAGTTCATGACCTTATAGATAGAGATAACATAGTTAGCCACTAAGTTCTCAACATGCCAATTGAGACTAGTGGAATTTTGATAAGTTTTTTCAGAATCATTTGTGAGCTAGAGGTTAGAAGGGGAGGGTCATGCAATGGTGACCTAACCCTATTCTATAGTGTTTAGGAGATACCATATGTAATTAATGGGGAACATAATGAATACAATTCCCCATCTTCAATTAGAAAACTCAGTCACCAATAAATACTCATGTAACCTTTTTAGTGAGTATAGGCTCTTTTCTATCCAGAAGGCGTAAGATTACATTTTGCATATATTGGGATATTATTTGTAGGTGTCAAAAAATGTATCAAATATACATATATTATTAGATACAGAAGATATATTCATGACTATAAAAATGTCTTAAGTAAATAACAAGGCATAGGAAATGCACCAATGAAGCATCATGTCGAATAGTACTAATACATCAAAGCTCAACAGAATAATGTGGTATTTTTAAATATAAATGAATACATATGTATTAATGATAGAAAGAAGATGCAAGCACATAACATTTGTAGAGTTCAAAGAATAGGCCATCAAGAAGGGACCTACCCCTCCACGTTTACAAAATCATACTCATACTAGTCGCCTCCCCTTTATGCTATACCACCTAAAAAACTTCTCAATGACCACACTTCTTCATTCTTACACCTCCTCCTCTGTCGTGTCCTATCACATTGTCTGACCAGACCCCATAATTGCACTGCAACACCACCACGATATGTGATCACCACCTGTGATCCCTTATAATCCTACCACCACCTCTACCACCATCCACTAGGATACAACCACCAACCATTATGGTGAAGCCTAGCAATTACAGGTAGGGTCGTGAATTAGTCAGACTTGAACCACTAGATCTAGGAAAGCAATCCCCAGTGACAAAGGTAGCTGCCATCCAACTACCTAGCCCACTTCTTCAAACCCTAACAACCAGATCTTTAAGGGATCTAGTAGGAAGATGACCCCTCCTCCCAAATGGTTCCTTACCATGCATAGTAGGAGCTCCATAATTGTTGGTGATGACAACAACCTTCCTACCAAAAAGATCATGTCCATACTTTCTTTAGAAACCCTATTTATACTACCACCAGTTTGACATTAATTGAATCTCTAAAGGCAACAAACAACCACCACAATCATTTCCAACCCAATGAAGGAGCAGTGATGACGTGAGGCCAACCAATACACATCACCCGAAGTATAATCCAAAATGAATCATTCAGAGATTAACCTTCCTCCAAATCAACATATTTAATGATAAAGATAATTCAACATCCCTAGGATAATGTATAACAATGAATATGTACCAATAGTTCAATTACAAAATTTGTAGTAATATATCCTTATATAGAACCTCTTTATGATGAGTGATGGGATAAATCTCATTATAAACAACCCACAATGTGGGGCATCAATGAGTAATAAGTAAGAAAAAACGTGTATGGATTCTTCTTGTAAACTCCCACATCAACAAGAAGGAGATATGGAAAACCTAGAAAGGAGGGTAACCAGGAGAATTATAGAAAGTCATGAGAGTGTCATAAAAAAACACACCTAGCACATCAACATACTTCATATTAGCACTATCAAAGGTGATAAAACATGTTGAGGAAAAATTTGCAGTATCTGTGGAGATGAAGAAGGCATGGGGAGTATCTTCCAAGTTTTTTTTTGGATATAGGTAAAATCATATTGCCAAAAAGGAGGTATAGTAAAGCTATATAGTGAATATCATAAACAAAAGTATACACAGGTTGACTCTACAAAAATCCATAGTAATATGGTTATAGGATGTTCCAAGTTTAGATTCATAGATGTGTCGCATGAAAAAACACAAGATACAAGAAGAACGGGCTGTGTATATATCCAAGATATCTTTTTGTATAGGGATGACCATGTCAATGTGTCTTTAATATTATTCTTGTTTCCTATTTCTTTCATTTCTTCTTTATTTCACGATCTTTGTTTATTTCCTTTTCCTTGTACGAGTTTGTATTTATTTTTCTATTCTCTCTTGTCTTATAAAAGACAGTTGTGAGGACTTTGTTATTCAAATAATAGGTTTCCATATTAACATGGTACTTGACATTGTTTTTTATCCCCCATAACCCATTGTTGCTTCTCTCCCTATTATCACACATGTTTTCCTGCTACAAAACATACACACTCCTACCACAAAACATACATCCTCCTGCTACTACAATGTGACAACAATACCCTACCACCACCACCTTCCCATCCTATTGGAAACCCCTCACCTACTGTAATATGTTGCCAACCTGCAAAACATCAACCTAGAAAAATGCCAATGACCCAGCATGGCTACTGCCAACCCTCCTCAATGTCAACTTAGTAACACGCCAGTGACCTAGAGTCTAACCTGATGACCACCACCCATGATAGACATCTTTCCACCTGCCTCCTATACAACCCAAGCCCTCACACAATTTCTGCTCCCTTGTGTGGAAACCCCACACCCAGACTCTTGTACATTATTTACACTTGTTTTTCCACTATGACTCCTACATGACCATGTATAACCCCGTGTGAATTGCCTTCCCCGTCATCTTCTTGGGATTCCACCAACCCTTACATACCACTCTATTTCCCTTCTAAATTTCTTCTCGTCCACTGCCACATTTTGTAGAGGACTTATTCCCTATGTATTTCCTAGGTCACCGGATGCCGTGAAAAACTTGTGAAGTAGATTCATTTCTTCAATGATTGTTGCTTCATATAAGTTGTGTCATGGTTCTATATCTACTACTATTGCTTCTCTACTCATCTTTTTGCTTCTATGAATGTTCAACTTTGTCTCTATCTGTGCATGTGCTTGTTGTCATGGTATCTTCTAATCCCTTCTAAACACTATGTGTCACCACACTCATGTTTGTTGGCTCCAACTCTCACACCTATCCACCTCCTTTGATCGTTGTATCAAATCCTGGTGACATTACTCACACCTCACCCCTACTTCTCCACGTGTGCCTGCCACTACTACTGATGATAAGACTAATAGGAGTATGATCTATGGATTAAGGAAGATGCTAGTGTCATGACCTAGATGGTCAATAATGTAGAACCAAAAATTAGTTCATCTTTGCTTTGTCTCTGGAATGCTAAAGCCACGTGGGATCAACTTTTTCATGTCTACTCTCACCAACAAAATCCTAAGAAGGTCTTTGAAATCTTCAAAATGTATCTAAAAGTGAATACTCCACTTGTGGATCTATTGAGGACTACTAAAAGTAGCATTGTTCTCTATGGGATGAATTTTGGGTTATTATCCACTATACATTGATATCCAAGAAGTTCAGCATCAACACAATGAAGTTCAATTGGTGTAGTTACTTGCTAGTATGACACCTTCATTATCTATATTGGATGATCGAATCTTATATAGTTATCCCTTCCCTACTCTACATGCTGTTATGAACGGCTCCAACATCTCCAATCTATCTCTTCTCAACCTTCTGACCACTCTGAAGTTGTTGCATTAATTGTTTTCTCTTGAGACTCCAGTCGTAGTTATGGACATGATTATGGACACAAACCTTCTTTTAGTGGTCCTGGATTTGGTCTATGCCTTATAGCTCTGGTCATGGACATCTTCCTCCTGAATAGATATAGTATAACATATGTGGTCACACTAACCACGATGAAGAACAATGTTGGGTAAACATGGACAACCAACATGGGCCAATCAAGCCACTATAGGGCATGTTGATTCTACTCCACCAACTTCTTCTACCTAATCCATTATGGATTAGAACTTCTCTTAGTTTCAGAAGCTATTTGAAGCTAGAATTCCTCCTTCAACTAAAGATGTGTGTTCTAAAGGAGGTTCTGCTTTACTTGCCTTCTCTACTTCTTATGGTAAAAATAATTGGGTTATTGAATATGGTGTCTCCTGTCATGTATTTGGAAATTCTACTTTATTTTCAAATCTCACCAAGACTACATATATTCAACCTGTCATGTTGGTGGATGGTTCTCAAAGTTAGTTCATGGCATTGGAAGTATATGCACTCCTGCAAAATTTACTTCTTGGACTATGTTTTGTGTTTTAAAATATCCTTTAAATATTCTATCTATTAGTAAGAATATGCATTTCTTCAATTCTTAGTAAAATTTGATCCTAGTGGTTGTATGTTTCAAGATCTCTACACAAATATGAAGATTGGTTTGGGTCATGAGAGACCAGATGGAATCTATTTATCTTGAAACAATAGAGACTAAAAATAGTGACGTGCTCTCCACTTTAGTGATTGGTCTATATGGACACTATCATATTGGCCACCATTTAATTGAAAAGTTGAAGTTTATTTCCAACTATCTACGATACCATTTTTCATCGTGCTACTTTCCATATTGGCAAACAAGCAATGTATTAAAATCAAAAGACTATTAGTTATTTTATTTGATGTGGTGCATGCTGATGTTTGGGGACCTTGTTTAGTATCTGGTATTTTTTAATTTTGCAATTTTATGATGTTTATAAATTATTTTTTAGAAACACATGAATATTTTTACTCAAGGATAGGTGTCATTTTTTGGACACTATATGTAAGAGCCCTAACCTTGCTTTTTGGTTGGACATGCTTGATTACCCTATTTATGCTTAAAACCTTTGTCAAACCATAATATGTGCTTTGATATCATGTGACAAAGCTAATTTGCAAGTTTGGTATAGTTTGGACATTGCTTGAGCAAGTTATGCAATTTATATCTTTATAAGGACTTTAATGCAATTTACCCATATTTAGGTTTTTTCTTGAAATATTTCACATGATAGATGTTCCTAATAAGTTTTCATATCATGTTTTATATATTTGTACCTTGGGGTACCTTGTTGCACCTTTGCTTTAGCCGTGACACGTAACCTAGGGTTTAGGGCTAGGGTTCCTCACCTAGATGCTCTAACTCGATGGTTATGTTTGGATGTTGGGATCTGATGGTCCAACTTTAGGTGTTGGGATATGATGGCAGTCCTCTTGAGTGTCTTAAAGTTCGAATGTTTGTCTTTGAGGTTCCTAGATCGATGGTTCACCAAGTGAGGTGCGAGAGTTGATGGTGATGCTAGGGTTTGGTTTTGTGGCCAAGGGATGACATGATCTAATGAGAAACCCATTGTTGGAGGTCAATGGTTTCTATAGGGTTGACATCTGATGGCCCTCTTGTGTTAAGAAATGGTTCTTGACATGGTTTTGCATGGACGATATGTTTTGACCTTGGACACATGGCTTGCATGGTTTAACTCCTCTTCCTTCCTTTCTCTTTAACCCCATGCTTTATATACCTCCCTCCTTCCACACAAACAACATCTTTAGACTCTCTCTTCTTATTCTTTCTACTTGCATTTCATCCCTCTTTCTATGTGGATAAGAAGGAGCTCAAGGAATAAGAATCTTGGTCGATCTTGCTTGCATGTGCACCTAGGGCTTGGATCCACCCTCTTCTTGGTCATGTGGGGCCTCCTTTCCTTGTTTGTTGACCTAAGCAAGTAAAATCTCCTTCCGTCCTTCATTTTACTTGCTTCCCAACCTTCTCTCTCTTCCTTCTTTGTCGGATCCATGGCATTTCTTGGCGGAGCATGTGCTAGAGGTTGAAGACCCCTTCTTTCTTACTTCCTTGACCTAGGGTTAGCTTGTCCTTGGAGAAAGGAGCTAGCTTGGACATGTGGAGTTGTAAAGCTAGGGTTTATTCCCTCTTTCTTAGAGCTACCTTTTTCTTGTACATTCTTAATCATCTTTGAGGAGATTTATATAGCTTCCTCCACGTTTATTTCTTACCCTTGACTAGTATATATAAGATATTACTAAAAAATATAGTACTAAGTAGAAATATGCAATCTTTGGGTAGTGATAACACCCAAATTTATGCATATTTGCTTAGTAGTTATATGTTGTTTTGTGTCATTATAACTTTAATATGCCCAAAATAACCCTAAACTCTTATCTTTTAGTAGTTTTTATCTGTTCATAGATAAAGTAGCTAAAGTAGCCAAATTTTGGACTTACAGGCACCCAAACTAGCCAATTTTGGGACTCGCAAGTACCGAACCTGATAAGACAAGAATTCTAATGGTTGCTCGATATGGCTTCCCGATATGGTCTGCCCGATACAGCCTGCCCAATACAGCCTTCCCAATACAGCGACTGCTTGACACTCCCCCCTGCCCGACACGGTCGTCGGGCGACAGTAATATTGGCCCACCTAACGCCTCAAGATCAAAGCCACGGATGAAGGACATGTGGACCAATAAAATCTACAACTCCCATCAACTCGCTACCTATAAATACCATCTACCAGCCTACAAAGAAGGGGGAGGACCCTACAAGATCTTGTTCTTAGACCAAGGATCTAGTGTGTCGAGTTCCCCAAAAGTCTACTGCCTGACACAGTCGTCCGATACGGCCTGCCTGATACAGCTGCCCGAAACGGCCTGCCAGACACGACCTGTCTGACACGGCCTGCCTGACACGGCTTGCTCGATACAGGGTTAGCAGTATCTCGGGCATCAACTGTTATATACTTCGATCTCCTAAATCAAGGAGAGCGATATTTATCTTCCTTTTCCAACGTTTATTTTCATTCAGCATAGCATTGTAATTAAACAATTGTTTCCCTATGAGTATTGGTATTAGTAGAGAATCTATGTTATTATTCCATGTATTGCTTTATTTCATTGGATGATATCTTGCTAGCATTTCAGCTCTAGTTTTATCTTTCTGATGCATGCTTTCACCTAGCTACTAAATCGTGTTTCCTGTTACAACCTCTTTGATAGAAGGGTATTGCGACTTCTGAGCTTGGTCTGGCCCTGGTGTATCAGAGTATCTGGCACCAGAGTAGTACTCGGTTTATTTATCCACGCAAACCCATGCCCGGTGACTTCGAGAGGGGGACCAATGCATGTTTTGTTGGCACTCTCATGGAGAGAAGAGGGAGCATGATGTAGATCATTGTCATTTGCTATTTTTAAGTTTTCTTCCTTCGTGCTTTACTCAGATGATAGACATTTTCCTCTGCCTTTCTAATATTGCAAAACCCCTAAAAATTGCTAAAACCCAAAATACCCTCATAATATTTCTGGTAACTCCTCTTGGAGATAGGTTTTTGGTTTGATTATTTTCGTCTGTTTCTATCTCTAAAAACCTTTTACCTTTTAGCTTTTCGACAACTTAGACAAGTAAAACTTGAGTTCCGAAGCGCTATTCTCCAATTCCCTGTGTTTGACCCCGACTACTCCGACCCTATGCTAGTTGCAGGAGTCTCAGACATTCGGGTATTATAAATTATAAAAGTTTGATGACTTAGACACGTCTCCACATTTTGGACCGACGTCTGAGGCTGATCAACTTTTTAGCACCATTGTCGGGGACTTGTCAACGGATATCATTCTATGAATCCGAGTTTTACTTGCACTTTGTCAACAACTTTGTAGATATGCATATAACACATACATGTACTTATTTCTCATAGTTTCTACACCAAACTCACATTTTTATATCTTTTCTCCTCAGACACTTTTTCGTCTCTTCAAAACCTCTTACTCTCTGGAAGAAATGGTTGAACAAGCACCTGAATCTCAGTCTCTTCACTCTTTCAAAGCCATGGACCTTGCTTTAGCAAGGCAGGTCCTCTTGTCCACCTATCCACCCGAGTTTTTCCACAGTCCCGGCTGCTGGAAAATAATTGAAGGTCACTCTCTACAGCTAGTCGAGCTATAGTCGCCTCCACCATCATCATATAATGAAATTCCAACAATGGAGACTGCCAGTTAGCCCTCAACTTTCGTGCTATCATGGGATCAAGAACTGATTAAGGCAGTGGAGTTCGCTGGGGAAAGTATTCACACACTCACCTCCTTAGCCCCTCATCTCCAAAAACATGTTGATCCGCTCCAGGAACTATTATATAAGCAGGAGCGTCAACTCCAAATAGCAACGGAGATTGCAGACCGCAGTAGAAGTATGCTTCAAACTGTTGAACAAGGATTCATCTGGAAACATCAGTTTGATACAACATATTCCCATCAGATGTGTATGGCAGAATCGATGGGTCTCAAGAGCATTGCTTCTCAAGTACAAAAACTTCATGATAAAGATATTGAACAAGGTAGGAGGTTCCAAGAGCTCATCGATTTGATTACAATACAATTACAAATGCCATCACAAGATAATGAAGACTCTAGTCATCAAGACCATTCCATCAGATCTGAAGTAGAGTATGTCTCACCATCCTATTCAGACCATCAACTGGATTCACTAGGATTTTTTTGTGAAGACCAACCCACTTGGGGAAGCCCTTCATTCTATCTAGATGCCCCAACTGATGAACCAATGGAAGATATGATTCATAGACATGAATGGTTCTATGATGACGATGACGAAGACTCTTATCCTCACAATGATGGCCAAACAACCTCGCACTCAAAAGGTTGGTCAGAGGAGCCAGAGTCAGACATCGAACCAAACCAGAGTGATATCTCTTATATCGAGACTTGTCACTTCATTTTGAGCGGTACACCAACCATGGTTTGGAACAACTTGTTTGATGATAACAACGACGATAGCTGCTCAACATGGAGCAGTGAGTATACTAACGACGACGAGCTGGAGCAGCATGAGCTGCCATTTGCACCCATACCTTTACAAGGTAGGGTGGACGTCAAGGGGGTAGGATGGACAGTTCACTACAACATGGCTGTTGAGCATGAAGATACCCCTAACTCCACGCCAGGTGATAAGCTTGGGATGGTAGCACCACAAATTAATTCTTCAGGGAGTACTTCTTGTTCAGAAGATGATTGGATGACTCAGACTGTACATGAATATTTATCTGAGCATGCAACCTCAAGTGTAGAGATGGAGAGAGAAGATATGAGTCCTCTAGAAGACGTCCAACCTCTCTCATCCATCTCATCTTGTGTCGACATCCTAGGGCCTTCTTGTTCAGATTCATATCTTGGAAGGTACCTCGAGGACGAGTTGCCGAAAAATTCATCCCAATGCAGTTCAAGTCAATTTCAACACAACGATGACTTCACCGAGTCGCCGGATTTTACTTTTCTACTTCAAACTCAGACGGGCCCCCACCTCCACCTATTCTTCTCCTATCGGGAGGTGGATCCCACTGGCAAGACACAGGTGGCACTGGTTCCAAAACTTAGGATTTGGAACCCTAGTGTCGGTATCGTGGGGCATCCACCCCCTTTCTTTTACCTCTTACTTTTCTCTTTTTGTTAAAATAAAAATGTGTTTTCAAGTTCTTGCTTAGATAGTTTTCTTTCCTCTAACTACCTTATTTTTCCTTACATACATGCATCATTTTAGTACTTTAATAAATCTCCCACCCTAACTTACATGCTTTCCCACCCTGCTATTCTAAGCTTAGATCTTGCTCGAGGATGAGCAAAGTTTTAAGCTTGGGGTGGTAGGCTTCACCCTTCTACCTCTTCATCCTTCTAACATGCATGTTTACTTCTTGCATTTAGTTTTAAATTTTCAAAAGTTTTCAGCTTTTTAGCTTTGTAATTATGGCCATATGGTGCAAATCTAATAGATAAATGCTTGACTTTATGCCTAAATGCACAGTTTTCATCTTGAAATTGCTTGACCTTTCGCTTGACTTGCTCTTTGACTCTTTCCTTGAGTTTGGTAATAAGTCTAAGGTTATGTGCCTTTTACATAGCTTAAAGCTAAATTCCCTTGATCTATGTTGTGAATGGAAAATCCAAGGTAGAGGAATGATGGAATGAGCTAAAACATGATCAAAGAATCCTAGCTACGGTTTCACGAGCTTGCCTCTATTCTAAGGATTCTTGAATCATAATTGCAACCTTTTACATAGGTGTCAAGCGGATCATGACGAGCTTTGAGCTATAAACAAGATGAAATGTTTTCCTTGATGGACTATGCGCCTTCTCACATTAGATTGACTCAAAAAGATGAAAAATATAAAAATGTGCAAAAGAGGCTTGGCCACCCACAAAATCCAAAAAAAAATCTATATAATTCTCACCCAAGCCTACAAAATAGAATGCAGAGAATAAAAGCCTGAGAGTGAATAAATGAGCGTTGTTTTCTCATTTAGGAGAGTCAAGGACAATGCCCAGCCGATGTATGACTATGCTCATGAATGTGGGTATGTCGTGCCTATAAGTATCACTCCAAAAGCTCATTAGAGAGTCACTAGGAACCCCTAGGGGACCTAATAGATCGTCTCAGTAGCAGGGTTGGTTCGAGTGTAGTACGAGGGATTCATCTCACTACTTTGGGCCAACTGGCTCGGACTGTAGGGACTGTTGCTCGGTACATGGACCAATCTGACATTTTTTGGGATTCTCAGAAGTCATTTGAGTCCTTTGTTTTGTTTCTTAGGACATGAATAAGTGAGAGGCGCGTTGATTCCTGATTGGTATGCATGGATTCATGGTGATTGCACATTGCTCATCACCTGCGTGATCACCTATGTGACAATTCTTTCATGTTTAAATAATTATGATTCAAACCCTCATGAGTATCGACAAGTTGTAGTGAATTTGCTTAATCTTGCCTCGAGACTCTTTGATCTTGCTTTGGCAGGATTGTGCCTGACGGGTGGGGGTTTGTTCTGAAATGACATGGATCAAGAGAATTAATGTTTTAAACAATTTTTCTTAACATTAGCATCTATTACCAAGCTTAATTTGGATGTTATCTTTGTTTTCTTTGAGCACAGTCTTGCTTGAAGACAAGCAAAGTTATAAACTTGGGGTTGTTGATAACACCCAAATTTATGCATATTTGTTGAGTAGTTATATGTGGTTTTGTGTCATTATAACCTTAATATGCCCAAAATAACCCTAAACTCTTATCTTTTAGTAGTTTTTATCTCTTCATAGATAAAGTAGCTAAACTAGTGAAATTTTTGACTTACATGCACTGAAACTAGCCAATTTTGGGACTCACAAGTACCAAACCTGATAAGATAAGAATTCTAACAGCTGCCCGATACGGTCTGCGCGATACGGCCTATATCAGTCTGCTTGATATGGTTTTCCTGATACAACGGCTTCCTGACACTCCCCCTGCCCGACACGATTGTCGGGCGACAGTAGTATTGGCCCACCTGACGCCTCAAGATCGAAGCCATGGATGAAGGACACGTGGACCAATAAAAGCTACAACTCCCATCAGCTTGATGTCTATAAATAGCAATTACCAGCCTACAAAGAAGGGGGGAGGACCCTGCAAGTGCTAGTGCCTAGACCAAGGAGCTAGTGTGTCGAGTTCCCCAAAACTGCCCGACACGGTCGCCCGATACGACCTGCCTGATACGGCAATCCCGATACAACTTGCCCGATACGGCTGCCCGATACAGCCTGCCCGATACGGCCTGCCCGATACGGCTGCCTGAAACATCCTGCTCGATACGGCCTGCCCGATACGGGGTTAGCAGTATCTCGGGCATCAGTTGATGTATACTTCGATATCCAAAATCAAGGAGACTGATCTTTATCTTCCTTTTCCAGTGTTTATTTTCATTCAGAATAGCATTGTTATTAAATAGTTGTTTCCTTATGAGTATTTTTATTAGTGGAGAATCTTTGTTATTATTCCATGTATTGCTTTATTTCGTTGGATGATATCTTGCTAGCATTTAAGCTCTTATTTTATCTTTCTGATGCACACTTTTGCCTAGCTACTGAATCGTGTTTCCTGTTACGACATCTTTAAGAGAAGGATGTTGTGACTTCTAGAGCTTGGCTTGGCCCTGGTGTATGAGAGTACCTAGGACCAGAGCAATACTCAGTTTATTTATCCATGCAAACCCATGCCTGGTGACTTCGAGAAGGGGACCGGTACATGTTTTGTTGGCACTCTCTTTGAGAGAAGAGGGAGTAGGATGTAGATCGTTGCCATTTGCTATGTTTAAGTTTTCTTCCTTCGTGCTTTACTCAGATGATAGACATTTGCCACTGCCTTTCCAATATTGCAAAACCCCTAAAAATTTCTAAAACCCAAAATACCCTCGTAATATTTCTAGTAACTCCTCTTGGAGATAGGTTTTTCGTTTGATTCTTTTCGCCTATTTCTCTGTATAACAACCTTTTGCCTTTTGGCTTTTCGATGACTTAGACAAGTAAAACTTGAGTTACGAAGTGCTATTCTCCAAGTCCCTGTGTTCGACCCCAACTACTCTGACCCTGTGCTAGTTGTAGGAGTCTCAGACATTCGACTATTATAAATTATAAAAGTTTGATGACTTAGACACGTCTCCACACTCTGGACCCATTTCTGAGGCTGATCAGGTAGGTTTGAGATTATGTGGTAGTTCTTGAGTAAATAATCTTTCTTGATGTATCTCTAAACCTTATGCATGTTCCTTCCTTATAAGTGGAAATCCTAGGTCTTTCATGTCCATGTTTTAATGGTTTTTGTAGCACTTCAAATGATGGCTTTATGTTAGGGTTTTGAGCTAATTTCTCTCTTGTGTTGACACTCGATGGTTTAACTTTTGTGTCAACCGATGGCTTGGGTTTATTTTTTGTTTTGAACCTTCTCTTGTGCATGAAACCAAACATTCTCTTGTGCTTAAAACCGATGGCTATGTATCCTTCACCAACTAATGGTCTTAGTGCTCTCTTCAAGTGATTTCAAATGTTGGCTTTCCTTAGCTCTACCAAACGATGGGTTTGCTTAATGATTTAGATCTGTTTTCCACCTAGTGTTGACAACTAATGGACTCACTGGGTCATGGCTCAATTCCCTCCCTATGTCATGACTCAATGGTTTCACTGGTTCCATGGTTGATGTTTCACAACCAATGGTTTCACTAGTTACAAGATTTGATGCTTTTCACAATGTAAACATCTAATGGTGGTTCCGATGTCAACAATAGATGGGGTTTCATATCACTACTACATATTTGATATAATGTGTCATGTTTAAGTATAACCAAAGGTAGTATCTATATCATCAGCTATAAGTAGGCAACTTTCATGGATTTATCAACTGAGAAAACATGGGCTTCACTTTTTTTTTGTCATCGATAGCTTATCACAGAAATTGACGCTATACATCACCCACAAAAATAAAAATTTTCACCAAATTTCTGCAATGTCATTTGCCTCCAAAAAACCTATATCACCATTTCTTTTATACATAACTGATAGGATAAAGAGGTACATACATCATATCTCTGGTAAGAAACAATTGGAGTTTCTCATCAATTTTTTCACAACGGCTGATGTGAAAGATGTTTGCATCATGTATCCTGCAAAATTTTTCCCACCTCTAATTGATGTTTATTATAGGTTACTCTTACCATAACTGACAGAGTATGTGTCACTAGGTTGCGAGATTCGACGTTCAATTTTTAGGTGCAACTGTTGAGAAAATTTCTATTTATGTTGGTGGTTGTTCGTCTCCAACCATCAAAGTAGAACCTGGACCGGAGTTTTTTCTAACAATCGACGAGAAATATCTTACTTCACCCAACAAGAAACCCTTTTACCCCTATTTCCCTTACCTGCATTTCTCTACATTTTCCCCCAATGCTCTGGCAATTTCTACCCTAATGATTTTTTCCTTGATGTTGCTCTAGTCCTCTTCTCTGCCACCACTGGTCAATTCCATCTCCACTGCACTGATGTTACTGCCAAGAACCTCAACCACCACTAGTTTTGTTGTTGTTGATATTGAGGGTGATCTCCACAACCATTGCCACTGATGAGGACAAGGATCTCTGATACTGCTGCTGAGGACCCCATTATCGTTGTCACTGCCACTATTACTGCTGAGGTTTTTCTCTACCTTTTTCGCATGTGCAAGTATGAACACATTCAAAAGTCCAAATGCAAATTGTCATTGTCAATTATAGTTTTGTTGGATGATAACTACTTTTAGAGCTTTTAGTGTGATAAATTAATTATATGACTGTGATGTAATTAATTAGATTAATTCTAATGAATACTTGAGCTATATGTGATGAATTGTGTATGAATTATAAACTATAAAATTATTTCAAACTTAGAATTGTGTATTTATTTGTACTTATAGAGATATATGTGATGAATGTATGATAAACCCTAAAATTATTTCTAACTGAAAAAAATGAGTCATCAAGGAGACTTCCTCTCCCCGACCCCTCATTAACCTATGGAGGCCCGACACAGGAGGAGTATGGTAAACCAAGTGTGCAACCCATCAGTTCCGGTGCAAACCATGTCAGACATAAATCCCAGTTTATTTGTCCCCATGAAGATTTGAACCTGAAACATCTGCCTGCACTCACGGTCCGATCACCAGTGAGCCACACCCTTACAGGAAAAATTATTTCTAACTGAGAATGATGAATGTATGACTATTTTGATCGAGCATGCATGACCTTGTTTGATTGTTAGTGATTTGAAACCCTAATCTTCTAAACAGTTTGAATGTTAGAAATTTGAAAAATGACTCTAAATCTTGTTGCACATATCTACCTCCTGCTTGTAACACCTTGTCTACAAAGGGAAGAGAACTTTTTGCGAGCTCAAGAGAATTTATCCCTAATGTTTATTACAGCAAATGTATTTTGGGAGAACGATAGATAAATATCAGTTGTGAGTAGTGGGTACAAGCACACTTGTATATTTACACAACATTGATGATTCTGGCATTTATATCACTGAACACACCAACAAGCTCAAGAGAAGTTATCCCCAATCCAGTTCAATGTGGCTTTCTAGAGAGCATAATTAGACATTTATTAGGTAGTTTGAGAAGGAAGTATTCAATCAACTGTCTGAAACACAAATAATGTTATAGAAACTATCAAATGGCTCACGTATAAGTTAAAGACCCACATTACATCTTATGAAGGGTTTGACACAAATGGATTTTCATACTACACAAAACGTCAAGTTGATAAAAGTGTCATCTAAAATAGTGGGTCACCCTTCAAGAATATTCATTGTATTTTTATAATGCTAAGGAGAAAAGTCCACATGAAGGAAAGATGTCTTATTACAGTATCATTGAAGACATATGGAAACTTGTATACACATAGTTTAGATTTCCATTATTTAGGTGTAAATGGGTTGAGAACAATAAAGGAGTTGTAGTTGAAGAACTTGGTTTCACAATTGTGAATTTTGAGTGAACAGTTGAGAAGGATGAACCATTCGTTATGGTATGATAGGGATAATAGATATTCTATATCAATGATCCTATAAAATAAAATTAGTCTATCATTCTTCATGGGAAAAGATAGTTCATTTCAGATCCTATTGATGAAGAAGAGTACTATGACAATTATGATGACTCTGGTTCATTTTCTATTGGCTTTCGAAGTGTAATGTTGAAACTAACATTGATGACTATACACGTGAATATCATACATAAGGGATATCAATTTAAGGTATATTGTTCAAATGTGTTGACTTTTTATAGTTTTGACTTTTTATATGTGACCTGACTTTTATAGTGTTGCTTTTTTTATATGTGATCTGACTTTTTATATGTGATTTGACTTTTATCATTTGTTTACTCTTTTATTATAGATGGCATCTTCCCATTAGCATAGTGATCATGAGAATGAGGATGTTGAGAATCGTTAACCCAAAATGTAAGGGAGTTAGAGGGATAACTGTGATGAAAGATGTTGCAAATAGTCAAGGGAGGAAGGGTGTCGTTGAATTCAATGAAGTAGGCACACCACTTACTAATGAGTTCATTAGCTATTGTGGGGTCCTTGATTGAAGAAAAGTGTCTCTCCTTATTGAGTACTAGAGATAAGTGAGTACGGTCTACAAAGATGTCATATAGAGGAGTTAAAGGTGAGATAAATGAATTTGTATTTTTATAGTCTTTTTCCTATTCTTTCTTTTAACATTTCTAAATTGTATTGAATGTCAAACCCTTTTAGGGCCAGCATGAACTTGATGGAAAGTTGCATTGCAAGTATGTTATGTATCTTGTGGAATGAAGACATAGTGATTGGAAAACAATTCTCATATGAGATTGTGTCTTTGGAGACAAGAAGGAACCCTTTCTTAAATGGAACTATATTAATCAAGATGATTGGAAGGACTTTGTTCAGTGGAGACAACCAGATGTGTTCAAGGTATTGAAATAAATTACATTTTTATGATTTCTTATGGTTACTTAACAATATGACTTGTATGAATTAATCAGGCCCTTCACGACGCTAAAAAAGACTAGAGTGACAAGAATGTGCACAACCATTGGTTGGATTTAGGTGGTTATTAGAAATGTTGTCAGATGAGAGAGTTGCAGCAAGAGAAAGATCAAGGGAAAGGGCAAGAGCAAGGGCCTTCTATTTCTACTCCTTCTACTATTGAGACTTCTAGTGATTCTAGACAGTTGCCTAACTATATTGAGTGAATACATGTGAGGAAAAACAAAGTCAGAGAAGTCCCCTTCCAAGAAACATAGGACATGGCTTCAAAAATGGTAAATTTCTTGGTCTAATGATTACATCCTTGTTCTTTTTCACTGGATAAGTTTCACTAAATAGTCAGTTTTTGATGATAATTAGTTGGAGCTGGCTGCCCAAGCAAAGGAAGGCATGTTCACCCCTCAAGGCACACACAATGAGTTGATAGTTGCTCTAGGGATAGAAGAGCATCTGGGATGTGTTAGGGGTGCTGGAGTTGGGTATGCGATAAAATCTTTTTTTGGCTCCAGTAAAAGCATAAACTAGAGGAGAAGTGGACCAGGAGTATGTGCACAGATTGGTAGGTGCAGCCTTAGAGAAATATATAGCTTCTCATGCATCATAGAAACTAGCTTCTCTAGCAGTCACAGAACATGTTCATCACTCACCCACATAGTGAATTGGGAGTAGTCCTTCGGACCCTTAGGGCACAATGAGGGTAAGATTCAATTTGATTCCATTTATATATTTCATTGTGATAACATAAACCATCAAGTCAATATTTATGTTTGTCAAATTAAATTTTATGTTTCATAAAATTGTAGGTGGCTAGAAAATGTTGTCTTGTTGTTTATGAACTAGCAGGAAACATCATGGCAGATGTCGACACTTCTATCGCTGATGTGTTTTATGGTATTCAACCTTCCCATTGATCACTATTGTGTGAATTTCATATGTGTCTTTCCAAGAATGAGCGTCATACCTATTCCATATGAGCACCCAGTTGCCACCATAGTTGGAGAGGTAGAAGATGGCTTTACTGGGTGACCCAACTGACTCATTATATTTCTTCAGGTATGACACATATATATTATTAAAACTTAAAATGTTTGAACGCTAATATTAGAATACATGCATGGAACCTACAACAACTAACAAGCCCCCTAAGGTTTCGATGCCTCCACCCCCTCATTTTATACCACAAGATTTGTTTGATTCCTTAGGCCCTAGCTATCAAACATTGACAAGATGGTTTGACACTATAGACCAAACAGATACCATTGTGATCAACCTTGGGGAGGATATGGTAGGTATACATGAGTCAATGTTATAGTGTTGACATATGTTTATGAGGTATTTAAGTATTACTGGCTGAACATATTAGTGATAGAACTTTGGATACAGTGAGCGTGAGTACCCCATCATATGTGAAAAAACATTTACTTGTTTCCTACATATAAAATGAGTATTGGTTACATATATTTCAGTCATTTGTATTACACGGCTCATGACTTTGGAATAGTAAATGTGGGATTTCTAATGTCATAATTGAATAGCGATGTACTTAGAGATCTGAGTGGCATCAAAGAATATGTGACTAATGTGATGTAGTAATTTGATGCTTTCAAGAATGTGATCTTAAGCTACTTTCAACCTTGAGTAAGTTTTTGGCTTGTTGTTTATATGTCTAACCTATGAATACAATTTTTTTGTGAGATTTAATTTTTATTTTATTCGCCTTCTATTCATTCAGAAATTGGCAATAAAAGTTGTTAGTGATTGTTCCCGAGACTTGGAGTGTGTATCTCTTTAATCCTTCGGGTGAAAAATTGTCACCAAATGAGGGACACCCAATGAAATTGTTTTTTTTTGTGCTTAACATAGTTGTTAAGGTTTTCATCATATGACATTTTAAGAATGCAACATATATGTTAATTGAACTGACAGGAGTGTGAAAGCATTTCATACTGGCTGAGGGAAGGCATATAACAAAAATAAATCAGTAACTTGGAGGAGTGTTGATGTATAGTCTTCTCATTTTAATTTATTAATATATGACTAAAGTACAAATATCAACTTAATACCTTATACATCTTGTGGTCTATTACATATCACACTGTGATCAGTACACACCCCTCTATTAGATGTAACATTTTTGCTCAAGCCTTCTGATAGATAGGTGCTAGTGACAAAGCTAGGAGCTGTATCATAAACCACCTTCTGCGAGCTATAATAGAGTTGGCATTTGGCCAGCCGATTAGCGATCGAGTTGCTTTCTCCTGCTACATATTGTATCCTCATTATTTGGTCTATCCTTCTTCGGCCTACTTATCCAATAAGCATACTTGGGATATTTATTGGCTTCCTCATGCATCAGTTTTATTGCCACTAAGCAATCAATTTCCACAATGCAATTAGTCCACACTTTCCTCTAGATCTGCTCGAATGCTAGGTGAATGCCGGCTAGTTCTACATCAGTGACATATGAGCATATAATCTTCCTCAATCAACCCCCCATCTAGTGGCCATGTGAGTTCCTAGAAACCACTGCCACTGTTGTGCCTTTGTTGTGAACAACTGCATCTACGTTCGACTTGACTGTGCTAGATTCCGGTCTACTCCATTGTCCTATCCTGATCGGTCGTTGGTTATCTCTTTCCATCTCCCAAGCTTCATTGATGAGTGTTATAGCCTTCTTGATATAGCTGACCTGGTGTTCAAGATGCTTGACCTCTCCTTCAAAAATCTTTGTGTTCCTAAAGCCCCACAAATTGTTGTAGATATCCAAAAAGTTTCTTTCAGAAAATTCAGCTTTCTATGTGATAGTTTCAACCACCTTTCTAAAGTTGTAGGTATGAATAAATAGTCTTGTTCTTCAATCATAAGAAACCATCTCCACACTTCCTTCACTCTCTCATAATCCCTAAGTGCATGGAGGCATGATTCATCTGCCATTCAACATCTATTACATTGTCCATTCATAGTCATATGATGTTCCCTCTGATCATTTGTCAACAACACACCATGAATGACCAACTAATGAAAGATATGTATGTGTGTCGGCACATGAGGCTTCCATATCGCTCCTCAATCCCCTTGGCAAACAATTTCCTTCTATTCTCTTAAAACATGATAGGCTGAGCTCGAGGAGAAATTACAATCTACGGTGTGTAACCGTGCTCTGTAATCAGTGTTGGTGGCTTCGACTGGGGAGTCTCTTTCGAGGATGAGATGCACTGCATCATCGTCAAACCAATGGACCAAAAAGTTTCTATACCAGGACTCTAACTCCAACACTAAATAGTTGACTATCAAATCTTCAAGCTCTTTTGGTATTAGGTGCTTGGTGTACTCTTTCAGCTTGAGGCTAGGCTTCACCCAAACATCATACCATACGTTAACCGATGCTCCTCCTACCAGGATCATCATAGAGTTCTTCAGTACGAACTTCTTTCCTACCATTATCACTTGTCTTAGCCTGGAGCCCATGACAGTCTTCCAAAGAATAGTGTTCTCGTAGTGATGCTTAATCACAATGCACCAAATTGAGTTTCTTCCAACCTCCGTCTCCCATGAATTTTTCATGAAGAGAGATGCATTCTAGTCCCTCATGGACTTGAATCCTAGTCCACTGTTCTCCTTGGAGCTCATTACCTTACTCCAAGCAACCAATGAGACAAGTATCATTTTGTGACTCCCACTCCATATGAATCTTCTAACAATGCTATCAATTCTATCATTGAGGCTTAGAGATAAGGTATTTGTCTACATGAAGTAAGTGGGGATTGCAGCTAAGGTGGATTTTCCAAGAAAACTCTCCCTACCAAAGATAAGCACTTTTCTGCCCAAGCTTGAACTCTACCTTCAACTTTATTGATTATGTCAGAGTAAGTCTTTTTGTTCATCTTTGAATGCAGAATTAGTACTCCCAGGTACCTAACTAGATTCTCAATAACATGAAATTTGCTCAGCTATTTAACAGCCCTCCAAGTTGACCTTAACACACTCCTGTAGAAGTAAATGTTAGACTTAGTGATAGAAATATCATGTCCATATCCTCTTCCAAACTCCTTGAATCATTGTAGTATAACCCGCATTTGGATCTTGCAAGCCTATGCAAAAAGGATGAGATCATCTGCAAAGAAAATGTGGGCAACAATAATTCCTATTATATCCATTTTTATTGGCCTCCAGCTTCCATTAGTGACTCTCTGTTGTATCATTTGGGATAATCTCTCTAGACAGAGCACAAACAAATATGGTGATAACAGATCCGCCTGCCTCAGACATCGACTTGCCTTGACGGACCTAGATTTTTTCCCATTCTAGACTATGTTGAGCATCCTCCAGTAATAGAGTTCATTATAAAAAAAATCGTGTTCATAGGTAGCCCCACCTTCATCAGAGTGTCTTCAATGAAGCTCCATGACATACGATCAAAGGCCTTAGATAGGTTCACCTTGATGGCCATGGTTTTAGCTCCTCTTCTACTCCTCATTCCATGAATAATTTCCTACTAGTGTGCTATATTATCAGTTATTCTTCTCCCTGGAACAAAACTACTTTGTTCAACTGATATCAAATTGAGCATGAATCTTTTCAACCTCTCCATGACCACCTTTGAGGCTAGTTTTAGAATTATGTTGTTTAATGATATCAGCCTAAGTTGTTGAAATCTCTATTGTCAAATTATCTTGGGAATAATAACTATAGTTGCATTACATACTTCTTCATTAATGAGTTCTCCTTCTATTAGAGCATGTGTGCTACGAGTCATACACCATCCTACAACCTCCCAGTTGCTTTGAGGAAATTCCACAGTGATACCATCGGGTCCATCTGTTGGTATGTATGCCCTGAGAGCCAATCATGGGATGATTGGTGGGATATATTAAGATTGATTTGATAAACATCAAAGGCAAGCTTCCAATTCTTTCTGGTTCAGTCATATAAGATAATGATAGAATAGATTGAATGTCTACAGAATGACAATACTCAATGACGTATGCTTTCAGGTTCAGGACATGAACGATGAGATCATACGGATGCTAAAAGTTTATACATTCTTATTATGTCCCTAGTCGGATGTCGTTGTGGAAGGTAGATAGACAACAATGACACACAAGACTAGATTGTGGTGTTGGTTGATGATAGAATCTTATTAGTCATGATATGGAGATATCAAACCAAACACATAGGTACTTGTTAGAGAACAAGTGTACCGGATAGACCTACCATGAGTTTGACACATGGAACCATGACATGGTAGTCATAGTCAGTTCTCACAGTGATTGTGGTGAGTGTGATTCTTAGACCTGAAATCACTACACTCAACACATGTTGTTGGGTACACTTTGACATCATCAAACCCAGTCCTAAAACATGGGTTGTTATAAAGGTGATGATTGGGTCGATTTGACACATGGGTCTTTTGAGGGGTGAGTGATAGATATGGGATTTTTCCCTCCTGAGGGAGTTTGATATCCATGGACACTTGATGAGTAGGATTGAGATAGGCATGCACGCATGTATGAATCAATATGTGATATTGATGTCATACATATCTCCTCCAATCTACTCTGAGATCAAGAAAGTGAATGAAGGTTGAAAGGATGACTGTTCCATGCCTTGAGTTCATTTGGGATATCAACGACAAAGGAATTATACATTCACTATAACACCATTCACGGATTGTAGGATTGAAAATTATTCTCCAACTTTCCTTTTCACTTGGGTAGAACTGATGTGTGACTAGGCACCACTCTTTACTTGTGAAGTCATAAGTGTTATGGACTTTCACTACCAATGTGAAATGGACATGTAGGGTCACACACATAGGATTTGACCTGAAAGAGGAGTTTATCCTCAAATGATGTTTATATTGATTACTAAAGGAGTTTAGTAGTTCAATTAAACACTCAATCAATTGATAGCTCATAAATCTTAGTGTTCAAGGTGTTGGACTGGTTGATTAGAGTATCAGATTGATTGGAACTGCAATTGACTGATTTGCACAGTCTGTTGCACCAACCGATCGGCTCAGGTTGGTGAACTGATCGACTCATGTAATGAGCCGATCGGCTCAGGATAGGGTGAACCGACCGGTTCAAGGGTTGAACCGATCGGCTCAACTGGTCCAACCGAGATCGTTTGAAAAGTCAGAAGACTATTTTGTAAATACAATTTGTTTCACTTATACAAATTCGATTTGCACAAGGATTAATATTTGATTAATTAGAAACAAATATGAAAGTCAATTTGAGTTGGATCAGGACCACGAACGGATCGGCTCAGTCATGAACCGATCAGCTTAGATGCCCCAATCGATCGGTTGAGGTGTGAACCAATCGGCTCAGCACCCCAACCGACTGTTTCATGCTTGAAACGATCAGTTCAGGTAGCACAATTGGTTTTTTTGTAGAAAATCTCGAACCCTTCTACTCCTGTTTAATCCTGCATTGCCCGGGGTAGAGAACCCTATCCCATGACCCTCCTATATATATAGGGGTAGTGGGGGCTTCTTAGGAACAACAACTCAGAACACTAGTTGCTCTGCAAAGTTGTCGTTCTCTCTGGTTGTGGTAACCTTGAGAGCCCGAGTAAGTGCTACCCGATAAGGGAGGCACAACAAGGGAAAGACAACTGTAGAAAGGCAACTGGTTGTAGGAGAGTGTGTCGGTGACTAGTACGTCGGCAGGAGGGTGTGACTCCTTCCGATTCCTTATGGGACAAGGAGATCGGAGTTCCAGGTGGTCCGTGTGGACTACTTCAGAGGCGGGAGACTTCTGCCGCTCGGAGGACTGCTGTCAATCTTGACAGTCTCGGTAAGACCAGGAGCTGCACAGACACCGTCCAAGACCGGAGGTGAAGATCGTGCAAGCTGCAAGGTAATGTCACCAAGCAAGCCTCAGAACAAGGTACGCCTCTACAAACCATCCTTCCTACTGTATAGACGTTGACATGATTCTTTTATTCTGGGTTTGGGAGAAGAATTTCTTTTTCTTGTTTCTATTGTCTTCTCTGTCTCCCCTAAAACCCAATAGTGGTATCAAAGCCACGCCAACTTCTCTATACTTTAGGATTGTCGATATGATCGATTTTTGTTTGTCGCCTTTATTTATTGCATACAATGCGAATAAAATTGGCTTTGTGCATGTCCAATCCTAAATCCACAAATCCCAATATACATATATGATATGTAATATGAATGCACTTGATACGGGTCGCCCTTAAATGAGTTTTGTGGAGGACGTATATTGTGGTTATGGCCAATAAACCCTATGTATGTGTGCTTGGTTGTATGTGGTTGCTTGCATCTCGGTATGCGCATCGATTCCCTATCTCCTATTCCTGATGTAACTCGAGATAACTCGAGATTTCTTTCCTACCTTTGCTCCCCCCAAATGTAACTCAGGGTTTCCCTTTTCAAATGTAAAATAGGATAGATCTTTTATTTCCTGTTATGTCAAAGAATGGAGGACAATCTGACGAAAATTGAGATGATTGGTTCAAGGAGTGAACCAATCGGTTGGCGATCCAGACGACCCGTTCAAGGAGCGAGATGAGCGGGTGGTGACCTGAGGATATGTACAACGACCAGGTGAACCGATCGGTTGGAGGAGCCAACCGATCAGCTAGAGGCACCCAGACAACCGGCCAGGGTGAGCAGGTCATTCATGTGATGAGTTGATCAACTGGGACAGCTATAACACTTCATCATGGATAGGTTGCATGTGATGTAGACCTAGATGACTGTGATTCCTCTTGGCTCGAGGAATCACATTAGGATGGCCATAATCATCGCTTTTATCGTTTCATATGTTTTCTGTGGGATATAGCATGTATATGATATGTACTATGTATTGTAGTGATTGGATATGTATATGTACCTATAAAAATCAAATCCCTCATTAAATATTAAAGTTTTAGATGCCTTCCAAATGTGACACATGTGAAAAGCTTGATCGGCCAAGTGTGGGCATGCCCTAGCGTGGTGCACCGTCTATCTCGTGGAAGCATGAAAGATGGATATGTGGGTCTTCCCTAGCAGGGTGCATATCCATCGTGTTGGCTTTGGATCGAACTTACAAGGTGACCTATATAGGATCTAGCACCTTGAGGCATGGAGGTGATCATGGCAAGGAGTTGTGCATGACATCTTTCAAGAGTTGCATATGATGCAATTGGCAAGAGTTGCCTACCTAGAAGATCTAAGTTGTGGGTGACAACCCTAGCTGGTCCATGACTCAAAGGATTTTAGGATCTTGATCCACTAGAAGATTATACACTGCAATCTTCCAAATTGAGGGTGAGGGCTGTCAATTTGAACAAAAATAGTGGGAGCGATAATTAATTAAAGTCCTAATTATATCGTCAATCTTTCAAATCAATCAAATAAGTCAAAATTGAGTTTTGGACTAAACTGCATATGTTTCCTTTTGTAGGACAAATGAAAACAAACAACAATCACTTTTCATTGTGATCGGACCTTGAAATGGACAAGCTGAATGGGACTAACTTCCACGACTGGTTTAGGACATTCAGAATTATTCTCACTCAAGAGAGAAAGCTCTATGTCCTGGATACTCCAATTCCAAAGGAACCTGCTCCTACCACACCAAAGGCAGAAAGGGATGCTTATAAGAAGCATTCTGATGATGCCATTAATGCAAAGTGCTTGATGTTGTGCTCTATGAACCACGAGTTACAGAGACAACATGAGAACATGGGTGTCATTGAGATAATCCAGCATCTCAAGAACTTATATGAAGATCAAGCACGACAAGAGAGATATGATGTCTCCAGGGTGTTGTTCAAGTGTGTCGTGACAGAAGGAGATCCAGTTGGTCCTCACACGCTCAAGATGATTGGGTATGTGGAGAATATGACGAGACTGGGATTTCCCCTGAGCCAAGAGTTGGCTACTGACGTGATACTGCAATCGTTTCCAGAATCCTACAGTGAGTTTGTGATGAACTACAACATGAACAACTTTGACAAGCCATTGACAGAGTTGTTGGGCATGTTGAGGATAGCCAAGGCATAGATGAAGAAGGACAAGCCTAAGTCTGTGATGATGATTAGTAGAAAGAAAGGCAAGTCCAAATGCTAGGGCAAGGGCAAAGCTACGAAAGGTTCTGATGCTAGGTAGCAACCCAAGTCGTCTTCAACTCTCAAGGCCAAGGGAGGCATGACCAAGAGAGGAAATTGCCACCATTGTCAAAAGCCAAGACATATTAGAAAAGGAATTGTCCACTCTATCTGGAAGAACTAAAGAAGAAGAAGGCGACAGACGTCTCCACCTGAAGGTGTCATGAAATAAACTTGTATCACTTTTTGAGGTATATGATACCAAGATATAAAGTGTAAAGCACCCAATAAATGGGGCAAGTGTTGCCGCCATAGATAGGAGTACTTTAGTTTATTTTCAGCCTTGAAGGCATGTAATAGAGTTATGAACTTCTATTTCATATTTTCCAATGAATAGAAACACATTATTTTTGCATATTGTATGACAATGATGGCAACTAATAATGTTGATGTTTCAATCTCAAGGATATGATGTTTATGGCAATGCCTTGTTTATCTTGTGGTACTTGGTATGCATAAGATAAGGTGATACCTGAAAGTTATTGATAAATTAAACAATCAAATTAGCATAAATCATGAGAAATTCATTTCTAGTTTCCATATGATGGATAAATCTAGACTCTTTTGGTTAGAGAACTAGTAAGAGACATGAATCTCTTGGGCATGATTAATCAATCTTCACTAATGGTAGTGGGGGAATGATTATTCTATTAGGTATAATATATGTGATGTATTTACATACCTATTGGAGAAAATTCTAATATTTCAAATGGTGTTTAGAGAAATACCAATATGAATATCTTGAAGTGTTCAAGAATATCATAAATGAAGTACGAATTTGGTAAAGTGTTAGTTATTGATGAGATCAATGAATGAAATACTTGAACCAAATGTTTGAGATCCTTATGAGTGATTATGATAGTGTATCATAGTAAGCTCATGATTAAGGCAGGGTGATGTCTAAATCAAAAGGGAGTCATACTCTAAGGAGTTAGAGGATGATTATTAAATAACTAAGTTCTTCTCAAATAAAGAATACCCCAACTAATAAAGGACATTAAGAATCGTAAAGAGTTGAGAGTTCTTATACCCTTGATAGATACACCTCGATTATCTATGTGATGAGTTGGTCATGTGATGCGTCAACTATCTAGATGAATATGAGGAACCTGATTTTCAGTTATGGTTTATGACCATTACATCCTAGATGACTTCCATGTGAACCATAAGGTATGACCTTGATGGTAGAACCCATTGGGATAAAATCCATAAGTTTGAATGAGTCTTAAGCATTAAGACAAATGGATAACATTTTGAGAAGGATGATGATTGTTAATTGCAACTTAATGACTAATATTTTTGACATATGGATACTAAAACTGCATTCCTATAAGGAATAAAACAAGGATGTATACGGGACACAACCTATAAGGTTTATGAATCCATTAATGCAAATAAAGTCTATAAATTACAATGGAATAATCAATGTGATTGATTGAGTACAAGCAACTCAGAGATGTGATCTTTACTTTGATAATATAGTCAAAGGGTTTGACTGATATGTCAAAGATAAAGAGAGATTTGTGATTTAGTGGGAGCATATTCACATTACACATGTTGATGTGAAATGGAAATGTTCTAGAATGGAAATCCAAAGTGGAAATTATATTTAAGGAAGATAGAGACGTTTCCTATGTGATAGGAATAGAGATCTATAGAGATAGTTCTCGAAAACATCTTGACTTGAAAAGAGAGAGCATACATTGGCAATCTATACTCAAAGGTTCAGTATGCATAGATTCAGTAGGAGAAAACTTATCCATGTTACATGGAGTTAGTACCCCAAGGCCAAGTGTCCAATTCTTATGAAGAATGAGAACACTATGAATAGATATAGATCTATCATGTATGTAATCATCCCATTATCTTGAATGTATGGACATGGCAAGAATAAAACACATTTATCATCTTGTATGTAGGACATGACAATATGATATGCTCATCCTGATAACTCGTATGTGAGACATGACGAGTGGATGTATGTCTAGTTCCAGTAAGGGTTACTGGAATACCATAAGAGCTTGATAAGTACTTGAGAAGTACTACTTCTATGGAAAGGAGGAAGGATTCACTATAAAGAGTTACACTGATGCAAACTTACGAAAAGGACAAAAAATTAATTGCAAAATACATATGGGATATATAAAAGTGAATGTTTGTTGTTAAATGAAAATGTTCCAATAAAGTTGTTTTAAAAGGAAATGTTGAGTATCCATGTGTTAGAGAACAACAGTGGATACTATATGGATTTGTAAGTTCATAGAGATGAGATACTATATGGATCTAGAAGTTCATAGAGATGAACTTATAGATATTCCGATCATAGATGACCAGTTAGGAGTACTTGGTCATGCAATGTGGCTAAAGGTTAGCAACGGAATACTAGATTGCATATTATGACAACTCCATCTCATACGCGTGACGTACAGCGAAGAGATGAGAGACATGTAGTTAATACCGACTTAGGCAAAGTGTTTCCATATCTCACTATGTTAGTACTAGTGTACAGTAACATGTGGGACATGTTTGAAGATCACTAAGAATATGATTCAAGGGTGATTGGCTCGCAGTGCAAGTGGGAGTCTGTTGGTATGTACGCCCTGAGAGCCAATCATGGGATGATTGGTGGGATACATTAAGGTTGATTTGATAAACATCAAAGGCGAGCTTCCAATTCTTTCTGGTTCAGTCATATCAGATAATGATAGAATAGATTGAATGTCTAGAGAATGACAATACTCAATGACGTATGCTTTCAGGTTCAGGACCTGAACAATGAGATCATACATATGCTAATAGTTTGTACATTCTTATTATGTCCCTAGTCAGATGTCATTGTGGAAGGTAGATAGACAACAATGACACACAATACTATATTTTGGTGTTGGTTGATGATAGAATCTCATTAGTCATGATATGGAGATATCAAACCAAACACATAGGTACTTGTTAGAGAACAAGTGTACCGGACAGACCCACCATGAGTTTGACACAAGGAACCATGACATGGTAGTCATAGTCTGTTCTCACAGTGATGGTGGTGAGTGTGATTCTTAGACCTAAAATCACTACACTCAACACATGTCGTTGGGTACACTTTGACATCATCAAACGCAACCCTAAAACATGGGTTGTTATAAAGGTGATGATTGGGTGGCTTTGACACATGGCGCTTTTGAGGGGTGAGTGATAGATATGGGATTTGTCCCTCCTGAGGGAGTTTGATATCCATGGCCACTTGATGAGTAGGATTGAGATAGGCGTGCATGCATGTATGAATCAATATGTGATATTGGTGTCATACATATCTCCTCCAATCTACTCTGAGATTAAGAAAGTGAATGAACGTTGAAAGGATGACTGTTTCATGCTTTTAGTTCATTTGGGATATCAATGACAAAGGAATTATACATTCACTGTAACACCATTCTTGGATTGTAGGATTGAAAGTTGTTCTCCAACTTTCCTTTTTACTTGGGTAGCATTGACGTGTGACTAGGCACCGCTCTTTGCATGTGAAGTCAAAAGTGTTATGGACTTTCACTGCCAACGTGAAATGGACCTTCATGGTCACACACATAGGATTTAACCTGAAAGAGGAGTTTATCCACAAATGATGTTTAGATTGATTACTAAAGGAGTTTAGTAGTTCAATTAAACACTCAATCAATTGATAGCTTAATATTATAGTGTTCAAGGTGTTGGACCGGTTGATTAGAGTATCGAATTGATTGGAATTGCAATTGACTGATTTGCATAGTCTACTGCCCCAACCGACCGGCTCATGAGATGAACCGATCAGCTCAAGTTGGTGAACCGATCAGCTCATGTGATGAACCAATTGGCTCAAGACAGGGTGAACCGACCGGTTTAAGGGTTGAACCGATCAGCTGAACTGGTCCAACCGAGATCGTTTGAAAAGTCAGAAGACTATTTTGCAAATACAATTTGTTTCACTTGTACAAATTTGATTTGGACAAGGATTAATATTTGATTAATCGGAAACAAATATGAAAGTCAATTTGAGTTGGATCAGGACCACGAACTGATCGGCTCATGCATAAACCGATCGACTCAGGTGCCCCAACCAATCGGTTGAGGTGTGAACCGATCGGCTCAGCTCGCCAACTGACTGTTTCATGCTTGAAACGATCGGTTCAGGTGGCGCAGTTGGTTGTTTTGTGGAAAATCTCGAACCCTTCTACTCCTGTTTAATCCCGCATTTCTCGGGGTAGAGAACCCTATCCCATGACCCTCCTATATATAGGGGTAGTGGGGGATTCTCAGGAACAACAACTCATAACACTTATTTCTCTGCAAAGTTGTCATTCTCTCTGGTTGTGGTAACCTTGAGAGTCCGAGCAAGTGCTACCCGATAAGGGAGGCACAACAAGGGAAAGAAAACTATAGAAAGGAAACTGGTTGTAGGAGAGTGTGTTGGTGACTAGTACGCCGACAGGAGGGTACGACTCCTTTCGATTCCTTGTGGGACAAGGAGATCGGAGTTCCAGGTTGTCTGTGTGGACTACTTCAGAGGTGGGAGACTTTTGCCGCTCGAAGGATAGCTGTCAATCTCGACAGTCTTGGTAAGACCAGGAGCTGCACAAACACCATCCAAGACCGGAGGTGAAGACTGTGCAAGCTGCAAGGTAACGTCGCCGAGCAAGCCTCGGGACAAGGTATGCCTCCACAAACCATCCTTCCTATTGTATAGACGTTGACACGATTCCTTTATTCTGGGTTTGGGAGAAGAATTTTTTTTGTGTTTCTGCTACCTTCTCTGTCTCCCCTAAAACCCAACACCATCCACCTTGAATGGTTTCATATTCCTCAAAGTAACCAACACCTTCTCCATCGAAGGTTTGGAGGCGACAATGTTCTTCTCAACCTTCTTATTGGGCTTGCTAGCCCTTATAGGTTCATTGAGAATCCCTTAGAAGTGTGATACCACCATGTCCATTACCTCATTCTCATTTGATATCCAATAGTGAGCCTCATTCTTGAGTGTCATGATGGTGTTATGAATCCTCCTTTGATTAACCCAAGCTTGATAAAACTTGGTATTATTGTCGCCATTTTGGAGCCAGTGTATATGTACCTTTTTCTTCCAATCGTCTTCCTCCTTTGTAATGATCTGTTGGAATTCAACCTGCATGTGAATACACATATTGTTAATAGTAACATCATATTGCTCGACTAACATGTGTTGCATGGCATTAATGTTCTGCTGAAGCCTTTTTTTATCCCTATACTGATCTTGCTTCACTTGTTGATCCATTCTCATTAGGTCATTTTTTTCGTTTGAAGAGTCTCACATAAATTTGTAGAATTTGCCCACTTCTCCTTCACTAGTTGTTTGATGGACTCATTCCCGTTCGATGATGCCCTCACAACAAAATGAGCCTCTTGCACCTCCACCTTGAGTGGTTTTAGCAGGAGAGAACTATGATTAGATGATATGTTTGGTAGGTGCTCCAAAATCCATTAGGGGTAGACCCTTATGAAATCCTCATTATCCAAGACTTAGTCTAATCTCTCTTGTAATCTACCATGTTTATAGGTGGACTGGACCCCTGAGAATCCCAGGTTCAATAGGCCAGCCTCCATAATAGTATCCTTGAAAATTCTAGCCTCCTTATAGTCATATCTGTCGCTTCTAGTCTTCTCCACTAGTGACATCGTTATGTTAAAGTAACCCAATTACAATCTAGGGGTCTCAAATAGTTTCACTCGCCTCCAGGATGTGTCTCCACAGCAATTTCCTCACCGATATGTGTAGGTTCGCATAGAGGAAGGTATCCACCATGCTATTTGCCAACCTGCAAGTAACAAATTGCCGATGTTTGTTGATATCTGAACCATTTACTCCTCTCCCTTCCATCATGCCTAGATGCCCCTTGTAAAACCCCACACTTCCACACAGTGTCAGAAGGAGAACCCCATTGTTTTTATGGTTTTAGTAGCCGATCTTCCACTAATCCTGGGTTCAAGGATAGATCCAACATCAGGCTCATGTTCCCGTACATAGTTTGACATAAGTAAATAGCAATCTTTATTACCGATTCCCCAGATGTTCCAACAAAAATGATGCATAAGGACAACTAGAGTAAGAAATAAAGGTTATTGGGTTCAGCATGCACCCACACTCGCATCTCCTCCGTCATCAACTCTGCTTGTATTGGCCACTTTAATGACTACCTCAGCTGTTACATTTCTTCAATCGTATTGTCTGTGGAAGATCTTGGGTTTGAGGTATACCCCTCTCTTGCCACCTAAGAGATCAGTCTTGAGCTCCTCCTCTATGTTGCAGGTTGATCGAGTGGTTTGGCTTTCCCCTTCCTCTTCATATGCAGATCATTGCTAGATCCTGACCTACATGGTAGTAGGGTTTTCTCCTTTTCTCTCACTCCTTTTTTATTCCTATATTTCTTTATACATGAAGAAATTGTAGCTTGTTTTCTAACATTTGGGTCAATAATTTCCTCCATTTCCTCCTCTATTTCTATTTTTCCATCGCCATAGTCTACTTTGATCACCTGGTCTACCTCTAGATTCATCACCATGTGCTTCTCCCTCACCTCCTAAACCCTTTTTTGCTCTACATTTTTCTTGTCGCCTACATTACTATGTGTATTAGTAATATTCTATAGAACCCCCTCTTCTTATTTAAATGTATCAATGCATTTGTAAATCTACATGCCCCTATACAAGACAATGGTTGGGCATGCACATATTATGTGATTTTGTATGTGCATGTGATTGTCCATCATGTGGAACAAATCAAATGTATAGAGAATATAAGTTATTAGTTGTGGATCATAATATATTGATGAAGTGATCGCATTTGATAATACAAACAATGAAATCTAATTAGAAGTCTCATTCTCTTTTCAACTTTCTCTGAAGACTGAACCCTATACATTAGAGCATCTAAATGACCTACATGAATAGGGGGCTACCTACTTTATCAGAAATGAGGACTTGAGCAAAAATTTTGATGGTTGATTGATATTTTTTGGTAGTTCAAACTTTGATTTTATATTTTTATATGTATTTTGTGAGTGTGTGTTGATATGTATACATCGTGACTTACAATCTGAGATTGCAGTTGATGTTGATATGTATAAATTGTGACTTTTATCTCAAATGGAAGCTGATGTTGATATGTATTTTGTGAGTGTGAATTGAATGTTAAGTGTATATGTGTGTGTGAATTTGAATGTGAAGGCATGAGGAAAATAATGATGTTTATTTGTGCAATATATAAATGAAATGAAGTGTGGGTGAGAAATAAAATAATTAAGGTGTGAGTACATGGATTTGTGTGCAATTTGAAGTGAAGAAAATGATAGAATGTGGCATGTTTGAGCCTACTTTGTATAAATTCTTTTTCTTGTAGGTGTGTTGGCTGGCTGTTAGCCGCGATGCTTGTAGAGAGCATGTTTTTCTTTAGAACTTCTAGTTTTGAAGAACAATAGTCTCCAGACAAGCTAGCAGACTAAACAGTAGGTCTACAAACCCGCTAGATTAAAAAAACACATTTATCATTGGTTATTGGGAAATAACTGACTACATAGGGTTTCACCATCGTTGTTTACATAAAACATGATGGTATATACCTAAATTTTCACTATTCATTCACTAATAAAAATATCATTAGGTTTTGCATTAGTAATTTGTCATTATGCCACCGACGAGGAAAGCTTAACAACGTCAGTTTTATCTTACAACCTTCAAGAAAAAGTTCACTGACCACAAATTATGTTGCCTGTTGTGTGTTACGTCGTCGGTTCTATCCTAACAAAGAACTGCCAATATAAATTATTGTCATCAGTTTGCCTAACCAATGGTGAAAGTTTGAGTTTAACCGTCTCCCACTTGGTCGCAAGTTTGCAGCTGATGCGGAATGCCTAAAATAACTGTCAATGTATCCCCATTTTGTACTAATGTATGTCAACAAAGGATGGTGCTTCTAGTGTTGACATATGATGGCCCTCCTATGTCAATATTCGATGGCATTACTAGGTCCAAGATTTTATGGATTTTTTAAGTGTATGATCCAATTGCTATCCTCATCTTATAAAATGATGGTTTCCCTGGTTGTTGATCCAATGTTTTTAGTTTGATGATACAATCCTAGGGTTGTGCTTTATATTAAGTGTTAGTCCATACTTGAGTATGGTATGTAGTCTGATGGTCTTATGTGAGGTTCATGATTTGATGGGTTGGTTTTGATGCTCTTAATCTGAGGTTGATGTTTTGGCTATAAGCATCCATGATCTGATGGGAATGCTAAGTGTTAGGGTTTATGGTTTTGTTATGTATGTGTGTAACTGATGGTTTATCCTTGGGTTCTTTGGTAACATCAACTCAATCTACCTTATTGAACCCGACCCCAATGCAATCAAATGGTTATGGTTTGTCATTCTTAGCCTCCTTTTATATTGATATGATGAAGAAATACTCCTCTAATGTTTAATGTGGTGGTAACCCTAATATGTTACCCTATGAATATCTTGGCTCCTTGATGCAATATTATGTTGAACTAGTGTATTAAAAGTATGGTGATGGTTTTTTTATTTTTCATAAGGTCTGGAAAGATAACAATGTTCTTGTAGGAGATTATGTGATGGTTTTAATGAGTTTTGATCATGTCTTGAGATCTAATAGAGGTGTGATCTTGTTCATGTGTGACAAGTATTGGTATCCTATGAAGATGTGATAAGGAATGTATCTCATATGTTTTATATCTTTTGGGGTTTTGAAATATCCATAGTTTTATAATAATATTTTAAGATGCATGTAAGTTGATTGATGCATCCTTAACTAACCCAAATGGAATTAATTAATAAACAAAAACCCTAATCATCTAGTACCCTATTCCATAGAACCATTCCAATGTCAAGACTTGTTGGATGGTGGAACTTGTACTCTAGAAGGGGATCCCGGAGTCATATATTGTTGAGTATATTTGATTGCAAGGAGAGTACATCCTCTTCATCTTGATCCCAAGGTTATGGAGGATGGTTGTGGTTATGCCTTAGATTGAGAGTGGTTGAGGTCATGTCTTGGATATTTGTATATGTGATTTGTTTGAAGGCAACTGTGGTTGTACCTTTTATAATAGGGATTTGTATACCTTGGTTACAGGTCATGTGACTTATATACTGAGGGCAGACTAAGTTGTTTGCAACTTGACCTAATGTGTCATTGTGGCAGACTTGTACTGACTAAGGGCCGAAGTGATCTTAGGATTTCAACTCTCCTAGATCTTGTACGGGACTGAATGGCACTTCATAGTGGTTAGTTGGAGTTTTATTAGTATACCTCAAACTAACTAGATCTTCATAAAAGAAGTAATCTAATCGTGTAGCATAAATACTAGGGTTAAATATGATTCACATTAGTTGATAACCATTGCCTTGTTTTCTATAATGTTTAGTTTCTATATAATATGGTAAGAGAAACTTAATTATTTAAAAGATGATAGTGTTATCTGTTCCCCTATATATCATGTTAATCTGCTTAATATGTTTAACAAAAACTACTATAATCAATAATCATTGTTGAGAGTTATATCTCTTGTTGGAATGTGGGTCTCACCTTGTGGGTCACCTCATCTTCTTAGGTGATCATAAATGGCATCGTCAGGTTCATGGAGGTGAGGAAGAGCATCTAGGAGAACATTAGGAGTAGAAGGTTGGTTAGTAGTTTGTGTGTCCTAGAGTTGTCCATATACTCTCAAGTTTGGGTAGGGGATGTTTTGTAGATGATATGTATATAGACTCAAGTTATGATAGTATGTCAATGTTTTATATATCATGTGTATATGTGGAATATGTATTTTGTATACAGGTTATAGATGAGGCCACTAGACATACATGTAAATACCTAATATGGTATACGTTCGTATGTAGATTGATGGGCCTATATGTAAATTATCCCTAAACTTGTTAGTAATGTTTTGAACGGTTTTAATTTACCCTCTTTTCTAGATATGTAGTTAATTACCAACCGATAATGTGTTTTGTTTTGAGAATCTCATTTAGCATATCAGGGTTGTCTCACATGGTTGGTATTAAAGGTTTAGGTTCCCAGAGTCGAAAGAGACATAGAACATAGGGTTTTGTGTATGTTCTTACATAATCCAACATGTCTAGTCACAATTTATGCTTATGCAGATATGTTTGGAGAACTTGAAGAGCATGCAGAAAGTAGCTTCGTTGTGCTAGGAGGTGTCAATAGGAGGATGACACATGATGGTAGATTGCCTTTGACGAGGCTAGAATATTCTGTAGTGCCTCAGTTTGACCCTACAACCATGGTGGATCCAACTTTCTAGGCCATGTTTGGATAGCTCATGATGACAATTAAACACCTAACAGACAGGGCACCCATACCCCAAGATAGGTAAGCCATCCCTAATGCATAATCTTTGGGTCCCGAGAAGACATTCAAGAGGCCGAAGCATGTTGGAGCTATCAAGTACGTGGGTATAGCAGACACAGTTGACACTTACATGTGGTTAACTAAGATTGAGAGGGTGTTTAAGATCTTGAACATCCCAGAAGAGGACAAGGTGAAGCATGTCATTTACCTATTATAGGGTAGTGATCGCCATTAGTTGGCCATAGAATATGAAAATAGACTGGGAGTTCTGGTGAGTTGGGAATAGTTTTGACAAGAGTTTGTGAGTTGTTACTTCCCAAAGATGTATCTGGACAAAAAGACAACTCAATTTGAGAGTTTTTGCCAAGGTTTGATGTCCTTCAATGAGAATGAGGCAAGGTTTATGATTCTTTTGAGGTTTTATCCTCATATGGAAGTACAAATAAGGAAAGGATTTAGAGGTTTGATAAAGTGTTGCGTTTGTGTTGTATACTATAGCATCTACTTTAGAGAACAGAGAGAGGTTCTCTACCTTTTTGGAATCATTGGCAAGAATGAGAGGTCTGCTATTGAGAAGTAAGAAGCCAAAGCTAAGAAGAGGCCATCTCAATTTCAAGGACAGACATATGGGGGATTCATGAAGCCAAGGTTCTCATCATCAAAGTACCAACATTCACAACAGAGGTCAACTTTTTTTAGCTGAGATCATGAAAATTGTCATAGTGGTCCCCGAGAAAGGGTAGAGGTCGTACTTTTCAGCCAGTAGGAGCACACAGTGCAACATCATTATCAGTGATAGGCTGTCTAGGCTGTAGTAGGATTTGATAACCTATCACAGGTGTGGACAAGTGGGTCATTTTAGGTGTTCTTGCCCTTTGAAGGATGAGGAAGTGACACAATAATCAAGGTAGAGTCAACAAGGTTCATAGAAGCAATAGTACAATAGTGGTTGTGGTGGTAGAGGATGTGGTCAAGCATCACAGGCGCGGTTATATGGACTAACTAACAAAATACGTTGACAACAATAAACAATGACTAGATTCTATGGCATGAGTCATCCAGAGGGAGTGGTCAATTAACGGGTTGTGACAGGTCAATTGGAACTTTTCCATTCCAACTTATCTACTTCTTCTTTCATATCTATTTTGGTTGACTCGGGCATTACACACTCTTTTATCACTAGAGAGGTGATAAGTAGTTGTTATTTGCCTATTTGTAGTAATCTGAGAGCCTTTTGTTATAAACCCCCTTAGTTGGTTCCGCTGAGTTGTGGGAAGTGTGTCCATCTTCTATTCTTTCTTTTTTGGGATGCAGCATTTGAGTGGACCTTATTCCACTTGACATGTATGAATTTGATGTCATCCTAGGGATGGATACCTTAGATAAGTACAAGGTTGCTTTGGATTGTAGTTCCAAGGCGGTGACATTTTGTGATGGGGGTGTCTCTTATACTTTCCAAGAAGATAGGAAGATTCTTCCTACATGTTTGGAGTTGGATGTGATAGTAGAAAGGTTGATGGGATAAGGATGTGAGGATTTCTTGGCACATGTTGTGGATACCAAGAGGAGTAGTCCTAGTATCCAGGAGGTACATGTAGTGAAAGAGTTTAAGGATGTCTTTGAAGAGGAGTTTCATGTGTTCCATCCCATGGAGAGATTGATTTTGAGATCAATCTTGTCCCTAGAACGCAACCCATAGCACAGTCACCTTATAGGATGGCACCAGTAGAGATGCGGGAGTTGAAGAAAGAATTGCAAGAGCTATTGGATAAGGTTTTCATCAGACCAATCACTTCCTCTTGGGGGTCTCCCATGTTTTTTGTGAGAAGAAAGATGGTTCTATGAGGCTTTGCATAGATTATCGATAGTTGAACAAGGTCACAGTGATGAACAAGTACTTGTTATCGAGGATTGATGATCTATTTGATCAGCTAAGAGGTTCTATAGTGTTCTCCAAGACAGACTTAACGTCAAGATATCACAAGTTGAGCATCAAGGTAGATGACATACCTAAGATTTCTTTGAGGACTATGTATGGTCATTATGAGTTCATGGTTCTGCTGTTTTGGCTAACTGATGTTGAAATAACTTTCATGGACTTGATGATAGGATTTCAGACCATATCAAGATCATATTATAGTTGTATTCATAGATGATATCTTGATCTACTCTAGGGACATTCAATGGCATGAGAAACATATTTTCCAGACATTATAGTTGTTCAGCCAACATCAAATGTATGGCAAGTTTAGCAAGTGTGAGTTATGGTTGACTGAGGTGTCTTTTCTTGGTCATTTTATATCTGCTAGAGGTGTTTGTCTATACCCAAAGAAGGTAGAGTTAGTGTTGGAGTGGGAACACCCCATGACACCGGTGTAGGTTCGAAGCTTCCTTGGTTTGACTTGTTACCACAGGAGATTTATCAAGAATTTAAGTGTTGTAGCTAACAAAGTTGATAAGAAAAGGTGTTCCTTTTTTCTGGGAAAACAAGTGTCATCTTTTTTTCTAGTTGTTGAAGGAGAAGTTGACCAATACTCCAGTGTTAGAGCTGCCATAACAAGAAAATGACCATATCACCTTTTGTGATGCTTCGAAGAACAACTTGGGATGTGTGTCGATGCAGGAATAAAATGTGATTTCTTTTTATTTTCCATAATTTAATAAACATCAGGACAACTACCCAAAACATTACCTTGAGTTAGCAATCATGGTTAATGCCCTAAAAATTTGGAGTCACTATCTATATGAGGAGAAATGTCAGATCTTACAAACCAAAAGAATCTTCAAAATATCTTCTCAAAGTAGGAGTTGAATATCACGTAGAGAAGATGGATTGAGTTGATCAAGGACTATGAATGCACAATAGACTACTATCCATGTAAGGAGGATGTGGTGGTTGATGTGTTGACCAGGAAGTCATCTTCTTCATCATCTATAAATGGAACAATTACATTATATGGTGTGTCACAAGTGGGACATTTTAGTGTCTCTCTATTGGATGAATGAACAGTTGGAAGTATCTCTATTGTAAGGGTTTCTAGCAAAGTTGTAGGCTAAGCCAACATTGATACAACATATCAAAGTTGCTCAGAGAATGATATTGTGATACAAAATATCATATCATAGTTTGGCTGCGGAAACATGATGGCTTCCATGAGTCAGATGATGAGATTGTTTGCTTTCACAATAGGATAGTGGTTCTAGATATTGATGGCCTAGGGAATATGGTGCTTTAGGAGGCTCATTCCTTGATGTACATGATGCATCCCGAAAGTACAAAGATGTACCATAATTTGAAGGATTTGTATTGGTGGCCAAGTATGAAGCATGATGTGGCAGAGTTCATTGCTAAGTGTCTAGTTTGTCAGCAGGTCACAGTAGAGCATCATAAGCCTATAGGGACATTGCAACCTTTGTAGGATACCACAATGGAAATGGGATCATATCACCATGGACTTTGTGGTTGGTCTTCCTAGTACAACCAAAGGTCATGATTCCATTTGGGTGATAGTTGATATGTTGACCAAGTTAGCTCACTTTCTTCCAGTCAAGACAATGTATATAGCAGAGAAATTGACACAAATATATGTTGATGAGATAGTTTGTCTACATGGTATTTCAAGTTACATGGTATCTAACATAGGTCCATAGTTTACAAGTCGATATCGGGAACCTTTTCATACATCTTTGGGTACACAATTGAGGTTTAGCACAACTTTCCACCCACAGATAGATGGCCAGTCAGAAAGAATCATTCAAACATTAGAATATCATTTGAGGGCATGTTTTCTATAGTTTCTTGGAAGTTGGGATGTATGTCTAAGTTTGATCAAGTTTTCTTATAACAACACTTATCATATTAGTATAGATATGGCACCATATGATACTTTGTACATGAGAAGATGTCGGTCACCCCTTTGTTGGTATGCGATAGGTGAGAATCAACTCTGGGGTCATGAGTTAGTGCAATAGACTATAGAGAAGATCAAGGTGATACAACAATAGTTGAAAGCATCCTAGGATAGACAAAAGTCATATGTCGATAACCGTCATAGAATATTAGAGTTCCAAGTTGGAGACCACATGTATCTCAAGGTTTCCCCTTAGAAGGGTGTTTGAAGGTTTGGTGAGAAGGGTAACTTGGTTCCTTGGTTTATGGGACCATACCCTATCCTATCATGTGTTGGAAAGGTGTCATACAAGTTGGAGTTACCACCAGAGTTGCACATGTTGCATGATCACTTTCATGTATCCATGCTGACAAAGTGTCATTCAGATATAGAGTAGATGTTGCAGCCAATGGAGGTTGAGTTGGAGGAGGATGTTTCTTTTGTTGAGGGTCTGGTGTTGATCATGGATAGACATGTTCAAAAGCTGAGGAAGAAGGATATAGCCTTAGTGAAGTTTTTTTTGGCATCACCATGGTGCAGAGTAATCCATGTGGGAGTTATAGGATGAAATGTGTATACCCATATTTGTTTGTGTAGGATTTGGGGGTGAAATCTTTGTTAAAGGTTTATGGTTGTAAGATCCCTGACCTTGCTTTTTGGTTGAACAAGATTGCTTACCCTAATTTATTCTTAAAACCTCATTCAAACCATAATATGTTCTTTTATATCATCTAACAAAGCTAAGTTTCAAGTTTGGTCTAGTTTGGACATTGTTTGAGTAAGTTATGCAATTTATATGTTTATAAGGAATTTTGTGCAATTTACCCATACCTAGGGTTTTTCTTGTAATTTATCACATGATTGGTGTGCCTCATAAGTTTTCATATCATGTTTGGTATATTTTTACCTTGGGGAGCCTTGTTGCCCCTTTGGTTTAGTGGTGACATCTAACCTAGGGTTTGGGGCTAAGGTTCCTCACATAGACACCTTAACTCAATGGTTCCCATTAGATGTTGAGATTTGATGGTCCACCTTTAGGTGTTGGGATCCGATGGTGGTCCTCTTGAGTGGCTTTAAGTTCAATGGTTTGTCTTTGAGATTCCTAGATTGATGGTTCACCAAGTGAGGTGCAACAACTGATGGTGATGTTAGGGTTTGATTTTATGGCCAAGGGATGACATGATCCGATGGGCCACCTATTTTTGGCGGTTGATTGTTAATTTAAAATTGACATATGACGTCCCCCATTATGTTATGAAACTATGGTTCAAATATATTTTCACAAATGAGATGTTTTGACCTTGGACACATGGCTTGCATGGCTTGACACCGCTTACTTCCTTTCTCTTTCACGTCAAGCTTTATATACCTCCCTCCTTCCATGTAAATGAGCTCTTTAGACTCTCTCATCTTCTTCTTGATTGTTGTATCTCATCCCTCTTTCTTGGTGGAGAAGAAGGAGCTCCAAGAAGAACAAATTTAGCGATCTTTCTTGCATGTGCACCTAGGGTTTGGATCTACCCTCTTCTTGGTCGTTGGAGCTTCCTGGCCTTGTTTCTTGACCTAAGTAAGTAAGATCTCCTTACTTCATTTTCCTTTGTTCCCTACCTTCTCTCTCTTACTTCTTGGTCGGATCCATGGTGTTTCTTGGTGGAGCACATGCTAGAGGTTGAAAAAGACCTTCTTTCTTCTTACTTGACCTAGGGTTTGCTTGTTCTTGGAGAAAGGAGCTAGCTTTGACATGTGGAGTACTCAAACTAGGGTTTCTTCTCTCTTTATTTGAGATACCTTTATTTTTAGACCTTCTTCTTCATCTTTGAGGAAAGTTATATAACTTTCTCCACCTTTATTTCTTACCCTTAATTTGTATGTGTAAGATCTTGTTCAAAAATGTAGTACTAAGTAGAAGGATGTTATCTTTGTCTAGGCTTTGAGATTATGTGGTAGATCTTGAGTATATAATCTTATTTCATGTCTCTCTAGAACTTCTGCATGTTCCTTCCTTGGAAATGGAAACCTATGCTTTTCATGCCCATGTTTTAATGGTTTCTTTTGCCCATCAAATGATGGCTTTACCTTAGGGCTTTGAGCTGATTTCTCTCTTGTGTTGAGACTCAATGGTTTGGATTTTGTGTCAACGGATGTCTTGGGTTTAGTTGTGGTTTTTAACCTTCTCTTGTGCTTGAGACCAATGGTTATGTCTCCTTCACCAACAAATGGCCTTACTTCCCTCTTCAAGTGGCTTTAAATGATGATTTTCCTTAGCTCTACCAAATGATGGTCTTTCTTGATGCTTTACAACTTTTTTCCACCCCTTGTTGACAACCAATGGCTTCACTATGTCATGACTATATGGCCTCCCCATGTCATGACTCAATGGTTTTACTATTTCCATGGTCTATGGTTCATAACCAATGGTTTCACTGGTTGTAGGATTCAATGGTCTTGATAGGGTCAATATTGATGATGGGTCTGATGTCTACAACCAACGGGGTTTCTGATGTCAACAAATGATGGTGATTCTAGTTTTGACATCTGATGGCCCTCTGAGGTCAAGATCATATGGACTTACTAGTTCCAAGATTCCATGGCTCTTCTAGGTGTATGATCTGATGGATATACTAGCCTTATCAAATGATGGTTTACCTAGTTGTTGATCCAATGGTTTTAGTTTGATGATACAATCATAGGATTGTTCTTTATGTTAAGTGTTAGTCCATGCTTGAGTATGGTATGTAGTCTGATGGTATTATGTGAGGTTCATGATTTGATGGGTTGGGTTTGATGCTCCTAATTTGAGGGTTATGTTTTGGCTATATGCTTGCATGATCTGATGGGAATGCTAAGTGCTAGAGTTTATGATTTTTCCTATGTATGTGTGTAGCTGATGGTTTATCCCAGGGTGATTTTGTAACATCAACTCAATATACCTCATTGAACCTAACCCTAATGCAATAAAATGATGATGGTTACTCATTCTTAGCCTCCTCATATGCTGATATTATGAAAGAATATTATTCTAATGTTTCATGTGGTGGTAATCCTAATATGTTACCCTATGAATATATTGACTCCTTGATGCCATGTTATTCTAAACCTATGTGTCACAAGTATGGTGATGGTTTGTTGAATTTTCATAAGGTGTGGAAATATAATCATCTTCATGTAGGAGATTATGTGATGGTCTTAATGACCTTTGGGCATGTCTTGAGCCCTAATAGATGTTTGATCCTCTTCATATGTGACAAGGATTGGTATCCTGAGATGATGTGATACGGAATGTAGCTCATTCATTTTTATCTTATGGAGTTGTGAAATACCCATGTTTTTGAAATAATATTTTATGGTGTGTATGTAACTTGATTGATGCAGTGTTAACTCACCCAATTGATATTAATTAATCAAGAGAAACCCTAATCATGTAGTGCCATGTGACGTAGAACCATTCCAGTGTTAGGTTTTTTCTAGATGGTGGAATGGGTATTTTAGAAGGGAAGCCTAGAGTCATATACTATTGAGTATATGTGGGAGAAGGGAAAGTACATCCTTGTCAACCTAATCTAAATGTTATGGAGGATGGTCGTGGTCAAGCCTTAGATTGAGAGTGGTTGAGGTCGTGTCTCGTATATCTATATATGTGATGTTGTTGAAGATAGATGTGGTTTTACCTAAGATAATAGGGTTTTATATACCCTGCTTACTAGTGTCATGACCTATATACCAAGGGTAGACTAGGTTGTTTGCATCTTGACGTGATGTTTCATTGCAGAAGACTCATACTGACTAAGGGAGAAAGAGATTGTAGGATTCCAGCTATCCTAGATCTTATACGTAACTAAATGACACTTCGCAGTGGTCAGTTGGAGTCTGAGTGGTATACCTCAATCTCCCCAGGCCTTCATAAAAGATATAATATTCTTGGGTTAAACAATATACACATTGGTTGATAACCCTTGCCTTGTTTTTTATATTGTTTAGTTCTTATATTATATGGTAAGAGAAATCAATTGTTTAAAAGGTGATAGTTTTATCTTTTCCATTGTATATCATTTTAATCATTTTTTATATCTATTTAATCTACTTAAACCATTTAACAACATAACCTAAAGCAATCAATAGTCATTGTTGAAAGTTATATCTCTCATTAGGACATGGGTTACACCTCTCGGGTCATCACATCTTTTTAGGTGATTCCCAGCGGTGTATTCAGGTTCATGGAGGTGAGTAAGAGAAACTTGGAGAGAACTATGAGATAAGGTTGGATAGTAGTTAGTATGTACTACAATTTTCCTTGTACTCTCACGTTTGGGCAACAGATGTTTTATAGATGAAATGTATACCGACTCAAGTTTTGGAAGTATGTCGATGTTTTCCATGGCATGTATATGTGTGGAATATCTCCTTTGTATATAGGTTGTCGATGAGGTCACTGGATAGATATGTAAATACTTGGTATGATATATGTTCTTATGAAAATTGTTAGTGATGTTTTAACTGGTTTTAATCTACCCTCCTTTCTAGATATGTGGTTAATTAGAAACCGATCATGTGTTTGTTTTGAGTAATCTTGTTTAGCGTATCAGGGTTGTCTCAAAATATGACTTCATTATTTTGTTGAAATTAAACCCCAATTTACTAGGACAATTAAAAAAAATAGATAATTCATTAAAATTCATGCAAAAGTATGTAACTTAGTTTTGTAAACAAATGGGTACTATTCATCAAACCTCATGCTCCTAAACCTAGCTGAAAAATGAGGTTGTACAAAGGAAGTATTGTCATCTTATGGAGGTACCACAAGCTATTCTTCTCACTATAATATCCCTGAGATGTTTTGTCTTGAGGTAATCTCTACTGCTACCAAATGCCTTCCTCTTTAACACAATCGAGTGACCTATAATATTCTATATCTGGATACATCGTGTTTTGTTGTCCTCCCTACGATTTTTGGTAGTACTTATTTTATTAAAAATATTCATCCTAGCTTGAATCTTTTTTACCCAAGGTCTACTAAATGTGTCTTCTTGGGGTACTCATGAAGGACTAAGAAAGGATACAAGTGATATGATCCTTTTTCCCAATAATGGTTTGTGAGTGCATATGCAATGTTCATTTAATACATGTCATTCAACTCTAAGAAAGAATCTTGGTTATCTCCTAATATCTTGGATGATACTCTGTTATCTATGATTGTTAAGATTGATTCACGTGAGACTACTACTCTATCCCCTCTAAAGAGAACACCTAAAGCCACAACTCACTCCATGTTCCTTCCCTTTCCCAACCCTCAATCTTCATAGGTGGCAGAATAAACTACCACTGAATCTAAATCTAATAAAAAGGGACATTCATATTGGTCTACAGAAAGGATTTCATTCTTGTACTTTGCATTTGATAAGTAATTTCTTCTCTAATGCAAACCTTAAAACATGATTTTCCAATGTTACCTCCACTCTATCTATTTTTTTTTATCATAATAATGCTTCCCAAGATATATCCAACATCCTTCATGTAACCAAGCTATGGAAGTCGAGATGAGAACTCTCACTGATTGACATATGTGGGATTTGGTTGATCCTCTTTTGATGGATATTTATAGATAAGTGCCATCTTGATGGTATTATTGAACATTTAAAAGTTTCCTAGTTGCCAAAGGATACACTCAAACATATGGTGTGCATAATTTTGAAACCTTAATTCCATTTGCTCATCTTAACTATGTTGGGGTTCTTTTTCTTTTGCAGATAATCAATACTGGCCTTTGTTACAAACGGATTTAAAGAATGCATTCTTATCTGGTGATCTTCATGAAGAAGTGTATATGTAGAAACCTTTTGGTATTGTGTCTCAGGGGGGTATTCTAAAGTATGTAAAATTAGCAAAGATATTTAGGGTTTAAGAAAAGTCCATGAGCACAATTTGATAAACTGAGACAAGTTCTTAACAGATTCTATTTTAGGTGCTCTTAGTCTTAATCACTCTTTATTTCAGTAAGAAGACTGATTTTGGTCTTGTCATTATGATTCTATATGTTTATGACATTATTCTATCTACAAGTGATAAGGAAGGTGTTCAAGCTATGAAGGAGTATCTAAAGGAATATTTTATTACTAAAGACTTTGGGAAACTTCAATATTTTCTACATATTGAGGTTTCAAACTCTTATTTTGGAATGAATTTATCTCAATGGAGGAAGTCCTTGACCTCTAAAAAGAAATAGGCTTGCAAGGAGATAAGGAAGGTATTCCTCTTGATCCCAACACATATAAGTGTGATGGCACTTCGCCTTATAATCCTGAAAATGAACAATATAGAAGATTGGTTGGTAAGCTAATTTACTTAACAATTACTAGAGATTGTAGTTTTTATGCACTAGGACATGTCAGTATGTATGTAGAAAAACCTTAACAATGTCACTGGGATGTTGTCTATCATATTCTGAAGTACTTGAAAATCTCTCATGGGATAGGTCTACTATGAAGGAGACATGGTCATTGCAAACTTATTGGTTACTCATGTTTTGGTTGTGTTGTCAACATAAATAATCAACAAATCTACATCTAGTTATCACACAATTGTGGGAGTTAGCATTGTGACATGGATCCATAAAAATAAAGAATGTTTACTCATTCAAGTCATGAAGTTGAGTTTAGAGTGATGTCCCATATTGTATGTCAATTAGTGTCAGTGCACGAACTTATGAAAGAATTCAATATTTGTGATGTTGATCCTATTCCCATCTATTATGACAATAAAGAATCCATATGCATTGCCACTGACCCCACCTTTCATGAGGTAGATTGTCACTTTGTAAGGTAAGTTGTTGTGTTTGGACATATTTCTATTCCTTATATTCAGACTAAAAATTAGATTGTTGGAATCTTCACTAGGCTTCTTGCAAATACTAGATATGCTTCCTTAGTTGACAAGTTGGGCATGCAAGCTGTATATTCTCAAACTTTAGGAGGATTTTTGACACATTTTCCTATTAGTCCACTTTCGTATGTCTTTCCTTTCTTCTTTTATCTCCTATTCTCTATTTATTTACTTTTCCTTATATGAGTTTGTGTTTCCTAATGTGTTGTCTCTTGACTTATAAAGGAGAGATATTTGTACTCTGTATTGTGAATAAGGAATAAAAGTTTTCAAATTAACAAACCTTATTGTCAAAAAGTATGTAGCTATAGTCAAGACAAATATGCCATACAAAATCATCAACAACGGAGCTCTAGAGGGCACTTATATATTGATTATTACAAGCCACATCTTTTGAAAGATTCTACATTGTGAGATATTTAGACCGCCAACTTAGAAAATGATAACTACAAAGTTGTGTACAATTAGGTATAGTGAAGGGACAATGGAAGAAAGAACAAGTAACATAATTAGTGATGTTTCAACACATGAGGAAAATGAAGGGACCCATGTGACCTCATGTGAGCTAATTTTTATGTATGAGCTATTTATTTTATCCCACCAACCACATAAGCATCCGAACCATTGGGCCGACATTTAAACCATCAAAATTTCATGACATAATGTATTTTGTGTCTTGAGAAGATATATACTTGGCAATCATTTTTCAAACTATTTTTTCACCCCACATCCAAAGGGCTTTGCTATTGTATCAGTTCTGGTTGTCATAGGGATTGTTTTTCAAAAGCCACTTATGTAATGAGCCTTAAGAGGTTATTGTTTTATTAAATATTATGATATTGGGGGTAAGGACAAAGGAAACGCCCTTCATGTGTCATCATATTTATATATGGGATATATTGATGCAAGCTACCAAAGTTAGACCAAGCGTCAATAAAAAGCTAATGGAGAGTCCAAAAGTTAAAAGGAATTGTATATCAACCTAAATTAAGTGTCATCATCTGATAAGGTAAATTTAGAAATGTTGGTAGGCTATTTTGTTGATCAAGGTCAACAAAATTTTGTTGCAATAACATTTTTTTTCTTAATAGTGTAGATCTAATTGCATTTGTGTTGACTAATGAAAGTATAAGAACATTGTTGAACATGCAACATGAATTCAATCTCTAATTTTTGATACACAAGCTATTCAACATGGGGACAACAAAGAGTAGGACATTATATATGATAAAAACTTCTAGTTTCAATTTACCATTGTGTCATTGTGCCTATCTTTCCCAGGGACCAGCCAAAATTAATAGGTTATTTGAGTTTGCCGTGTTATCTGAAAAGAAGCATGAATAGTAATTTTGACATGAGAACCATTTCATCTAATGAGGATTTCAATTTAAGCATTACATCCACTCTCATATTTAAACTAATAGACAAAACGATTAACTCTAAAAGTTATGGTGAAATGGCTTAATAATGGTCTAATGTCCATATTTCTTTGAACCAAGAGTTTACTTTGGTTGATTGCCAACAATTCAAAGATTTGGATAGAAAACTTATTTGAATCTCATCATATACAACTCTTAGATGTAAGATACCAACCAATGTTCATTTCTATCATATGAAATACTGATTTGTATTCTTTTAAGAACTTAATCACATTAAGTTTACCTAGTTAGTTGAGCCCAACTGTCAATACTAATAAATGATGTACCCTAATTTAACTGACCTACACGCTCATCTAACACCTCATTGATATTGACAATGACCCTTGTTTTGATCAATCACATTGTCTCTTAGAGGCCTTTATTTGTACTACATGTTGAAAGCCATCTTAAGCTTATTAATGTAATAAGACACATATACATACATACATACATACATACATACATACATACAACCAAGAAACCAAGCAACAAGAATAGATAGGGAAAGGCAAGAATGCTGGAAAGGAGCCTTCTAGGTGTACCAGGTCAAACAAAAATCTCTGAGATGTCCATGCTCCTATGGAAGATCAAGGGAGGGTGTGATAGGAATAAGAAGAAAGAAATCAGAGAATGGATCGCTTCTAGTGGTCATTCGATGGTTGCTTTGGTAGAAATGAAGATAAAGGCACAAAATAAAAATAGAATCAAATATCTTTTTCCTGAAGGTTGGGAGCATGTATCCAACATTGACTGTGATAAGGTTGCTAGAGTGTGTGTGGCTTGGAAGCCCAATGCATGGCAGGTTTCTTTGGTACAGATATCAGACCAGCAGGTGACAGTGGACTATGTGAATGGTGGAGGTCTGCACATATTGTTGACCACAGTTTATGGCCATAATGACGGTAAAGCGAGACTAGATTTATGGGATGATATGGTCTCTTTATCAAAGAAGGTTCAGTTCCTATGGATGGTGATTGGTGACTTTAATACAATACATTTATAGGCTAAGAAAAGAGGTAGAAGACTGACTATTAGTGTTGAGGTGGATGCTTTCAACTGGTCCATTGACAAAGCATGTTTGTTTGAACTACCAATGGTAGGGGGGATATCTTCACCTGGAATAATGAAAGAGGTCCAAAGGATAGGATAGCAAGCAAACTTGACCGGGTGATGAAGAATGATGAATGGCTGAAAATTCTTCCAAATGTATAGGTTAAGGCTGAAGGATCTAATATTAGCGATCATGCACCTATCTCAGTCCAGTTAGTGGAGAAGAAGCATAAAAGGAGACCTTTTAGATTTCTAAACTACTGGGCAGACTGGAAAGGCTTTGCGTATGTTGTCAAGCAAAGTTGGAATATTAGGATGACATGCAATCCTATGTATGTGTTTACTATGAAGCTGAAGAACACTAAGATGGCTCTCAAGCAATGGGCGAAAGAAGAAGTAAACATTCCAAATCTGATGAAGGACACCAAAAGGGAGTGCAAGGACATTTGAGAAATTTTTTTGGTTGATCCATTAAATCCAAATCTGATTGAGAGAGAAAGGGAGGTAAAAATGATGCTTGAAGACTTAAAAAAGCCAGAGGAGAAATTCTACTGGCAAATAAGCAAAGAAAAATGGATGGAAGATGGATATAGGAATACAAAGCTCTACCATGTTGCAGTTAGAAGAAGAGAGGCATGTAATATTATTTCTGAACTTATAAATTCTGAAGGGATGGTGGTCAATAAGTAGGAGGACCTTGAGGAACAAGCTATTGATTTCTACTCGTTTCTGTATAATAAAAGCTTCGTTGATGATATTGATGACAATGAAGAGGTTGATTGAAAGTTCATACTTACAAGTACCCACAACAATATTCTCACTAGGAAAGCCAATGAACAAGAGGTTAAGGACGCGGTGTGGAGTATTGGAAGCAAAAAATCACTCGGGTCAGATGGCTTCAATGCTTTCTTCTAGAAGAAAAATTGGGATATCATTAAAGATGATTTGCTTGCTTATGTAGATTGGTTTCTGGAGGGTGGGAACATGGTGAGATAGGTCAAACACTCCTTTCTGGCTCTTATTCTGAAAAAGAAAGTCACTTCTTCTCTTGCTGATTTTTTCCCTATTGCATGCTGCTCGATTCAATACAAAATTATTGCTAAGAATCTGGCTGCCCGGTTGAAGATGGTCCTCCCCTACCTTATTTATGTAAATCAAGGCACCTTTGTCACAGGTAGGAGCATCAACGATTGTGCTCTATTCGCTGCGGAATTTTGTATGGATTTTAATTTCATGAGAGGTAGTAGGAAAGCTTGCCTAAAACTTGATATTTCCAAAGCTTATGACAGCGTGAGATGGGAGAAATTATGGTGGATCATGCAACAAATGGGATTTAATGAACATCGGATTGGCTAGATGAAACAATGTGTTGGTACTACTACCTACTCTTTTCTGGTTAATGGCACGTCCACTGGTCTCGTTAGGGGTGGTAATGGGTTACGCCAAGGTGACCCTTTATCCCCCCTTCTATTCGTGATTGTCATGGAGTACTTCTCAAGGAAAATGCAGCAAGCTGAAGAGAGGAAGGATATAAAACCTTACACAGTCCACAACACAAAGGTAATGACTCATCTAATTTTTGTGGATGAAGTATTGGTTTTGTAGAAGCCAAGCAACAATGTATGGAGAATCTTAAAAGTCTTTTGGGGATATTTGGGGAGAAAATGGGGCTATGTGTTAATGCAAATAAAACACATATCTTCTTGTCTAAAAATTATTACCAGATGGAGGATAGACTCATTCAGGCGATGGGCATTGAGAGAGGTGAATTCCCAACAAAATATTTCGTATTTCCCCTTGCAGGTGACAATCTTCAGGTCAAATATTTTACTGAATGCATTGATAAAGTGGAGGAGATGATTAATAGATGGCCTACACAAAATACTTCCATGGCAGGATGCAGAACTTTGATAAAAGCTGCCATAGAGTGACTTCTCATCTTCTGGGCACAACAAGGTGAAATTCCTATCTCTGTTCTGGATAGAATTGAAATAAAGATGGCTAATTTTCTGTGGGGGAGTGAATATCATCCTATGAAGTATTCCAGGCTGGCTTTTCCTACATATGAAGGTGGGATGGATTTGAAGACTCCTAGAGACATTGCTAGATGGGGAACCATGAGGAGGATTGTTTCTTTCTAAGAAGGAACATCTACTTGGGGGAAGTGGATGAGAGACAGATATCCTAGAGGGCTGGATTTTATCCCAAAGATAAGAGAAGGCTATTCACGGTCCATTAATGTTTTGAAAGAAGTATGACCAAAAATCAAACACTCGTTTGTTGCTAATGATTCGGGTGGATGGCAGCTCAAAGACAAGAAGATAAGCATGTGGGAGGTGTCCTGAATTAGAGGCGTAAAGGACCCAGTGGGTGAACAGATTTGGACCGGTAGGCACATGTCGAAATGGAGCACATATGTTTATAAATTTCTGCACAATATCCTTTTCACCTTTGACAGAGTAAAAAGTTGGAATTATGATATATCTATTGTATGCTTGCTTTGTGGGGAAAAGGAAGAAACTCACAACCATCTTGCAGGGTAGTGAAAGTTCACAAAGGAGATCTGGGAGTACTTATACAGAGATTTCATATTATAGATCCAACTCATTACTAAACTGAGAAGGATGCTTGCTAGATGCAGAGTCATCAAAGTGCAACTAGGAGTTGTTGCAGATGATTCCTAGTGCAACTAGTTGTGCACAACTACCATAATGAGTTATAATCAATGTTCTTGCTCCATGACCATATATGAACTCATTAAAACCATCTCTCCCATTACATAGTAGTTGATGTGATCTTATTGTTCTTGGGAATACAACAATAAATTTTTTTATTTCCATTGACACATCTTTACCAGTATTTCCCTACAAAACATTCTAGGAATAAGGTTTGTTTGAACGGAGTAGCGGATTGAGACTAATTCACTACATTGTTGAACATCGACTTTGCTCATGTTTTAGTGTGTGTTAAATTTTTTTCTCCTTCATTTGATAGATTAGGGTTTTCCACAATCACAACTTGATCCCCTAAATCCATCGAAGTTGTTCCCCTAAATAGTGATATAGGGTTAACAACGATCTATTCATAGATGAACACCTCCTCGACTTTAAGAATTCCAACCACATTGGAACCCCTCATCCCAATGAACTAGAAGTCTATACCAACTCCCGGTATTGAAACCCTCATGCCCTTATTCATTTTCCCTCCCAACTCTACTTGCTTGTCATGCAATTTTCTATGTTCCCCTTTGGAGAAGGAGTTGTCCTCCATAGCATTTCCCACTTCACCAGAGCCCCTTCCTCCTCCAAAAACTCCCTTCTTGCGGCCAGAACAGAAGTCACCGCCACCCCCTCGTCCCCCTCATACCCATGTCATTTCAATAAAAGAATTCTTTTGTTGATTTAGTTGAATGTAAGTGATTTAAAGTGTTATGTAGTGGAAGAATAAACAAGGTAAATAATAAGTCAACAAAAATCATAGACAATATTCGACAACATCATTATATATTGTACGAAGTACATGATATTTACAAATCATATGATTATAGTAATCTATGATAACTTATAGGGAAAAAATCATGACTCACTCATTCTAAGCCCCATACCAAAAAGAGAGGATATTCTATCTTTAGGTCCAACATGCATTTATAAGTCCTTGAAATAATCTTGAAATGGGTACATAAGCATACCAAAAATGAACAAGAAATAGAGAGACAAAAAAATGTTGGTATGTACTACAAATGTTATTTGGGCAACATGAAGAAAGATTTAGAAAAGAATTTAGGATGAAAGGGGTCTAAAATGTAATTATAAAAATATATAGTGCAATAAGAGATACAATGAATAAATATGAAAAAAATAAATTAGGATGTGTTACAAGAGAATTTCAAATAGTCAATTATTTTACCTTGCCAATAATAAAATTGCAACAATGTGTAAATATGGAACAAGAAACATAAACATGAACAACCTGACTAGTAACCTTTAACAGTACGGACAACGGTATCTACACCACCACATATTACCTATTTAGGAATTAAAACCTTAGGAGTGTGTGAAACCTTGGCCAAATACCCCCAATTTAGAGACTACGCTCAATGACAATGTGCAACTAAGGCCATACACCCCCAATTTAGGGACTAAGCCCACGAAATATGTGAAACTAAGGCCTAATACCCCCTCATATGCTAAACTATACTAGGAATGTGTATCTATTTCTTATATAATAGAGTTTTAGCAAGTGGTAAATAACTCATAATATGAATAAGGATGCAAGAGAATCAAAATTGAATAATATGAACATTCAATGATAATATTTTAAAGGTTACTTGAATTGTAAAAATTAAAAGATGATGCCTCATTCTAGATCAAGAATGCAAGAGAAAAAATGATATCAAGAGGAGATAAACGTCCAGATATCTCAAGTGAGAAGCACATACATGGTCTTCATGACTAACTCTATTTGTAGGCATGAAAATTCACAATTGGCCCTTCTCAACCAAGAAGTATTTTATACACGCACTATTCACACAATATCTCTCACAAACAAAGTATATCTAAACCTAGTATGGGTTGTTAATGTCAAGTTATGGCTCTAAATGTTAGGAATACCTCACATATATGTGTCCCTATAATTTACAAATATACTTATTGCAATCTCTATATGGGGTGAATAGAAATGAAGGAATCTTTATGCTACCTAAAACTCGGACACATTTAATTGCAACTTGCTTAATGAATGCAAAAATAAAAAGCAAGTTAGTGGATAAAAAGGGAAACCACAAGAACACAGATTTAGAGTGGTTCCATAAAATGACTTCAGTCCACTACCCATTTATTTCCAACCAAGATTTCTGAACCATGTATATTATTCCTTTTAGATACTGATACTCAATACATAGAATTTACTAGTGTCTTTTGTGAGTCAAGACAAACCCTCCTATTCAACTAAAGGAGAACTACCACCTTCTCTGACGGGTCACTGGAAGGTCACCCTTTTCATCTCTTCAATAACATACATGCAAGAGAACTGAACCACTCCTCTTATTTGATGGATGAGGAAGAGTACTAAACCACACCTCTTCTTAGACGGATGAGGAAAAACACCAAACCACTCCTATTCTTTGATAGATGAGGAAGAGAAACGCACCACCTCTTCTTTAATGGCCAGAAAAAGAGAACCAAGTTGAGAAGACTTCTTCTTTTCATAGGTTCCTCGACATCTTTCACTCCAAGAAATAGTCCAAGAGAGATACACTAACATAGAAACAATTGGATAAAGGCAGAAACATTTTATCTTAAAAGATTTACAATTGAGTACTAAAGGATAAGTGATGATTATCCACTCTTCAAAAGGTTTAGGCAAGGTTATATTTGGTGGAGAGGACACTATAATTGAGGTGAGTCTTAGGCAAGAAATATGAAAACTTGAAGTGTAGTAGCTAAGCAATACGAGTAGATTGTAAGTAGTAGTAATCTCAAGTGTATGTCAATTGTTAATGAAAATTAATGTGCAAAATTGATATCTAGGTCTCCTAAGATCACTCCTATTTATAGGAAATGTTTACAAGTGGTTAGGGTACATGTGGGGAGTGTCTAGAGTGTTCTTAGTTGTCAACAGGACAATGGTATGAATTTTGTTGGGTTGTATCAACTAGTTTTTTTGTTAATAGATTTAACCTATAGAACATATACTTTGATTGGGAACAGACTTGGTCGAACTGTTTGTCGACCAAGCAATGATCTTTGTTGCAAATGAGACTAATAGTAAAATGTAGGTCAATTTCCTTGGTCCAATTGGTTTAATGACTATTTGTCAATCAACTTTTCTTTGACCGACTTTCTCGCTAGAGAATTTCTTCGATTGAGAATGACCCATGGCTCAATGTATGTAGGGGCTAATTCCCGATCCACATGGTCTTCAACTGATTGGTTTTTGACCGACAAAGATTTCAACTGAGATAGACTCTGTAAAAGAATATGCAAATGTGGAAAAACTTATCTAGTGACTTTTCTATTGAAACCTATCAACCCTACTGGCTTTACATTAGTGCGAGTTAGGGTTTTGGGTAGGTTTTGGAGGATCATCACCTGTTCTACATCATATCTATCAAGATGTACAAAAGCACACATGTATAATAATATTCATGGTGCAACTAGGTTCACAAGCATCCAAACATATATAAAAATCCCACGGTATTTATTGTTGAATCTTGACTTAATTCCTTGATCACTTTCACACTTGATACAGATGTTAGTGACATAATTTTGGAAATATATGGATTATTGATTTTTGAGTGTGGCATATCCAAAAAGACAACAATGAAGATTTCAAGTTATTCCTCATCATTAGTCATTATTCATAATTGAGGTTCTTTCACCAATAACCATCTCTAATTCCAGTAATTATATTCAATTTATAAACAACATATTTATGAATATATATTTAAATAATTTAGGGCCACACATTTATCCATGAACTATGGTGTATTAGCATATGTAATTATTTATGTGAATCTAAATGCTCTTTCATCAGACTATAAAATTAGAAATGAAATTATTATAATTCTAGTAAAAGTATTCCTCTCTAGATTTATCTCAATAGGGGTTTATTTATCTCAAAATTAAGTGATATATTACTAATTAGTGGATTTTTTCAATGAATCGACGATATCCATGTTTAGGGTTTCGATCCTTTCCAGTCATTGAACAATATATTCATTTAGAGACATTCATATATATATGAAAGATATTTGTCTTAAAGTTTATTATCTTACTTTAGCCTTTAATTCAAAGTAATCTTTATATTCATAGATATGTTTCCTCCTCTCTTACCTCCTTGAATTCAAGGTAGGTTATTTATAAATAGATTCATGTTATTAGGTTTTCATTAGCATAAATGATAAGTGATTATTATCTGAGCTAATACATATTTATTAGTCATGTCCTCTAATCAATTTTATTGAATCAAGGTAGATATTGAAAGGAATAACTATCTCTTCCTATTGGTATCTATCAGGTGGATCTAAACAAATATGGAGTCTAGGTATCTTATTCTGACTACATTTAGAACAATATTATCACTTTATTTATGATATCATTCTTACTACCTGATTTTTGGAAACAAAAGCTATAGGAGTCTGATTTTTACCTTACGAAATTGTAGAATAAGAAGCATAAACCTATGCATCAGGCTTATCATATGTTGGATCATATCCTCTTCGATGGGGAGTCCACCTAGATGCAAACAAGCAAGATCTCTAAGTAGGGTGGCTCGAGTGTAGCAAGGACATTTATGATTGTAACTTTAATGAAGTGATGGAAGAGGTCAACTAAGTGTAGAAGGTATCTCCATTGTTGCTCGTATCAAGTGTATTTAAAATAGTTAAAACACATATATGGTAGGCTCTCAATCAAGCTCTACCAAGTGTCATTGGAGTAAGCCATTCTTCTATAGGAGTTGAATATGCAAATTATCATAACTATAACCATGGTGCTTCTAGGATTTCAGTAATCAACTTCATGAAGTATTTGGGTCATCTTGAAGGAGGAGGAGACTACATGGTCCTTTTATGGTCAACAGAACAGGAGTTGAAGCCTTGCATACTTGACAGTTGGTGCAAGGAGAATTCATGACAGTGATTAGTTTGCTTGTTGTCATCCTCAAGATGTAGGTTTTGCTGATAGGAATAAAAATGAGAAAGAGGTGGATCGAGAAGGTTTGATGAAGGTGTTCATTGTTGAGGTGAGTGAAAGGAGTGGATCCAACATCATCTATGGTGGTTGTTGAGGTGGACATTGGCAACTACAATTGTAGGTGGTTGATATGTCCCTTTCTATGTGATGACAGTTTGTAGATGTAGGGATAGAGGAGAACAAGGAGGGTTGTGTTTAAGGATTCCAAGATGTGGAGTTGGTAAATAGGAGGATGTTTTCAAGTAGAGGTTATGGTTGTTGTTGTTGGTGTCTAGGTGTCAGGGTGGGAATCTCTTAGCCAAGTAGGGCTTGTAGATGTCTGGAAGAAGGAAGATGGGAGCTAGGGTTAATCCTAGCACCGTCGAGACCTCCTATGGTGAGACCATGGGAACCCTTTCAATAATTGCAAATTGATAAGGTTTTTTTTCAAATCCAACCATATGGATGTGAAAAGAAACATTTTCTTTATCTTCACTCAAAAAATCATCATGGTTGAACATTGTTTTCTTTTCTATATATGCAATTCATATATATTTCATCTAATGGTCAGTGCAGAATTCAATATGAAACCTTAAGAACTTTTCTTTTGCCAAAAGAAATCCATAAGTCCAGTCGTCATCCTACATCTGAAGCACACTATGCATCTAGTGTTCCTTTGAGTCCTCTTCTCCAGTTGGGCATCAACATTCGACCTATCGTGATTGGTACGATTTGGTGTCACCTTGTTTCAAAGGTTACAATGAGAGGTATCTTTTCAGATGCAGTCATTTATCATGAAAATAATCTATTTGTTATTGGCATTTCTATGGGTACAAAATCCTTTCTAAATGTTGTCACTCAACTTGTCCATGACAAAAAATACACCCTTACAATGGCCTTTGTTGACATCAATAATTCTTCCAATATTTTTGACAGATCTACCATATTTTAGGAGGTCCATATTTGTTGCCCAACTATTGTATGTTGGCTTGAATCTAGTTGTAGTTACCCATCTCCTCATTACATGGATTAGAGTGAGCATATTCTCTCCACAACTAGTGCACAATATGGTGATATGTTGGGGGTACTTCTTTTTTCATGGCCATCCATCCTCTTATTTTGCAACAGAAGGATGAATTCCACATCAACCTTCTTGATTTCTATCTTGGTGATGGAATCGTCATTGATGACACTGACCAAACTCATCAAGGTGGTATCTATTATCCAAGCACAAATCTCAAACTTTTGTCTTTTTGTCAATATTAAGAAGATGTAAATAGTTTCTCCTTCAATTGACCCCATACAAGTCCCAGAGTTTGGCATGTTCCCTACTAACATATCTATTCCTATGCGTGGATAAAAATTCTAGGAGGTCATTTTTTCACGGACCCATGTCTTTCCATGGAGCTTCTCAAGGAACGTGTGACTAGAACCCTTATAAAAATGATTGATCACTTGTCTTTTCTTTAATATCCACAATGTGAGATTTTTCTTATTCGATCATGTGTTAGGATGATCAAGCTTTTGTTTGCTAACGACAACCCCAACTTTTAAATGACACTAAATAGGATGATTTTGACTATGCTCATCTTAGATGTGTGGAACATATTGTGGCTAGTGATGGTCTACTATTTGGTGATCTACAGCGATGCTTGATCATGATTTCTATACACCTCAAAGGTTTGGGCATTAAATATCCCCATGATGTCAGCAAGTTTGTCTATGTTTCCTTTTGGATATACACTCATGAACTCGATGACCACACTCTGGGAATACTTGAGTTTGTGGCTAATGGATTTTCTCTTGTTACTACATATGATGTCGTCTATAATATATCTACCTCCAAAGACCTAGCCTATTTTGGAAAACAGTTACTACAAAATTGTCTTCCAACAATTCACAACAAGTGGCCTCTTCTTGTAAAGAAGTGAAATCAATCCACCTCTCTAATAACAATGGTAAACAAAACACATTGGAAAGCAGTGAAATAATTTTTTTCTTCTGAATATATTCAATTTCATAAAAGATTGTACAAAATACATAAAAAAATCCCATTAAGGGTTACATCATCATACACAACTAGGATCTAGATAGAGGGAAGTCTAGACTACTCCACTTTTTTCTCCAAGTAATATCTCCATCAACTAAGTCCAAATCAACAACTAAGATCTTCACGCCTTATCCATCACCTTGCTCAACTCCTAGGTGGTTGGGAAGACACCCAGCAAAAAGGGAAAGGGAAGAAAAGTATGTGTCACAAAAACTATTCTAAGATGGCAAGATAAGAAAAGCATGTAAAAGCAAGCTAGGGTCCATCATAAGATGAAGACAATCAAGAGAATGAGGCTGTATATATATAAAAGAAGCTTTCAATATATGCTTTCCATAAACAACATATCACAAAAAGATTGCATGTATGATTAATATTGACTACCTTAACTAAGTAGGGTTGATGCACCTACTGGACCTTCAACCAAAGGGTGAGGGGAGAATAACACATTCCCAGTCACTTGTACATATTTCATATGCGGAGGAGAATAAGACGTTCCCCAGGGGAGAAATAACACATTCCCCAACTATGGGTGGTTGTACATAAGTACCACTACTATAGCTAGTTAGTCTAATAAAATCAACATACTAGAAACAATGGCAAGTAATAGAATCATTTAAATAGAACATAGTAAAGGGGTACCGAGCCCCAAGAACAATATTCCAAAACTGATTATTAGGAAAGAATAGCAAAAGAATCAAGAGTATAAGAAATAGGATTCAATGAAGCCTCATTATTGAAAAGTAGGTCAAGACACAAATATTACCAATTGAAGTGTATTAAGCACATACCTTTAATATTGATTCTAATTATCAACTTACACCACTTAATCAATTCTGTGTTCCCCTTTTCTGAATATCAACACCATGTTTATGTATTAGAACTATATTCATTCATTAAACGCTTAAAACCCTAAAGTTATTAATTTTTTACGCAAACCTTCAAAATAGACTATGAAAACATCACCATTGTCTTAGTTAGGGTTTTCTGATCAAAATAACATATAATATTATGTATTTTGAATATATAGACTTTTAGATGCATTTTTGATGAATTTTATTTAATTAAATCATCCTCAAAAACACATACTCAAAAAATTCAAAACTAGGTATTGAAAACATGTTTAATGGATAGACAATCTTTTTCTGAGTCTAGAACGTATTTTAGATTTATTTTTAGATGCATGGTTTAAGAGTTATGAATTTTCGAATATCGGCCAATCACAATGTGCCACGTAGGCACTTCGTCCAATCAGGGAGAGCGAGAGAACATGAGAACCAAGCACGTAGCCATGGCTGTGCCTAAGAAAGCACCTTGCTTAGGCAAGATTGGACGAAATCGGTATACTCAACCAAACTCGACGTTTAGATATGCAAAAGAAAGATGAAAGTAAGACGAAGCTAACTGTACCTTTGATTTAGCCGAATGTGGAGAGAACGCAGAGCAAGGGGCACCACAAGATAGTCAACGCCGGCGGCTAATCGAGGGCTCAAACGTCGACGAAACACAAAATCAATTGTAGGTTTGAGTTTCTAAGATGACGACGGACCTAGGGATATGGGTATTTATAGGTGAGGAGGTGTGTGTTAGGATTTGTGTATGTGTGGTGTGAGAAGAGGTTTTGGTTGGTTTGGAAAAGCTCGAATAATTGATGAAAATACTAAAAACTTGGGATAATGTTGTGTGGAATCTCGCAAGGAATCCAACGAGCCTAATAACTCGTGATTTGGTTGAGAAACAAGGGAGATATAGCCATCTAAAAAATAAAAAATTTCAGAAATTAGTGTTCACCTACGCCGGTCTCCTACTCAAGGTAGGAGATGATCTGCGAGCCTTTGGATTAAGATCCAACAGTCCATGTGTGTGACATTTATTAGGTTGCCAAATACAAATCAGATTAAAGTTCTTATTTAATCATTTAACTTTTTCTCTTTTCCTATTTGAGGGTGCAAACGACCTAAAAAATCAACCAAAATTAGCATCCTAACTAATTTTGACATGTAGAATCTAAATATAGAATTATTTTGCCTTTTTGGGGACTTTGAATAGGTTAAATAAATCAAATCATATTTTCTCTTTTCTCATGCATTAATGACTCTAGGATTATCTAAAAATAATATAAATTTACCCATAAGTCTTATTAAGTATATTGGATACGAATTTGTCATTATTTCCATTTTTTTAAGTTTTTTGTTATTTTAAATAATGAGTTGAAAGTTTTGCACACTTTCTCTCTCCTGATTTATCTTCTCAACAAACATTTTTCAAATTGATTCAAAATTCATCCAAAGGTCTATTTTAACATGTAGAACACGAATTTGGCATTATTATATTTTTTTGAAGACTTTTATTATTTTATTTAATTCATTTAAGTTTTATTACTTATTTATCCTTTTAATTTATTAGAGGTATCTAGAAACTTTCTAAAAATGTAAAACTTAGCATATAAGCAATAATAAACATGTGGAACATGATTTTGATATTAAATAATTTTTTTCAACATATATTTAATATTTTTGGTCTTTGAGTCATTTTCTCTCTCCTGAATAAAATAAAATATAACATTGATCAAATTAAATACAAATTCACATATAGACTCATTTTGATATATAGATTATGAAATTCGAGTTATTTTTCCAATTTGACGATGTTAGATATTTTATTTCACCTTATTGGCTTATCTCCTATTTTCTTTTAATAAAGACTTTAATATATGCATTTATCTTCCAAATTAGGTGATACTTGGCCCTTGAGTTACTTTTTAAGTCAAGAAAATAAGATTGACATTAAAATTATCTTCATGGGTTTCCACATATGATTTTTTGGACAATATATTCCTCATTATCTCCTTTTATCCATTATATTCCATATTATTTCCAATTACCACATTTATTATTTCCTTTATGCATATTTCGAGAATTGTCTCCTTTTACATACTCTAAAAGATACTAGAACGTTCTAACATGAATTTATTTATTCTTTTTATCACTCAAGTGGACATTTTGCATATTTGACCCATTACTAAGCTTCCACTGAGGTATTTGTGCATAAACCCAAATATTGAGAGAAAAGGTGAACAAATGCTCATTAGGCCATTATATTTTCCACAAATTGAGAAGAAATGCCAAAGAGGATAGAAATGAAAGGAAAATAGGGAAAAGAGGACCAAAAGGCAAAATGCCCATAATTCAGTATGTTACACTTCTAGTGATAACTAACTATCCTTGTTTCTCTCCAAGCCGGAAATGCATACTTTTTTTTTCATTGATACTCTTGGTTTGTCTATGTCACATATTGAGTATTGAGCTATCCTTCATTATTGACTCATGGTTCCCATGTACCCAAGTGGTGAATGCTATCCTCTTTGCAACACCACTGACCTTGACGCTTTAATTAATCATGTTGTGCATTACTGCGTAAGACTTAGATATGATTTTCTATGTGACGTACTTTTTGATGTTCTTTTTGACCTTGTATCTCGATCTGGTTAAAGGTCCTAAAAGAGTCTTATGTGTCCTTCCTTAGAACAAGATGTGATGGTATATGATCCCAACATCATTCTCCCATCTTGTTGATGCATTGAAAAAATAACAAGAACACTTATGTTGACCTCACAAAAAATTCTCTCATGATAAGGCATTCTTTAAAGTAACTTTAAAGCATGTCAAGAAGCTGGTGATGCCACTATACAAAAGGTACAAAAGAATGGTGTAGTTTGTATAGTATATCACCATTATTTATGTCTTTTACTTTTGATACATTTAGAGTACTTTCTAATGATGTGACTTCTCTTCTGGTGCCTTCAAAATGTCACCAATAAAAATCTTATGCTACCATCATCTACGTCTTATAACTTTGTGTTTAGATCTATAGGTTTCACCATCCAAAAAGGACTGGTATTCCAATTTGTTGTTCTTGCTTCTACAAAGGCATTTTTCTAAGTTATTATATGTTTGCTCAAAATTGAATAATATAATGAGGTTTTATTCCATAAAAAATATTATCAACAACTAAAGAAAGAAGCACTTGTTAGTTGTTCAACAGGTAAGGCTGTCAAATGCTAACCGCATGCTACATGTTAAATCCACCACACCAGAAATGATTAAAACTGACATTTGTGTCATGCATCATGATGGTGGTCTCGTGAAGGATTGGAACCTTGCTCTAAAAGTAAGATATAAAAAAAATGAGGGGGGGTCATTTTAAGTGTCACTAGTTATATTGAGAATAACATTGCATATCAGAACATGAATCATATGTTGATAATTTGTAATTATGTTGTTAGATGCAACACAAACAGTTGCAATAAAGTTGACGTTTTAAGGCCAAATCTAGATAAGAACTAGAATAATAAACAAAGCAGGAGAATAGACATAATGTTAGGAACACATACCAGATTGTTCATTTGAGAAATGAACTAGTTACTTAAAGAAATCAACGGCCAACAATCCTTCTGGATAGGCACCATTCTTCTAGTTGATCAGGTCACAAACTTGATGAGGAGAATGTTTGGCTCGTGTTTCCAACAAATGATGAGATGTAATACCAATGTAGCTAAAAAACTGTAGGTGCCACTTCATGACAGATCGGGTCTCGAAAGAGAGGAAGGGAATTTCTTCACATAGGAGAAAGCCACCACGAGAAACTCAGAAGCGACGACAGAAATACACAGGTTAGGGCTTGCAAAACACTGGAACGAATGCTGACAGATGATGTTCAATTTGGAACTGCTTAACCCTAATGACCGGAGACTTATTTATAGCCTTACATGCATTGAAATCCTATTCCTATTAAAAGAGAATCACTCAATCACTCTTGTACACATTGTGAAAAAAATTGCAAGGCAAACACTTTCCGCTTAGGATTAATAAAAATGCTTTGGAAAGAAAAAATTAATTAAAGTAATAATTAATTATGTAGTTGTATCCTTGTGCAAAATAAGGTGGAAGAAGGAATACATTCGCACAACCACAACCTACAACCCACAAGCCCAAGCCTGAGCTCATGCCAACCCGACCCGACCCGACCAGGCAAGGCGAGCTGAGGCATGGCATGGCACATGTATGTGTTGTGGTCACCATACCCACCAAGGGGGTGATCATACTCTCCCCTAGGACCCTTTGGACACTAGTGTCACATGCGATCTTACATATAAGGACCATAAAAGTTCTAGGAGTGAGCAATGTGGGATAAAACCTCTTCCATTTGCACAAGACAACACACTAAATTTTCCTCCATGTACTAGTTGCACTACATTGGGTTTATCCCATGCTATATACATGGTTGTAGCAGCCATATATTTAACAATCCCCCACAAAGTCCAATCTGCAATGTTCTCTATCATTATTTCATCCATATTGTGCTTTCAATAGATACCTTTTGGTTTGAATCTACCTGAGTTATCCAACTATGACCCCAACAAGAACTAGGTGAACAAAAGTCTTGAACCTAAACCTTGGGTGCAAGAGTATAGGTTGGTAACAATACAATAAAGATATGGCAGGAAAGAAATTTGATGCATTAAAGGCCATGCATCCAATAAACATTTATCATGATTAATAACAGGGAACAACTCAATTCCCCTATTGTGTCCTACACAACATTAATCATTTAATTAGAGTCTTCCAAGGATGTATTACTAACATCCTATCCTAAGACTTGACACCATTCAGAGACTAATCTATTACTAAATTGCAGTCATGACACTAACACATTTCACAAGGGATAGATACACAGATCAAGAAGAATCCAATAAAATTACATAGTGTTATCTAATTCACCTAACAACTTGTATTATCACATTGGGCCTAATTTGTGAGATTTCCACTTTGTTGGGTCGGGTGTCTACTATTTCTAAATCATGAGGGATTTCAGCCCCATCCCCAACTGGGATTTTTCTAATAAGGATAGGATAAGACCTTTAGTGAACATATCAATTGTATCATCTTTGGTACTGGAATAGTCGACAACTACAACCCCATTAGACACTAACTCCCTTACAGACTTGAGTCTGACCTAGATGTCTCTATGTTGTTTTTTATTGTACTTGGAACTCTTAATCTTAGTAATAGTTGTAGTATTATCACAATGAACTACAATTGTAGGAAGCAACTTCTTTACCATAGATAAACTAGGCATAAGTCCATGTAGCCATTCAACTTCTAATCTAGTTTTATCTAAAGCACACAACTCAGCCTCAAAAGTAGACCGAGTCAATATGGCATGTTTCTTAGACCTCTAGGAAGCAACTCCTCCTGCTAATATGAATTCAAATCCTAAGACACCATTACTCTCAGAGTTCATGGCAATCCATCTTGCATCACTATATCCTTTAACTGCATAAGGATGTTTGCCATACTGCGGCCAAAAAGAACAAGTTCCCTTGATATACCTCAAATCTCTATCAAGATCTTCCCGATGGGTCTTGTCGGGACAACTGTTGTATCTACTTAACTTGCTAACAACAAACACAATGTCTGGACGTCTGTAGTTCATAAGATACATCAAACTTTTGATATTCTCAGAGTATCATAATTGAGACATTAGAACCCCCATATCATTCTTGAACAAGGCCTTGGATGAATCATATGGAGTCTTAATAGGTTTATGTGATGAGTATTCAAAACTTTCCAGTATCTTCTCAACATAGTGAGACTGGGAGAGTTATACCATTAGTAGACCTTATGATTTTAAGCCCTAAAATCACATCAACGACACCTATATCCTTCATCTCAAACTTGCTACACAAGAACGACTTCGTCTCATTTATTACTTTCATATCGGAACCATAAAGCATAATATCATCGACATATAAGCATAACAAAATTAATCCATCATTGACGATTTTACAATAGAGGCACTTATCAAATTTATTAGAAACAAAGCTAATCAATGATATCACAAAATTAAACTTCTCATGCCATTTCTTAGGAACTTGTTTCAAGACATATAATGACTTAACAAATTTACACACCTTGGACTCATTCCCTCAACCAACAAATCCCTTAGGTTGTTCCATATATATCTCTTCCTGAAGATCACCATGTAAGACCACAATCTTCACATCCTTCTATTGGATACAAAGATTATAAATGGAAGACAATGCTATAAGCACCTTTATTGTGGTCATATGGGAAACTGGAGAATTGGTATCAAAATAATCTATTCCTTTCCTCTCTGTGTAACATTTAGCAACTAACCTAGCTTTATACTTATTGATTGTCCCTTATTCATTAACTTTCTTCTTAAAGATCCATTTACAACCAACTATAGAACAATCAGGAGGCAAATCCACTAATTCTCAAGTTCCATTCAAGAGAATTGATTGGATTTCATCATTAACGACTTCTTTCTAAAACTTAGATTTAAGAGAATCCATAGCTTGGTTGAAAGTTATAGAATCATGCTCACCATTGTAAGTGAGAAGCTCACTTCCAAAATCTTTGGATGTCCTAGTCCGTTTACTCCTCCTTGGTTCAACCATTTCTTTAGAATCATCAGATTCAAAAATACCTCATTCTCAGTCTCCCCCCACATTTGTCATTCTTTCCATGTGCTTGGAAATGGAACCTGTGGGAAATGAATCCTCTTGAGATACTTTATTGGGAACACCAGATTTCGTAGGAAACACATCCTCAAAGAATGTAGCATCACGTAGATCTACAATTATATTGACCTCAGTGTCCAGATGCCATATTTTATAATCAAGAATCTATATGCATAACTAGTCTTTACATAACCCAAGAAGATGTCATCAACTATTTTCGATGCCAATTTCTTCCTTTTATGTTCAGGTACAAGTACCTTAGCAAGGCAACCCCACACTCAAAGATATTTGAGACTCGGTTTTCTCCCTCTCCATAACACAAACAGACTACTTTCTACATGTTTATGGGGAACTCTATTCAGAATATGGCAAGCCATATTCAAAGTTTCCCCTAACATGAAGTTGAGTAAACATGAGGTTTGGAGTAAAGAATTAATCATATCTATAAGGGTTCAGTTTTTATATTCTACAATTCCATTATATAATGGTGAATAAGGAGCGGTAACCATGTGAACTATAGTATGGAATTGACAAAATTCCAAGAACAAATTTGAGGTGTATTCTGCTCCCGTAACAGACCTAAGTCACTTAAGTACTTTACTAGTTTGAGTTTCAACTTCTTTCTTATAAATTGTGAATTTATCCAATGCATCGTATTTACTTTTAAGTAAATAGACATTACAATATCTACTCACATCTTCAATAAAAGTTATGAAATGACGCTTTTGATCCCTAGTAGCAATCTGTGATGTCCCTGGATTTTCTAAAACTTAATCTGATGTGTGACATCGAAATTGAAACCTCGCCTCAGTGAGAATCCCAATTTAAACATCACACACTATGCTAAGAAAGAGAAAATTAGAGGAATTCATAAGGAAACAATAGTAGCACATGCATATGAACAATAATAAAACCATACAACACATGTTCACCATTCAACATATAATTACATAATGAATTGTTACAACATTTGATATTACATATTGAACAACAAACTTCTACATATACATGTACTACCACTAAACTACAGGATCTTAAGACAACAGGTCCACATGTACATTAGCTCGCCACACAACTCTCAACTATCCTAGATCTTCAAGATGATAAGCCACAACCTAAACAAAAGATTACATGTGGTATACGTCAGCACAATATTCAAGAATATTGTACTGAGTATGCCTACATGTCTTTTATATACCTCTCATCATATCTTGGAAATAAGATAAAACTAATATACTTGGCAGTAACAATAGAATATAAGAAAAGTGTATACTTGCACAAAGATATTCATTAACAAAAGAGAACACATATTTTAAGCTTATTTTCCATTATATATCAAGGCCTTTATGATCACTCCAAAGAGTTAGATTATTTGTACAAGGTGACCACTACAAAAGAGTTAGGTTAGACCACTACCAAAGAGTTAGGTCATATGTACAATGTGACCACTACCAAAGAGCTAGGTCACTTCCAAGCACACTGCCAAAGAGTTAATGCTTTCATATAATGGAACAAATATATTATGTTTGATGTGTTCATGATCTAATCTTAAGATGTGCATATATATAATGACATTATGAACAACCTAGAGATGGTTTAATAGATGTTAACGCATATATGGTTAACCATACATATAAATAATGATGATAATTTGGATAGTTGGCTAATCTCATGAGGAATCTATAAAAGAGTTTATAACCTAATATGAAAAAGTATAATGAGATGACACTAATGATACATGTTATATGAATCATGATGTAATATGGTTGGTGAATCTAGTGATGAATTCACTAATAAACTTGTAACTTAATATGAAAGTGGAATGAGATCACCTTAATGATACATGCCAAATAGTGATAATGATAGTGCTTAATAAATTTGTTGAATATGATCTGAAAATTTTGCACTATGTAATGATGTGGGCATTAAAAAAAAAGTAATGTTGGAATATTGATGCTTGGGTATAATGAGGATGAAAATCTTCTCATCCCAAGCCTTTCCACGTTGCTATGCGATATTCTTAATGGATGACGAACCCAAACTCCACAAAGGAGAAGGTTGAGATTGGAGGTTGGTTGCCAGGATTCCCCACCACAAGACAAGGATGGAGATAGGTTCATAGGAACCTTGTGAAGCTTTCAGAAGCTTCACGTTGGATGTGATGGAGTGGACTTTTGGAATCCTAAAATGTCCATGACTTAAGTGAAAGCATAAGGTTGAGTTAGATTGAGGGTTCCAAGCTCTTGACAAAGTAGGTGTGTTGATGTGAGGTTGATATCATGATTAAGATCTCTCTTTTAATTCCTTTTTGAGGAATTTACCTGAATGGTATAACAGTTGAGTTTTGGCACCAAATTTGAGTAGAAGGAAGCTTGAGTAGTGCTGAAGTTGTGGTTAAAATTTGGTGGTAATTGGATGTTCTTAGAGGGATTTATTAAGGTTTGAAATTTGGGATATAATGTACATTTTGAGGGTTAATAGACCAAAGTTTAAAAGCTTGATCCTAAGTTAGGTTGTGTCACGCCCATGTATCCTCGACTGGGCTTCGTGGACAATTCTAGATTGTATATCTTTTATCCAGTGGTTGCGGTCTTTGAGAAGGGAGAGCCACGGATTAGCCTTGTGAAGGGGTTGTGTTGAGCCCTTCGATGAAGATCAGACAACCCAACTATCATCCCCTACCTCCAACTGAATCGGAGATCGTGGGGGGAAATTGAAGGAAGTGTTTCCCGCCACCACTCATCCAGATTGTGAGTTGTGGGTGAGAACTAACTGGAGAATGGGACTCTCCTACTCATTACAAATCATTTGACCCCTTGAACATACTGCCTCACTACTCTAGCGGAGAGAACCAGCTAACCTCCCTCGCTACTTCTCCGCTGAGACAAACAGGTCATAGCTGGAAGAAGGGAAGTGGAGTTCGAAAGCATTTTAGAGGAGATACGAGGGGAAAATGAAAGTTGGATATCTAGAATTCTCATCTCGAGCCTTTCCACATTGCTATGTAGTATTCTTACTGGTTGACGAACTCAAACTCTCTGGAGGAGAAGGTTGAGATTGGAGGTTGGTTGCCAGGATTCCCCACCACAAGACACTGGAGACAGGTTCATAGGAACCTTGTGAAGCTTTTAGAAGCTTCATTTTGGCATGAGGCGGAGTAGAGGAAGTTTTCCTCTTTTCTCTGATGTGCCAGATCCTAGCAGCGGCGCCCTTGCGGAGAAGGGCCTTCACCGCCAAACCCTAGGAAGCTAGTAGTCGTGGAGGTCTGGAAGGGGTAGCCAAAAGTAGTGGAGGCCTAAGGATCTATTGAAGATCACCTTCTTCCTACAAACTGCTCCCCAGAGCGGCTATTTGCGGCGGTGGTGTGGAACAGAGTCCCGCTTGGGGGACTCAAACGCATGATCGCATGAGGAAGGGAAGCCCAGTTTGGTCCAGGCTGTAAATGTGATCTAACCACAAAGATGATAAGAGGAAAACCGAGTCCACAACCAAGATCCGAACCAGCTCCGCCTAGGATAAGAAGAGCAGCGCCTACATGTGTCGGCCTCCGATTGGCCCATTAGGTATTTATCTCACAAATTGCTCAAATCTTCTTTAATTCACATTAATTAGCTCGACGATCAGAAAAATACAAGTAATATACCAAAATTCTCAGAAAAATGAGTAGAACATAGTAGAATGATAATATCAGACTTTTGATGCATTAATAATAGTGATATCATGTAAGATGTGTAATGCTTGTTTAATGGATAATAAATATCAAACAATGTTCTAAAATTATGATAACATGTCAGTAAAGCTATAATCATGTTTATAATGCATATGATGTCAGATATGATCATGTTGATGCATGAAAAAATATAATTTGATTAATATAGCTAATTAGGGCAAATAACACTAAAGATAATGCAATTAGTGCATACATGCTCAATAAAGATGAAATTTATAGAACTATCTTATATTAGTAAATGGAATCTAATCTGGAACTTTGATATCTGTTAGATGCACAATATTCATATTATATGAAGAGCACCCTTAATACATGAGATGTAACTCTTATATGGTTAATGAAAGTGACATAATGTTAAGTATGTTCACATAATTATGTGACACATGAGCATATCCAGTTGATGAACTAGAAAATGACATCAGTAAGATAATTCTAAGACAAGAATGTAAATAATGATGCACACATACTAGTGTACTAAGCAAACCCTAATGGACTTATTAGGGTTAATATGAGATGTAAGATGATGAGAACCTGATGGCATATGTGGTCTTGTCTTAACCAAGGTTTGATCAAGGATGTAGTTGTCTCATGGATATATGGTGATTAGGTTTGTCTCTTGATCAAGGTACACCATTACCTCTTACTTGGCTTATTATACAATATGCTTGTCTTATATGGTAGTAAATACTTGGCATATGGCATTGGTTGAAATGATTATTCTTGTATGATACACTGCTTGATTTTCCATACTTACTGCTATGAACACATCAAACATAATATATTTGTTCCATTATATGAAAGCACTAACTCTTTGGCAGTGTGCTTGGAAGTGACATAACTCTTTGGTAGTGGTCACATTGTACATATGACCTAACTCTTTGGTAGTGGTCTGACCTAACTCTTTGGTAGTGGTCACCTTGTACAAATGATCTAACTATTTGGTAGTGATCATAAAGGCCTTGATATATAATGGAAAATAAGCTTAAAATATGTGTTCTCTTTTGTTAATGGATATCTTTGTGCAAGTATACGTTTTTCTTATATTCTTCTGTTACTTCCAAGTATATTAGTTTTATCTTATTGCCAAGATATGATGAGAGGTATATAAAAGACATGTAGGCATACTCAGTACAATATTCTTGAATATTGTGCTGACATGTACCACATGTAATATTTTGTTTAGGTTGTGGCTTATGATCTTGAAGATCTAGGATAGTTGAGAGTTGTGTGGTGAGCTAATGTACAAGTGGACCTGTTGTCTTAAGATCATGTACTTTAGTGGTATTACATATATATGTAGAAGTTTATTATTTAATATGTAATATCAAATATTGTAACAATTCATTATGTAATGATATGTTGAATGGTGAACATGTGTTGTATGGTTTTATTATTGTTTATGTGCATGTGCTAATGTTGTTTCCTTCTGACTTCCTCTGATTTTCTCTTTCTTAGCCTAGTGTGTGATGTTTAAATTGGGATTCTGATTGAGGCGAGGTTTCAATTTGGATGTCACACATCAGATTAAGTTTTAGAAAATCCGAGGATGTCACAGGTGGTATCAGAGCATGAACAATAGAAAAACCTAACATTTTCTCATTATGCAACGCAAAACTAAAGAACCTTGAACTTAATCATCTTTAGGGTTAGATTAGTCATCTTTTAGAGACTAGATCTGACCTAGCCTCTAGGTTAGCACCTAGATGTCTGAGAACTAGATCTAGACTAGTGCTTGTTGTATGACAAGTCCTTAGATGTCGTTCTTTCCTTGTAGTGCAACGATATGGGACGTTGCACTATTTGGAAATAGCGTGCATCAAGGGAAGAGAAACCCTAGACATATGGTGCTCATTGTCTAGAGTAGCTACACTAGTCTACACCATGTTCTCACCCTTTTCACTAGTTTTCATGACACTATACTCTCTACTATGTGTGGGACACTCATTTTTAGGATTTGGTTTTGGATTCCAATCGTATCGAACTAGGATAGTTGAGAGTTATATAGCGAGTGGATGCACTGGTGCACCTGTTGTCTTAAGATCCTGTAGTTTAGTGGTAGTACATGTATATGTAGAAGTTTGTTGTTCAATATGTAATATCAAATGTTGTAACAATTCATGTTGTAACAATTCATGTTGTAATTATATGTTGAATGGTGAACATGTGTTGTATGGTTTTATTATTGTTCATGTACATGTGCTACTGATGTTTCCTTCTGACTCCCTTGATTTTTTTCTTCATAGCCTAGTGTGTGGTGTTTAAATTGGGATGCTCGCTGAGGTGAGGTTTCAATTTGGACATCACACATCAGGTTAAATTTTAGAAAATCCAGAGACGTCATACAATCCCATTAAATTCATAAATACAAGTATGCACTAAATCCAATATTTTCAAATTTCTATTCACAGAATGTAGAGACTTTCTAGGCAATTTAGCATACACACAGATTTCACATTTATTATTACTAATATCAGATTTGAAGATTAAATTCAGATTCATCATATATTTTATTGAGCAAACATTAACATGCCCTAAATGTGTATGCCAAAAATCATACGATACAAGATTCATGCATGCAAAACTATTATCATTCAAATTTAAAATTGCATTTGAAACAGGTTCAACAAGAATCTTAAATAACTTCTCCATATCACATAGACACCTCTTACTAAAAATAAAGAATCACAAAGGCAAGTTATAATAGCTTTATTACATTTGTAATCTATTCTAAAACTATCTCTAACTAAAATTGCACCACTAACAATATTGTGTGGTATTGATAGAATATGTATAACTATATGAAGCGTCAAAAACTTTCTCAAAGAAAACTTCAAGTCCACCCATCCTTCTCCTGTGACTTCTACGGCTCTAGAATCGCCCAATGTTACCGATCGACCATTAGAGGCATGGTAAGATCTAAACACAGACTTGTTAGCACAAACATATGCATTAGCCCCAATATCAATTATCCAATATAATGGTTCCAAAATAGAAAGAACTTCATGTTTTATAGACACGTACCCGTCATTGAGGTTCAAGGATGCAGTCACCATATTGGCCACAACTTTCTCAGTTGCATATGTGGTCACTTTCTTTGCCTTTTCTGAAAACAATCCTTGTTCCAGTGGTCAACATGTCCACAAGTCTAACAATGTTTGTTCTTTGGGTTTTTTCTGGATCTTAGTCTTAGATTTAAATGAATTCTTTTATTTCTTATCCTTGTTATTAGCAGTAGTAAAATTGACACTAGGATTAACTTTAGGGGGTAACTTGACGGACTTCTCTTTCAGGTACTCTTGTTGTATGTTTATGTCCATCATGAGTCAGTTTATTGACATGTCTCCTTTGCGATGCTTAAGAGACATGTCAAACAAATCCTAAGATTTTAGAAATTTCTCAATGATTGACTTTGCAACAATTTTTCAGGAAGTTTCATACCGACATCTTCGAGCTCTTGCACCAGGAGTTGAAAATTGTATGTTTGATCATAAATAGATTTACCCTCAGACATAATATTTTTCAATTCCCTGATTTTTCATAATATATTTCTTTTTTAATAAATCTATTTCGAAAAGAAATAATTACTTAAATTTATAATTGTGCAAAATAAGACGGAAGACAATTCCCACAACCCCGAGCCCGAGACTGGCCCGGCCCGACAAGGGGTGTGTGGCATGGAGCACACACGTTCGTGTGTGTGTTGTGATCACCATACCCACCAAGAAAATTAGAGACACAATATTTTTCAATCCCCTGATTTTTCGTATTGTATTTCTTTTTCAATAAATCTTTTTTGAAGAGAAACAATTACTTAAATTAATAATTGTGCAAAATAAGACAGAAGACAATTCCCACAACCCCGAGCCCAAGACTGGTCCGGCCCGACGAGGCGTGTGTGGCGTGGCGCAAGTGTGCCTGCTTGTATGATCACCATACCCACCAAGGAGGTGATCATAACTCCCCTAGGAACCTTTTGACACTAGTGTCGCATGTAATCTTACATATAAGGACCAAAAAAATTCTAAGAGTAAGTAATGTGGGATAAAATATTTTCCATATGCACAAGACAACACACTACATTTTACTCCATGTACTAGCTGCACTATATTGAGCTTAACCCATGCTACACACATGACCGTAGAAGCTAGCCATATATCTAACATCACATGATATTTTGACTCTGAATGTCCGTAAACTATGATAAGAAAAGTGCAACTAAGATATCGAGGCCAATACAAAAATAAGTGTGAATCATGAAATCAGCCAACTATACTTATTTGCAAAACCCGGTCATAGATCAAAGCGCAGGTATCAAAAATGCACTCAGCAATGCTATGTTATTGATATCGTACAAATTAGAGTATAATGCATACCAGGGGCGGAACTAGGGGGAGGCTGCCGGGGCTTTAGCCCCCCCCCCTCCCCCCAAAAAACTAATACAAATAGTTATCTTTTTAGTATTAAGTATAGCTTAAAGTATACATAAATACATTAACTACGTATAAATTTCAAAGAATGGGACTAGCTGCAGTGGTATATAGCTTGGTTTTTAAAGCAAATGATGCAGGTTCCATTCTTATTAGGGACAACATTTTTGGCTCAGCCCCCCTCTGTGCTAAAATGTACACATGTATGATTTCAGCCCCCCTTAGTATAATTTTCTGGTTCCGCCACTGATGCATACGCCAAATATATAGTGATTATACGTTCTAACGAAATACCAAGACTGGCAGAGTCTGAGGAAATTTGAATTGATGGCGGTAGTAAAGAGATGAACGATGGGGAAAAGACCATAGTGTCGCGATGTACTCTAAAATTATTGACACCGGATAGTAATTTTTACGTCATGCACACACTTTAGATGAATAGATGGAATTGAACCCATAACCCCATGATTCATGTTTCCACGTACACCACGATATCGAGGCCACACAAAATAAGTGTGAATCACGAAATCTTCCAACTTTGCTTACTGTAAAACCAGGACATAGGTTAAACAGCAGCTGCGCAGTTATCTGAAATGCACTCGCCACTGCAGAGTGGAATTGATTTCCTGCAGAATAATGTATGATGCATACGTCACATACTAAACTAATTATGTATATAGTGGCTATAAGTTTCTAACAAAATACTGCCTAGTATAGTCTGAGGAAATTAGAGGTGAGGATATTGGTAAAGAAGATGAATAATGGGGAATTCTTACATACTATGCACGACCTTAGATGAATAAGTTAACCCGAAGCCAGCAGACAGTTGGATGTTGGGCGTGGATCTTTCTTGGACCTTCGAGTTTTCTATCATTCATCAGATCTGTTGTGATATAGTCCATTCTGAAAATCCACACAGTGTATTCTCACATTGAACAAAGGGCTTCTTCAGTTTCAATAGGCATGTTGTTTTGGATAATAGTCAAAGGAGGAGTAATCCTAAGATTTATGGCTTGTTGGATCCTTTAGAATCTTCTTAAACTATTGGGACTTGGAAAAGATGATGGTATGCTAGAGGAGATATCGGTTCAAGTCACCATCTTGCAGTAGTACTGTGCGGAACGCACATTTTTCTGATCTGAAAATCGTTTCCGGACTGAATATGTATATTTCGCACCTTGGCGTTACGTGTTCGTCGCTCAGAATAAGAATTCGCTGAGCTGAAAATTGGGAGAACTCCTCAAGGAAGGGCCCTCATCCCGGACCGCCACGGTTCCCTCTGCATGCTCGGGTGGTTACTGGGTCAACGATGTACAGGGCGGGCTCCCCTTGTTTCTCGTGATACAACACGGTTTGCCTTGCCTTGCCAAGTCAATGGAAAGGGAGAGCTAAACCACTTACTTAAAGACCGTAGGCAACGCGGGTTAGCGTGTACACTTGTGTCCAGGCCGGTTGTGCTTGGCTCTCGGCTGCCGACACCTTTTTTTTAATAAGACCATCCTATAAAAATTTAATAAGATCCAATCAGATTGTGTTATACTATACAGTTTGGCGTTTTTTTTTATTGTTTATAAGAAATTGTATTTTGAAGAGGAGTGAGAAGGAGATAATGAATTGTGATTGGTTGTCCTATAAAATAAGTATATGACTCAATCCTTAGCCACTCCCCTGACCCAATTTTCCATTTTTCTTCATTCTCAACTTCAACACGATTTCACAATAAAATAGAATGCCAAACAAAGAGTGAAACTAGTTTCTTTCGTACGTTAGCTGAACACAAACTTGTTCAATAACTGACAGACAATAGCCACTCTACGTTTCAGTTCTTTGCTGGTTCTCTCATTAATACTTGTGGATCGTGGTTCTCTAGCATCCGTCAATATATGAGTTGCTTTATCTCTCAGCAACTCAGCCTATGAGACGAAAACGGTTGCCACGGTGGTTCCCTCTAGACCGCCCTTAGTTGGATCCAAAAGTGAACATAAAGTTAGATCTACATTGGATCTCACCCTAATTTTCCATTTATCCTCGTGATGAGGAGAAGTTAGGTTTCAAACTCTGATTTAAAAAGTACGCCATGCTAATATGCCTTGAATGATCTAAATCTCTGGATTAGGCGGTGATGAACACATTGAACTATCATTGTAGCTAAGAGCCCTCACAGTCCAAGCACAATGACGCAATTATTAGGGGCGCACTCTACCACTGAGGAGATATCAGCCCCACATCCAAAACCCAGAAGCAGTTGGTTGTTGTTGAAAGGTGTGAGGGGAAAAGTCACAAGTGTTGTTGTTTATATGACAGACCCGGTCTTATATATATTACAAAGGGTGGAGATGTACAAATTTGGGATTCAAGACATGGTATATGGGCTGAGACACTTAAATCCATTAACTAATTATCCTATTAACTAAATATTCTAATAATATATTTCAACACCCCCCAATCAGGAGCATGGATGAAACTCATATCTAAGCTTAGATTTATAAGACTTGATCAGACGATACAGAAGGAATTGTCACTCCCCATACAAAAATTATTGCCCCTACCTTAAACACTACTTTCTTACTAGAAATATATGATGACGCCTCTTTGGAGTTGTGTTCTATCGGCTAGAAATGTTTGATCTTTGAATAAGTCCTTTGAAGTGCATCTAGAATGAAGAACATGGAATTCAAAAGACACATAAAAAACTCATCGCAATCAAATTGGAGGAGATGACCAAAACGTACTCGACTACGCCATCTTCACTAGAGAAGAATGTGTGGTATACGCGCACAATCAACACAACCCAAGTACATAACACGACACAAACATGGTGGCACAATGTCAATGTACCAATAGAGTATCTTCACACCGTTTGAGAAGTGTAGTGAATTGGAATTAGCGCAGAAGAAAACAGATGTGCATAGCATGACATGTACACGAGCTGGACGAGAGGTGTTGATGGATGTAAAATTGGTTGCATAAATCTGACACATGAATATTGAGGGCCGGATAAGAATGAAGGCCCCATTAAGGAGAAGTCCAAGAAGATTAGCATAAGGGTCATGTGAATTAATGCAACTCAGAGAAGACCTAACAAAAGCAGCTCTGGTTAATTTCCTCGCAAGTGGAGGCATGCAACATGGAGCGTCGGATCCAAAGGGCGGACCAGCGGACTACTGATCGAGCAGCCCCGTATTTTTGGTAAATCACCCTCTCTGCTCGAATATTCCAAACAAAGTGTTTTTCCTTGCAAAATTCATAGAAATTGCTAGAAAACTCAGATGAATAAACTTTATGTATGAAAGTTGATCAGAAAAATATGAGGAACAAGATAAAAATAGTTTGGTAACCTAATTTCAATATCATTTTGCAAAAGTATATTAATTTGATGAAAAAATTATTAAAATTTGGTTAGAAACCCTAATGGAGTGTAATGGATGAATTTATGAGGCTTAATAGGTTAATTCAAAATTTGGATGAATCCTTGCCAATACAAAATTAGTAAGCTTGAAGATGACAAGCTTCAGATAGTTTGAAAAAGAGACAACTATCTATCTCATGAGAATGCAACGAGAATGATCCACAAAAACTCATTAACACAAGAGAGGGGGAACAAGAGGTCCAAATTAGCGCAACAAACTCTTCTTCCGACGTACATAATGCGATATGATGCAAAAATCTTGATGTCAATCCTACAGTTAAGATCCTTCAGTGATGTCCTAAAGCGGTGGCTAAATGGAATTAGCACATATAGTCAAACAACTTGTAAAGCAATATTGACTGGGAATAACGTGCCACAAAGTCATCATAAGAGTAGATGTGATGAAGAATATGTAGCTTCATGAAGATAGCCTAGAATATATCACTAAAATCTCTCACCTCATATGTTTTTTGTCATGCTCTTCTCATACCCTCCTCTCTCTCTCCCCTCTATATCCCTCCAACATGACAACTATAAAAAGAATTAGTGGTTAGTGTGGAAAAGAGACACATAACCCCCTGCACGTAGAAGACACACACATGATGGATTGGAGGGCGAGAAAGGGAAATGTAAAATGAGAGGTGTAGTATGTACATAGGAGAAACTAATAACTGGAGTAAATATGAAAAAGGACCTGAGATAAAATCTAGATATAAAAATTAAATATATCATTTCTTACTTAAAAGGAGATTTTTTTGGCCTTTAGACTGACAAATCAGGAGGTGTGGGGATGGATGCTTGCAAAAGTTTTTGGACTAGGTAAAAAAAGGATTTGATTATCATTAGGTATTGGAGGATAGAAAGACCCTTAGTGGACGTCATAACGTGAAACGAAAGTAGACAAAATGCTTTTGATACGCCATGTTTGTATCTTGACATGTCGTGCAACTTTGTTGGTCAAAGATGACATGATTCCATCAACACGTCCTTTGGTAATGCGACACACCGTGTAAAAAATGTCAAAGGCGTTAAGTTGATTTTCATCAACATATTGTGTTGAAAGATGACACGACGTGCATGCATGAAACCGACTTCCATCAACATGTCGTGTTGGAAGATGACACGCCATGTAAGTTGCAATCTTCACCATTAAAAATATTTCTAGAGTGCAACTCACCATGTCGGATGAACAACATGCCATTTTTATTTCGATCTAAGAAAAACTCTAGGCCATCAATAAGATTTATAGAGTGTGACACGTCGTGTTGGTCGGGTAACACGTCATGTCGGTGATGGTTGATGCACAACTTTGTATGGGAATTGGCACCATCAAAGAGAGAACTGACCCCAAGATTATCATCAAGGAGTAATGTGAACTTCCATCGTCACTTATAACAATGGATCATTTGGATCTGAGGTACATCTGTGCTTTGCTAGACCATAGATAGATCTAGATGGGAATTAGCTCCATCTAGGAAAGGTGTCTCTGGAATTAGTGGAGGCTACTATGATGAGAATAGCCACAAGGGGATGATGAAGGCTCAACCACAAATAGATCTAGATAAGACTTAGCATCGTCCAGGGAACAAGGATCGGGGAAGATGGCATCTACCCTATTGCTATGTCTTTCTTTGCTACTGCAATGGCAGAGAAGCTTGATAGGCTGAAGATGGAGGTGTGGTCAGTGATGCTTGAAGATGGTAGGGATGAATGCTATCTGAAGATGATTGGGAGGGAAACATTGGGAAAGAGACGACAAATAGATCTAGATGGGAATTAGTGTTGTCCAAAGACTCATACTGGGGGAAGTGTAGATGGCCGAGAAGGATGTCACTGGCTGATAGATAAAGATCTTTGTGAAAGAGGAAGAGTAGCGACTGTGGAGGCCGGTAAGTGTCTGACAGGCAGATAGCCTAAGCCATGGTGAGACACCGGCCGCCTGTAGGTGGAAGAACTCTCTCCTTTTCTCTCTAGGAGAGTGAAGCGGTGGCTAGGGCGGCAGCGTGTAGCACAGAGAAGATGGAAGCAAAGTTTGTGGCTAGTGTTGGGTCGGAGGCCACACCCAGATACCATGTCAAAAGGTGTGAGGGGTGAACTCACATGTTTTGTTGTTGTATTAGATGGCATACCTTGTCCTATATATAGGAGAAAGGGTGGAGACATACAGACTTGCGACTCTAGACAAGATATATAGTCCAAGACACTTAATCTCATTAACTAGTTATCCTATTAACTAATTAGTCTAATAATATATTCCAATAGATGCAATCAAACTTAGTAAATGATGAAAATACTAGGGCTTACACAATAATCCACCATTCCTCATCTAGACCACATCCTTTTGCATCTGATCTGTCTAATATGAACTAGCCATAAATATTTTTTTCTCACAGTTGCTTTTATTTCAGAGTCATTGCATAAATCATTTTTGAAACAATCATCTAAATAAAACAAAAATATTTATTTTTTATGAATTAATAACATAATAGAAGATTTTCATAAATTTCTATTTAAAAGGATGTTTTTGAGATATGATGAGTGGAGATGTTTGGAATTCAAATGGTACTAAAAGGTTCATGTGTATATAATTGGCATTATGACTCATGGTCGGAGTACAAAAATAAGGGTAAGCTCTAGAATGACTTAACTATATCCAAAATTGATCACATATCCATAGAATCTATGTATACATAGGGATGGACATCTAGTAATGTCTCACTAGGTTTTGGCACACACATTTACAGAGTCATATTTTTAATTGGTATGGATGTTAGTTTTTAGCATGAATTATTGATAATTAGTTTCTCCATGTGTATATATTTCATGTTAGATTTGGATCCATCCATATAGTAAAAAAATTATTTCTAAAATAAATATATGTGCACATGTAAATATTGGATATGGAGAGGGGTGAATGAGTACATGAATGATTGATATTAGTTTTCATATCTACAAATAACCCCTTATATTCTCTATAGAATGAAATGAGATGCACAAGCCAAGTCTAAATAGTGAGTGAAGATGAGATAGTAATGGTTCTCAGGGATGCCACATACTGACAGAAAGGACATGGTGTCTTCAGAAGGTCTGGAGGCCAAGGAAGAGGGGGTTGGGGATTTTTGGAAGACAACATAGGATACAAATAGGCATGTCCTTGAAGATTGGTAAAGTTGGACAAAACCTAATTTACTATGGAATGAGTTGTTTTGAAAGTATTCTAGACACTACTATTATAGATGCAAAAAGGGATTTAGAGGAGATTTCTACTCCAATGTCATTAACAACATCAATGATTTTCACCGCTCACTTTAAGTAGTACTCATCGAATGAACAAACGTCGATGGTTACTCAGAAAGCTGTGAGTTTTAGATGTGTAACTACTAGTTTTTCTTCTCAAACAAGTGATGGTCAAGTGGGTGCCGATACACAAAGATTAAAATGAACTATACATTGTTTCAGAGGTATACTCTTTACTTCATGCACTTTTCCACCACACTATTGTGGTAATACTTATTCATAAATCTATTAGTTATATGAATTTTTTTGATATAATTCTCACTCTTAATGGTGAGTTGGAAAGTCTTAGAATTGAGTATGAATCATTACACAATATAAGTTACTAGTGAACAAGACTGTCCTAATGTCCTAACTAATGGACCATGAACAAATCTTTGTAAGAAACTTCATGGTTTCTTGGTGGAAAGACAATTTTATTCCTACTACTGGTCTTCCATCAACAATAGCTACTTGGTCAAGGATCCTAGCCTATCAATATTTTTGTAGAACAAGGTGGTCTTTGACTAAATTTTTTCTACATAGAAAAATTGCCTTGGGTGATAATAATACACTCTTGTGTATAGGAGTTTCTTTGCAAAAATTACAACTAAGATATATTCTTATAAATCTATCCAACCAACAATTATCTTCAATGGGGTAGATTACATAATTGAATATGAGAATCCCTCTTGTATGTCACCTTTGTTGTATTATGGGCCATGATGAAGGTATATGTACTTGAAGTCCAATATTAAACAGATGATCATCCTTCTATTGAACTATCACATTCGAATGTCACCTGGTAGAAAAAAATAGATAGTTGCAGAATGCTCTATGGGAGGAACATTCATATGCATTGCCAACTATAATAGAGCATACCACGTTTGGTTACTAAAACTATAAAAAATCAATAATATAACCACTTTGTTATCCTATATCATGACCAAACTAACGATCTGATGAAGGAATAAGAACCCAAAGAATCATACCTTAAATATTCTGGTATGAAAAATCACGTCCACCAAATATTTGTACGTGGAAGTGCAGACTATCCTCCACTTCAACTCATGTAATTCAAATTTAATGGCACTACTAGAAGATAGTCACTTTAATGATTTACAAATGTCATCTATATATGAAAAAATATAATTTTCAATAGTTGCAAGACATATAAATAAAATAGTGATAGACAAACATAAACTGGACAAAGAAATTATTCATATGGCAGTTGATCTAAATGTTGATGAAGTGATATTCCATGATGTTGACTATGATCCTCAAATCAGTTGTGACATCCCAACTTTTATCTCCCCTCTATTGTACTCTGACTCTCTCATAAAGTGACCTTCTTACTTAGTTGAATATCAACTTCATAATTGAGTGTGGTGACACCACAAATTGGTCACTTCATTGATCATTTTCTCAATATGTGACTTCAATTGCACTTTTGATTAAAGTTTTGTTCCTTAATAACTAACCATATTGCAACTAAAATTGAACCTCATAATTATGATAGCCTTGATCATCCGGATATTTAATGTTGTATAAATTTCAATTTGAAATCTGAACGGCATAAATTTCACCTCAATCCAACCTTCAAGGCTCATGATATGAACTTCCAAATCTACCCTATATTTTCCTTTATTTTATCTCTTTTTCTCCCTTATTACCTGACTTGGGGCGGCCTATGGCATCATTGGCCCAGCCAGTGGCATGCAGCCCGATTACTAGCTCAATTGCATTCTTCTCCTCTCATAACCCCATACAAATTCTAATAGTTTTGACTGCCTGATCTTCAAGAGCCTCAGATTGGGCCCATAACCAACAATGAGGAGATTATCCCCTACCTCGGTCCATATTGTAGCATCTTCTACTGTAGGGACCTTTTGCAACAACCAATAGGCTTCTATTCTCGACCATTTTGAGTAATTGAAACTACCAATGACTGGGTTCACCTCACCCTCTCTTTTCACCCATTTTCTTACCCTCTCTTTCATGCCAAACCCCATTTTGGCTCTTCCCACTCTATCTCCATCCATGGCCTCCCCCCCCTGTCAATTTGGGGTCTCCTCACCCAGCCCTCTCTAGGTCTTGTGTTTATTCCCATTAGCTTTGCACCTCCACGTCGGACCAGAATGACCCATTTCATAGCCTCAATGCTGCCTGTTTCCCCCCCCCTTCATAGTTGTTCCAAGAAGTAGGAGCTTCGGCACCACTGCAGCATGGAACCAGGGCAGTGGGCTCACGAGAAAGCAACAATTGTAGATCACGGTCTAGGGTCAAAGCCTAGACCAGATTGAACGATGATGCGCCACTAGGGCTCTAAATGGGTAGGGTATTACCCATGTACCCACTACCCATACCCTGTAGATTAGGTAAGAGTAGGAATATCTTTTATCCAGTACTCTTTTACCCTTTACCCACTTTACCTGCATCTTAAGAGGGAAGGGTAAGGGAGAAACTTTACCCTACCCACTTTACCAATTTACCCATTAGTATAAGTCTAAATTTCTAGTTATAAATTCTAATATACATATTAATGCCTACAAAAAAAACCTAACAAGCAACACCACTACTTTCTCTATTTTTGCAATTATTATTCTCAAAACTTTAATAGGCAATAGGTAGCATGCTACTAACTTTGATAGTCATATATTTGAGAGAGAAATTGATTCATTGAGAAATTATAGGCCTTGTTTTTAGAAAAATATCATGTTAAATATTACTATTTTGTTTTATATCACAAAATTTTTAATTATTACTATAAAAAAATTAGCACTAAGAGTGTCTTGTGTTTAATGTAGGGAATATGTGATGACCTGGATTTTTCTCTCTTATTCAACTTATGTACACCATGACTCATTAAATGATATTTATATTCAATATCCTCCCTCGCTCTTAATTTTATGATTTTGAGTCATTTGATGTTCAATTGACAAGTTAGCTTCAATTAAACATCACTTATTACTTATTTATTACTCTAATTTGAGTTTTGATGCATACCGTGTATCTTAATCTTGCAATCAAAATTGAATATTTTAAGTGAAATCTTCTTGATGTGTTATGTATATCATGTTATAGAATATTTGATTATCTTTCCAACGGTGTAAAAATCACCTCAATCGGGCCATCGTAGCCTAAGTTACAACCTCTTGAAACTCACTATTTTAACCCTTGATTTAAATCCGATTTTACCTTGTTTTGACCTTAATGGGCCGTTTTTGGGGGCACGTCCCAACAAGGTAGGCGTCCCCTTCCCTTATCCATGTCAGTCATCCTTTTCCTTCCCTTACATCCAATCATATTGTGCCTTTCTGGCTTTGTTTTGGGTCTTAGATCTTGTCCCACAGATCACCCTTGGCATCTAACAGCTAGGAGATCGTCTCCTAGCTTTGTCTATACTGTAGCAGTTGCTACAACATGCTCCTTTTGAAACAACCAATAAACATCGATCTTGACCTATTTTGATCAATTGAAACTCATTTCAAATCTTCCCCAACCTACTCTATCCTTTTCCTATCATTTTCCATTCTTTTGCGCTCCCTAGATGTGTCTATGCCCTTCTCCTTTCTCCCACTTTCTATGCGGTGCCACCACCATTCCCCTTTGGGCATTCTTGCCCTAGAGCCCCTCGGTGGCCTTTAGAGATGGTAGAAGGTTCCCAGCCTTGTGTCAACCTCAGAAAGTAGGGTCTCAACCTGACCACAAACCCTCTTCGCTAACGCCTCCTCGCTCCGGTGAGCTAACTGTTGTGCCACCGCCTGTATGATCGAGTCGATCGGCTCCCTGGGGATGACAGGGCCCAGGCCCTTAGATCGTGACCCAATGGTTAGGATTTGCTGCCAATAATTCATCTACCTCATGCGGTCCAGCCTACGACATTACCCTCTTCAACTGGACGGGATCCCTAGACCCCAGACCCATGCCTCACTAGCACGGCCAAGGTGGACCAACCCTGGCACGCCACATCTGCCCTATCTTTTCTCTTCAGTGCCACCTCCACACACCGCTCAGGACCCCCTACACCCGCTCGCTGCCATTCAAGGTGGAGACTATAGGAGAGGAGTTGGATGCCCCCAAACACCAAAACAAACAACATGGATGGACAGACCCTGGGTGAGAGAGAGCGTGCACCCTTAGTCCTGGATCAAGAATCCAAGGGTCCAGGATAATCAACATAGGGTAAATCTTCCAAAAATCATATCTTGGTGATTATTTATCCAAATATGGATATATTGTATGTCATTTTGATAAAAAAAATGAGGACTGTCTAATAAAAATATTTCCAGATTCTAAATATAGTTTCTCTTGTACTAATATCCCAAAATACATGTTTTGATGAATTTTTAAGATGATTATCCTAATTGAATGCATGATGTTAATCTTTTATGCCCCAAGACATGATTATAGTCTAATATCAGAATCTTGTACATCTTTATGCATAATGATGACCACTTCTTTAATGATCAAACTTGTTCAAATGTGATTCAGATATCTATGGTTGTTCTAAATCAGTAGATATCACCCTCAATTGCCATACTTTTCTATCATGACGCTTCTTGGACACTAATTAGGATCTTGTTATTCTTAATGTGTCCTAATATGGTCTTATGTGCACTTTTGTGATGAATGTTAAACTTTATGCTTTTATCGATCTAAAGATACTCAATGTTGTTTATATGGCCTAATATCTGTAACATTAAATGTCTTATATCCTTATATGTCTTTTGGAACTTTCTTGTGTGCTTATGTGGTTAAATACCCAAGACTTGGGTTGATATCTTATATAGTGTGCATGTGGATATCTAAATGTCTAATCTTGTGCAAGTCCTTCTTTAAGGATCATCCATGTTATATAATGATCTCAAATCAGCATGATAGTGATGTTAATGACTCCTAACTCAAGTAGACCCCATAAATACTATAATGATGACATTCCTGCATAATTGTGACTCAATATGACTAGTTATGCCAATGTTGATGCTTATGTTGGCTAAGCTTGCTCAAATCTTATATTTTCTCTAAGTAAGATCTTGGAACACTAATAATATATCCCTGATTTAGTTGTGATGTGTCACTCTAAGTTCCAACAAAGCCATGACATACTATGTTGCTTGATAATGCATATGCATGACCTGGTTGAGATATTGAAATCAATGATACGATATTAAGACTTAGGTGACAAATCCAACCACCATGATTATGATTAATGGGGCCTAATCTTGATGATGTTAATCTAATTGTACTAATTTTTAATGTTAGGATATCTATACATACTCTTTTGCCAATATCTAGCTTGCTTATGGTTTCTAATCAATGCTTAATCTTGTACTCTACTCTCAAGGTATGCATACTCTCTTGAACCTACTATGGTATTGGTTTGTTTGTATGCATGCTTGTACAACTTCTTGGCTAGTTTCTTACTTGTTTGATCTATTTGTTCCCTATGTTTAGTATGTTCATTTTTCTAGAAATCTGTTGAATAAACCTTGAACATAATTGAACTTGTCCATTATACAAACCTAGCGTACCTGCCTGAATTCTAGGGGTAAGGGAATGAGGCATGAATGAAACAAGGTTAGCTCATTGACTTCGATCTTGAGGTCCTTCATGTTGATAAAAGGGTAGCTAATCTTGAGCACCCTTATGGACCCTTCTAATGGTAAGTTGGTCAATAGCCATAATATGTTGTTAAGTATAATGGAAATGCACAAAAAACACACTTTGTATAAAAGAATGTTGTTAAGTGTTTCACGCCTTGTTTCTAAATCCTATTTATATATTGTTTCTAGCCAAGCAATTTTTATGGTATTCTTAAACTGTTTACTTGCCTTTTCATAGCATACTTAATGCTTTAGCATTAATATGTTTTGTTTATTGAATTTGTAGTTACCAAATGAAGGTCCACTGTGTTCAAGACTCTAATATTAGAAATGAAACACCAATGGGTTACTTGAATCTAGAAATGGGTACATATCTCCTAACTCCATGTTTGGTATCTTGTTATCTCTTGTTGTTACTGCTTTTACATATATATTGCCTGTGTGAATTATTTGTGCCATTCTATGGATGGACGCTCAAGTCCACTCGCCTTTGGCTATGCATCCATTAGGAGTGTGGACTGGGATAACAAACAATTCTGTGACAAATGGTATCAGAGCCAAACACATAGGCCTTTATATATGTTTAAGGAATAACACATCTTAAGAACCAGGTAGGACTAAAATCCTTTCCTTAAGCTTAAAGAGTCTTCTAGCATCTCATCTTTTCTTTAAGGACCACCTAAGCCACTCAAGCATATGATGATTAGGTAGTTTCTCATCTTCTCATGTGTTCCTTCTCTCATGACTATTAATCACATGAAATCTTTATTTTGGGTAGCTTATTCATGGGAGAAGTAAAATTCTCTTGAAATCATAAATGTTGATTAAGATATTGATGCCATGATCTGACTTTAAATTGAAAACCCAATTTGATGTATGAAGGTACTCTTGAAAGTGTTGTACTCATATGCAAAATTATGAAAACTTAGTGTTACCAAATTGGATATAAGTGCTTTTCGTGTTTGAGGTAGATTCTTGATATGATGAAACAAGGTGGAACTCATGTTTTACACCTCATGTTCAATGAGGTCCCTATTGAATATACCTATGTTGTCCCTATTTTGATCAAACATCAAACATATATAAGCAAAACTCGTCCTATTGATAGGTAGCATGCCACCTACCTTGATTTGATTATGCCTTTGGACCCCTAGACCACAATGTGATGACTTGGATACATGAAGCATTTCCCTATTGACTTCTATGCCTCTATGTAAGATCAATTTTGAACAAACATGATGAACATGGATATCAAACCTTGCACTATCATGCTAACACTCTTATCTTTCCCAATTTGATTTATCAATTTCTAAACGCTACCTTACCTTGACCGTGAAAGGAAGGGAATGAAATTATGACAGTGATCTTGCAAAATCTTGAAATATGGTTTCCCTATAATGGTCTTGATGTTTGTCTCATGATCTTGTGAAATATGACATGATAATTGATACTCTGCCTACTTGGATATGTGTGATGACTAATGACCAATGCAGACATGTGCTAGTTTAGAGTGGTAGTGTGTGTCCCCTAACCTCATTCATGTCCCTATTATGATTGTCTCTAAATTTTCATTTTGATGATTGTTTAGAGTTTGGAAGGGTGACCCCCCTTCCACCTGATTTTGACTTCCTGGCATGGGCCCCTATTAGCTCAACCACATGACAATATTGATGTTAGATCTTGATTCTTGAATTAATGACGATCTTAAAATATGATGTTGCTGACTATATTTAGTGTTTAGGTTCCTAGAATGACCTAAGAATAGATCATTCATCAACCTTAAAAAACATGATAATGGACTCGATGTTGGTATCTCAAAAAGTTTCTTGTATCTCGAATGTTGCTTGAAATGTTGACCGATTATTGCTCGCTTAAATTATTTCTAAGAATGATCATCCCTAAGGTCTAAATAGGAACCTAAAACCTAGCTTCGAAATGTTTGGACTTTTGACTTTGATGTCCAGACTTGATTCTTGATATTGATTTGTGAAATTTTGACTCATGATTATTGATCTTGGTTTTGACTTGACTCCTATGATCACTCTATTTGGATCTTGAGATCACCCTTGATATATGACTAATGAATTTTGAGTTCCCAAATCTTGAAATTTTGAAATTACAACTATGTTAATTTTCTCGATTTATGACTTAGGGGTGAGCTCCATGTGGACTAGGGTGCTTCCATTGATTTTGAGCACAAAATTATGATGTTGAAATATGATGTATGTCTTGAATTGTGGAAATATGAACTCTCAATCATGGATGTATAACCCCACCTAGGCCCATGTAGATGCTAGGACCCTAATTGATGGGAATGAAAGTCATGCTTGACTCTTATGTTAAAGATCTCTATTTGTTAGACCTAAAAATGTGATCTCTCCAAATTATTGATCTATATGATGAACTCTCCCAATTTTTGTCTCATATGACGATCTCCCTAATTCAATGATCGATGTGACTATGCTATGACTGCTTGATTTTGGAATGAAATTGATATAGTAACTAGTGGAGTAACCTTATGAGAATACTATGATGATTTTGACATTGAATATAAAAAAAATCAGTTTCTATAGATGGATTGATTTAATTTTGGGGACAATTCCTTTTAAGGTGGGGAGGATGTGATGACCTGGGTTTTTCTCTCTCATTCAACTTATGTACACCTTGACTCATTAAATGCTATATTATATTAGATATCCTCCCTCACTCTCAATTTGATGAATTTTATGATCAATTGACAAGTTAACTTCAATTAAACATCATTTCTTACTTATTTATGACTCTAATTTGAGTTTTGATGCATACCAAGTATCTTAATATGGAAATAAAAATTGAAACCTTTAAGTGAAATCTTCTTGATGTGTTATGTATCTCATGTTATAGAGTATTTGATTATCTTTCTAGCAGCATAAAAATGACCTCAATTGGGCCATTGTAGCCCAAGTTACAACCTCTTGAAACTCACTATTTTAACCCTTGATTTAAATCTAATTTTACCTTGGTTTGGCCTTAATCGGCCATTTTTGAGGGTGCGGCCCAACAAGGTGGGCGCCCCCCTTCCCTTATCCATGTCAGCCATCCTTGTCCTTCCTTTACATCCAATCAGATTGTGCCTTGCTAGCTTCATTTTGGCCCTTAGATCTTGTCCCATAGATCACCCTTGTGCATCTAACAGCTAGGTGATTGTCTCCTCGCTTTGTATGTATTATAGCAGTTACTACAGTAGGCTCCTTTTGCAATAACCAATGAGCATCGATCTTGAACTGTTTTGATCAATTGAATCTGCCCCGACCTACTCTATCCTTTTCTTATCTTTTTCATTTCTCTTACACTCCCTAGGTGTGTTGATTCCATTCTCCATTCTCCTCCTTTCTCTGTGGCATCGCACCATGCCCCTTTGGGTGTTCTTGCCCTAGAGCCCCTTGATGGCCTTTGGAGACGGTGGTAGGTTTGCATTCTTGTGACGGACTTGGACGGCAAGGTCTCAACCTGACCATGCCCCCTCTTCTCCAGCACCTCCACGCTCCGGCAAGCCCACCACTATGACACTACATGCATGATCGAGCCGATCAGATCCCTGGGGATGACGGGGCACATGCCTTTGGATCGTGATCCAAGGTTCAGGATTTGTTGTCGAACCTTCCTCTACCTCACACGGGCTGGCCCACACCATTACCTGATTCTTCTGGATAGGATCCCTAGACCTCATACCGTGCCTCGCTAGCATGCCTATGCGGCCAAGGTGTACCAACCCTAGCACGCCACATCTTCCCTATCTCTTCTCTTTAGTGCCACCTCCACACACCTCTCAGGACCCCCTTCACCAGCTTGCCACCGCTTGAGGTGGAGACTACATGAGAGGAGTCATCTACCCCCAAACACCAAAACAAACAATGTGGCCCGACAGACCCTGGAAGAGAGAGAGGGTGCACCCTCAACCCTGGATCAAGAATCCAATGGTCCAGGATAATCAACTTAGGGTAAATCTTCCAAAAATCAAATCTTGGTGATTATTTATCCAAATATGGACATATTGTATGTCATTTTGATTAGAAAAATGAGCCATATGTAATAAAAATATTTCTAGATTCTAAATCTTCTCTTCTACTGATATCCCAAAATGCATGCTTTAATACCTTTTTAAGATTGTTGTCCTAATTGTATGCATGATGTTAATCTTTTATGCCCTAATACATGATTATAGCCTAATATAAATATCTTGTACATCTATATGCATAATGATTCGAAATTGATCCATCCTTATACCCTAGAATGGTCTAATATTGCATACATGACCTAAAATGGGCTTTTATGAAAAAGGCCACTTCTTTAATGATCAAACTTGTTCAAATGTGATTCAGATTTCTATGGTTGTTCAAAATCAGTAGATTTCACCCTCAATTTCCATACGTTTCTATCATGACCCGTCTTAGATAGTAATGATGATCTTATTATTCTTAATGTCTCCTAATATGGTCTTATGTGCACTTTTGTGATGAATGTTAAACTTTATATGCATTTATCATCTAAAGATACTCAATGATGTTTATATGGCCTAATATCAGTATCCTTAAATGTCTTGTATCCTTATATGTCTTGTGGAACTTTCTTGTGTGCTTATGTGGCTAAATACCCAAGTCTTGGCTTAATTTGTGATCTAGAGTGCATGTGGATATCTAAATCTCTAATCTTGTGCAAGTCTTTCTTTAAGTATCATACATGTTATGTAATGATCTCAAATCAGAATGTTAGTGATGTTAATGACTCCTCACTCAAGTAGACCCCATCTATACTCTAATGATGACATTCCTGCATGATTGTGACTCAATATGATTAGTTATGCCAATTTTGATGCTTATGTTGGCTAACCTTGTTCAAATCTTATATTTGCTCTAAGTAAGATCTTGGAACTCTAATAATATACCCCTGATCTAGTTGTGATGTGTCACTCTAAGTGCTAAAAAAGCCATGACATACTATGTTTCTTGATGATGCCTATGTATGACCTGGTTGAGATATTAAAATCAGTGATACGATATTAATACTTAAGTGACACATCTAACCATCATGATTATGATTAATGGGCCCTAATCGTGATGATGTTAATCCAATTGTACTCATTTTCAATGTTAGGATATCTATAAAGACTTTTTTTCCAAGATCTAGCTTGCTTATGGTTTCTAATCAATGCTTAATCTTGTACTCTACTCGTAAGGTACGCTTACTCTCTTGACCCTACTATGGTATTGGCTTGTTTGTATGTATGCTTGTATGAATGCTTGGCTAGTTACTTACTTCATTGAGATACTTGTTCCCTATTATAAGTATATTCATTTTTCTAGAAATATGTTGAATAAACCTTGAACATAATTGAACTTGTCCATATACAAACCTAGTATACCTGCCTAAATTCTCGGGATAAGGGCACGAGGAATGAATGAAATAGGTTCAAATCATTGACTTTAGTTTTGAGGTCCCTCATGTTGATAAAAGGGTAGCTAATCTTGAGCACCCTTACGGACATTTCCAATGGGAAGCTGGTCAATGCCCATAATATGTTGTTAAGTATAATGGAAATGCACATAAAACACACTTTGTATAAAAGAATGTCGTTAAGTGTTTCACACCTTATTTCTAAATTTTGTTTATATATTTTCTCTAGCCAAGCAACTTTTATAGTATTCTTAAATTGTTTGCTTACCTTTTCATAGCGTACTTAATGCTTTAGCATTAATATGTTTTGCTTATCAAAGTTTTAGTTTCCAAATGAAGGTCCACTTTGCTCAAGACTCTAAGATCAGAAATGAAACACCAATGGGTTACTTGAATCTAGAAATGGGTACATATCTCCTATCTCCATGTTTGGTATCTTGTTATCCCTTTTTGTTACTACTTTTACATATATATTGCATGTGTGAATTATTTGTGCCATTCTACGAACAGACGCTCAAGTCCACTTTCCTTCTGCTATGTAACCATTAGGAGTGTTGAGTAGGGTAACAAACAATTTCGTGGAAAATGGTATTAGATCCAAACCATGGAACATAACATCGTCGAAGTTTGGCGAAGTTTTGCCGAAGTTTTGAAATTCGACCATAGGCGAAGTCGAATACCATATACTTCGACCTCGTCTAAACTTTGGGGCAAAGTTTCATGGATGTCGGCGAAGTTGACTTTTTTGTGTGTATTTTCGTCTCAACTTCTCCGAAGTTGTCGAAGTTTCCTCGAAGTTGGCGAAGTTGGGGCGAAGTTAAGACCACCCAAAACCATAATCCCAACTAGTGCCCCAATGGCCATATAAGGCATAAATATCACGCCAACCCTCTTCATAACTTCTAATATCAACTCAGTGTTGTAACTACTATTTTATTGTATATTGTATATAATACATATGGTGAACTGTATCTATATATGTGTATTGCACAATTGACCATTTCAAGCAACACATTGTATTATTAACCTACATAGGGCTAGACAGTCATAAATCATGTTCTTTTTTTATATTCACATATATAAGATAGAGGTATAACATAATTAGAAGTTTTCCATCAAGGTTTTCTAAAAATTCACATTGTTTCTTCAAAAAATGGCATTGAAGTTTGTCGAAGTTTGCATCTAAACTTCCTCGAAACTTCCTCGAAGTTTCCACAAACTTCCACTTCCACACCTGGCGAAGTCGACACGAAGTCGAAGTCCTGCACCATGATCTAAACACATAGGCCTCTATATATGTTTAAGGCATAACACATCTTAACGACCCAGGAAGGACTAAAATCCTTTCCTTAAGCTTAGACAGTCTTTTAGCATCTCATCATTTCTTTAAGGACCACCTAAGACACCCAAGTAGATGATGATTAGGTGGTTTCTCATCTTCTCATGTGATTCTTCTCTCATGACTATTTTTTTGATGAACCTGACACGTTACTCTTATATTAGAACCAAACACAAAGTTGTACAGAACATGCCCTGGGCAAAGTACCCAAGGACTTAGCAAAAGAAATTGCCCACAAACGAGCAAAAAAAAAAACACAACCAAACAGCAGAAAAAAACGATGCTATCTGTACAATGGATCAAACATTAAAACCTATTCAAGAAAGGCTGCACTAGCTGAGAAAAACCACCTATAGAAGGCTTTTTGTATCTCTGTATACTTTCCTTAATAGAGTGGCAACACTATAGTAACTCCCTTCAAAAAGAACTCCCATTCCTTTCTATCCATAGATTGCTTTAGAGTGTAAAAAACATATTAAAGAGTCTGCCTATAACCCGTTTGAAAACATCTCATTCAGAGTAGATTGTAGCAAGAAAGTTGTCCGGCCTTCCCAACAAAAAAAGATTGTTGATACACAGACCTCCTGGATGAATCCAAAGAACCTGGAAACTACTTGACGGAAGACTCAGCCCACACCATCAAACAGGCCCATCCAAAGCATCAAATTGTATGATTCATCTTGGCTGGAATTGGAATCACATAAACTAGATCAAAGTCAACTTCTTTAGACAGAGGACACCTGCCATTCATTCTAGCCCACCTCATGTGACATGCATCTTTTGCATGAAATAGAAACACATCCACTACTGAAGCATTTGGATTGAAATGCCGTCTAGAAAAGAGTACAAACCGGATTTTGGGAAGGGCTTAGCTCTCCCATGCAACTATATCATAGAATAGGCACAGACATTGCAGAAGCAATCCGTTCACTCAGAAAAATAGAATGCAACATCAGTGATGAGGTCTATGGTGAAGTTTTTACAAGCATTAAACCTCCCTCCCATAACAGGCTTTTTGTATCTTTGCATACTTTCCTCCATAGAATGGCCAGACCAGAGAAAGAGAAAGGGGATCCAAACTTCTCGCAACCACCAGCAGGGACTAGATTATCTCAAAACAGACCAAATAGGAAACTACCCAGCCAAGCTAAGGCAAACCATCATAAGTAGATAGCAGGCCCTAGATAGGGGCCAAAGCAACAATCCAAACATCAAAGTCCACAAAGAAACACTCAGACACCAACAGAAATAGTAGCTTAAACATGTAGACTTTTCGCATCAGTAACACATCTGGACCAAATAAGGTCAGCTGATCTTTGAAAGCCTATGAAAATTCTGCCATTTCTTTCTTGCCAGATATAGTAGATCACTGTTGCTGCTACAATTTTCTTCTCACCATAGAAAGCAAGGAGATCGCTCAAGTCGTGGGGAGTACACCCGTAAACAGACTTAAAAGAAGACCAGATAAGAGAGCTAAATTCACAATGGAACATAAGATGCTCCTGGTCCTCCTCACAGTGTTTGCAAAGGTAACACCTCGAAGCCAAATTAAACCCAATCCTCTTTAGGTTTTCAAGAGTAGTAACTTTACGAAGAAAGCATTTCCACAAGAAAAAAGACCAGGTTCTCGGGATATTCTTACCCCAGACCCAAGAAGACCAAGTAACAGTAGCAGAACTTTTCCTTACAATATGCCAAGCATCTTTCAAACTCATATCTTCCTTACCCTTATAAGTAATCTTATCAGCAAAGTCCCCAGGCTTGGGAATAGAATTCAGAATATCCTCAATAACAACACCACCTCTAATCTTTGGAAAGCACCACATACCGTTCACCAAACAAGAACCCACCTTACAATAGGAGCCTTTACCAAACTGAATGATAATTTGATGATCACAAATATCAGCAAGAGTCTTCTTATTAGGTAGCCAAGGATCATACCACAAAAGAAAAGAGTTACCCCGACCAAGATAGAAATCCACATGACATTTCAATAAGTCTCTACTTCTAATAAGATTTTTCCATAACCACGAGACATTATACTTACACTCCACACCCCAAACCGAGCTTTGGTGAATATATTTTCATGCACTCATTTAACCCATAGGGATTCCTTGTCGCTGGCTACATTCCATAGATTTTTAATCATACCAGCCTTAGACCAATCTTCCACCTTACAAACACCCAAACCTCCTTCTCGCTTGGGCTTACAGATCGACTCCCAAGATACGAAATGAAGATTCTTATGTTCCTCTGTGTCATGCCAAATAAAATCCCGCATGATCGTTTCCATTTCTTGGGTAACACTTTTAGGCAAAGGAAAAGCAGCAGACCAGAACATGTGGTACGAGGATAATGTTGAAATAACCAATTCAACTCTCCCAGAGAAAGAAAGAGTTTTTCTCTTCCAAGAGTCTAATTTTTCCTCATCTTATCAATAATAGGAGCACACATACCTTTGGTCAATCTTCCAGTAAAGAGAGGAAGACCACGATAACGAACAGGTAGTTCCGCAAGAGCAATATTCAGAATAGCACTAATGTCTCCTTGATTGTCCAAACTTTTGCTATAGAAAGTTTGACTCTTTAAGTTATTGAGTTTAAGCCCAGAGAGCCTCTCAAAAATCAAGAATGCATCTGCAATAGCATGGGCATTCTCCAGATTTGCTTTTGAGAAGACAAGAAAATCGTCCGCAAAGATAACATGAGAAACCCCAAGATTACTAAAGGCTTGAAGCGGCACCAGCCTACCAGACTTCACAGCAGAATTTAGAATGGAAGATAAACCTTGCATAGCTATCACAAAAAGGTAGGGGGCTAAGGGTCCCCTTGCCTAAATCCATTATTTGCATAGAAAGGGGACGAAGGAACTCCATTGATAAGGACCTGAAAAGAAGCTGAATCAAAATAGATATGAATCCAATTCATCCGACAAGATCAAAACCCCATTTTCTTCATTAAGAAAAGCATATAATCCCTATGTATAGAATCATACACTTTAGCTAAATCCACTTTGACACACACTTTATTTGAACCCGAACCCAGAAAGGAGCTGAGCAAATCATTGGCAAGCAATATTGCTTCACCAATCGATCTACCCTTAATGAACACAATTTGATTTTTATCAATCAGCTCAGGGAATATATCACTAATTCTGTTAGCCAAAATTTTAGTGATAATCTTGAACATAACATTGCACAAAGGTATAGGATGAAAATCTTTGAGACAAGTAGCTCCAGGGATCTTTGGGATCAAAGTGATGAAACATTTAATACATTCCTTCAAAAGTTTCCCTGTCTCAAAGAAATTAAGAACCGCCTTAATCACATCCTCTCCCACAATACTCCAACAAGTTTTAAAAAAGCAAACATTAAAACCATCGAGTCCTGGCGCTTTATCTTCATTAAAAGCATTAACCACTTTCTCAATCTCTTCCTTAGTGATAGTCTTCATAAGGTCATCCAATTGGGAATTAGACATAGTAGGAATGCTCCAATCATCACTCCATTCAACAAACATAGAGGAAGTGGAATTGAAGACATCACCGTAATACTTCACTATATGAGCAGCAATAGCATCAGAGTCCTTCAGAACATTATCACCATCATGAAGCAAATGGACTGTTATGGATTCTTCATGACTTGAGAGAAGCATAGAAAAAAGAGGTGTTAAGGTTGCCTTCTTTCAACCACATAATCCTAGATTTCTGTCTGAGAAAACCTTCTTCAATCAAAATGGCTTTATTAGCTGCTTTCCTAACTTCTATAAGATCCATCTGAAGAGTATGATTATCTGGTTGAGCGTCCACCAGTTTCTGTAAAGCCAAAACCTTGTCCTCCAAATTATGAGCTTCAGAAGAAAAATTAGCGACTGACTTTTTGTTCCAGTCAATCAAATCAAAATTCAGAGAGTTCAGCTTCCTATAAAGCTTCAACATAGGAGCACCTGACTGGACAGAATTAGACCAGGATTTCTTGACCACATCCAGAAAATCTGGTTTCTTCACCCACACATTAATGAACCTGAACGGGGTCTTCCTCTTTTTGCAAGCATTAAGGTGAATAAGCTGCATACAGTGATCACTAACAATAATAGGAATGATCTCCCCCCATAAAGAGGGAAACAAAGTCATGAACGAAAAATTACATAGACATCTATCAATTCTGGAAAAAGTATTGATGCCTTTTCTACTTCTACTGTCCCACGTGAAGAAATTTCCTTTAGAACAAATCTCCAATAGACCAGTGACAACCATCGAGCTATTAAAATCATTCATGCTCTTCAAAGACGGAGGATGTTTACCCTTTTTTTCAAAATTGAATCTAACAGCATTAAAATCTTCGAGAACACACCAAGGAATAGAAATATTACCAATAGAGTTTAAGGAATTCCATAGAGTAGATCTATCTGAGTCCCCATTAGCACCATACACCGTAGACATAAGGAAACGGGAGTTTTCAAAGCTAACATCACAGTGAAGGATTTTCTCATTATCAAAAATCTTACTAATAGTCATAGAGTCGTCCTTCCAAAAAAGAATAATTCTTGTGTATGAATAGAAATTTGAATTAGACAAAAACTTGGCACCAAGACAGATGAAATCGACCATAGCTCCAACATCAACTTTACTAGCTCTCGATTCAAGGATGATGTAAATACTCACCTTATTCCTACCTACTTCTTTTTTAATATGAGTGATCTTGTTATGGCATCCTCTCACATTCCATGCAACAATGGTACAAGGAATAACCATTTGGAATATTGGGAATTGACGTACCAGGCTCAGATTTTCCAATAGAGAAAACTTGTTTGGGGTAATCTGAATATTCTTAACTATAGAAATAGGCTTAGAACTAACACGAGGAGGAGATTTGGACTTCCTTCTGTGTGTCTCCCACACTGGCGATGGGGCAGGAGTAAGTATAGAAGAACTACCACTACCCTCAACACTAGGTATAGCACTCTTAGAGACCAGCTCTAAAGAAATCTCAGAGACAGTACTTGCAAAAACATTATCAAACACATTCTTAGCATGCGGGTTAACACCCTGTAGGGATTCAGGGCCACTACCTATAGGATTCATATTGATACCACCCTCATTACAAATGACTTCAACAACATCACTGAACTCTTTGTGATCTTCATCAGCATTAACAAAGTTTCTTTTCTTTGGAATCCAAACCTTCTTTCCAATAGGGCGAGCAGTAACTGACTTCCTGGGATTACAGAAACCTGATTCATGACCAAAGGTACCACAATAAGCACATTTTTCCGGGACCCATTCATAGTTAAAGAAAATTTTATCCACCTGGCCGTCATCACTCTGGATTTCCAATTCACTAGGGAATGAGAAGTCCATAGGGATCAAGACTTGAAGCCTTGCGAACTCCAATCTCGTGAACTCTGTTGTAAGTTTGTCAACACCAAGAGGCTTCCATAGAAAAGAACCGATGATAGCAAACATCTCATCGTCCCACAGTTTAAGAGGTAAATCGTATATTTTAAGCCAAATTGGGATCTCCTTCAGCTTCAATTTCTCCATGGGTTCTCCGCGTTCCCATTTTTTGATCAGTAGAGGCTTGCTAGCAATGAACCATGGACCTCCTTCAATTGCTGTTTGTAAATCCTCCTCATTCGAAAATAGCAGAATGAAGAAACCTTTGCCCCTGGATCTGATCTTGAGACAGCCTTTCACATTCCATAGATGAGCAAGAAATTTAACCAGAGATGGCCAATGCGGATTCAGCCCAACTATATAGCCTGCTGCCATTTTTCCCCAACTACTTAGATTCCTTTTAGCTATGGATTTGGAGAAACGAAGCTTCCCTTATGTAATCTGCATATCCTTCTTAGAAAGCTTGATAGGGTTTGGACACTTGTTGTTTGCAGCCACTTCTGCCCAGGATTTTACTTCCAAAGCATCACAGATCGAAGATAAGATGCGTTCCTTGGCTACCTCCTTTCCTGGATATTTGACCTTGCCTACATTCCTCAGCACAACCCCCCTTCCAGTATGCCATCAAGGATTTCTGCCGCCGTCCCCCCACTCGCCCCTTGAGTCGCCTTCAAAATTTCCCTAGATTAGGGAGCGGCGAGAGCAGCCATCAAATGACTATTAATCAGATGAAATCTCAATTTTGGGTAGCTTATTCATTGGAAAAGTAAAATTCACTTGAAATCATGAATGTTGATTAAGACGTTGATGCCATGATCTGACTTTAAATTTAAAACTGAATTTGATGTATGAAGGTACTCTTGGAAGTTTTGTACTCATATGTAAAGTTATAAAAACTTAGTGTTACCAAATTGGATATAAGTCCTTTCCATGTTTGAGGTAAATTCTTGATGTGGTGAAATAAGGTCAAACTCATGTTTTACACCTCATTTTGATGATGTCCCAATTGAATATACCTATGTTGTCCCTATTTTGATCAAATCATAAACATATATAAGCACAACCCATCCTATTGATAGGTAGCATGCCACCTACCTTGATATGATTATGCCTTTGGACCCCTAGACCACAATTTGATGACTTAGATACATGAGGCATTTCCCTATTGACTTCTATTGTTGGTATGTATGCCCTGAGAGCCAATCATGGGATGATTTGTGGGATACATTAAGATTGATTTGATAAACATCAAAGGCAAGCTTCCAATTCTTTCTGGTTCAGTCATATGAGATAGTGATAGAACAGATTGAATGTCTAGAGAATGACAATACTCAATGACATATGCCTTCAGGTTCATGACCTGAACGATGAGATCATATGGATGCTAAGAGTTTGTACATTCTTGTTATGTCCCTAGTCGTATGTCATTGTGGAAGGTAGATAGACAGCAATGACACGCAAGACTAGATTGTGGTGTTGGTTGATGACAGAATCTCATTAGTCATGATATAGAGATATCAAACCAAACACATAGGTACTTGTTAAGAGAACAAGTGTACCAGACAGAGCCACCGTGAGTTTGACACATGGAACCATGACATGGTAGTCACAGTCAGTACTCACAGTGATGGTGGTGAGTGTGATTCTTAGACCTGAAATCACTGCACTCAACACATGTCGTTGGGCACACTTTGACATCATCAAACGCAATCCTGAAACATGGGTTGTTATAAAGGTGATGATTGGGTGGCTTTTACACATGGGGCTTTTGAGGGGTGAGTGATAGATATGGGATTTGTCCCTCCTGAGGGAGTTTGATATCCATAGCCACTTGATGAGTAGGATTGAGAAAGGCGTGCACGCATGTGTGAATCAGTATGAGATATTGATGTCATACATATCTCTTCCAATCTACTCTGAGATCAAGAAAGTGAATGAACGTTGACAGGATGACTGTCCCATGCCTCGAGTTCATTCGGTATATCAGTGATAAAGGAATTATACATTCACTTTAACACCATTCACGGATTGTAGGATTGAAATTTGTTCTCCAACTTTCTACTTTCACTTGGGTAGAACTGATGTGTGACTAGGCACCGCTCTTTGCTTGTGAAGTCATAAGTGTTATGGACTTTCACTGCCAACGTGAAATGGACCTGCAGGGCCACACACATAGGATTTAACCTGAAAGAGGAGTTTTGTCCACAAGCAATGTTTAGATTGATTACTAAAGGAGTTTAGTAGTTCAATTAAACACTCAATTGATTGATAGCTCAATATCATAATGTTCAAGGTGTTGGACACATTGATTGGAGTATCAGATTGATTGAAATCGCAATTGACTGATTCTACACAACATGTACTCCCAACCGATTGGTTCAAGTGTTGAACCGGTCGACTGAGGTTGCTGAACCGGTCGGGTCAATCCCAGGGTGAACCAATTGCTTCAAGTGTTGAAATGATCGATCCAACTGGTGCAACCGAGCAAGTTGGGAAAGTAGGATTGGTGAGAATTTTCCTTTCATTTCAATTTCCCAATTTGATTGGAAATAGGATTGGTATTCGATACCAATTAGAAACAAAAGAAGCAAAGCCAATCGGGAACCGACCAGGACCACCAACCGACCGGTTCACTTGTTAACCGACCGGTTCAAGGGTCCCAACCGACCGGTTCAGGTTGCGAGTTGGTTGCTTTTGTGAAAAATCTCGAACCCTTATACTCCTGCTTTTAGTCCCACATTGCCCGGGATGGAGAACCCTATCCCATGACCCTCCTATATATAGGGGTATTGGGGGCTTCTCAAAGAACAACTCAGTGCAACCAGTTGCTCTGCAAAGTTGTCGTTCTCTCTGGTTTTGGTAACCGAGAGAGAGCCCAAGCAAGTGCTTCCCGCAAAGGGAGGTGCAGTAAGGGAAGGACAACTGCAGTTGCAACTGGCAGCAGGAGAGTGTTTTGGCGACTAGTACGTCACTAGGAGGGTGCGACTCCTTCCACTTACTTGTGGGACAAGGAGTGTGGAGTTCCAGGTGGTCCATGTGGACTACTTCAGAGGCGGGAGGATTCTGCCGCTCAGGAGGACAACTGTCATCCGACAGTCCGGTGTGATCAGGAGTCGTCAGTCCTGGTGCGACCAGGAGCTTCACAGACACCGTCAAAGGCCGGATTTGAAGACTGCGCAAGGCGTGAGGTTTTGTCGCCGAGCAAGCCTCGGGACAAGGTATGATTCCACAAACCATCCTTTCCTATTATATATACGTTGACGTGTTTCCTTGTTCTGGGTTTGGGGGAGAAATTTTTTGTTTCCACTGCCTTCTCTGCCTCCCCTGAAACCCAACAGTGGTATCAAAGACACGTCAATTGTTCTATATTTTAGGAATATCGATATGATCGATTTTGGTTTTTCGCCTTTATTTATTGCATACGATGTGAATAATATTGGCTTTATGCATGTCCAATCCTAAGTCCACAAATCCCAATTACATATATGATATGTATTATTAATGCACTCGATACGCGTCGCCCTTAAACGAGTTTTATGGTGGATGTATAGCGTGATTATGGCCAATAAACCCTATCTGTGATTGGTTGTGTGTGGTTGCTTGCATCTCGATCTGCGCACTAATCTTCCTTCTCCTATTCCTGATGTAACTCAAAATAATTTGAGATTCTTTCCTACCTTTTCTCCCCCCGAATGTAACTCGGGGTTTTCCCTTTTAAGCCATGTAATATTAGGATAGATTTTATTTCCTGTTATGTCAGAGAAGGCGGACATCCAGATGATAGCTGAGACAATCGGTTCAAGGCGTGAACCGATCGGTTGACGTTCCAGACGATCAGTTCAAGGAGCGAACCGATCGGTTGATGACCGGTTCGAGGAGCGAGACGAGTGGGTGGCAACCATGATGAGATGCACGACGACCAGGCAAACCGATCGGTTGGAGGAGCCAACCGATCGGCCGGTGGCACCCAGATGACCGGCCAAAGAGAGCAGATCATTCATGGGATGAGTTGATCAACTCGGATGGAAAGGCATAGAATTCATCTTGTACAGGTTGCATGTGATGTAGACCTAGATGACTGTGATTCCTCTTGGCTCGAGGAATCACATTAGGATGGTCATAATCATCGCTTTTGTCGTTTGTGCATGTTTTCTTTGGGATATAGCATGTATATGATACGTACTATGTATTGTTGTGATTAGATATGTATATGTATATAAAAACCAAATACCTCATTAAAATATTAAGTTTTAGATGCCTTCCAAATGCGACACACGTGAAAAGCTTGATCGACCAAGTGTGGGCACGCCCTAGCGTGGTGCACCGTCTATCTCGTGGAAGCGTGAAGGATGAATGTGTGGGTCTGTCCAAGCAGGGTGCACATTCATCGTGTTTGCTTTGGGTCGGACTTAACAAGGTGACCTAGATAGGATCTAGCACCTAGAGGCATGGAGATGTTCATGGCAAGGAGTTGCATGTGACATCTTATCAAGAGTTGCATATGATGCAATTGGAAAGAGTTGCCTACCTGAGAGATCTATGTTGTGGGTGACAGCCCTAGCTGGTCCATGACTTAGAGGATTTCAGGATCTTGCCCACTAGAAGGTTGTACGCTGCAATCTTCCAAATTGATGGTGAGGGCTATCAATTTGAAGTAAAATAGTGGGAGAGATAATTAATTAAAGGCCTAATTATATCGTCAAATATTTAAATCAATCAAATAAGTCAAAAATGAGTTTTTAGACTAAAATTGCATATTTCCTTTTATAGTACAAATGACGACAAACAACAATCACTTCTCATTGTGATCGGTCCTTAAAAAGGACAAGCTAAATGGGACAAACTTCCACGACTGGTATCGGACATTGAGAATTGTTCTCACTCAAGAGCGTAAGCTCTATATCCTGGATACTCCAATTGCAGAGGAACCCGCTCCGAATGCACCAAAGGCAGAAAGGGATGCTTACAAGAAGCATGCTGATGATGCCATTGATGCAAAGTTCTTGATGTTATGTTCTATGAACTATGAGTTGCAAATACAGCATGAGAACATGTGTGTCATTAAGATGATTCAGCATTTCAGGAACATGTATGAAGATCAGGCACGGCAAGAGAGATAATGTTTCTAGGGCGTTGTTCAAGTGCGTCATGACAGAAGGAGATCCAGTTGGTCCTCACACACTCAAGATGATTGGGTATGTGGAGAACCTGCAGAGACTGGGTTTTCCACTGAGCCAAGAGTTGGCTACTGACGTGATACTCCAATCATTTCCAGAATCCTACAGTCAGTTTGTGATGAACTACAACATGAACAACTTTGATAGGCCACTGTCAGAGTTGTTGGGCATGTTGAGGACAGCCGAGATATAGATGAAGAAGGACAAGCCTAAGGCTGTGATGGTGATCACGAGCAAGAAAGGCAAGTCCAAGAGAAAGGGCAAGGGAAAAGCTAAGAAAGGTTCTGATGCTAGCCATGAGTCCAAGCCGTCTTCAGCTCTCAAGGCCAAGGGAGGCGTGACCAAGAAAGGAAATTGCCACCATTGTCAAAAGCCAGGACATTGGAAAAGGAATTGTCCTCTCTATCTGGAAGAACAAAAGAAGAAGGAGGCTACAAACGTCTCTACTTAAAGGTGTCATGAAAGTAAACTTGTAACACTTTTTGAGGTATATGATACCAAGATGTAAAGTGTAAAGCACTCATAATTGGGGCAAGTGTTTCCACCATAGATAGGAGTACTTTAGTTTATTTTCAGCCTATAAGGCATGTAATACAGTTATGAACTGCTATTTCATTTTTGCCAATAGATAGAAACACTTTATTTTGCATATTGTGCGACAATGATGGCAATTAATAAAGTTGATGTTTCAATCTTAAAGATGTGATCTTTGTGGCAATGCATTGTTTATCTTATGATATTTGATATGCATAAGATAAAATGATACCTAAAAGTTATAGATAACTCAAACAATCAAATTAGCATCAATCATGAGAAATTCATTTCTAGTTTCCATATGAGGGATATATCTAGACTCTTTTGGTTAGAGAACCATTAAGGGACATGAATATCTTGGACATGATTAATCAATCTTCACTAATGGTAGTGGGAGAATGATTATCCAATCAGGTATAATACATGTGATGTATTTACATACCTATTGGAATAAATGCTAATACTTCAAATGGTGTTTAGAGAAATACCAATTTGAATATCTTGAAATGTTCAAGATTATCATAGATGAAGTACAAATTTGGTAAAGTGTTAATTCTTGATGAGATCAATGAATGAAATACTTGGACCAAATGTTTGAGATCCTTATGAGTGATTATGATAATGTATCATAGTGAACTCATGATTAAGGCATGGTGATGTATAAATCAAGAAGGAATCACCCTCTAAGGAGTAAGAGAATGATTATCAAATAACTGAATTCTTCTTAATAAAAGAATACCCCACACTAATAAAAGAAATTAAGAATCACAAGGGTTGTGAGTTCTTATATCTTTAACAGATACACCTCAATTATCTATATGATAAGTTGTTGATGTGATGAGTCAACTATCCAGATGAATATGAGAAATCAAATTCTGAATTACGGTTTATGACCATGACATCCTAAATGACATCCATGTCATCCATAAGGTATGACCTTGATGGTAACACTCATTGGATGAAATCCATAAGTGCAAATGAGTCTTAAGTGTTAAGACACATGGATAACATTTTGAGAAGGATGATGCTTGTTTATTGTAACTTAAGGACTAAGGCATTTGGCATATGGATACTAAAACCGCATTCCTATGAGGAACAAAACAAGGATGTGTACGTGACACAATCTATTAGGTTTATGAATCCACTAATGCAAATGAAGTCTATAAGTCACAATGGACTAATCAATGTGATTGATTGAGCACAAGAAACTCGGAATTGGATATTTACTTTGATGATATAGTCAAAGGGTTTGACTGATATGTCAAAGATAAAGAAGGGATATGTGATTTAGTGGGAGCGTATTCACATTCCACATGTTGATGTGAAATGGAAATGTTCTAGAATGGAAATCGAAAAGTGGAAATTATCTTTAAGGAAGATAGAGATGTTTCCAATGTGATAGGAATAGAGATCTATAGAGATAGTTCTCAAAAATCTCTTGACCTAAAAGGAGAGAGCATACATTGGCAATCTGTACTGAAGTATTCAGTGTACACAGATTCAGTGGGAGAAAACTTGTCCATGCTACATGGAGTTAGTATCCCAAGGCCAAGTGTCCAATTCTTATGAAGAATGGGAACACTAAGAATAGATATGGATCTATCATGTATGTAATCATCCCAGTATCTTGCATGTATGGACATGGCAAGAATAAAATGCATTCATCATCTTGTATGTACGACATGACAATATGATGCGCTCATCCTGATAACTCGTATGTGGGACATGACGAGTGGATGTCTGTCTACTTCCAATAAGGGTTACTGGAATACCATAAGTACTTGAGAAGTACTAGTTCTATGGAGATAAGGAAGAGTTCAATGTAAAGAGTTACATTGATGCAAACTTCTGAAAGGACAGAAAATTAATCGCAAATTATACATAGGATGTATAAAAGTGAAAGTTTGTTGATAATTGGAAGTGTTCCAATAAAACCATTTAAAAGGAAATGCCGAGTATCTATGCGTTAGAGAATAGCAGTAGATACTATATGGATTTGAAAGTTCATGAGATGAACTTATAGATATTCCACTCATTGATGACAAGTATGGAATCCTTGATCATGCAATGTGGCTAAAGGTTAGCAAAGGAATACCAGATCACATATTATGGCAACTCCATCTCATACGTATGACGTACAGCGAAGAGATGAGAGACATTCAATTTATACTGACTTTGGCAAGATGTTTCCATTACTCACTATGATCGCACTAGAGCACAGTAACATGTGGGACATGTTTGAAGATCACTATGAATATGATTCAATGGTGATTGGCTCGCAGTGCAACTGGGAGTCTATTGGTATGTATGCCCTGAGAGCCAATCATGGGATGATTGGTGGGATAAATTAAGATTGATTTGATAAACATCAAAGGCAAGCTTCCAATTCTTTATGGTTCAATCATATGAGATAGTGATAGAACAGATTGAATGTCTAGAGAATGACAATACTCAATGACGTATGCCTTCAGGTTCATGACCTGAATGATGAGATCATACAGATGCTAAGAGTTTGTACATTCTTGTTATGTCCCTAGTCAGATGTCATTGTGGAAGGTAGATAGACAACAATGACACGCAAGACTAGATTGTGGTGTTGGTTGATGACAGAATCTCATTAGTCATGATATAGAGATATCAAACCAAACACATAGGTACTTGTTAAGAGAACAAGTGTACCAGACAGAGCCACCGTGAGTTTGACACATGGAACCATGACATGGTAGTCACAGTCAGTACTCACAGTGATGGTGGTGAGTGTGATTCTTAGACCTGAAATCACTGCACTCAACACATGTCGTTGGGCACACTTTGACATCATCAAACGCAGTCCTGAAACATGGGTTGTTATAAATGTGATGATTGGGTGGCTTTGACACATGGGGCTTTTGAGGGGTGAATGATAGATATGGGATTTGTCCCTCCTGAGGGAGATTGATATCCATGGCCACTTGATGAGTAGGCTTGAGAAAGGCGTGCACGCATGTGTGAATCAGTATGTGATATTGATGTCATACATATCTCTTCCAATCTACTCTGAGATCAAGAAAGTGAATGAACATTGACAGGATGACTGTGCCATGCCTCGAGTTCATTCGGGATATCAGTGACAAAGGAATTATACATTCACTATAACACCATTCACGGATTGTAGGATTGAAAGTTGTTCTCCAACTTTCTACTTTCACTTGGGTAGCACTGATGTGTGACTAGGCACCGCTCTTTGCTTGTGAAGTCATAAGTGTTATGGACTTTCACTGCCAACGTGAAATGGACCTGCAGGGTCACACACATAGGATTTAACCTGGAAGAGGAGTTTTGTCCACAAGCAATGTTTAGATTGATTACTAAAGGAGTTTAGTAGTTCAATTAAACGCTCAATTGATTGATAGCTCAATATCATAATGTTCAAGGTGTTGGACACATTGATTGGAGTATCAGATTGATTGAAATTGCAATTGACTGATTCTACACAACCTGTATTCCCAATCGATCGGTTCAAGTATTGAACCGGTCGACTGAGGTTGTTGAACCGGTCGGCTCAAGTGTTGAGCCGATCGGCTCAATCCCAGGGTGAACCAATTGCTTCAAGTGTTGAAACGATCGATCCAACCGGTGCAACCGAGCAAGTTGGGAAAGTAGGATTGGTGAGAATTTTCCTTTCATTTCAATTTCCCAATTTTATTGGAAATTGGATTGGTATTTGATACCAATAAGAAACAAAAGAAGGAAAGTCAATCGGGAACCGACCAGGACCACCAACTAACTGGTTCACTTGTGAACCGACCGGTTCAAGGGTCCCAACCGATCGGTTGAGGTGTCAACCGATCGGTTCAGGTCCCCAACTGACCGGTTCACTTGTGAACCGATCGGTTCAGGTTGCGAGTTGATTGCTTTTGTGGAAAATCTTGAACCCTTCTACTCCTGCTTTTAGTCCTGCATTGCCCGGGATGGAGAACCCTGTCCCATGACCCTCCTATATATATAGGGGTATTGGGGGCTTCTCAAAGAACAACTCAGTGCAACCAGTTGCTCTTCAAAGTTGTCGTTCTCTCTGGTTTTGGTAACCGAGAGAGAGCCGGAGCAAGTGCTTCCTGCAAAGGGAGGTGCAGGAAGGGAAGGACAACTGTAGTTGCAACTGGAAGTAGGAGAGTGTGTTGGCGACTAGTACGTCAACAGGAGTGTGTGACTCCTTCCACTTCCTTGTGGGACAAGGAGTGTGGAGTTCCAGGTGGTCCGTGTGGACTACTTCAGAGGCGGGAGGATTCTGCCACTCAGGAGGACAACTGTCATCTGACAGTCCGGTGTGATCAGGAGTCGTCAGTCCCGGTGCGACCAGTAGTTGCACAAACACCGTCGAAGGCCGGATTTGAAGACCGTGCAAGGCCTGAGGTTTTGTCGTCGAGCAAGCCTCGAAACAAGGTATGATTCCACAAACCATCCTTTCCTAATATATAGACGTTGACGTGTTTCCTTGTTCTGGATTTGGGGGAGAAATTTTTATTTCTGCTGCCTTCTCTGCCTCCCCTAAAACCCAACATCTATGCCGCTATGTAAGCTCAGTTTTGAACAAACATGATGAACATGTATATCAAACCTTGCACTATCATTCTAACACTCTTATCTTTCCTGATTTGATTTCTTGATTTCTAAACGCTACCCTTACCTAGACCTTGAAAGGAAGGGAATGAAATTATGACTGTGATCTTATAAAATATTGAAATATGGTTTCCCTATAATGGTCTTGATGTTTGACTCATGATCTTATGAAATATGACTTGATAATTGATACTCTCCTTACTTTGATATGTGTGATGACTCCTGACCAATGCAGACACATGTGCTAGTTTAGGGTGGTAGTGTGTGTCCCCTAACCTCGTTCACATCCCTATAATGATTGTCTCTAAATTTTCATATTGATGATTATTTAGAGGTTGGAAGGGTGACCCCCCCTTCCACCCAATTTTGACTTCCTGGCATAGATCCCTATTAGGTCAACCACATGACGATATTGATGTTAGATCTTGATTCTTGAATTAATGACGTTCTTGAAATGTGATGTTCTCGACTATATTTAGTGGTGAGGTTCCTAGAAAGACCTAAGACTAGATCATTCATCAACCTTGAAAAACATGATAATGGACTCGATGTTGGTATCTCAAAAAGTTGCTTGTATCTCGAATGTTGCTTGAAATGTTGATCGATTGTTGCTCGCTTAAATTATTTGGATGAATGATTATCCCTAAGGTATATAAATACGAACCTAAAACCTAGCTTAGAAATGTTTGAGCTTATGATTTTGATGTCCAAACTTGACTCTCGCTATTGATTTATGAATTCTTGACTCATGATTATTGATCTTCATTTTGACTTGACTCCTATGATCACTCTATTTGGATATTGAGATCACCCTTGATATATGACTAATGACTTTTGTGTTCCCAAATCTTGAAATTTTGAAATTATGACTATGTTGATTTTCTCGATTTATGATTTAGGGGTGAGCTTCATGTGGACTAGGGCGGGACCTTCCATTGATTTTGAGCACGAAATTATGATGTTGAAATATGATGTATGTCTCAAATTGTGGAAATATGAATTCTTGATCATGGATGTATAACCCCACCTAGGCCAATGTAGATGCTAGGACCCCAATTTATGGGAATGAAAGTCATGCTTGACTCTTAAGTTAAAGAGCCCTATTTGTTTGACTAAAAATGTGATCTCTCCAAATCTGTGATCTATAGGATGAACTCTCCCAATTTTTGTCTCATATGACAATCTCCCCAATTTAATGATCGATGTGTCTATGTTATGACAATGATGTTCGATTGCTTGATTTTGGAATGAGATGGATACAGTAAGTAGTGGAGTAACCTTATGAGAATACTATAATGATTTTGACATTAAATATAAAAAAAACACAGTCTCTATAGATGGATTGATATAATTTTTGGGACAAACATTCTTTTAAGGTGGGGAGGATGTGATAACTTGGATTTTTCTCTCTCATTCAACTTATGTACACCTTGACTCATTGAATTCTATATTATATTCAATATCCCCCATCACTCTCAATTTTATGACTATGAGTCATTTTATGTTCAATTGACAAGTTAGCTTCAATTAAACATCACTTCTTACTTATTTATGACTCTAATTTGAGTTTTGATGGATATAATGTATCTTAATCTTGAAATCAAAATTGAATCTTTTAAGTGAAATCTTCTTGATGTGACATGTATCTCATGTTATGGAGTATTTGATAATCTTTCCAACGACATAAAAATCACCTCAATCGGGCCACCTAGCCCAAGTTACAACCTCTTGAAACTCACTATTTTAACCCTTATTTAAATCCGATTTTACCTTGTTTTGACCTTAATGGGCCATTTTCGGAGGCGCGGCCCAACAAGGTGGGCGTCCCCCTTCCCTTATCCATGTCAGCAATCTGTGTCCTTCCCTTACATCCAATCATATTGTGCCTTGCTAGCTTCATTTTGGCCCTTAGATCTTATCCCACATATCACCCTTGTGCATCTAGCTAGGAGATCGTCTCCTAGCTTTGCCAATATTATAGTAGTTACTATAGTAGGCTCCCTTTGCAAAATCCAATGAGCATCGACCTTGAACTATTTTGGTCAATAGAAACCCATTTCAAATCCACCTCGACCTTTTCTATCCTTTTCCTATCTTTTTTCTTTCTCTTGCGCTCCCTAGTTGTGTCTATTCCCTTCTCCTTTCTCCCTCTTTCTCTGTGGTGCTGCTGCCATGCCCCTTTGGGTGTTGTTGCCCTAGATCCCATCAGTGGCCTTTGGAGATGGAGACAGGTTCACAGCCTCATGGTGGACTTGGATGGAAGGGTCTTTACATGACCATGCCCCCTCTTTGCCAGTGTCCCCTCATTCCGACGAGACCACTGTCGTGGCACTGCCTGCATGATGGATTCGATCGGCTCCTTGGAGATGACGGGGTGCAGGCCCTTGTATGGCGACCCAAGGGTCAGGACCTGCTACCAATCCTTCCTCTACCTCACACGGGCCAACCCATGCCATGACCCTCTTCTGTTGGATGGGATACCTGGACTCCAAACTCATGCATTGCTGATACTGATGTGCATCCAAGGTGGACCATCCCTGGCACACCACATATGCCCTATCTCTTCTCTTAAATGCCACCTCTGCACACTGCTCAGGACCCCCTTCACCACTCGCTAGTTCTCAAGGTGGAGACTATAGGAGAGGAGTCAGATGCCCCAAAACACTGAAACAAACAATGTGGTCAGGATGACCGTGGGAGAGAGAGAGAGTGTGTGTCTGCCCCCATCCTTGGATCAAGAATATAAGGGTCTAGGATAATCAACATAGGGTAAATCTTCCATTAATCATATCTAGGTGATTATTTATCCAAATATGGACATATTGTATGTCATTTTGATCATAAAAACGAGCCCTATCTAATAAAAATATTTTTAGATCTGAAAGCTAGTTTCTCTTCTATTGATATCCCAAAATGCATGCTTTGATGCCTTTTTAAGATGATTATACTAATTGATAGCATGATGTTAATCTTTTATGCCCCAAGACATGATTATAGCCTAATATTAGTATGTTGTACATCTTTATGCATAACAATTCTAACTTGATCCATCCTTGTATCCTACAATGGTCTAATGTTGCATATAGGAACTAAAATGGGCTTTTATGAAAAATGCCACTTCTTTAATGATCAAACTTGTTCAAATGTGATTGAGATATCTATGGTTGTTCTAAATCAGTAGATTTCACCCTCAATTTCCATACTTTTCTATCATGACCCTTCTTGGACACTAATGATGATCTTGTTATTCTTAATGTGTCCTAATATGGTCTTATGTGCACTTTTGTGATGAATGTTAAACTTCAAGCTTTTATTGATCTAAAGATACTAAATGATGTTTATATGACCTGATATCAGTAACCTTAAATGTCTTGTATCCTTATATCTCTTTTGGAACTTTATTGTGTGCTTATGTGGCTAAATACCCAAGTCTTGGCTTGATATGTGATCTAGTGTGCATGTGGATATCTAAATGTCTAATCTTGTGCAAGTCATTCTTTAAGGATCATCCATGTTATGTCATGATCTCAAATCAGCATGTTAGTGATGTTAATGACTCGTAATTCAAGTAGACTCCGTCATACTCTTATGATGATATTCATGCATGATTGTGACTCAATATGCCTAGTTATGCCAATGTTGATGCTTATGTTGGCTAAGCTTTCTCAAATCTTATAATTGTTGTAAGATTTTGGAACACTAATAATATATCCCTGATATAGTTTTGATGTGTTACTCTAAGTTCCAACAAAGCCACGCCATACTATTTTTCTTGATAATGCATATGCATGACCTAGTTGAGATATTGAAATCAATGATACGATATTAAGACTTAGGTGACACATCCAACCACCATGATTATGATTAATGGGGCCTAATCTTGATGATTTTAATCCAATTGTACTTATTTTTAATGTCAGGATATCTATAAAGACTCTTTTGCCAAGATTTAGCTTGCTTATGGTTTCTAATCAATGCTTAATCTTGTACTCTACTCGCAAGGTACGCATACTCTCTTGACCCTACTATGGTAATAGCTTGTTTGTACGTATGCTTGTATGAATTCGTGTCTAGTTACTAACTTGTTTGAGCTACTTGTTCCCTATGATTAGTACATTCATTTTTCTAGAAATATGTAGAATAAACCTTGAACGTAATTGAACTTTTCTGTTATACAATTCTAGTGTACATGCCTGAATTATTAGGGCAAGGACACGAGGCATGAATGAAACATGGTTAGCTCATTGACTTCGGTCTAGAGGTCCCTCATGTTGATAAAAGGGTAGCTAATCTTGAGCACCCTTACGGACCCTTCCAATGGGAAGTTGGTCAATGGCCATAATATGTTGTTAAGCATAATGGAAATGCACATAAAACACACTTTGTATAAAAGAATGTCATTAAGTGTTTCACACCTTGTTTCTAAATCTTGTTTATATGTTGTTTCTAGCCAAGCAACTTTTATAGTATTCTTAAATTATTGACTTGCCTTTTCATAGTGTACCTAATGCTTTAGCATTAATATGTTTTATTTATAAAATTTGTAGTTTCCAAATGAAGATCCATTGTGCTCAATACTCTAAGATCAGAAACAAAACACAAATGGGTTACTTGAATCTAGAAATGGGTACATATCTCCTATCTCCATGTTTGGTTTCTTGTTTTCTATTGTTACTGGTTTAACATACATATTTCTTGTGTGAATTATTTGTTCCATTCTACGGACAGACGTTCAAGTCCACTCACCTTTGGCTATGTAGCCATTAGGAGTCTGGACTAGGGTAACAAATAGTTCCGTGAAAAATGGTATCAAAGCCAAACACATAGGATTTTGTATATGTTTAAGGCATAACACATCTTAAGAACCCAGGAAGGACTAAAATCCTTTCCTTAAGCTTAGAGAGTCTTCTAGCATCTCATCTTTTCTTTAAGGACCACCTAATCCACCCAAGCATATGATGATTAGGTAGTTTCTCATCTTCTCATGTGATTCTTCTCTCATGACTATTAATCACATCAAATCTCAATTTTGGGTAGCTTATTCATGGTAAAAGTAAAATTCACTTGAAATCATGAATGTTGATTAAGATGTTGATGCCATGATCTGACTTTAAATTGAAAACCCAATTTGATGTATGAAGGTACTCTTGAAAGTGTTGTACTCATATGCAAAGTTATGAAAACTTAGTGTTACCAAATTGTATATAATTCCATTATTGAGGTAAATTCATGATACGGTGAAATAACGTGGAACTCATATTTTACACCTCATGTTTGATGAGTTCCCTATCGAATATACCTATGTTGTCCCTATTTTGATCAAACCTCAAACATATATAAGCAAAACTAGTCCTATTGATAGGTTTCATGCCACTTACCTTCATATGATTATTCCTTTAGAGCCACATACCATAATGTGATGACTTGGATACATGCAAAATTTCCCTATTGACTTCTATGCCTCTACGTAAGCTTAATTTTGAACAAACATGATGAACATGGATATCAAACCTTGTACTATCATGCTAACACTCTTATCTTTCCCGATTTGATTTCTCAATTTCTAAAAGCTACCCTTACCTTGACCTTGAAAGAAAGGGAATGAAATTATGATCATGATCTTGCAAAATCTTGAAATATGGTTTCCCTATAATGGTCTTTATGTGTGTCTCATGATATTGTGAAATATGGCTTGATCATTGATACCCTCCCAACTTGGATATCTATGACGAATCATGACTAATGCAGACTCATATGCTAGTTTAGGGTGTTAGTTTGTGTCCCCCAACCTCGTTTACATCCCTATTATGATTATCTCTACATTTTGAATTTGATTATTATTTAGAGTTTGGAAGGGTGACCCCCTTCCCTTCCACCCAATTTTCACTTCCTGGCATAGATCCCTATTAGGTCAACCACATGACGATATTGATGCTAGATCTTGATTCTTGAATTAATGAAGATCTTGAAATATGATGTTTTTGACTATATTTAGTGGTTTGGTTCCTAGAAAGACCTAAGACTAGATCATTCACCAACCTTGAAAAACATGATAATGGACTCGATGTTGGTATCTTGAAAAGTTGATCATATCTCGAATGTTTCTTGAAATGTTGATCGATTATTGCTTGCTTAAATTATTTTGATGAATGATCATCCGTAAGGTATAAATAGGAACCTGAAACCTAGATTCAAAATGTTTAGACTTATGACTTTGATGTCCAAAATTTACTCTCAATATTGATTGATGAAATCTTGACTCATGATTATTGATCTTGGTTTTGACTCGACTCCTATGATCACTCTATTTGGATCTTGAGATAACCCTTGATATATGACTAATGACTTTTGTGTTCCCAAATCTTGAAATTTTGAAAATATGACTATGTTGATTTGCTCAATTTATGACTTAGGAGTGAGGTCCATGTGGACTAGCGTGGGACCTTCCATTAATTTTGAGCATGGAATTATGATGTTCAAATATGATGTATGTCTAGAATTGTGGAAATATGAATTCTCGATCATGGACGTATAACCCCACCTAGGCCAATGTAGATGCTAGGACCCTAATTGATGGGAATAAAAGTCATGCTTGACTCTTAAGTTAAAGAGATATATTTGTTTGACCTAAAAATGTGATCTCTCCAAATCTGTAATCTATAGGATGAACTCTCCCAATTTTTATCTCATGTGATGATCTCCCCAATTCAAAGATTGATGTGACTATTCTATGACAATGATGTTCAATTTATTGATTTTGGAATGAGATGAATATAGTAAGTAGTGGAGTAACCTTATGAGAATACTATGATGATTTTGACATTGAATATAAAAAAAAGTCTCTATAGATGGATTGATTTAATTTTGGGGATAGAATTTCTTTTAAGATGGGGAGGATGTGATGACCTAGATTTTTCTCTCTCATTCAACTTATGTAAACCTTGACTCATTAAGTGATATATTATATTAAATATCCTCCCTCACTCTCAATTTGATGACTTTGAGTCATTTTATGTTCAATTGACAAGTTAGCTTCAATTAAACATCACTTCTTACTTATTTATGACTCTAATTTGAGTTTTGATGCTTACCATGTATCTTAATCTTGCAATCAATATTGAAACTTGTAGGTGAAATCTTATTGATGAGTTATGTATTTCATGTTATATGGTATTTGATTATCTTTCTAATGGCATAAAAATAACCTCAATCGGGCTACCGTAGCCCAAGTTACACCCTCTTGAAAATCACTATTTTAACCCTTGATTTAAATCTAACTTTACCTTTTTTTGACCTTAATGGGCCATTTTGGGGGCACGGCCCAACAAGGTGGGCGCCCCCCTTCCCTTATCCATGTCAGCCATCCTTATCTTTCCCTTACATACAATCATATTATGCCTTGCTAGCTTCGTTTTGGCCCTTAGATCTTGTCCCACATATCACCCTTGCACATCTAACAATTAGGAGATCGTCTCCTAGCTTTGGTCGTATTGTAGTAGTTGTTATAGCATGCTCCTTTTGCAATAACCAATGATCATCAATATTGAACTATTTTGATCATGAAACATGTTTCAAATCTACCTCGACCTACTCTATAATTTTCCTATCTTTTTCCTTTCTCTTGCACTCCCTAGTTGTGTCTATGCCCTTCTCTTTTCTCCTCCTTTCTCTACGGTGCCACCGACATGCCCCTTTGGGCATTCTCACCCTACATCCCCTCGGTGGCTTTTAAAGATGGTGGCGAGTTTGTGGCCTCATGATGGACTCAGACGAAAGGGTCTCGGCTTGACCATGCCCCCTCTTACCCAGTGCCTTCTCGCTCTGACAAGCCCACTGTGGCGGAACTGCCTACATGATCAAGATGATCGACTCCCTGGGGACGTGGGGCACAAGCCCTTAGATCATGACCCAAGGGTCAGGATCTGCACCCAATCCTTCCTCTACCTCGCACAGGCTGGCCAACGCCATGACCCTCTTCTGCTGGATGTGATCCATGGACCCCATACCCATGCCTCACTGGCACGCCAGTGCAGCCAAAGTGGACCAACCCTAGCACACCACGTCTTCCCTATCTCTTCTCTTCAGTGCCACCTCTGTGCACCGCTCAGGACCTCCTTCACCCGCTCACCACCACTTGAAGTGGAGACTACGTGAGAGGAGCCAGTCGCCCCCAAACATCGAAACAAAAAATGTGGTCAGGCAGACCCTGGGTGAGAGAGAGAGAGAGAGATAGAGAGAGAGAGTGCCCTCAGCCCTGGATCAAGAATACAAGGGTCCATGATAATCAACATAGGGTAAATCTTCCAAAAATCATATCTTGGTGATTATTTATCCAAATATGGACATATTGTATGTCATTTTGATCAGAAAAATGATCTCTATCTAATAAAAATAGTTCTAGATTTTAAATTTGGTTTCTCTTCTACTGATATGCCAAAATACATGCTTTGATGCCTTTTTAAGACGATTATCCTAATTGAATGCATGGTGTTAATAATTTATGCCCCAAGACATGATTATAGCCTAATATCAGTATCTTGTATATCTTTATGCATAATGATTCGAACTTCATCCATCCTTGTACCCTACAATGGTCTAATGTTGCATATATGACCTAAAATGGGCTTTTATGAAAAAGACCACTTCTTTAAGGATCGACTTTGTTCAAATGTGATTCAAATATCTATGGTTGTTCTAAATTAGTAGATTTCACCTTCAATTGCCATAGTTTTCTATCATGACCCTTCTTGGACACTAATGATGATATTGTTATACTTAATGTGTCCTAATATGGTCTTATGTGCACTTTTGTGATGAATGTTTAACTTTATGCTTTTATCGATCTAAAGATACTCAATGTTGTTTATATAGTTTGATATCAGTAACCTCAAATATATTGTATCCTTATATGACTTTTAGAACTTTCTTGTGTGCTTATGTGGCTAAATACCCAAGTATTGGCTTGATATGTGATCTAGTGTGCATGTGGATATCTAAATCTCTAATCATGTGCAAGTCTTACTTTACGAATAATCCATGTTATATAATGATCTCACATCAACATGTTAGTGACGTTAATGACTTCTAACTCAAGTAGACCCCATCTATACTCTAATGATGACATTAATGCATGATTGTGACTCAATATGACTAGTTATGTCAATGTTGACGCTTATGTTGGCTAAGCTTGCTCAAATCATATAATTGCTAAGTAAGATCTTGGAACTCTAATAATATATCCCTGATCTAGTTGTGATGTGTCACTCTAAGTGCTAAAAAATCCATGACATACTATGTTACTTCATAATGCCTATGCATGACCTGGTTGAGATATTGAAATCAATGATACAATATTAAGACTTCGTGACTCATCCAACCACCATGATTATGATTAATGGGACCTAATCTTGATGATGTTAATCCAATTGTACTCATTTTTATTGTCAAGATGTCTATAAAGACTCTTTTTCCAAGATCTAGCTTTGTTATGGTTTCTAATTAATGCTTAATCTTATACTCTACTTGCAAGGTACACTTACTCTCTTGACCCTACTATGGCACTGGCTTGTTTGTATGTATGCTTGTACGGATGCTTGGCTAGTTACTTACTTGTTTGAGCTACTTGTTCCCTATGATTAGTATGTTAATTTTTCTAGAAATATGTTGAATAAACCTTGAACATAATTGAACTTGTCCATTATACAAACCTAATGTACCTACCTAAATTCTCAGGGCAAGGGCATGAGGCATGAATGAAATAGGGTTAGCTCATTGACTTCGGTCTTGAGGTCCCTCATGTTGATAAAAGGGTAGCTAATCTTGAGCACCCTTACAGAACCTTCCAATGGGAAGCTGGTCAATGGCCATAATATGTCATTAAGTATAATGGAAATGGACATAAAACACACTTTGTATAAAAGAATGTCATTAAGTATTTCACCCCTTGTTTCTAAATCATGTTTATATGTTGTTTCTAGCCAAGCAACTTGTATAGTATTCTTAAAATAGTTACTTGCCTTTTCATAGTGTACTTAATGCTTTAGCATTACTATGTTTTGTTTATCAAACTTTTAGTTTCCAAATGAATCCATTGTGCTCAAGACTCTAAGATCATAAATGAAACACCAATGGGTTACTTGAATCTAGAAATGGGTACATATCTCCTATCTCCATGTTTGGTATCTTGTTATCTCTTGTTGTTATTGCTTTTACATATATATCTCTTGTGTGAATAATTTGTGCCATTCTACAAACAGACGGTCTAGTCCACTCACCTTTTTCTATGTACCCATTAAGAGTGTGGACTAGGGTAAAAACCAGTTTCGTGAAAGAATATCATATTAATTTTTTTGTTTAAAATATCTTATACTATCTTCATGTTGTTTTACCCATTTTACCCTTACCCTACGCATTTACCATGTGGGGAAAATGGTGTTGGTAATGGTAGGGTAAATGTTTTCAGAAAAAGGGTTTACCTTACTCGTTACATGCATCATTGATGCGAGTAAGTTTAGGGTAATACTTTACCCAACCATACCCTACCCTTTTACAACCCTATGCACCACCCACTACCCCCCACATTTCCCCTTTCTCAATGCCTCTTTTGGAGGACCCCGCACACCACTTCTGGCCAACTGCTAGCCCTTGACGTACACATCCTTGATCGGTGAAGCGTGACTGGTGACGACCAATGCCAGATGCAAGACTCTCCCGGTCACAGGAGACCATGGCACAACATCCATGCATCACGACTCGGTCCCTTCATTGAGCATGGGTGTGGGTGTAAGAGGATAGTGCTTCCCTAGCCACCCAATCAAGGATCCAGGGGCTAGAGCCACCCTCAAATCATATGGTAACACCCTAACATGTAATCCTATGTTTCTAGATGTAAAATTTTAAAACTAAATTAACTCACTCATCCCTTAGCCAAATCATGTAATATTATATATCAAATTGATCAAATCAATGAGACCTATGACATAAGCATATTTTTGGATCATGAATCTTCTTCTAATTCTTCCTATTTAATTAGTATGTGATCTTTAACTACTTTAACTATTTTAAATGCATAATCATGAAAAATTAGGATCTTTTATGAACCCTTGCACCTCTAATCATCAAATTAGTATATTCATGTACTCTTAATCTAATGTGGGTCCTCATAATTTCTTTTGCCCTATAGTTGACTCTAACACATGATTGTGGCTTGTCATGAGACTTTAATGATGAACTTGGTTCTAATTTGGTAATCTTACTATGAAATGTCACCAAATTCTTAATATGTATGGAACTCAGTAACATGTGGCCCCTTCATAACACTTATTCACACTTGTGGTCTCTCTATGTTTTTATTTGGTCCTTATGCCATTATATGCATGGATGTGACACATGTATGACATTGAATGGTTATGTTTTGATCAAATGATATGTTTAACCTAGATGGTACACCCAACTACCTTAGATCCTTGAAACCAATATTTCTATGATTCCTTGAAATTGTAATCTCTAAGATTCACCCCATGAACTGATTGGTAATGGTAATTACCCCAAGTCCACTAGTGATGAACTAGTGTGACACAAATGACTTGTTTGTCTTTGCCCAAATTGTGATATGGATATATTTTTATGCCCTCCACTCTCAAATTAGGATTTGACCTAATATTTATGACCACTTTCAATGTGGATGGTTCTCCCAAGTCCCACGGTGAATCTATAAACTATGTCTATTGGAATGTGGATAAAACGATGAACCATATGAGGCTAGATGTAGATGACCATATACCCATCCTTGAGACATGCTAATGTTGTCTTTACCTGGTTGATATAAATCATTTATTATGCTTAGACCTCTTAACTTGATGAGTTATGACCCTTCTTGCCCCTTTTATGAGCCTTATGACCTTATTATCTATGTAAGGGACATGATACATGTAATAATCATATAAAATGTGTGGAACCTCAAAATTACTTGAAACTTGAAACCCATCTTTATTATGAATCCTTAATGAGTACAATCATCAAACATGTAATTAAACAACCTCAAACCTAACCTGGAAAAAACCCTAAAATGAAGCTAATAGGGTTAATTATGAGAATCTAATACATGGATGTAATCTTGTGCTTAATCAGGTTTGGCTTGTGGCTAGACTGTCAAGGATAAGTTGAGTTAGGAACCTCTAAATTAGGTATAGGAATTTATAATTATATAACTATGGATTTATTGCTTGAAATGGGATACATATGTATGTTTGTTTACTTGCTCAAATATTGTCATGTAGTACTCCAGTATTGCATTCGATGTTTGTTTTGTGTCATTATTTTATAACTAGAAAACTAATATAGAAACTCCATTATACAACCCTTTTGCACCTTCCTATAATCTTAGGGTAAGGACACAAGGTTGGGTGTCCTACTTGAGTTGTCAAGATAGGGCAGACCAGGTTGATAAGAGGGTTACCTCTTGATGATGGCCTTGAGGTCCATTGTGTATAAAAGGGATAGCTAATCTTTAACACCCTTATCGAACCTTCTGATGGGAAGTCATCAAAGGAATTATTATATATGATTTTTTTGGTATAATTAGAGTACAATGATACAAAACATAGTCTCTCACTTTGCTAAATACTTAACTTATTTATTTGTGTTCATCTACTTTTGCAACTCTTTACGAATTATGCAAAGATTATGCATATGTTTTAGCACTGTACTCAACACCTCATGTGTTGACCCATCTTTTTTCACTCTAAATGAGATTGCTCAAAATATAAAACACAATCAATCACCAGTTAACCACATACCCAAAAATATGGGTAAATTAAAACTGATTTCAACATCAACACCTGCTCAAAAACATTTGCATAAGAGCCCAATATTTTTCTTGTATCCATACTATGACATGAATTTGATACAAAATTTTCTATCACCTTAGCCACAACATTTATACACAAGATAATAATATTTGATATGCCACACAAACAAGCATTAACATGCTAACAAAATTATGATTCGTTTCAAACGCCATATACAAACTTTTCCTACCCAGACCTGAGAGTATAGGGACGACTCTAGGACACAGTAGACATATAATCAACTTTATCAAAGATTCATTACTATAGATCCTCTTTGCTGGGACATGTTTGTTTTCATCATTTCCGATTACCTAAAAAATTGTGGCGAACCACAAGGGTGAGACCCATGTCCCAACAAGACATATAACCTCCAACAATGTTTATTGATTCCAACATTTTTAGGTGATGAGACAGTTTAAGAAGTTTAATCATATATAACAAATAATCTCAACAACATTGATGTAACAAAATACATAAAGGAGCAGATAATAACTATCTTCATTAGCCAGACTATTCTCATATCCCTATTAATAGTATAAGGAGTCTAGCAGCATGAGCATCTCTAACATCATGAATAAATCTAGTATCATAAGCATAACTAACAACATTAGCATGTCTAACATGTTTAACATATCAAAATCATAAGAAGAGCTAACAACATAAGTACAACTATCTGGATAAGCATGATTAGTAGTATATGCATATCTAGTTACAAAGGCATGGCTAGCATGCTAAACATAACTAACAACATGAGATAGCTAGCATCATGATTATAATCAGTAGTAGTATTATAGTTATCAACATAAACATAGCTATTATATCTATGCATCTACAATCTTAAGCATATCCACAACCTAAGTATATCTCCAATCTCTTAATTGCACTAAGCATCATCTTTATGTAATGATAACAAACAAGGGTTATCATCCAATGTGAAATGTTGTGTATAACCCTAAATGAATATGCTACACGACTGTATTACATCTTTTATAATGCCCTAGGGAGTTTGAGTCGTACCAGTCAAAGTCCAACTGACCACCACTTGGTCGCAAACAATCCCATATATGATCTAGGAAGAGCCATACTCCAAGATCTTCTCCATACTCAGTCAGTACGAGTCTGCACCACAATGACATATAGTCAAACTACAAAACAGTGACACATAGTCCTGTAACTAGCCCACCTTGGTACAGGTCATGAGACTAGCATCTAGGGTATTCAAACCCAATTATTGAGGAACAACTGTAGTTGCCCTCTAATCACATCATGTTATAATCATTGAGACCCGACTAAAGTTGTTCTCAAATAGTGGGCTAGGTATGATTCCATCCATCCTCTCAAAATACTTGGTGTCATGATGACAAGCATCCCGCATACTCAATAGTATGCACTCTAAGTTTCCCTTAGGAATACTCATTTCACCATCCAGCAAGTTTTGACACTGAAGATGGTTCTATGGCACAGGGCACAATATGATTAGAGTTCACTTGATTAGTTCTCTCCAATTGGGTGAATTGAGGCAACATCAAACAAGTGGACATACAAACCCTAATTCACTTCTATCAAGGATATAAGTATCACAACTTCAAAAGATATAAAACATGTGAAACATAATTTCTCATCTCATCATCACATGGTACTATTCACTTTCCATTCATGAGACTACACTAGTCATCATACTATCACAAGATATAAATCCTTTTCACAATATCACAGGGTATCAACCCTTATCAACACAAGAGGATTACACCTCATTCTGGGATCAACCATGCCCCAAGGTCATTAAGACCATCATAATGTTCCTTGTAAGATCATCATTATCATTCCATGCCTTATATCAAGTCTCAACAACATCACTTACATATAATACACCAGATCAGCACAATATTGCATTAATGAGCTATGAGATATTCATAAACAATCATAGAAGGGTTCATTAAGAATATTCCTTTATTACATCAACATGCAAGGAATCTAGATATGATTAACCCTTATCATATTCATAATGCACATGTTTAGCATAAGAATGTATCAAACATGTGGCTACAATAACCACCAATTAACACATTAAGGTTGTGATCATATTAAGGAGGTTATTTCACCATCATGCCATCATATAAGAAGGTTAAACATGGATACTCATCTTTATTAACCATTCTATTAACCATCTCTGAAATACTTTGAGATGTCATCATTCAAAGATTGTCACAACTTATGAGACATAACCTAAACACTTTGTTCCTCCTATTCATAAATTCTATTGGTACATTGGTTAGTCTAAAGGACATAACCCTAAACTTACCATGGTCATGTAACTTATGTCATTCATTCTAACTCTTATGTCTAAATGATATTTTATCTTAAAGTAACATGATAACACATGTCTACTGATCAACAAACCATCTATCCTTGATAGTGGTCTTGCCCAGCTATCACTGAACCATACACAACATTATAGAATCACTTTTGTTTTTCCTTCCAAACAACATTTAGAGGGTCATCATCAATTCTCTCTCTCTAAGGGGGAGGAACATTTGGAATGTTCATTTAATAAACATCTCCAACCTTCACATACTTCCCATACTGTTGATACATCTTGAATACTAGGATTCATTACCTTGGTATCCACCTCATGTGCTATAAGGTACTCACATCCTTATCTCATCCACTTTTTCCAACATAACAAATATCAAGAACATATAAGAGAAGTCTTCCTAATTATTAGAATGCTCAAAAGCAACTCATCACAAACTTTATGATCTTGGAACCATAGTCCAAGCAACCTTATGCTATAATATGCTATCAACCCTCATGTTTACAATGAATCCACACATACCAAGTGGCAATGATCCACTTGAAAGTATTTCCCTAGAAAGGAAATATACAAAGAGAAACACACTTCCCACATCATAGAAGAATTTTTCAAGGGTCACTAGCAAATAGGTAACCAATTCTATTTTCATTATGTAGGTTACAACTTCTTATGTAGCATTTTACCTTTTTCATTTTGGGTTCCTTGCCATTAGCATAGGAATCATCAAGATTAACATATCTCATTACTCCTTCCATGATGATTATTTATCACACTTGGATATGTTCTCTTGTTTTATTACATTTTCTAACCACTTATACATAGGTAAATCATCATATTCCAAATTTTCTTTATTAATCAAGGATCACCTCCCTTAATTTGTTTCACATGACATGCTGATTTTACATTAAAAGTTTCTTACATACATAGGTTGGTCTGAGATTAACTTAGGTTCCACCTTATTCCTTTGTCATTGTTCCCATTCATCTTCTCATTTTGTACTTATCATACGAATTCTCTCCATCTTATGTAAATTTCATACCTTGAATCACTTTATAAGAACAGACTTATCTGTCTTTTACTTTATTATCTTGTTGAATTACAGCTTTAAGAACTCCTCTTTAGCTTATCTGTATTCCAATTTAGGTTTCATGGTGTTGTATCTTTCTTTTAAAGTTACCAAACATTTAAGAATTGATAGTTAATGATGTAATTCTCATCTTCTCTTGAGGTAATATTGAGTTATTTGCACCATGATTTCTAATTCATTATTATCTTTAGATTGATTCAAAATTACTACTTGATCAGAGTAATAAAAAAGATAGCATTCTAAGAATTCCATACTTACCTTTTTTTCAATAATTGAACACCTGGCCAGGGCACCCAAGTATTGAGATTAGGCAGTATGCATAATGTTTTTATGTCATATTCCTTACTTAAACATAATCCTAATCCTAAGTCCTAGTGTCCCTATAGACTCAGTGAACCTAAACCTAAAGCTCTAATACCAACTTGTGAGAAACAGTTACACTAAACGAGATTACTCAAAACATAAGACACAATCAATCACTAATGAACCACATACCCAAAAATATGGGTAAATTAAATCCAATTTCAACATCAACACCCACTCATAAATGTTTGCATAAGAGCCCAATATCTTTCTTATATCCATACTATGACATGAATTTGATACAAATTGTTCTATCACCGTAGCTACAACATATATACACATGATAACAATATTTGTATATGCCACACAAACAAGCATTAACATGCTAACAAAATTCCGATTCATTTGAAATTCCATATACAAACTTTTCCTGCCTCGACCTGAGAGTACAGGGATGACTCTAGGACACACTAGACATCTAATCAAATTTCTCAATGATTCATTACTATAGCTCCTATTTTCCCACATTTTTGTTTTCGTCACTTCTGATTACCTAAATAATGTGGTGCTCCACAAGGGTGAGACCCAAGTCCCAGCAAGAGATATAACCTCCAACAAAATTTATTGATTCCAACATTTGTAGGTAATGAGATAGTTTAAGTAGTTTAATCATATATAACAAATAAGCTCAACAATACCGATGATTAAGAAAATACATAAAGGAGTATATAATAACTATCTTCATTATCCAGACTATTCTCATATCCCTATTAACAGTATAAGGAGTCTAACAACATGAGCATCTCTAACATCATGAATAAATCTAGTATCATAAGCATAGATAGCAACATAAGCATGTCTAACAGGTTGAACATATCAACATTATAAGAGCTAACAACATAAGCACAACTATATGGATAAGCATGGTTAGCAGTATATGCATCTCTAGTTACAAAGGCATGGCTAGAATGCTAAACATAACTAACAACATGAGATAGCTAGCATCATGATTATAATCAGTAGTAGCACTATAGTTGTCAACATAAGCATAGCTATTATATGTGTGCATATACAATCTTAAGCATATCCACAGCCTAAGTATATCTACTATCTCTTAATTGCACTAAGCATCATCTTTATGTAAAGATAACAAACAAGGGTTATCATCCAATGTGAAACATGATGTATAACCCTAAACAAATATGCTACACAATTGTATTACATCTTTTATTACGTCCTGGGAAGTTCGAGTCGTACCACTCAAAGTCCAAGTGACCACTGGTTGGTCGCATTCAATCCCACATAGGATCTAGGAAGAGCTGGAATTCAAGCTCTTCTCCATACTCAGTCAATACGACTCTGCACCGCAGTGACATATAGTCAAGATACAAAATAGTGACACATAGTCATGTAACTAGACCACCTTGGTACAGGTCATGGCCCTAGCATATAGGGTATTCAAACCCGATCACTGAGGTACAACAATAGTTATCCTCTAATCACATCATCTTATAATCAATGAGGCCCGACCAAAGTCATTCTCATGAAGTAGTCTAGGTATGATCACAACTATCCTCCCAAAACACTTGGTGTTAAGATGACAAGCACCCCGCATACTCAATAGTATGTGCTTTGAGTTTCCCTTAGGAATACTCATTTCACCATCCATCAAGTTTTGACACTGAATATGGTTCTATGGAATAAGACACTACATGATTAGAGTTTCACTTGATTAGTTATCTCCAATTCGGTGAATTAAGGCAGCATCAAACACGTGGACATACAAACCCTAATTCACTTCTAGCAAGCATTTACGTATCACAACTTCAAAAGATATAAAATGTGTGAAACATAATTTCTCATCTCATCATCACATGGTACTATTCACTTGTCATTCATGAGACTACACTAGTCATCATACTATCACAAGATATAAATCATTTTCACAATATTCTAGGGTATCAACCCTTATCAACACAAGAGGATTACACCTCATTCTGGGCTCAACCATGCACAAAGGTCATTAATACCATCATATTATTCCCTGCAAGATCATCATTATCATTCCATGCCTTATAGCAAGGCTTAACAACATCACTTACATGTAATACACCAGATCAACACAATATTGCATTTATGAGCGAGGAGATATTCATAAACAATCATAGAAGGTTTCATTAAGAATATTCCTTTATTACATCAACATGAAGGAATCTATATATGATTAACCCTCATCATATTCATAATGCACATGTTTAGCATAAGAAAGTATCAACCATGTGGCTACGATAACCACCAATTAACACATTAAGGTTGTAATCATATTAAGGAGGTTATTTCACCATCATTCCATCATATAAGAAGGTTAAACATGGATACTCATCTTTATCTATTTGCATTAGAGTTAGGTTCAATAAAATAAAGTATATTAATGTTACTAATCAACACTCATACCCAAACCTTAACTCACAACATCCCCATTGGATCATGGATGCATAGGGTGAAGCATCACCTCACAATCCATACTATTATCAAGTATGAATCCACACATAAATCAAGATGTAACCATCGAGTTATAGCATACTAAGGTTTCAACAACAATAAGAGAGTACTCCATGATTGTATTTATCATTCAAGGACTATTCATACCCAATTACCATAATTTAGTTTTATTAAAGCTAGGTATAACAAGATATACTTCATTAGGGTTACCCATTAATTCATTATGGTGATTATCAATCATAATCATATGAGGGAAGGGTAAGACTGCAAGTTTAATGCATTGAACCATCAAATTCTCATTATCATAATCATAACATTACACTACCCACTTCACCCAAAACAATGGGAATATTGAGGCATCATCTTCTACCCATTAAATATAGAAAAGGTAAAGCCATTGGTCGTTTACATAAGTAAACCTCTTGAACAAACCACTTATGAATTCATTGAGTTGTGCTCTAGGAAGAGTCACCATTTTACCCTAGACATCCCTTGATTAACAACAACAAAAATTTCCATTGAGAGTAGGGTAAAACCCACAAGCGATTGTTTATTTTAAACAAGTCGTCAATAAATGAGCTTCTTAAGTAGATATCATAAAGGGGACCATATAAATCACTTTATTAGGACCAACATATTAGATTAGGCATCATTCAAATTTATTGGATGAAAAATCAATAGATCTTAACCATTGGGTAAAGTTCATATATTAAAATCGTCAATTGGAGTATAGGTTCGACCATTATATCAAATGACCCAAGAAACCATTGGTTTAAGGCTTAATTGATGATACAACTACATAATTAACTCACCATAGGTTGTGGAGACCTGATCCACCATCAGTAGTGACCATTAAGTCACCATAGCTTGTTAGATCAACACTATATTCATTAATCACCATCGGATATCAAACTAATATCACCATTGATTGATAGCATCATTACAATACTTAATTATTAATCACTAAGCTTATAATTAGGCCAACATCTGACCTAAGGGTGAACATCAGTTGACACCCTTGATCACCACCATCAGTTGTCATGAAGACAACACTATCGGTTGTTGCAATGGTACCACCATTTAGTCACATGTTTATAGAAGAAATCAACTTTAAACCCTAAAATTGGCCATTAGTTAATAGGTGTTTAGCACCATTGGTTGTCAAAACAACCTGATCCAAGTCATATTATACCTTAAGAATAACATAAATATGAATACAGGTTCATCTAGAACTAAAATCATAACTAGGAACATTATAAAAATCGAAATCCAAGTCAAGCATAGCTTTTTAGTGCATGGAACATAATTTTCAAGCAAGAACATAAGCTAGAAAGCTTATGGTAAGCAATAAACCTGGAGAACGTTATAAAACTCACCTCTAATTAGAAGATAAACTCCCAAACATAAGAAAACACGAGAAGGTAGGGTAGAAAATCCAAGCATAATCTGTGAACTAGTCCATCTAGCACCTTTCTTCATCAAATGTGCAAACCCTAAGCATAAGGAGCAAGAAAGGTAGGGTTTTAGATCTTTAGAGAAATTTCTACCATTGAGAAGGAAGGTTACAACCTGTAGGAAGGTATAAGGAAGGAGAAGATTAAGATAAATAGATAAGTAAGGAAGAAAACAACTTGCCTTGGATGAAATCCCTAGAAGATGACCTTAGAAACCCTAGGTAGGGCTAGATGGAGCTCTAGGAGACCTTCTTCTCCAAAATGAGGTTGTCTTCTACCTTAGAGCACCTGGTTCTACAGAAAAATAGACTGGAGTCATTTATCCATGTTAGAGGAAAGATAAATAAAGAAAAGTTTCGTACTTGGGCAAGGAAGAGGTAAATATAGCCCATGGATAAGGATGGAAGCAAGCATGAGGTGTACAAGTAGCTTCCCCACGTGTCTGTGGCCTTAAACTATTTAGGATATACAAGAAGACACATAATAATCTGACACACCATCCATGGATAGCTTCTTAGCACTCATTTCTTGATTTTGCAAGCAAAGCAAATAAACCATTTGCTTGATAGCTCCTAAAGGTAGCTCATCCATAAAGGGGTAAACCCAAAAATACCCTTGAGGAAAACACTTCCAAACCAAGGTTCACCTAGGTTATCCATGGCTCAACAAGATCAATAATGATGAGATAACATCCAAAGAACATAATGCAAGTGATAAATTGCAAAGAAAACCTCTCAATTGGGTAAATTGTGGAAAAGTCCAAAATGTGCATAAAATTGCATAACTTGCACAAACAAGGTCCAAATTGGACCAAATTAGAAACTTAAGCTTATCACATGATACCAAAACTTATCACAAGTATATATTAGAGTTATAAGAATTAAATTATGGTAATTAACCTTGTTCAATGCTTTAAGAAAGGTTAGGGGTCTCACATCAATTCTATATGAGAGAGTTTAGATGATACTTATAGTCTCTAGAGTTGTCTAGAGATGTGATAAAGGTTAGTCTAGTAAGTAGCCTAGATAACCTAAAGTGGTGATGATGATGATGATGACAATGATAATGATGATGATGATGATGATTACAGTGTTGACGATGATGATGATGTTAACAACCACGTCAACGTTGATGATATGAGCTTGCTTCAACATTACCTATGTTCGTTTTTGGAAGGGTCAAGTATGCTTCAATGATATGAGATGAGTTTGACCATGCATGTGTAGATAAAACTATCACCTTGTATGATACATATGACTTAGTTGGTGTGCTAAATATAGCCAGTGGGTTGGCATGCTTGCTTGTGCCTAGTTTGGTACATGTTGAGATATGATATGTAAGATATGGTTTGGAACCAAAATAGATATCAACCTCTTTACAAATAAGGACCTCTGGAATAAGATATATGATAAGAGTGAACCATTTAGGTGAGTCAACATGACATGGGAGAAGGTCAAAGTACCTAACCTCCAAAATATATGAAATGTTGAAAAATATGAACAATGAAATACATGATAATGAGTCCCTACCTAGATTACTTCTAAGTATACGAGTTGAGTAACCTAGTGTGTGTTTCCCTTGAAAAGTTTGAACCCTATATTTCCTATGAAAAGAATCCAACCTTAGAGAAAGAGGAAATTGAATATATGATGTTTTGTATATAGGCGAGGGAGATTTCACAAGACCCTAATATGGTGTACATGATGTGTGATATCCATGATGAGCCTTGTACTCAGGTTAGTTGTAATATGCAAAGGAATCTAGTGGTTTCCCTTATTTTTGAAAGTCTAATAGAAATTTGTAGTTTCTCAGATGGTTTTGATTAGCATGTCTATATGCACGTATATAGGTTGTAGCATGAGAGGCTTGAGCTTGTGGAGCTCCCTTGAAATACAAGTGAGATAATTATGAAACCTCAGTGTTCATGATAATATTGTTCCTCAAATGATATTTTATGCATGAAATATATCACCTAAGTTAAAATTTGATACATGTACAATAATTCACTCCCTTAAGCAAGACCTAAGTTGAAAGCCATACCACACATGAAAGATGTATGTTTGAAATCATGAACTTGATACGATGATGCCTTGATATCTTAGCTTGAATAATTATGTCTCACATGCCTAATCTAATGCCCAAATGAAAGATAATAAACTCAATATTTTGATGCCCTTGTGGCCTTAAATAGAATAACATGATGAATAAATTGCTAAATTTTGGAACTAATGAGGGATAATGAACAAAATTAGCAATCAGTAGAATAAGTTGGGGAATACTAACCAATGCAAGAAAATTGTACTTGAATAAAATACAAAGGTGATGATATCCCTAATTGAATTTCATGATAATGAGTATTATAGTCTAGTTTTTGATATAACACCTTGGTATTGTTGAGATAGTGGATAAAAACCCTAATGTACTGGTTAGGAGAGATGTGAAAACCCTAATGTAAAAATGTTGTCATAGTATGGTGGAATACCAATTAATATGTATAATAGGGGATGGTTACACGCATAATGATGATAATCTAAGTGCTCTCCTAGTGGTGGATGCCTTGACACCTTGTTTTTATGGTTCAAAATGATGAATATGGACTCTAAACTTTGATTGTATCTTGAACAAATTTCAAGGATGAAATTTTCATTAAGGAGGGAAGGATGTGACATACCAAATTTTCTCTCACCTCTATTGTACCCTTTCTCTCTCATAAAGTGGCCTTCTTACTTAGTTGAATATCAACTTCATAATTGAGTGTGGTGATACTCCAAATTGGTCACTTCATTGCTTAATTTTCACAAAACCTGACTTCAATTGCACTTTTGATTAATGTTTTGTGCCTTATTGAATAACGATCTTGAAACTATAATTGAACCTCATAACTATGATAGTCTTGCTCTCCAAGATATTTATTGTTGTAAAAGTTTCAATTTGAAATCTGATGAAATAAATTTCACCTCAATCTGACCTTCGAGGCTCAAGATATGAACTTGCAAAACTACCCTATATTTTCCCTTGTGTTATCTCCTTTTTTCCCTTGTTACCTTACTTGGGCCTGCCTATGGCCTCTTTGGGCCAGCCAGTGGCACGTGGCCCAGCTTCTAGCTCAATTTCTTTCTTCTCCTCTCATAGACCCATTCAATTTTAGATAATTTTGACCTTTTGATCTTAAAGAGACACAGATTGGGGATGTATTCGCAGTGGCGAGGTCATCCCCTACCTCTATATGTATTGTAGCAGCTTCTATAGGAGGGAATTTTTTCAATAGACAATAGCCTTCGGTTCCCAACCACTTTAGATAATTGAGCCTCCTAAATGACTCATTTCACTTCACCCGCTCTTTTCACTCATTTTGTTCCCATCTCTTTCGTGCCCTAGAAACCCATTTCAGATCTTCCCACTCTAGCCGCAGCCATGGAAACCGCCCCCTTTGTCAAGGTGGGGTTTCCTCACCCAGTCCTCCATGGATCTCATGTTTGTTCCCATTAGATTCAAGCCTTCATGTTGGACCAAAATGTCGCCTTTCCTAGCCTCAGTGTTGTGTGTTTCTACCCCCTTTAGAGCAACACTAGTGAGCAGGAGCTTCGGCACCACCGAAGACTGGAATTATGGAAGTGGGCTCATGCATGATGTGCGCACTTTATACAGGCTTTTGCTCATTTTCACACACAAATTCAATCCATTTAGCTATCCATTTAACCTCTAATCATAGTTGACTTGCCATCTTTTTAGTTATTTTACTCGTAACATGTTTGTGATCGCAGGTACATGATTAAGATGATGAATGTGACCTAATCCAGCTCAAATCTGACCCATGTTGGATTCCTAAGGAGTTTACATGCTTAATAGAGATGATATTGAAGATTTTGAAGAGTACACAATGTGTGTTAATTACCATGTGTGTTAATTACCACACAATGTGCAAGTTTCCAGACAATTTTATCTACAACTGAAAAGCACAGACACACCATGTTGTTATTCATACACGACATTTTTTGTGCCATCAAAAAGCTATGTTTCCTAGTTCTATCATTTTATACGCCGTGTGTTAAATACCACACGCCGTGTCCAACCAAATCGAACTTGACTCAAGATTTCTTCAGGTTACAACAATGCGCTATGTGTCTCAGCAGACATGACGTGTCCCCCTTTGGTATGACAACTGATCATCAATTATACATAGCAACACGACGTGTTGAGTCTCAAAAACAAAGTGTTACATCTAGTTTCTACAAATTTGAAAAGCAACCACCACTCATTTCAAATACTAGAACACTGGGATGGGATGGTTATCTCTCATCATTTTGAAATACTTGATGACTAGAGGAAGTTGCAGAGTAAGAGAGAGGCGATTTTGGGGAAGAATAAGAAGTGGTTTCTTGGGAAAGAACCTCCATTCTTCATCATCTCTTCTCCTTTTCTTCTCCAAGGGTGCAACAGAGCTTCTCTACTCGAGCCAAGCTTCTCGAGAGGGAGGAAAGTCTGAGTTGGAGAAGCTGCAAGGGTGGAATTCAGTCCTCAAGTCGGAGTTTTACTCCTTCCACTTCACTCTTTGGGTTCTCTTAGTGTTTCTTCTCTATAATCATGGAAAACTCTAAAAATTGTGACATGTGCTTGTGTTTCTACATAATGTGCTAGTAGAACTCTCTTTCTTGGGCATGGGAGACTAAATCCCAAGCTATTACTAATGTGAACTCGAAATTTTTATCTAATGTTATTTGATCTTGCTTTTCTAAGAGTTTCTATGGTGCAATATTGCTTGTAATTTTTCCTTTCCATCAAACTTACTTTTTTTATGCTTCTTATGTGATTCAGGAGAATGTGTAGGGAAGTAGGGAGTAGATCTCTTTGAAAAGACCCTTGACCATGGGAGTTTCTTGGGTACATTGAGGATTCAAGGATGTATTTCAAATTTTTATATAGTAATGGTAGTGTTATGTCAAATTTGAACCGTCTCATATCACCGAGAGGTGTATGATGATGACAATCTCCTTTTAAAGATAATTGAGATGTTAATTTGTTGTTGCATATGAGCAATGTTATGGAAGTGAAATCCCATGACCAGGATCTCCTATAATCTAATCTAAATCCTCTTAGATTAACTCTTGTTCTTTAAATTTCTAGTTAGTTGATCATAATCATAAATCAACTATTACAATCTGACTATTAAAGGTTAACAATTTTGTACCTAGCTAGCCTAGCTCTCTATGGTTTGACGTCGACTACAATTGATCTTGTATACTTATGGGTGATAGAAAAGTTAAGAAAAGCAATTAAAACTCTCGTCTTTGGCAATCAACAAATTTTTGGCGCCATTGTCGGGGAGAAACGATAATATTTAGTTAGAGTAAAAGTGCTAACTAGTATTTGAGACTAAGTCATCATTTTCCATTTTTCATATTGTCATACCCTTTTAGTCTTGCAATTCTCACTTAACTATTACTTTTGTAGGTTGCATGCATTATTCTAAGAGGGGTCTTGAGACATCCATCTTTGTAGACCCAGAAATCGAGCAAACTTTTTTGCAGCCAAAGAAGAGCAAAGAAGGGTGATAACTCTTCAAGCTTGGAGGAATCACAACTGCCATCACCTCATTCAACACATTAACCACCACCTTCACCCAAGAACCATAAAGAACTAGACATGGGGGACAACCACCCACTTAAAGAATTTTTTGTACTATCTACCATCAATATTTTTGGATCCATTGATCATCCAACTATTGAGGCCAATGATTTCTCTATTACCCTCACAATTATGCAGATGATCCAGCAAAACCAGTTTGGAGGAACTCTTATGGAAGATCTGAATTTCACATAGCTGAGTTTTTGCAGTACATGAACTCCTATAAGATTAATGGTGTTCTAGCTGAAGGAGTACATCTACTCCTATTCCCGTTCACACTATAAGACCAAGACAAGGTGTGGCTTTCCTCTTTTCCCAAGCAATCTATCAAGAGTTGGGACGAGCTATTGAATGCTTTTCTTACCAAGTACTTTCCTCCTACCAAGACATCTCAACTGAGGATCCAACTAACCAACTTCAAGCAACAAGAATGTGAAACACTCGATGATACATGGGAGAGATTTAAGGACATGCAAAGGCTTTGTCCTCACCATGGTTTGACAAATTAGTTTCTATTACAAACCTTCTACAATAGGTTATTCTACAACGTTCGTATGTCTGTAAATACAACTGCTAATGGATCACTGATGAACAAATTATATAGAGAGGCATATGACATCATAGAGGATATGGAACTCAATTATTATCAGTGAAGTTTGGAAAGAACTAGCCATCCCTACTCATCAAGTGACAGTACTGAGAAGTCAAGTGGGAAACACATCGTTTATACAATTGATCTAATTGCATCCAAGTTAGATGCTTTGACATAGAAGTTTGAAAATTTGACTGCACACTCTTTCCAAATAGTTGAGCAAGTATGTGAAGCATGTAGAGCCCCATATCATGACTCTTATTCTTGTTTTGGCCCACAAATGAATGTCAGAGAGGCACCAGAGCAAGCCAATGCAGTAGGGAGTTTTTCTAACAAGCATCAATACAATCCCTAATCCAACACCTATAACCCAGGATGGAGAGACTATCCAATTTTCTCTTATAAAAACAACAATCCTCATATTCAGCAATCAAATCAACATCAGCAAAACCAAGGCTAGAATCATCAACAACAAATGAGAAACACCAGCCCATAAACAATAACCAATTGTTGGGATTCAACAACAACAGAAACTACAATCACCCTCAACCTAAGTCAACTTTAGAAATGATGCTTGAGACTTTTGTGTCAATATAGATTCAGTAAAAGGATGATTTTCATGCACATGGGTTACTCTTGAAGGATTCTATCACTCAACTCTCTTCCATGGTAGATGACAATGCTACTCACATGAAGATGCTAGAAAACCAGATTGTCCAGGAAGATTTAGCAAATCAAAGAGCCTTTTCCAGTGAATTGCCAAATCAATCGGAGATGAACCCCCATGAATGTAAGTCCATCACCCTGAGGAGTGGAAACATAGTTGAAAGACCCTCACTGATAGATGAGAAGATAGTTGAAGATGATAAAGAATTTGATGTTGAGAAAGATTAAAAGAAGAAAGGTACATTGAAGAGAAACCATCTTACAAGCCTATTGTCCCTTTTCCTCAAAGGTTTGCATGCCAGAAACAAGAAGGAAAGTTTCATAGATTCATGGACATTCTCAAAAAACTGCATGTCAACCTTCTGTTAGCAAAATTTAAGTGTTGAAATGCCTACCTATGCAAAGTTCCTAAAAGGCCTCTTAACTAAGAGGAGAGGGATAGATCAAGCGGAAACTATCATGATATCTAAAAGGATGAGTTTCATCATTCAAAATAGATTACCAGAGAAACTTGATGATCAAGGTGCCTTCACATTGCCATGCAAGTGTGGTGGCACAACATTTGGTAAGGGTTTAGATGACCTTGGAACCAGCATAAGCCTTATTCTATTTACATTGTGGGAGCAGCTTGATATTAGAGACTTGAATCCAACCAAAATGGCCATCCAATTGGAAGAGCAAACCATAAAGTATCTAAGAAGAATTGTTAAAGATGTGTTCATTCAAATAGGCAAGTTCTTCATCCCTTGTGATTTTGTTGTGATTGATATGAATAAAATTCCATCCAATCCCATTCTCTTTTGAAGACCCTTCCTCTGCATAGCTATTTGCATAGTCTATGGATGGGAAGGCAAGATCACTCCTAGAGTAGGAGGGGTGATAATGGAGTTCTCTATTCTAGATGCAATGAAAGCCCCAACAAAGATGGAGAATTTCTTCTGGGTAGATTATATTGACAAATTTCTTGAGGAAGACAAATATTTTTTTTATTTCCTTATTGAATATTGTGATGAAAGCAAGTTGGATACCACCATGTCCACATAAAAATTGGATGTTGTTTCTAGTACCACACCACCTCCATCTCACGAAGATACTTCACCATTGAAAGATATCTCTAGCAAGCTCACCAAGGAGAACAAGGTATAACTCCAAACCCCTTCACCGGGGTTAAGGTATGCTTTTCTTGACCCAAATTCCTTCTTTTGTCATCATAAATGTTGCTTAGATGATGAACAAGAAGTCAAATTGATAAATAAATTGTGTTTACATAACGAAATATGTTATTCAATCGACAACTTGAAAGGCATCAAACCCTCCATTTTCATGCACAGAATTAATCTAGAGAAAGATGGCAAACCTTGTATGGAACTTCCTATATTTTTAAATTAGAACATGCTTGAGGTTTCTAAAAAGGAAATCTTCAAGTTAAAATATGTAGGAATCATTTATCCTATTAGTGACAGCTCCTGGGTGAGTGCTATTCACATTGTACCCAAAAAGTGGGGTTCAACTATCATCAAATGGGACAATGATGATCTGATTCAAACCATTGTGCATGTGTAAAGATTATAGGATATTTAACATAGAAATCCATAAAGAGAACCTTCCATTGCCTTTCATTGATTTAATGTGTGAGAGACCAACTAATCATTCTTATTTTATTATCTTGACGGATGTTCGAGATTTTTTCAAATACCAATTTATCTTATAGATTAGGAAAAGATGACTTTTACATGCACTTATGGTACCTACACCTATAGACACATGACATTAGGTCTTTGCAATGCACCGTCGACTTTTCAACATTGCATGATGGCTGTCTTGTCAGATTTATTGAATGAACAATGGAAGATTTTATGGATGATTTCAATGTCTATGGGAACTCTTTTGATGATTGTCTATCTAATTTATCTAAAGCCCTTGAGTGCTATAAAAAAGTTAACCTAGTATTGAACTGGTAGAAGTGCCATTTTATGGTACAATCTGGAGTAGTACTAGGCCATTTGATTTCCAACATAGGTATTGAAGTTGATAGGGAAAAAGTGGAAGCAATTGAGAAGATGTCAACTTCATCTAATGTCAAGGGCATCGGAAGTTTTCTTATCCATTTAGGTTTCGGTAGACGGTTCATCAAATACTCTTCCAAAATAGCAAAACCTCTATGTTTTTTCTTTGCCAAAGATGTTGAATTTGTTTTTGATGAAGAATGTCAAGCTGCTTTTAGAAAACTCAATAATGCACTAATATTAGATCCCATAATTCATCCACTAGATTGGGATGCACCGTTCAAACTGATGTGTGAAGCGAGTGACTACACCATCAGTGCAGTCCTTGGCTAAATAAAAGACAACAAGTTGCATGATATCCACTATGCCAACAAGACACTTGATGAGGCCCAGATAAAATATGCCACAACCGAGAAAGAGATGCTAGACATAGTATCTTCCTTCAAAAACTTTCATTGGTATCTAGTAGGTTCCAAAGTTTTTGTCTAGACTTAGCATGCAACCATCAAGTACTTGTTGAATAACAAAGATGCCAAGTCGGGTCTAATTTACTAGATATTGTTTCTCTAAGAATTCAATCGTGAAACAAAGGATAAGAAAGGAACTAAGAACAATGCCATTAATCATCTATCTAGGGTGACCTTAGATTCAAAGGACATAATGTGAATTGATGATTACCTACCCGTTGAAAGACTATATGTCATTGATGCAATGCAAGCACTCTGGTTTGCTAACATAGAAAAGTTTCTTACCACAGGACACCTTCAACTTGATCTTACCTGCCAGCAAAAGAAGAAACTTTTACATAACGTCAAATTCTACTATGGGGATGATCCAATGTTGTTCAAACAAGGAACCAATGGACGGATTTTCTGATGTGTAGCTAAAGAGTAGATACCAAGTATCATTTTGGGTTGCCATTCTTCTTCTTACATAGGTCACTTTAGAGGAGAGAAAATAGCTACCAAGATCCTTCAAACTGGATTCTATTGGTCTACCTTGTCTTGAGATGTTCATGCTTATGTCAAGGCATGTGAAAAATGTTAAAGGATAGGTGGGATATCAAAGCGAGATGAGATGCCTCTCAACTCCAACTTGGAGATTGAAGTGTTTGACGTATGGGGCATCAATTACATAGGCCCTTTCCCATCCCCCTATGGTTACAAGTACATATTGTTTGCCTGTTATTATGTCTCAAAATGGGTAGATGTTATTCCTATCCAAGCCATGGATGCAAAGTCTATGCTCAAGTTGTTCTAGAAGATTATCTTTCCCCACTTTGGAGTTCCAAGGGCCGTTATCTTAGATGGAGGGACACATTTCAATGAGAAACAATTCAATAATTGAAACAAAAAAAACAAATCAATAATCTTCTCTCCAAATATGGGGTGATACATAAAATCTCTACCCCTACCACCCCAAACAACTGGACAGGTTGAAATGTAAAATAGATAGATGAAGAACATTGTAGATTAGATGGTTTCCAGATCAAGGAAGGATTGGGAACTCAAGCTAGATGATGCTCTTTGGGCATTACATGCATCCTACAAGACTTCCTTTTAGACCGCACCATTCTGGCTTATCTATGGCAAGTCTTGCCATATTCCCTTGGAGTTGGAGTATAAAGTTCAATGGGCAATCAAATTCCAAAATTTTGACATGAAGAAAGAAGGTGTGAAATGGTTGTTGCAACTCCAAGAGCTTGAGGAGCTTAGACTAGACACAAATGAGAATACAAAGATCTATAAAGAGAGGACAAAGGCATGGCATGATAAGAATATCAGGAGAAGAAATTTTGTTGAAGGAGATCAGGTGCTATTGTTCAACTCAAGATTGAAACTCTTCCCAGGGAATCTTAGATCCAAGTGGTCTGGACCCTTCTTAGTCTTAAAGGTTTTTCCATATGGAGCAATAGAATTGCAAGGCAAGCAATCCACTTTCAAAGTTAATGGACAACAATGCAAGCTATACACTAAAGGAGAGAAGATTAACTAGGGAGCCTCTTGCTCCCTCTCAGATGCATGATTTCAAAAGTTGAAGAGTCTCACACCAGGCTCGAAATAGAGGATCTTGTGGGAGTTGACCCCAAATTTAGGATAGATTTCACATCACTCATTAGCTCAAGAAATTTCTCTTTCAAATAATGTTTCCATTGATGAATGTAATAATGTAGACCCTCATTACGTATATATTATCATCATTGTAGGTGCTATAGATAGATCAAGAAAAGATACTTGCTTTTGGGAGAAATTCAGTTGAACACAGAGTCTCCTTCATGGCATATGACCTATCACATCAATCAAAATAATTTGGAGAAAAGATATCTTTAGAACACGACATTCTCTCTTGGGTACACAAGGTGTAAAACTCTAGAATCAACTCACCCAATCATCTGGAATTAGACATGGTGTGCACTCAATCATGCACGATGTGTTAATGCTTGTGTTTCTTGCCCTCATTTTTCTGGTAACTTGCATAGAGTGTGATAAATAGCACAAGACGTGTTCCCATTCTTATTATAGGCATGAAATGGTCTCCAGAAAGTTACACGACATGTGCTAAATAGCACATGGTGTGTCACCTTCAACCTAAAGCTAGGAGAAAATATTTGAAATGAACGTGTTGACATGGCGTGTTTGGAAAAGTTAAAACTAGGGTTTAACCCCGAATTCAAACTCATCATCTTCATGGTTATTTGAGTGAGAGAGCATCGTCCTCCATGTAGTCCCTCGTCGTGTGACCTCCACATTGTGCATCCACTTGGAATCAAAGCAACCGTGTCCACCTTCCACGCCACTCATCCTAGCTAGATCTACAAGAAAGACTAGATGGAGGGCATCTCATGCCTCTTCTCTGAGCTTGACAAGAAATAACACTGTCGCTCACCCACTCTCCTCCAAGCCACAGACCTCACCACTGGTGGTGAGGTTGTTCCTCTCCATCTCTACCTCCAACCACTATCTCTACCTCCAACCACTATGAGAAGCCATGACGAATTGTAAGAGACACAGTGTAACCAGGGGCACGACACAAGGAGAAGATCATTCGTCATTGTAAACCTTGGAAATGCTATAATCACGCTAAACATGGTGTGCATAAGACAACACACAGTGTGTCTTCTCATTCATTTTCTCAGTTCAGCCACCTTCTCTAACACCAAGTGACACGTCATGCATAACATCATACATGCCATGTCCTCATGTACTGAAGCTCAATCCAGAGATCAATGGCACTCATTAAGTAAGCAACCAAGCACTAGAAATGGGAGAGATCCTCTTCTGCCACCACATTCATATCCTATATTGTGTTTAACGTCACCAAGTAAGAGGAAAATATTTATGAAATAATGATCACAAGAAGGGTTTTCCCAACTCCATTTGTCTATGAAGAAACTCTGGATGTTCTCAGCTTCAAGGAAGAAGTCTTGGAATTGCTTGGAGAATGGGGCTCAAGTACATCACTTACACAGTAAGCAAAACCTATCCCAGGCTTGCTAATGAATTTTTCACACTGTATGTTGAGGATGATCCTAAAAAGCCACATGAGTTTTTTGCTATTATCACATTTCGACTTCTCGGGTAAAATAATAGATTACTTTAAACAATTTTTTTAGTTCGTTGAATGTCATTGTGGTGGAGAAACATCATATGCTATGGCATTTAATAGTGATGAATTTTGGAGAGAGATCATTTATGATAATATGCATGAGGCTACTAGGACTAGGGAGATAAACATTCACAACCCTATCTTCTGCTATATTCACAGGAGCCTTAGCACCTATGTGTTTTCTAGGAAAGAAACACATGGAGTATGCGGGTTACATGATCTTTTCTTCTTGTGGGATATGCAACATAATTTCAAACTCAATGCTTGTTATTATATCCTCTATCGTTTCTTTGAGCTTAGATGAGCCAAATCAGATGATACTATGATTGGGGGACTGATTACTAGCATAGCCTGCAAAGTCAATGTCGAATTGACAAGTTTAGAGGTTGCCCCTATGGAGGAATTTTATTGATCTCAAGCTACTTATTTCATATAGCATAATTGGTAGAGATCCCAAAGTTGAAGACAAATTTAGACAATATTTTGTAGATCATCATGGGTATATCAAGCTCCTTGACCTTGAGGTTGTCACATTGAAAAATAAAGAAAATTAGAAGTTTAATTTTGATGATGAACCGCAATCTGGTGACCAAGTCGGTCCTTCTACTGACACTGCTACACCACCTCTACCCCCCTCGAATGGGACATAGACATAGTATTGTTGGATTATGTATGACATCCAACACCTTCATGGGTATATACAATACTAATTTGATCAACAAGATGCATGCTTCGAGATGATGATCCAATAGTACTTTGAGATGCATAACATATTCCAGAGGATGGATGCCCAGAACATCTCTCAAAACCACTATAGCATGCCTCCATTGCCTCCACCTCAAATTGAGTAGCCTCTTATAAACATCCCCAATGTTGACTATATGCACCAACATATTTTGAGTGGAGATGAGGGTCCTGACCTTTCATTTTGATTCACCATGGTAGATACTTGGTTCCTACCTTCATTAGTCTAATTGATGCAATGAGGACATTATAGATTTCAAGATTGGGGGGACCGACCAGTAGTGTAGTGTAGCATAGTTTTATTTCCCTTTTATTATAATTTTCTTAGTTTTTTTTTCAATTCTACTCTTCTTATGGAAAATCAAGTATGACATGAGGCTTATCTTTTGTATGTGGATTGAACTCCAATGCTTAACGTATTGTCCTCTTCTTTTGAGAAATAGCATTCGGAGAAATTATAAAAGGCATGCATTTATCAAATGAATCCTTTTGGCCATCAACAAGTGCTAAACTTTGGTTTATGCTTCTAGCCTGAACATTCATCTTTCACATCCTTGATTGCTTAAAACATGTAATGGTTTCAATTTTTGTGATTAAATCAACTTTACAACAACGTTTAGAATAGGGGATGTCGTTGTCAAGATCTTAGTACATTTTTTACCACTCTTTCAATGAAATTGTTTTAGAACAAATGAATGAAATCTAGCTAATGTTGCAATTTAGTTGGCTCTCCTATGTTATGGAAAATTTTTTAATTTTCTTTTGGCCTATTTCACCCTCATACCCCATAAAAGATGGCTAAACTACCCACATATCATCCTAGCCTAGTATAAGTCTGATATGGCCATGATGGTTAGGTGCTATGCTTTTAAAGAGGGTAAAATACCCCAATCGGCACACCACGTGTGCATAAGCTAACATTAGCAGTCGAATGTCAGAACTCGCAATCTGTTGTCATATCATTTTTAGGAAAAAAAGGAGAGTACAGCTAATATTGTTAATTTTAACTATGTTTTCATCATTTGCATTATTAATAGTTGAGAACTTGAGTTGCACATCCACTAATTGTTTGGCTAGGTCATCCAAATTATACTTAATGTTGCTTAATTTATTGATGCATTAAATCATGACCACCCCTCCTGAATAAAAATATCTTTCTTGGGTGCTTAACTTGAATTGATGGCTATGAGTACAAACTTGTTGATCATGGTTGGTTTGGTCTTATACACATCATTCATTTCATTTAATCCATGTATGAACTTGACAGTTTCTTCATATGTGTTTCTATGCTCTTTTAGCTTGAGGACAAGCAATAGTTCAAGCTTAGGGGGATTTAATATGCACAGTTTATACATACTTTTTTCTCATTTTCACACACAAATTTAGTCCATTTTTCTATCCATTTAGCCTCGAAACATACCTGACTTACCATCTTTTTAGTTGTTTTACTCGTTGCATGTTTGGGATTACAGGTACATGATTAAGATGATGAATGGGACATAATTCACCCCAAATCCAACCTCAGTTGGATCCTTAAGGAGTTTTCATACTTAGTAGAGATGATATTGAAGATTTTGAAGATTGCACAGCTTGTGTTAATTACCACACGGTGTACAAGTTTCCAGACAATTGAATCTAGAACTAAAAAGCATTGACACACCATGTTGCTATTCAGACACGGTGTGTACGTGCCATCAAAATCTATGTTTCCAAGTTATGTCATATTACACGTCGTGTGTTAATTACCGCACTCTATGTCCAACACGATTAGCCTTGACTCAAGATTTCTTTAGGTTACAACAACACGATGTGTGTCATAGCAGACATGGCAATTCCCCCTTCAGTATGGAAATTGATCATCAATTATACATAACAACACGGCATGTTGAGTCTCAAACACGACATGTTACATTTAGTTTATGCAATTTTTAAAAGCAACCATCCCTCATTTCAAATATGAAAATACTGGGATGGGGTGGTTATCTCTCATCATTTTGAAACACTTGATGGCAAGAGGAAGTTGTAGAGGAAGAGAGAGGAGAATTTGGGGAAGAAGAGGTTTCTTGTGAAAGAACCTCCATTCTTCATCATCTGTTCTCCTTTTCTTATCCAATGGTGTAGTAGAGCTTCTCTACTCCAACAAAACTTCTCCTAAGGGAAGAAAGTCTAATTTAGAATAGTTGCAAGGGTGGAATTTCATCCTAAAGATAGAGTTTTACTCCTTCCACTTTACTCTTTGGTTTCTTTTTGCTTTTCTTCTCTTTAATCATAGAAAACTCTAAAAATTGTGACGTGGTTGTTTTTCTACATAATGTGTGAGTAGAACTCTCTTTATTGGGTAGGTGAGACTAGATCCCATTCTATTACTCATGTGAACTCAAAATTTTCATCTAATGTTAGTCAATCTTTCTTTACCAAGAGTTTCTATGGTGTTATATTTCTTGTATGTTTTCTTAGCCATCAAACTTACTTATTTTATGCTTCTTATGTGATTTAGGAGAATGTGTAAGGAAGTAGGGAGTATATCTCTAGGCAATGAACCTTGACCTTGGGAGTGTCTTGGGTACATTGAGGATTCAAGGTTGTAGTTCAAATTTTGATATAGTCACGGAAGTGTTATGTCAAATATGAACTATGTCATACCACCAAGAGGTGTATGATGATGACAGCCTCCTTTGCAAGATAATTGACATGTTAATTTGTTGTTGTGTATGAGAAATAGTATGGAAGTGAAATCCCATGACTAAGATCTCCTATAATCTGATCTAAATCCTCTTAGTTTAACTCTTATTCTTTAAATTTTTAGTTAGTTGATCATAATCAAAACTCAACTATTGCAATCTGACTTAGATTGTTGAAAGTTAGAAACTTTGTGCCTAGCTAGTAGAGCACTTTGTGGTTCAGCCTTGACTACAATTCATCCTATATAATTGTGGGTGATTAATGAGTTGAGAAAAGTAGTTAAAACTTGCTTGTCTTTGGTAATCAATAGTGGGCTAGCAGTGACCATATATCATGGTCTAGGGTCAAAGCTTGGACCAGATTGAACGGTACTGCGCCACCCGCTAGCCCCCACATTTCCCCTCTATCGGTTCCTCTTTTGGAAGGCCCCACACACTGTGTATGGACAACTACTGGCCTTGACTTTTGGATCCTCTGTCGGTGAAGGGTGACTAGCAGCAACCAATGCCAGGTGCAAGTCGCTCCTGGTCACGGGAGACCATGGCACAACATCCATGCATTGTGATCTAGGCGCTTCATTGAGCATGGGCACAGGTGTACAAGGATAGCACTTTCCTAACCACTAGATCAAGGATCAAGGGCCTGGAGCCACCCTCAAAGCATATGGTAACACCCTAACATGTAACACTAAGTTTCTAGATGTAAATGTTGAAAAATACATAACTCACTCATCCCTTAGCCAAATCATGCAATATTATATATAAAATTGATCAACTTGAAGAGACCTGTGACATGCGAATATTTTTGGATCCCTAATCTTCTTCTAATTATCCATTTTTTCTTAATATGTGATTTTTGACTACTTTAACCATGTTTAATGCATAATCATGATAAAGTTGGGATTTTTTATGCACCCTTGCATCTCTAATCATCATATCAGTATATTTAATGTATTCTTAGTCTAATGCAGGTCCTAGTAATCTCTTTTTCCCTATAGTTAAGTCTAATACATTAATATGGTTTGTCATGAGACTTTAATGATGAACTAGGTTCTAGTTTTTTAATATTGCTATCTAATGACACCCAATGCTTAATATGTATGGAACTTAGTAACATGTGGCCCTTTCATAACACTGATTCAAATATGTGGTCTTTCTATGTTCTTGTATGGTCCTTATGTCATGATATGCATGGATGTGACACATGTATGACATAGAATGATTATGCTTTGATTAAATGATGTGTTCAACCTAGATTATGCACCCAACTACCTTAGATCCTTGAAATCAATATTTTTATGATGCCTTGAGACCATAATGTCTAAGATTCACCCCATGAATTGATTCTTAGTGGTAATGACCCTAAGTTCACTAGTGATGACCTAGTGTGGCACGAATGAGTTTCTTGTCTTTGTTGTGCCCAAATCATGATTTGGATCTATTTCTTATGTTCTGGACTCTAAAATCAGGATTTGACCTCATCTTTATGACCCCTTTCAATGTGTATGGTTCACCCAAGTCCCATGGTGAATCTGTAAACTATGTATATTGGAATGTGGATGTAATGATGAACCATGTGGATATAATGATGAACTATATGAGGCTAGACCTAGATGACCATATACCTATCCTTGAGATATGCTAATCTTGTCTTTACCTTGCTGATATAAATCAATTCCTATGCTTGGGCCTCTTAAATTGATGATCTAAGACCATTCTTGTCCCTTTGATGAGCCTTATGACCTTGTTATCTACGTAAGTGACATAATTTTGTAATGGTCATATAAAATGCATGGAACTTCGAAATGACCTAAAACTTGAACCCATCTTTATTATGGACCCTAGATAAATATACAATCACCAAACATGTAATTAAGAAACCTCAAACCTAACCTGGTTGAAACCCTAAAATGAATCTAATTAGGGCTAATGATGATAATATAATACCTATATGTAATCTTGTGCTTAATAAGTTTTGTCTTGTGGCTTGATGCTCAAGGATAAGTTAAGTTAAGAAACTCTGAATTAGGTATGGGCTTTAATAATTATATGATTATGGTTTTCTTGCTTGAAATGTGATACATGTGTATGCTTGCTCACTTGCTCAAATATTACCATGTAGTACTCTAGTATTGTATTCGATGTTTGCCTTGTGTTGCTTTTTTATAACTAGCAAACATAATATAGAAACTCCATTATACAAACTATGTGCACCTACCTATACTCTCGGGATAAGGACACAAGGCTAGGCATCTTACTTGAGTTGATAAGATAGAGTGGACCATGTTGATAAAAGGGTTACCTTCAAGTGATGTCCTTGTGGTTCCTCATGTATAAAAGGGTTTGATAATCTTGAGCACCCTTACGGGCCCTTCTGATGGGAAGTAGTCAAAGGCCTTATGATATATGATGTTGTTGGTATAATTGGAGTAAATTGATAAAAAAAACACGGGCTCTCGCTTTGCAAAATACTTAACGTATTTATTCTTATTTGTCTACTTGTACAACTCTTTTCAAATTATGCAAAGCTTATGTAAATGTATCTTTTAGCCATGTAATCAACACCTCATGTGTTGACCTATCTTGTTTCACGTATTATACTGATTTAGAGATGGCTAGAAGTTGATGGGCTTGGTATCCTATGGCAAGTGTATTTAGTTGTGAGATCCCTAGCGTACATGAGCAAACTTATACAATTTGACTATTGAATATGTAATTGTAATCTTGTAATAAAACATTGTTACTTAATAAATATTGTTGAATGTTGAGATTATGATTAATGCCTTTATCTTGTTATATGTTCATGTATGCTAATATCTATGCTTCCGCATTTGTACTTTGTTAATAACATGCTAGAGACAGACGCCTAGGTCTTGTCGTCATTGACTTTGTAGTCATTTAGAGTTAGTATATGGGTAATAAATAGTTTTATATCATTAGTAATATTGAGAATATATGACGTGACCCAAACCCACTAACCAAGGTTAGGTTTGTTAAAGAGGTATTACACTAACGATTCACTTTTAACAACTAACTAAAAAATAAGCCTTATTTTTTATTTAAAACCATTAAACCAAATACACTTCATGTTAATCAAAATGATAACAACTTATTTGTTTGAAACATGAAAGGTTACACCTTTACATAAAAGTAAGAGTTCTCACATATAATAAACCAAGTAAAACTTATTACAAACTGCTCTCATTTCTTGCTCTTTCATTCCCAGGATCCATAATCAGGATATGATACCACTTAAATAACTAACAATTCCTCTGGAGATCTCTACTAATTTACTCCTAATGGTAGCTAGCCTCTGACTTTTCCTGCAAGATGGATCTTTGCCTTAAAAATGTGTCAGTAGGTTGACGAGCTATTGGCTCAGTGCGTGGAAAATAAACAATAAATCATGATATTTTCTGTGTATTATTAGTAGAACCGAACATAGATAAATACAAGCATAGTAGTTTAAAACTATAAATCATTCAACATGGTAGTTGATCTAATAATTACTACAAAAAATAGATAAATAAAACCCATTCACTAATCTTTTAATCCATTTATTATTCCCAAGCCCCACATGAAGTGTAGAACAACATGTAGAAGTATCACAACAAGCTACAATCTCACTATACAAGACTTAGAGTAGACTTGGGACTCTAAATCTACTAACTAGATATCTGTTCTACAACGGGCCTCATCACGTCAAGCCTCAACGACTAATGGCAATGGTCAAATTATCAAGACTCCTCCCCTAAACCTCGATACTCATGAGGACAATCAAAGGACTTGTCTTAACTACCTATATCAATGGTACGACAAGGGCTAACCTACTGAGCAGTAACTGAACTGATTGAACTTTACTAGGTACCACTAGAATCTCTGATAAATGTTGGCTACCTCATTGTTTAAGGAGATTGTCTTATCTGGGCTTAGTTCCCCATATCCCTCCAGTATGCTCCTTATACTTCATCATGGACTCTACCATTCAACAAGCATGTTCTGTCCTTCACAGTGTAGACCTCTGTGATGGATCCTATGCTGCTCAAGACATTTAATGTCTAGAGATTCTTTATTTTCCACATATAATATATTTATCTTGATATTTCTACCTTTTCCTTGTACTTATAGTTTTCCTTTTCACTTGTTAAATTCTAATAAAGAATAATTCATTGGCTTCAATAAAGAATTCATTTTAACTAATAAACATAATAATAACCATAGTTAAAATTGTTCATTGAATTTCATATGCATCGACCATCACAACTATCAATCAAGGCACATAATTGTAACATAGGTACACTGAATTGTTTAACAGTTCAACTGAAATCACATATTCAAACTTTACAAATTTTAAATCATACATCAATAGACAAATAAATACATACAAATAAGTATTTACACTTGATTACTATAAGACTAGGGTTTCAATGTGATTTCCGCTTAATGGTATGTGTTCTATCTTACTAATCTCATGTATAAACTTGATATAGTTTGGAGCTTAATCTACACACTCATATTTTAACTCGGAACCTCAAAAACCAACTCTAAAAAACATATAAGAAGGTATACAAACTTAAAAGAATCATGTTGGAAGTAGACGATGAAGAACAAATGTCAAGAAAAGCCTTCAGTTTCTGAAATTGAGAATTTCACACAAGAGAACATCAAATGAAGAAGATATCTATTATTAGAACTACTTACCAAGACAAAGATAACTCGAAGTTATCAGTTTCCATCACTAATATATTTCTTCCTATGCTATCTTCCAAGATCGCCTCCACGATCTTCCTCCATTGCTTCTTTAGGGTATTCTAAAGAGAAGATAAACTAAAAATGAAGCTAACAAGCCAATGAACATCAAATTCCATCTAGTATTTATAGAGATCTAAGCTATTTGTGATTAGACAAGCTAGGGGAATTTACATGAACCGTCATAAGGCAAGCATTTAGTTTGGACAACCATCATTTGTCACCTTCGACCTGTCAGCCTTCAGTTGATGACTGTCATCACAACCATCAATTTTTAGAACCATCAGTCTATTCTATATTTGTTAAATGTTCATCACTTAGACCATCTAAAGATGGTTCATAGAAAAAATGTTTGGACGAAACTCCTACAAAACCATTTCCAGATGCTTTTCTACTGAACCACTAGTAGGCATCTTTCAAGAACAACCATCAGTTTGCACACAAGTAAAACCTTTGATTCTAAACCATCAGTTTTCTGAATGAGAGAAACATTCAATCTAGGGTTCCATCAAAACCTTCGATTTAAATCCATTGGATGTCAATCGATGGAATCTCTACTGATGTGTACAATGACAGTAACTTCTCCATTTCAATTCTAATTTGATTCATTCTTGTTTCTATGGATTCATAATTGAATTCTCTATACTTATATATTAAAAACATAACATTGTCTCTCATAAGGAATTTCAATTTAGTATTTTCTTTATTGATCGTTGAAACATGCTATTCACATATATGTTAATTTTTCTCATTAAAACATATTCCAAAATCAAATTTAAACTAAACTAAGAACAAAGCATCCAATATATTCAAAGCATATTTAAAGATATATTTAACTCTAAGATTATCTTCAATCCTTTATAACAATATGTTCTCGGAATGACTTTGGTTTGCCAATTCAAGATCAACTCCTCACTTGACGTTAGCAAACCCATAGTTCGGGTCAGGGTTCTATGCTCTTTCTCTTTTCAAGTGGCATGATGTATGTGTCAAGGCAGCAAAGAGTACAACTCCATTTTGTTCTTTTCCCTCCTCAATGATCAACCCTACCTCTAATACGAAGTTCATCTCAAATTTCCTATAAAAGGAAAGGATACTTTTTATACATATCTAACACTAAATCCTGTGTAGCTTCTTCTACGCCATGATTTTTCCAAAGAAATTTTACTAGGGATATCTAACTCTTTATAAGCTTTCTAATCCTCCCTTCTAGAATTTGTATAAGACATTCCACATTGGAAACATATTCCCTTAATTGTAGTAGTTTTGGATCTATGATCTTCTATATACTTGGATGACACGTGTTTGACTTGGATACATGAAACACATAATATAAGTTTGCTAGCTCAAGAGGCATCTCAAGTTTGTATGCAACTATTCCAACCCTTTGAATGATTGAGATAGGAACTTATATATCTAGGTGTTCATTTTCCTTGCTTACAAACTTCATTACACCTTTCCATGGTGAAACTTTCAAGTAAACTTTATTGAAAACATCATAATGAATCACTCTATGATGTTTCTCTGCATATATTTTCAGTTTGTCCTATGTAACTTCCAATTATTGTTTGATCATTGATATCTTTTCTGTTGTTTCTCCCACCAACTTTGGACCTAGAATCTATCTTTCTCCAACTTCATACCAATAAATAGGATATCTAAACTTATTCCATACAAAGTTTCATAAGAGATCATGTCTAAGCTAGAATGATAGCAATTGTTAAATGCAAACTCCATAATAATAAGGTGACTATTCCAAGTTTCACTAGACTATAATACACATGGTCTTAGTATGTCCTCAGGATTGAATTGCCCTCTCGAACGGTTCATTTGTCTGAGGATGAAATGTTTTAGAAGAATTCCAACCTATTCCCAAGGAACAATGTAGTTGATTCTAAAATCTAGATGTGAACTTGGGGTATCTCTCAGACATAATAGTGATTGGTATTACATGCAGTCTAACTATCTCATCTATATAGACTTTAGCTAGTTTGGGTGCATTCCAAGTTGACTTAATAGGGATAAAATGAGAAGGCTTTGTTATTCTATCTAGAATGACACATATTGAGTCCAACCATGTGACGTTCTAGGTAACACTACCGCAAAGTCCATGGTAATATGTTCCCACATCCACATTGGAATAGGGGAGTGGTTATAGGGTTTGTGCTAGTTTCTGGTGTTTATTCTTGACTTGTTGACAAACACCACTATGATACATACTTAGCTACTTCTCTCTTCAATCATGATCACCAATACAGTTCTTTGAGGTTATTATACATCTTAGAACTTCATGATGCATTGCATACATAGAAGAGTGGGCTTCCTCAAGAATATGCTTCCTTAAATCAGTGTTATCTAGCACACACAATCTATCTTAATGATACAATATTTTATCATATGAATATCTAAACTATGTCCTCTTTTCTTCTATCATGTCATGCACTATTTGCTTCAATTCACTATCATTTTGATGAATCTCTTTGATTTGGTCATAAAATGTAGGTCTAACTTACATCTGTGCAATCAACCTAGCTTGCTCTAACACACTCAAATATAAATTCATTTATCTAGTTTTGACCAGTGAATCTCTTTTTACATATGCCATCGAAAACATTTATGTAGGTGATGTAGACTTCCTACTTAGAGCATCTACCACAACATTGGACTTCCCAGGGTGGTTATCGATGGTAACATTACAATCTTTTATAAGCTCTAACCATCTATGTTGTCTCAAATTGAGATATTTTTGGGTGGAAATGAAATTTACACTCCTATGGTTAGTAAAGACCTAACATGATACACCATAGCGATAATGATAGCATGTCTTTAAGGCATGTACTACTTCTGCAAGCTCAAGATCATGAGTTGGATAGTTCTCCTCAGTCTTCTTGAGTTGTCTAGAAGCATAAGCTAGCACATTTCCTTCATACATAATTGCACATCCTAAACCTTTCCTGGGTGCATCACTATACACTACATATCCATTATCTTCCTCTTATAAAATTAAATCAGTGTTGTAGTTCACTTTTTCCTTTATATTTTGAAATCTTTTCTCAAATGTTTTAGACCAAAAAAAGGCATATCCTTTCTTATTTATTGTATAAGAGATGTAATGTGTGTCTTTTTCACACCAAATCACTAGGAGAATTCCTAGAGTTTAACCTTCTAAAAAGACAATCAAATTATTTCAAGCAATGAGTAAAACTTCTAGTTATAAGGTATCGATCCAACGGATGACAAAAGAGAGTTGAAAAATAAAACTAATCACGCGAACAAGAAGGAAAAATCCAATTTGTTGAGAGTTTGCTTATGGTAAAAGTGGGAAGTAAGAGTGCATAAATGAACTATTTAAGATCAATTGATGCAAGATGTTGGTTGTCTGGAGGACCACCACCAAAAACCACATTCCTATATTAACTTATCTGACTCCTTTTTTTAATGACAAAATTAGGAACTTGTGGATTTGTGTCCCATGGAAACACAATCACACAAAGGAGAGATATCTCTCAAACCCAAGGTATAATGTTTGAGGATCATCCTACCACCCAAAAAGATTCTGTCAGGTGATCGTGTGAAGAATATGTGATTCCCATTCTAATGTTCAATCCCATGGATCAGGTGATTGCATCACCATAGGTTATAACAAACAAGATAACTAGGTAAAAAAATCATTATCTCAATTAGGTGATCACATCAAAAGATCATGTGTTCGTTCTTATCAAGACCTGAGGTTTCAACATCCCCACAACAATATAATCTTTTTAACCCAAAAAATGTGAATCAGAAAGAAAAAGGGTCAAAAAAACTATCAGGAAATTGTGTCAAGAGATTATGTGTATGTTCTTTTTGGGGTCTGAGGGCTCAGTACCCCCACAAAAATATAATAAAATATCCAATGATCGAAGCAAAAATAGTTTGTGAACATCCTATCACTAAAATATTGGAGTCAATACAAATAATGTAGAGAATGTGATATGGGGCTACTCCCCATGCCCTAGAGGGTAACTACTCAGACATAATGTAAAAGAAAAAGATTCTAATATGAAAAATTGGATGCTTGAGGGAGAGATATCTAGGAAGAAGAGGTTATTTTTTCTCTGAAGTCTGCTTTCCTTTCAAACTGAGAAAGGAGGGGCGAAAATCCTAGAAATGAGGCTTTGTGGTTACGATGACTACTAGATTCAGACCATTGACTGATCAACTAGGAATACTATTTGATTGAATGGCGTTAATTTGCTGCAAAATAAAGTCACCCGACTTCAATGCATTGATGACTTTCCCATTTCTGGGGGTGAGTCAGTCAACTGGAAATTGTGTGTTGATCAACTGAATCAATTGATTGCTTGACTTCCAAGCTAGGGACGACATGATGCTTTGTCTCCAATGTATCCTAATCAACTAACCCATTTGTCTTTAATTGAACTTTGATGGTGAGTCAATCAACTAGGGAAATGAGTCTATTAAATGGAACTTTTTAGGAGCTGAAAATTATAGCTAATGAGCCAACCGCATTGGATGAGTGAGTCGGGCGACTAGGACGCTGGAATTGGTATTTGAAGCCTTTGATTCTTGGGTTTTTTAGGTTTTGAAGTGATTTGGATATTTCCTACAAAACCCATGTAAATCAAGTAAAAGCTCTAATTAAAGAAAGATGCGAAACTGAGATAATTGATGTTAAATTATATAATAGTCAATAAAATAAAGATCTAAAATATGAAAATTAAGGTGATGAGTTTGCACTAATCAAAATACTTCGGACTTAGATGTTGCACAACCCCAAGCATCATTGAGTTTAAAACACTGCCACATAATACTTTTTCCCATCATCCATATTTTTGAAAAAAAATTAATTCCGTCCATGTTATATGGCCAAGCAACCTTGACTTCTTCAATTCACAAAACAAAAATTTTTCATATTCCCTACTTCAAGCTTATTTCACAACTTGGTTCCATTTCATGAGCCTCAATAAAACATATTTTATATTCTCTTATATGGTACTCATGCATATTATTATGAGTTAATGCACAAGAATAGGGCTATTTTGATTGGTTTGTGTTTATGTATTTTTCCCCTAGGTATAATATAGAGTGAAACAAGGTATGGAAGAATGATCTCTCCTCTATTTTACATAAGATCTTTTTTATGTATGTATTGCAATTACATTGACCATATTTTTTTTCTTTTGTTCACATTGGCATCTTTTTTATGGTATGCCCTAATTAATTGCAAGGGGCATGGAAGAACTACAATGGGGAAGGGGGCCATCCCAAACTTATGTTTTTGTCACTTTGGCTTTCTAATTTGTATTTTTTCCTATTGTAGATGGAGATATAAGAAGGTGATAGAAGAAGTGTAGAACAGGTTGTTCTTTGTGCAATCATTTTTTTATTTAAGCACATTGGGAGTATCGTACGTTGTTTTCATCAATTCTAAGTTATGCAAAATCAAGAAAATTTTCAAGTGAATAAATAAATCTAGATTGGGAAGTAGTGTTTTTAATTCTATCAGTTCTCTAACACTTGCAATATTTTCCAATGAATGGTATTAAGTATGGTCTATAAATTATGTTACACAAGTAGTTTCACTATTCAAGGGTGTACATTGATAAACATGCATATCATTATGGACAAATAGATAAGGGTTGGATGATTAGATAAAGGCCAAAAATAAACAAAAGAAGTTTAAAAAAAATCTAAACTACATAACATAATGGAAAATGCTAAAAAGGGAAAATAGCTGGGTAGAGTATGTACATACCACCCACCTCCACCCTGAACTCAAAATTTTGCTTGTCTGAGTAAAACTTATGGAAGGGAGAAAATTGTGGTGATCACACTAGGGGACCTAGTAGCTCAAAGAATGTACAACAGAGGGAAATGTAAATGAAATTTGGAACGTTGATCAACAGAGCTTCATAGTGCACCCAATGATTGGGTGGTGTGGAAGCTCAAGGATCTTTCATATTTCCTTTTGCCTCATAGTCCCTTCAATAGGATCCATATTTCTTCCTTTAATAGTGAAGGATGGGTTGGAAATGTATGTGGATAGTGAGAGATTGACAAGTGCTAGGATGGTAGTACATGTAGTGTCCTTGGTGCAAGATATGTTGCAGATATTGCTCTGGTTTTCCCCCCTCATATTGACCTACATATATGAGAAATCGTGTCAATATAAAATGAGAAATTGGATTTAAATCAGTATCATAAACATTTTTCTCTACTAAAAAAATCATTCTTTCAACATTGTGGTCAAAATAATTAATGGGTTTCCTTGTTGATATAATATGTGGCTCAATTTCCTCTATGCAAGATGCTCCAAAGGTTTATGGGGAATTAAAATGGGAATATCATAAAACTCAAATACCTTAATCCTATGTCTCTGTAGACTCAGCGAACCTAGAGATCTGATACCACTAATTTGTGGCATACAACTCATAAAATAAGATTAACTATGCGGAAGAGTATTATTAACAGCGGAATGACTGAAAATCACAAAAAATTAAAACAATTTATCAAGAGATCCATTCAAAAGAAAACTCTTTCATTTAGAACCAAAGTAAAACATCACATCCTGGTTCATATATACATTACATGCATCATTGCACCTCGAGGCATACATGCACAAAATCTCAGATCGAAATGTCAAAATGCTAACTCCTAGGACCCGAGAGTACAGAGATGACTATAGGACTATCTACACAAAACTAGACCGACAATGTCTCCACCTGTTGGATCACTACTGTCCTTGTGACTGATGCTACTGCTCTTCTCCTGTAGAAGAGTTTCTGCCTTGTCGTCTGTGTCTACCTAAAAAAACATTGGATCCCACGGGGGTGAGACTATTATAAAAATTGCCCCAGCGGGAGATGTAACTCTCCACCTAAACATTGCCATTGCATTTTAATAGAAATAAACTGAACAGTGGAATAATATAAATCAATAGCAGGTGAATCAACATTTATACATATTAGAGAAACATTCTTATGCAAGTATTTCAATTATAACTTGATATCGCAGCATGTCTCATATTCAATATGGATTAAAGGTACATAAGTACATTTATGTATCAGGGACATACTAATCAATATGACATCAACCAGTGGTTCTCACATTTCAATCTTATGCAAATACACTACATGGCTAATTATATTTTTCAAATAGATTTAAGCTCTAAGGAGATGAGGTATACCGCTCATACTCCAACTGACCATTTCTAGAATCAAAATCGGTACCATAAATAGGTCAATGTAAGAGATGGTTTCCCATGACCTCCCACATCCTGGTCAGCACATGACTACAAGCAGGACAGTGTCGACTTCTCAAATAGCTTTCCAGGGTATACTGTAACTTCTCTATAGAGTTACAGCATCAACTGCACTCTCATCGGTAATTGAGAGCATTAATGTTTATCTCCATCGACCCGACATAAAATAACATTTGGGAGATTAATGATACATTCATCCCAACCATCGGGAGATTTAAGATACATCTATTCCGACACATGAAGGATTGAGAGGTCTAATGTTTACCTTCCCTCAATCTTTTCACCAGGACGTAAGGATATTTTTGCCCATTTACCCCCACATATTCAAAATATGTGAATTCTAGGAATTCCATAGAAAACCTATTTCACCATCATCAACTGCTGACGACGATGGATCTATGGTCAGAGAACTACATGAATAGATTTCACTTGATTAATTAAGTACATTTTCATATTATTTTAGCATCAGGCAAATTCTCAAACAAAACTTATTATGACAATGCTATAAAGAAACATGCATTGTTTTCATCAATTACTTAACAATCTTAAAAAGGCATTGGGGACTCAGTCCCTTATTTCAAAGCTGGGAATTCTCATTCCTTCACAATTGCATCGCCATAATCATATGGCCCTGGGTAATTAAACCCTTGATTCATCATTAAGCATTGTTACCACTTTTCCAGGTAACCTTCACCTTCAAGTCAATTGACTAAGGCAGACATGATACTTGCTATTACAAGTATCACACATGGTACTTGAGGCCCATTAACTCTCTTGTTACCTCTTACTAGGCAGAAAGGTATACTATGGCACTCACGACATAGTTACAATAGTGAATTAAACATCATAGCTCATACTTGGCCATGATCATTATTTCAATATACCTGCATGGTTAGCACAGATGATAACAGTGATATCAATTGCATATCAGAACCATGTACAACAGATGTGAATTCACTATTCATGGGTAACACCACTATTCCCTCACCAGGGTTAGGGTTTCCCATTTCATGTCACATGGGCATAAACATCCCATCGTCACATCAAAGATATGGTTTTATCACCATATTTCCCAAGATTAGGGTTTGTTAAGAAATACATAGTATCACCCTGGATTTGAGCTCCACAGAACATCAACATCAGGGTTTCTCATGAAACCATCCTCAGTTAGGGTTTCACATCAAAATTCACCCTATAAAGGATTTACATTTAATAATCCACCTTTAGGATTTACTATTCATCCCAATTAGGGTTTCATATTCCATCACGCATACTTAGGGTTTACTATTCATCCCAATTAGGGTTTCATATTCCATCACCCATAATTAGGGTTTACTATTCATCCCAATTAGGGTTTCATATTCCATCACCCATAATTAGGGTTTACTATTCATCCCAATTAGGTTTTTGGATCACATTACTCTTGATTAGGTCTATGCACATCATCACCCTGAATTAGGACTACATCCATACCTTGAATTAGGGTTTCAATTATAAATTGCCCTAGATTAGGGTTAAGGTTCAACAACCTTGTTAATTAGGGTTTTTGTTCATGATTAGGGTTTCATGATCTCTTCACTTAAGGATCATACCCTAAATCACCACATGAATCATAATCATGTATCAAATCCATGTTATCATCCTCTCAACTTGATTAGGTCATATCAAACCTTCAATCAAGTTCATACAGCTATGAATAACACAGTGTGCAAAGCCCTTGATCTTATGACAATTAGGGTTTCTTCCTTAATTGAAACTAATCCCTAGGTACTATTAGGGTTTTTACCTTTGTACCTTTATTGATTAACATTACTAACCATCATTGGATAATTGGAACCATCATTGCCTTCAATATCCAAGTGGTTGAACCACTAACAACCTCCATGCGGTTTTGAAGTTTCCACACCAAACGGTTTTGAAACCGTTTGCCACCAAATGGTTTTGAAACCATTTGACCCCAAACGGATTTGAAACCATTTTCCCCCAAACAGTTTCAAGACTGTTTGGGCCAAATCAGTCCCAAAACCGCAAGGGCTCACTAGGTCCATCATCAATTCAATTAATCTTCAATTGCATCATTGAATCGACTATTAGTTATTAAATTGAAAGAATCATCAATCCAAACCATTAGGTCATCATCCATGGGTCAAGGATCAACCACTAACCCACCAAATGGTTTTGAAACCATTTGGTCCCAAACGGTCTCAAGACCGTTTGACCCAAAAAAGTCTTGAAATTGTTGGGACCAATCAAGGATTCATCAATCAACTTGATTAGGGTTTCCAATTGAAGGATCGTGCACACATTGGATCAATCAATTGAGTCCACTTGATCATCATCCAACCTAAGATTAAGTTCAAACCTCAAATGGTCAACTAGACCAAACGGTCAACTCATCCATGTGGTTTGGAGTCTAGGGCACCAAACGGTTTGCAAACCGTTTGGTCCCAAACGGTTTGATGAAATTGTTTGGACCAAAGGTCCAAGACCGTTTGCTTTTGTTCTTTGATTAAGGTGTGTGCTTATGAACAGGTTATAAACTTCAACCTTTAAACTCACGGAACTACTGCCATTTTCCATGGAAACTCCATAAATTAAGCAAGGCTATTGCAATAATGACAAATAAAATCAATTGCAAGTAGAAATCGAATTCAAAGACAAAGATTAAGGGTTAAAGTTATATAACCCGCCTTAAAATCTGATCCCAAGCTTCAAGCTTCACGTCTCCAATGGTGTTTCAAACTCTAGCAACCTCCCAAGGTTGTTTCTCAAGCTTTTGGAGTGAAAGGATCGGCTGGGGTTGAAGATGGAGTGAAGAAATGAAGAAATCATGTATTGTTTTATGATTTTCACCATGAAATCAAGAAAAACGAAGGTCAAAGGCTTACCAACAGGTTGGGGACGTGCTCCCTGCCGTTCTTAGCTCTCTTGGTCGATTTTGCAAGCAAGGGGAAGAAAGGAATCGAAAAAGATCCTTAGGTGGGTTGGAAAAGGCTATTTTATAAGAAGATTGATGAAAGAGAAAATGTTTTATTAAAAATCAATTAATTCCAAAAATGGTACCACCTTTTCCTCCTTGGTTTTCTTGCATGCAAAGGAAACTAAAACCCACCGAACTCCCCTCCATTATCCATGGATTAAGGGAAAACAAATTAAGCACCTTAATCCATTATAATATTAATATATATTTTTGAGTGGAAATTCTTTTCCTTATAATAAGGTGAGTGGAATTTCACCTCCTTAAGATATTTTCGGTCCTTGCAAATCTCAAGAACGTCCACACACACATCTGAATTCCACCATTTTAATTTTGGTTGAAGGCCCTTCAATTATTTTATTTATTTTTGAATTAATGTTTCCATTATGCTTAAATCTTGATTATTTTAATATCAAGATTCTCTCTCCTTCAACTTAATTCAAATGAGGCGCCCCTCTCATTTTATTTGCTCCACATGATTCCAAGAAACATTATGGACTCTATTGAAGTGGTTATTTACATATTGCACCCTAGGTTTTGGGTAAATTGCACATTACACCAAAACTAGGTTTTCATGCACAAACATTGCTTTATCAGCTCTTTCTTGGAATTTAGGCTATCACAAGCCATACCTCTGCATCATCTTCATTCCCATGATTCTTTAACACATGAATAACATATTATCATGCACAATTTGCAAATAGACCCCTCAACTTGGGTAATTTTCACTTTAGTCCAAAATAGGCAAAATATTGATTTCAATAATATTCAAAAAGGACTAAAATTGTAATATAAGTTGCTCTTGAGACTTAATTACTTTTCAGAAGATAAGAGCATGAATATAATCACTTTTATTATGCAAAACACCTAGGGTTAATTCATAACCCAGGTCAGGGATGTTACAAGTTTATCCAACCCTTACAATGATTTCGTCCCCAAAATCATCAACAAAACATTAAGAGAAACGAGTAGGATATTTCCTCCTCATCTCATCCTCTAGTTCCCATGTAGCTTCTTCAATGCCACGGTGATTCTAGAGAATTTTTACAAGACTAATGTATTTCTTTTTCAAATTCTTGAATCTTCTGTCAAGAATTAACACAGGCCCTTCCACATTAGATATGTCATCATTTAGTTCTACTTCCACAGGTTGTAGAAATAATTCAATGTCAGGATGACACTTCCTCAACATAGAGATATGAAACACTGGGTGCAATCTATGCAACTCAGGTGGTAACTCCAGCTTATAGGCTACCTTTCCCATCTTCTCAATGATTGGATAAGGCCCCATCAATCTCGGAGCTAACTTCCCTTTCTTTCCAAATCTCAGGATACCTTTCCAAGGTGAAACCTTGAGGTACACCCTATCTCCGACTTGGAATTCTAATGGTCTACGACGCTTGTCAGCATATGATTTCTATCTATCCTGGGCTATTTTCAACTGTTGTTGTATGACTTTAATCTTCTCAGTTGTTTGTTGAACCAGCTCAGGACCCAAAAGTTGATATTCACCAGTCTCATACCAACATAGGGGAGATCTACAACGTCTACCATACAAAGCCTCATATGGTTCCATCTGTAAACTGTGTCGATAGTTGTTATTATAAGCAAACTCTATCAAGCTCAGATGTAGATCCCAACTCCCCACAAACTGAAGGACACATGCCCTAAGAAAGTCCTACAAGGTTTGTATTGTCCTCTCACACTGTCTATCTGTCTGAGGATGAAAAGTTGTACTAAACCTCAGATGAGTTCCCAAAGATTTATGAAGTTGTTCCCAATAACGACTCATAAACTGAGGACCTCTATCAAAAACTATTGTAACTGGGACCCTGTGCAAACACACTATCTCATCTATGTAGATTTGTGCAAGCTTCTCAGCTGTATAGGTTGTTTTGACAGGTAAGAAATGTGTTGCCTTTGTCAACCTATCAACTATTACCCAAATGAAATCATGACTTTTGGCTGTTCTAGGCAAACCAACCCCAAAATCCATAGTTACATGATCTCACTTCCACTGTGGTATAGGTAGAGGTTGCATTGTTCCTGCGGGCTTTTGATGTTCAGCTTTAACTTGCTGACACACCGGACACCGCATAACAAACTCAGCAACATCCTTCTTCAAACCAGGCCACCAATACATATCTTTTAATTTATGATACATCTTGGTGCTCCCTGGATCCATAGCATACATTGAAGAATGAGCCTCCTCTAGAACTAACTTTATTAAGTTGTCAACATCGGGTACTACCATCCTACCATGGTAACAGACTTCCTGATCATCAGAATCATGGAAACCTTCCCGTTTCTCACTACCATATTCTGACCTAATCTGGTGAATCATAGAATCAGTCTGTTGTGCTTCTTTGATCTGGTGTCTTAGAGTTGGTTTTATGTGCATCTCATCCAACAAACCGGCTAACAATGACATTTTAAGCTGTACATTGTCTTGCCTCAAGGATATAAACATATCTCTCTTAAAGCACACTAAGGAGTTTAGATGTGCTTTATCTAGGGCTGGTGTTGCTGGTTTTTACTTAGTGCATCAGCAACCACATTGGCCTTCCCTGGATGATAATCAATTGTATAATCGTAGTCTTTGATTAGCTCCATCCAGCGGCGTTGCCTCATGTTTAGCTCATGCTGAGAAAAGATGTACTTTAGGTTCTTATGGTCTGTGAAAATATGGAATGTTTATCCATAGAGATAATGTCTCCAGATCTTCAAGGCATGAACCACAGCAGCTAACTCCAGATCGTGTGTCAGATAATTCTTCTCATGTTTCTTAAGCTATCGAGAAGCAAAAGAAATCACTTGCTTATCCTACATCAACACACATCCTAAGCCATTCTTAGATGCATCACAGAACACTATGTATCCCTTTCCTTGCTCAGGTAACACCAGCATAGGTGCACATGTTAATCTTTCCTTCAGCAACTGGAAAGATTGTTGACACTTGTCATTCCAGACAAAAGGAATCTCCTTCCTTGTCAACTTAGTCAGGGGTAAATCTATTGAACTGAAGTTCTTAATGAACCTCCTGTAATAGCCAGCCAGTCCTAGGAAACTCCGTATCTTTTTCTGTGTCTTCGGTTGTTCCCATTGCAGGATAGATTCTACTTTCTTAGGATCAACACGAATACCTGAAGCAGATATTACGAGTCCAAGGAAAGAAACTTTTGGAAACCAGAACTCACATTTGCTAAACTTAGCATACAAATTATGCTCTCTTAGCAAAGTCAGAGCTTGGTGAAGATGTTGCTCATGTTGTTGAGCATCTCTACTATATATTAGTATGTCATCTATAAAGACGACAACATACTGATCCAGAAAAGGTCGAAAGATTCTATTCATGAGTTCCATAAATGCAGTTGGTGCATTAGTTAGTCCAAACTACATAATTTTGAACTCATAGTGACCATACCTGGTCCTAAAGGCAGACTTAGGTACGTCACCCTCTTTGATACGTAACTGATGGTATCCCCACCTCAGATCTATCTTAGAAAAGATAGTCGCACCACGCAATTGGTCAAACAAGTCATCAATCCTTGGTAAAGGATACTTGTTCTTTATAGTGACTTTGTTTAACTGTCTATAGTCAATGCATAACCGCATTGACCCATCCTTTTTTTTAACAAAAAGGACTGGAGAACCCCAGGGTGAAGTGCTCGGTCGGATAAAAACCTTCTCAAGCAACTCTTGTAGTTGTTTCTTGAGCTCTACCATCTCAGTAGGTGCCATCCTATACGGTGTTTGTGTTATTGGTTGTGTGCCCAGAATTAGATTAATCTCAAAATCTATCTCTCGAGGTGGAGGAACACCTGGAAGTTCTTCAGGAAATACATCTTCAAATTCCCTGACTACAGGAACTTCAGAAGGATGAGGGCTTTCCATTGTGGTATCAACCACATGGGCTAAGAATGCAAGGCATCCTTGTCTCATCAGCCTCTCAGCTACCATAGATGACACAAGACATGTCGAAAGAATCTTTCTATCTCCCTGAAAGATCCATGTGTCACCACCATCTGTGAACACAGCCTGCTTGGAATTACAATCCAAGACAACCTTATACTTCTCTAAGGTGTCCATTTCAAGGATTATATCAAAACCCTGCATCTCAAGTGGTATAAGATCCACTTGAATGCGGTGATCAGAAAAGAAAAGATTATAGGGAGAACACACTTCCCGTAATACTGCAGATCCCATCAAAGGTGTCTCCAACAACAAGCTATCTACTCTATGACTAACAATCATATTGCAGTCATCAATCACTTCTCGAGTGATAAAAGAGTGTGTAGCACCCGGATCTATTAACACAGATACAAAGCAGGATAAATACATATCAGAATAAAGCAGTTCCATCTAACCTGTCACAACCCGAGGGTTGACTACTGCTTCAGGTTGGTTAATACCATAGAACCAAGTTGTCATTTATTGTTGACCCTGTGCTCAATTGTTAGATGTCGAAGAACCTGCTTGGGACGTTGGTCCACGTCCTCTAGCACCACTACCAGACTATTGCCTCTGAGAGCCCTGATGACTCTGCCTCGGTTGCTGGGTCACACTCCTAACTTTCCTAGGATAGTCTCTCACCACATGTCCTTCTTTTCCACATCTATAACAGGTTATATTCCCCCTTGGTGGTCTGGGTGGTCCTGTTACTGACACAGAGGCTGAGCTATGAGCTCCCTTTAGTGGTAAACTACGGTTTCTACCCTTACTTGACATCCACTGCGTCTGGGTATTAAACCTTGGTGATGGTGTAGGCACAGAATACCTTGGTTTCTTGAAACTCACAACACTCAGTCCTTGACACTATGGGTATTCCTTCTTACCATTGGTCTGTCGCTTCTCAACTACAGACCTCTCTATACGACTTACAGATTCCACGAAAGTGGCAAACCTCTCTCGGTTCTCCAAAGCAGACATCAAAGTGGTTAATTCAGCGTTCAACCCCTTCTCGAACTGCTGAATTCTCTCCTCATCATTACATGCCATGTGCGGACAGAACTGCAGCAACTCCATGAACCTAGCCTCATACTTGCTAATGTTCATAGGCCCTTGTTTAATTCTCTCAAACTGGCATATCTTCTCATCTAGATACGTCTTGGGAAAGTATCTAGCGACAAATTCACGCCTGAATTCATCCCATCCAATCACAACTCCAGGTCTTTTGCCCTCCTCAATGGTCCACCAGTGGCCAGCACTCCCTTTGAGGAGATATACAGCATGTTTGACCCTCTCATCATCAGGAATCATGAGGATTCTGAAGGCTTTTTCCAACTCAGTCAACCATAGATCGGCATCTACTGGATCGGCTGTACCAGCATACTCTAAGGCCCCTACCGTCTTCAGCCGTTCAAAATTCTTGTCGGCACCATGTCTTTCATCATGGGGTGGTGCCCTGGGTGCATGTATTGGCATTATATCTGTCATGTGGGTCATAGCTGCCATAAACTGCTCGAACATAGCCTGGAAGGCTGGGTTCCCCATATCAACTGGGTTGAACTAGGGATGTTTAGGTATAGGTTCCTCCTTGTCCTGGTCTCTTGCATCACTTCTCGGTGCAGCAACACTACTCTCAACAGCGTGTTCTTCATGTGATCCAGACATCCTTAGTTCTTCTTCTCCTATATGAGCAGAAGACACTATCAGAAAAACTAGAAGACACTTAGAACAGACTCAACTATCTTAATCTTATGTCTCTATAGACTCAGCAAACCTAGAGCTCTGATACCACTAATTTGTGGCATACAACTCATAAAACAAGATTAACTATGCGGAAGCATATTATTAACAATGAAATTACTGAAAATCACTAAAAATTAAAACCATTTATCAAGAGATCCATTCACAGGAAAACTCTTTCATTTAGAACCAAAGTAAAACATTACATCCCAGTTCATATATACATTACATGCATCATTGCACCTCGAGGCATACATACACAAAATCTCAGATCAAAATGTCAAAACACTAACTCCTAGGACCTGAGAGTACAGAGACGACTATAGGACTATCTACACAAAACTAGACCGCCAATGTCTCCACCTGTTGGATCACTGCTATCCTTGTCACTGATGCTACTTCTCTTCTCCTGTAGAAGAGTTTCTGCCTTGTCGTCTGCGTCTACCTAAAAAAAACATTGGATCCCACGGGGGTGAGACAAATATAAAAATTGCCCCAGCGGGAGATATAACTCTCCGCCAAAATATTGTCATTGTAGTTTAATAGAAATAAACTGAACAGTGGCATAATATAAATCATTAGTAGGTGAATCAACATTTATACAGATTAGAGCAACATTCTTATGCAAGTTTTCAATTATAACTTGATATTGCATCATGTCTCATTTTCAATATGAATTAAAGGTACATAAGTACATTTATGTATCAGGGACATACTAAGCAATATGACATCAACCAGTGGTTCTCACATTTCAATCTTATGCAAATACACTACACGGTTGATTATATTTTTCAAATAGATTTAAGCTCTGAGGAGAAGAGGTATACCGCTCATACTCCAACCAACCATTTCTACAATCGAAACCGGTACCATAAATAGGTCAATGGAAGATCCGGTTTCCCATGACCTCCCACATCCTGGTCAGCACAGAACTACAAGAAGGACTGTGTCGACTTCTCAAATAGCTTTCCAGGGTATACTGGAACTTTGCTATAGAGTTACAGCGTCAACTGCACTCTCATCAATAATCGAGAGCATTAATGTTTATCTCCATCGACCCGACATAAAATAAAATTGGGAGATTAATGATGCATTCATCCCAACCATCAGGAGATTTAAGATACATCTATCCCGACACATGAAGGATTGAGATGTCTAATGTTTACCTTCCCTCAATCTCTTCACCAGGACATAAGGATATTTTCGCCCATTTACCCCCACATATTCAAAATATGTGAATTCCAGGAATTCCATAGAAAACCTATTTCACCATCACCAACTGCTGACGATGATGGATCTATGGTCAGAGCACTACATGAATAGATTTCACTTGATTAATTAAGTACATTTTCATATTCTTTTAGCATCAGGCAAATTCTCAAACAAAACTTATTATGACAATGCTATAAAGAAACATGCACTATTTTCATCAATTACTTAACAATCTTAAAAAGGCATTGGGGACTCAGTCGCTTATTTCAATGCTGGGAATTGTCATCCCTTCACAATTACATCACCATAATCATATGGCCCTGGGTAATTAAACCCTTGATTCATCATTAAGCATCGTTACTACTTTTCCAAGTAACCTTCACCTTCAGGTCAATTGACCAAGGCAGACATGATACTTGCTATTACAAGCATCACACATGGTACTTGAGGCCCATTAACTCTCTTGTTACCTCTTACTAGGAAGCAAGGTATATTGTGGCATTCAAGGCACATTTACAATAGTGAATTAAACATCATAGCTCATACCTGGACATGATCATTATTTCAATATACCTGCATGGTTAGCACAGATGATAACAGTGATATCAATTGCATATCAGAACCATGTACAACAAATGTGAATTCACTATTCATGGGTAACACCACTATTCCCTCACCATGGTTAGGGTTTCCCATTTCTTGTCACATGGGGATAAACATCCCATCATCACATCAAAGATATGGTTTTATCACCATATTGTCCAAGATTAGGGTTCGCTAAGAAATACATAGTATCACCTTAGATTTGAGCTCCACAGAACATCAACATTAGGGTTTCTCATGAAACCATCCTCAGTTAGGGTTTCACATCAAAATTCACCCTATAAAGGATTTACATTTAATAATCCACCTTTAGGGTTTACTATTCATCCCAATTAGGGTTTCATATTCCATCACCCATACTTAGGGTTTACTATTCATCCCAATTAGGGTTTCATATTCCATCACCCATAATTAGGGTTTACTATTCATCCCAATTAGGGTTTTGGATCACTTTACTCTTGATTAGATCTATGCACATCATCACCCTGAATTAGGACTACATCCATACCTTGAATTAGGGTTTCAATAATAAATTTCCCTGGATTAGGGTTAAGGTTCAACAACCTTGTTAATTAGGGTTTTTGTTCATGATTAGGGTTTCATGATCTCTTCACTTAAGGATCATACCCTAAATCACCACATGAATCATACTCATGTATCAAATCTATGTTATCATCCTCTCAACTTGATTAGGTCATATCAACCCTTCAATCAAGTTCATACAGCTATGAATGACACAGTGTACAAAGCCCTTGATCTTATGACCATTAGGGTTTCTTCCTTAATTGACACTGATCCCTAGGTAATATTAGGGTTTCTACCTTTTTACCTTTATTGATTAACATTACTAACCATCATTGGATAATTGGAACCATCATTGCCTTCAATATCTAAGTGGTTGAACCACCAACAACCTCCATGCGGTTTTGAAGTTTCAACACCAAACAGTTTTGAAACTATTTGCCCCCAAACGGTTTTGAAACTGTTTGACCCCAAACGGTTTTGAAACCATTTGCCCCCAAATGGTTTCAAGACCGTTTGGTCTCAAACGGTCTCAAGACCATTTGGGCCAAATCAGTCCCAAAACCGCAAGGGCTCACTAGGTCCATCATCAATTCAATTAATCTTCAATTGCATCATTGAATCGACTATTAGTTATTCAATTGAAGGAATCATCAATCCAAACCATTAGTTCATCATCCATTGGTAAAGGATCAACCATTAACCCACCAAACGGTTCTGAAACCGTTTGACCCAAAAAGTCTTGAAATTGTTGGGACCACTCAAGGATTCATCAATCAACTTGATTAGGGTTTCCAATTGAATGATCGTGCACACATTGGATCAATCAATTGAGTCCATTGGATCATCATCCAACCTATGATTAAGTTCAGACCTCAAATGGTCAACTAGACCAAACAGTCATCTCATCCATGCGGTTTGGAGTCTAGGGCACCAAACGGTTTGCAAACCGTTTGGTCCCAAACGGTTTGATGAAACCGTTTGGACCAAAGGTCCAAGACCATTTGCTTTTGTTCTTTGATTAAGGTGTGTGCTTATGAACAGGTTATCATCTTCGACCTTTAAATTCACGGAACTACTGCCATTTTTCGTGGCAACTCCATCAATTAAGCAAGGCTATTGCAATAATGACAATTAAATCAATTGCAAGTACAAATCAAATTCAAAGACAAAGATTAAGGGTTAAATTTATATAACCCACCTTAAAATATGATCCCAAGCTTCAAGATTCATGGCTCCAATGGTGGTTCAAGCTCTAGCAACCTCCCAAGGTCGTTTCTCAAGCTTTTGGGGTGAAAGGATCGGCTGGGGTTGAAGATGGAGTGAAGAAATGAAGAAATCATGTATTGTTTTATGATTTTCACCATGAAATCAAGAAAAACGAAGGTCAAAGGCTTACCAACAGGTGGGGGACGTAATCCCTGCTGTTCTTAGCTCTCTTGGTCGATTTTTAAAGCAAGGGGAAGAAAGGAATCGAAAAAGATCCTTAGGTGGGTTGGAAAAGGCTCTTTTATAAGAAGATTGATGAAAGAAAAAATATTTTATTAAAAATCAATTCATTCCAAAAATGGTACCACCTTTTCCTCCTTGGTTTTCTTGCATGCAAAGGAAAATCAAACCCACCGATCTCCCCTCCATTATCCATGGATTAAGGGAAAAGGAATTAAGCACCTTCATCCATTATAATATTAATATATAGTTTTGAGTGGAAATTCTTTTCCTTATAATAAGGTGAGTGGAATTTCACCTCCTTAAGATATTTTCGGTACTTTCAAAGCTCAAGTACGTCCACACACACATCTGAATTCCACCATTTTAATTTTGGTTTAAGGCCCTTCAATTATTTTATTTATTTTTGCATTAATGTTTCCATTATGCTTAAATCTTGATTATTTTAATATCAAGATTCTCTCTCCTTCAACTTAATTCAAATGAGGCACCCCTCTCATTTTATTTGCTCCACATGATTCCAAGAAACATTAGGGACTCTATTGAAGTGGTTATTTACATATTGCACCCTAGGTTTTGGGTAAATTGCACATTACACCAAAACTAGGTTTTCATGCACAAACATTGCTTTAACATCTCTTTCTTGGAATTCAGGCTATCACAAGCCATACCTCTTCATATTCTTCATTCCCATGATTCTTTAACACATGAAGAACATATTATCATGCACAATTTGCAAATAGACCCCTCAACTTGGGTAATTTGCACTTTAGTCCAAAACAGGCAAAATATTGATTTCAACAATATTCAAAAAGGACTAAAATTGTAATATAAGTTCCTCTTGAGCCTCAATTACTTTTAAAAAGATAAGAGCATGAATATAATCACTTTTATTAAGCAAAACACCTAGGGTTAATTCATAACCTAGGTCAGGGATGTTACATTAAGGCACTAGATATATCTACTGATTTATCATGGAAGGGTGGTGTTTCATAGTCCAGAAAGATTTCCACCCAAGCAGATTGGTCATTTATATCATCCAGATCTATGTCCATGATAGGAGGAGTTGTTGGACCTTCAGGATAAGGAAGACTCTCTTGTTGTGACTTTTCATATTCAACTAATAAAGCCTCAAACAGAAGGTTGATATCAATGTACTCATCACATGTTGGTTGTGACTCCTTAGTTTGTTTTATTTTGTTAGGATCCAAATAAATGACATAAACATGGGATCATCTCTGTCATTGTCGTAAAACTTATATTAGCTACTCTAACTTCTATCGGGAGCTCTTTGATTGGACCTCTACTAAAGTAGCTAACAAGGTTGTCATATTTCTATTATTTCATGTTTCTCTACTACTTTATATCCTTTCTAGGGCCTTAATCCGTTCCTCCTATGAGTTGTATATTGTCTACAATAAGTTTCATACCCCCTAAAATTTTTTTGGTTATCTTCACATACCCCCCATAACAATCTTGGTCATAACATTCCTCATATTGATATGTGTAGCATTGTTCCTCATAAGGGCCTTCATGAATTTGTGGATTGTTATTTTCCACTATGGTAGGAAGATTAAATATAACAAGGTGCCACTATAATATGAGGGGACACATTTGGACGATAATGTATGGATGTGATGATCATTGAATTGACATCGTGAACAATAATGTGTCGAAAACTCCATTTGAAAAGATTTTTTTGAAAGAAATAAATTACAAAAAGTATTGTAAGATAGAAAGAATGGAAAAAGATCTCAACTAGAAGAAATTAAAACCTAAAAATTATGAAAAGAAACCAAATTTATAAAACAAGTTAAGGATTTAACTAGACATTACAAAAGAACTAAAATTTATTGAGATAAGCTAAGAAATAATACACAAGACTATAATCTTAGAAAACAACTAGGAAAATAGTACTACCAGGATAGAAAGTATGTAGAAGGAGGAGATACATTACCAATATGGGTCTCAGTGGAAATGTTTGAAAATCAATTACAAAGATCTAAGATAATAAAAAAATAAAAAAAAATAATGGAACAAAACTAAGAATTAAAAAATAAGACAAAAATATTATAGAATAAAACTAAAATTACAAACAAACTAAAATTATAAAAATGAACTAGAAAGCAGTACTACCGGAATGGAAATTTTAGAGAAAGAGGAGTAGCACTATAGAATGGGACTAGGTAGGTGAAAAGAGAAAAAAAATAACATCTTAAGAAGCAAGGAATAAAATTATATAGAATAACTCTAAAAATTATGAAAAAGCTAAGAATGATTATATTTATGGAACAAAAGTTAAGATGAACAAATTAAAATATCAGAACAAACTAAAAATTATAAAACTAAACCAAAATTATAAATCAAAATGAAACAAGAAATCCTAAATACAAAAGTGACTGGGCTCAAAAAATTTCGTGTGTCATCCCTGACAACAAAGCCAAATTTGATGTTTTTTGTTTGCACATCAAATCACTACAAAAATTCCTAGTGTTTAACCTTCTAAAAAGGCAGCCGACTCATTGCAAGCATTGAGTCAACTTTCTAGTAGTAGGGTACCAAGGGATGGCAAAAGAGGGTCTAAATCCAAAACCAATTACGAGAAAAAAAAAGGGAAAATCCAGTTTGTTGAAAGTTTGATTATGCTAAGAATAGGAAGTAAGAATGAAAAAATAAACTATTTAAGATCAATTGATAAAAGATGTTGGGGTTCTAGAGGATAACCACCAAAAACACATTCCTACATTAACCAATTCAACTCCTTATTTTAATGACTAAATCAAGACTATGTGGGTGTTTATCCTATGGGAGCACAATCACACATAGGCCAGACTTCTCTCAAACTCGAGGTCACGACATTTGAGGATCCTCGTGTCAAGGAACTGTTCTTACCCCAATCCCAATCCCACTGCCTAGACAGTAGAAAAAGGATTGAAGCGCATGTACCTAAGTGGCCCAATAGGATCAATCACACTGGCATATACAATAAGAAATAAATAACTCAAAAATTGGATAATTAAAGAACAAACTAACCCAATATGGAGATATATCCGATTTATCTTTGTCATCAGAGTGTATAGTGAGGAAATGATCATATTTAGTATTCCATTTGTATTTCCTAAAATCGAGAAAATTAAGACACAATCATGCAATTGCATGGTATGCTGTCAAAATCAAGTAAAACACTTTATAAGAAAATAAGTATACTTGGCAGGACTTATATTCAAAAGAATAACAAGTAATTTGCAAAACCAACATTTATTAGACAAGTTTATCAAGCAATTCAACTTTTATTATGAGTTCCCATTATGCTGTAATTCAAGAAGCATGCTTATATATTTTGTGTGACTCTATTACCCCAATGCGACGGGGAAGGTCACTAGGCTCCTTCTCACCATAGGAACATAGGAGGCCAATGTACAAGTCCCACCTCCAACTGAGGGGGTTGTTGTACTCAGTATCAACATTATCAACATTATCAATATCATCATCATTATCAATATGCAGGCAGTCATAATGGGCGTGCAATTTATGTTTTCATACAGTCAAGAGATACATAAAAGTATCTTCATACAATCAAGGAGGAGTTATATAATATCATACCTTTCACCGATATTTCGAGTATAGCTCATGACTAATAGGTCGACCCTTCGAGTTAGATCCTAAAACATAATGTTTGGATCAAGGGTCAAGATCATGATATTTGCAAATCAAGTTTCAATATTCAAGATTAGGGTTACATTTTTCCTAGGTCAACCTTAGGGTTGGGTCATTCACTTATAATCAATCAATATTTCAATATGTCCAACATTATTTCAATTATCAAGTATTTTCAAGTGTGAATGACCTTCCAAGGTTTCTAGAATCATATGTGTTAACCCTAATATTATGATCATTATTCAAGTCATCATCAATTTCTAGATTATCATCATGGTAATTGGGAATCAAGATCAGATTGATGGGTCAAAACTACATCAAGTGTTTTGCAAGATTAGGATCAAGATTATTCATTATAAAGATTATAACCAAGATTGAATCCAGTAAAAAGATCTAGATCACTAATGATTCATTTTCAAGAGTAGATGATTCAAATATATCAGATATAGGTTAAAAGATAATCATTAGAGTCCAAATCTAAGGTTTCCAAAGATTAATCATGATTATGAGTCATTTGATAATTTAAATATGCAAAGGATCAAAGATCTAGATATATCAGTGATAAACATTCATAATCTAGTCTCAAAAGTATTTTTAAATGATCCATTAGATTTTTTTGGTCAAAATGGACTACTTGTTTATAATATTTGGAGCTAGGATGTATTTTCTATAATTAAAAAGAGATATGGGAATTTATTGCAATTTTGAGCATAGGGATATAATTACCTTAAAAGGAAAGTCGAGGATAAAAATAGATTGTTGATCTAGAGTTGGACGTCTATGATGGAATGCTTCCTTAACAGGTGAGTAGGTCCTGATTTCCAAGCTCAAGTCGTTGGATCGTGATCGGAGGGTTGTGACTCTTCACTAGCCCGACCCTTGGATTGGGATCTAGAGACTCATGGTCGTCATCCCAGCCCAGTCTTGATCTCCTTGAAGGTGACGATGCTACAACAAAGAGGGCTCGCCGGTGTGGAGTGGCTTCGGGAGAAGTAGTGGGCAAGGGAGGCTACGAGCAGGCCATCCCAGTCTGCCACCACCTCGCAAACTCGGTGGGAGCCAAAGGAAGGGGGAGGAGGTGCGAGGGCAAGATGCCCAATCGAGAAGGGCGGCATCACAGAAGGGGAAATAGAGAGAGAGCACATGATGGGAAGAGAAGGTGTTGGTCGAGTTCATGGGGGTAGGCCGAAGCTGATGGTGGGGTTTTTATAGCTAGATGGGGCTAGGTTTAGGGTTTTCCTAGGGCCGCAGCATCCATTGTGGCGGCCGTGAGAGCAAGCTCTCACAGTTGCTCTTGAAGCTAGTTGATTCAAGGGGAAAAGGGATGGCTGCGTTTGAATTTATGGGGGGAAGCATTCCAGTTTGATTGATTTTCGAAACGGGTCAAAAATGAGCCAAAAGCATGTGTCGGTCCCCTTGGCCTCCTCCTCGTTGATTGCGGGAGGTAGTCGATGACCTCTTGACCACTGGATCGGGACGCAATCTGCAGATTCCCAATCCAAGAGTCTAGGATCTCCCCTCCGCTGGAGGATAGGATCGCTGACTTGGAAATAGTCAGAAAAGAGCAAATAAAAGGGCTTTTTAGCATTAAACTTCAAAAAATCATAGAAAATAGTAGGAATGTCCAATTACAATGAAATTTGGTCCATAGCTTTAAAATAATGTGGAGAATATTTAAAAAAAGTAATAACCATATGATGAAGTTTGATGTATTAATTTGATTCTTTGAACAAAGCGATGATTAATTCTAATTTGAGGTGTGATTATGTGTATAAAATCCACATTGCTCACCATATTTCAAATTTGAGTACCACTATTGCTTATGAAACCAAGAAAACTAAGTTGGGACAAAGAGTGAGTTTAATTAGGGCAAAATAGTAATTTCATCAAGTATTGGTGAAAATCCACTTTGTCACATCCTTCCCTCCTTAGAAGGAATTTTGTCCCCAAAATTCAAAAATAACCTCAAAAATTGGGATTATTCAACCTAAGTCATTTCCTAAAATGTTGGGGTACCTTCAAATATCATGTCCTCAAATTTCAAGTAATCCAATAAACATAATTGGGATTCCATGTTCCATATCATAATCAACTTGGTACTAACACCATTTTCATCATCAAGCAATTGAGTATCAAGATCAATGCATATATTGTCCAAAGTCACTATACGAGTCACAAATATGGAAAGCATCCTATTGATCACAAATTTGGAGAGATCATATTTTAGGTCAAACAAATATAGTACTTGAATCAAGTATACAAGGTGACTTTCAATCCCAATATCTCAGGGTCCTAGACTCTACATTGGCCTAGGTGGGTTATACATCCCTGATTCATCATTTCAAGTCTACATCATTATTTCAATATCATGGTTTTCGAGCTCAATATCAATGGGAGGTCCCACCCTAGTCCTAGTGAGAGCTAAACCCTAAGTCATAAATCGAGAGGGTCAAAATAGTCATCATTTCAAAATTTATGTAATTATATAAGGACCATTTATGTAATTATAAAAACTAATATTGAAAATTGCACAACACTTTTTGTATCTTTCTTCTTATACAGTATCGATACCCAACATGTTGCTAGAGAGGTGGTATAGGTGGCCAATTTCCTATAATATGGTTGGGATATATAGAACCATCACCCACCACCCATTAGAATATAACATAATCTCTTAATTCCCCAACTTATAGGTCTGGAAAACTCGTGATCGTGTTTATTTTAATTTCAAACGACACAACTATAACAATGGAAAACTTCAAATGACATTCTAAAAGATAAGAAGGATATTGCTATAAGGAGATGCAATTTGTCCCAATATGAAAATATAGGGCAAATCTGTTCATTCCATACCCCAATGGTAAAAAGAAAACTATTATGGAGCATTAACTCTGGAATCTAAATAATATATTACATAATTATTCAACTCTAACCCTGAAATAATATTACAAATAATTCTCTCTAGAAATATTTTTCCACATAGGATATCTAAGAATCACTTTAAACCCAATGTGTTCCATGTTAAGGCTATCCATCTTATGTACATTTCCCTGAGACTCCTTCAAAGTGTATGAAGTGTCCAATCCAATCATAGATTTGGCCAACCTTTAAATTCATTTGATTAGCACCAATATAAAAAAGTAAGAGGTATAATTTCTCTCCTTAATGTGTCTTAACCATTTTTAAAGTGTGCTCCTAACCTACATAAGGTGTGTTTCAAATTACCAAGAATCCTAATAAGCCTAATGTTTTGCATTATCTACTATAACTAAAAAAGATACACAAGAGAATTCAAATTATAAACCCACATGCAGATCTTTGAATGATGTTTTAGGATGATATTGCAAAACAAATGAACATGTTAAACCCCCTTAGTTGTCCCCTCATGGTCTACAAGAATACCTACTATCCATCCAACCTATCTGGTCCTCTCCACTATGTTATGAGAACCCCCCACCACTATTCAACTTCAAGTATCACTATGTGGGTTGATACAAACTAACTACTTAAAATATGGGTCTTTTCATTCTCGTGTCTAGTTCAGATCATTTTTCATTCCATAAATCCTCTATGCTTTAATCCATCACTTATATTTTCATAGGTCTACCTTTCATTCAAACCCCAAAAATGTGAATTTCCTTCAACCAAGTTCTTGTAAGTTCCATATTACTTCCCTCATATCTAGTAATGTTCTTATTTACCCAAATATGTCACAAGATAATGATGGGAAAGAACTCACTAAATACTCTTAACCAATTGCTCATAACAACTGATGCACAACAATTTCTCAAAGTTGTGTGAAAACTAATACTAGTTATAAACACCTAGAATACATTATATATTTTGTCTCCATCTAAACCTTCCTACCTTCCTTTCCAGATAAGAAAGGTGATCCAAGATTCCTCTCTTCTTCCTTAAACAACTCATATTTTGATGCATAACTGACATGAAAATTCTTGATTCTAGAATACACGGCCTCAAACTCACAGACGATTGGCACCTCCTAGATACTCAAACTCCTTGCCTTGGTATCCACCACATGGGCTAAGAATGCTTTTCACCCTTGCCTCATCAACTTCTCTGCCACCATCACTGACACCAGACACGTCAGAAGAATCTTCCTATCTCCTTGGGAGATCCAAAAAACTTCACCATCAACAAATGTTTCCACATTCGAACTACAATCTAAGACCACATGATACTTCTCCAAGGCATCCATTCTAAGGATCACATCGAATCCATACATGTCAAGTGGTATGAGATCCACTTGAATGCTATTAGTCAATCTCTTACTCATCCTTTGGTCCAGGGTTTGTGATTCTGAGGATGAGAGAGATTTTTTGCAATCTTGTATATGATGTAAACTTGGTTTCAAAACTAGTTTTATATTTTTTCCAAGTACAATCCAATAGTTAGGTACAATTCTAGAAGTATATTATTACAAGCTAATTGTTGTATGCATACTCAATTAATCATGCCTATTTTCTTATCACATGTTTTCAGCAATAATTACTTTCCTAACTCCTTTAATCATTGATGTGGTTAAATGAATGTCGCACCTCTATAGTTAATTAGGAACATGTAAAGCTAATTAAACAATAAGAAAAACAGTTCATGTCCTTGATTCAATGTTCTGAGTGTTTGGAGATAATTGAACTATATGACTCTAAACTATGAGGAGAATGAAATAGAAATACTTTGAAGTTGATACTTGTGGATTTTTTATGGATATATATGTAGAAATGTTTTGTTGTAAAACACATAAAAACTACATTATTTGGCATCTATAGAGTTCTTTTATACATGGTTGAGGATATCGATTGTAAACTCTTAGTGGACTTTGGGGCTTAGAGAATGGCCTATAGAAAATAAGGGAGAAAATCATATGTATATCAAGTTTATTAATGATATGGAGAGCTCTGATTTTGTTTATTTTTCTTGGAGGTAACATTTTTGTGAGGGTGGATATTCAATGATTAAGGAGTGTCTATGGTTTCATATATGCTTAACACAATATAAATACAAATAATTTTCTAAACATATTTTGGGATCTTAGATTTTTAATTTGGCCTAATCGAAACCATGTCTATGAAAGAACATTAGTGAGGGTTTTATATTTATTGAAATAGTGACTCATTATGTAATGGTCAACTGAAATCAGGTTGTGGTATTTATGTCCTTTGAAACCTATATTTTTTCATGAGCATTGATTTGATCCATTGGTACACAAATGAGGGAAGACATCTCTAGATTAATTAATCATAAGCACAAAAAATGATTTGACAATATGACTTAACCAGAGTTTTCTTGGAATTGGAAGAGCAAGGATCACTAGATCATGATTTAATGATGGGACTCATGTTTAATCCTATGTAAAGGATGGAATGGAATCCCAAATTCCCTATTGGACCTACAATAGGGGCTAATGTCAATTTCATGCTTTAGTGAAATCTCAAACTTACTTGAAACTTTTCATAAATTGATCACATTACTCTCTACAAACTCCTCGCACTAATCTTAGTGGATATAAACCAAAAATATAGAAGTAAAATTAATTATGTGTGGTTTTCCTTCTTACAACTCAATTGCGGGGAAATGCAATAGGCATTGTCTGACCCTTGGTTATTTATTAACAGTGGTATTCTCCTATGAGACATTGTGAACCCTCTAATAACACAAATTTGGTGATGAAACTATCCAAGACCCCTATTTGACCTTTGTGGTGCAATGCAACATGGAGATGCCTATGTAGGAGATCAAGGTGCTTATAAGGGCAATTGGGTTATAGAGAGAAATCGCATAGTTTAAAAGAAGATTTTTAATTGGTGGCAGGATCTAAGGAATTCCATATACATCAAAGCTCATTTTTCGAATGGCATGGGTTGTGGAGAGGTCATCTCCCTCACCTCATGTCTTGAAGAAGTCATTATTTAAAACAATTCATTGAGGGTAAAAGAAAAATGTTACATTGATAGAGTGGTTGAGCATGATGATTCTATTAAGTGGTGGAAGGAAGACCAAAGGGAGAAATGTTTATTCGAAGAAACTATGATGTAGGGAGAAACTAGACTTGGTACAATTGCAATTTGTAGTGTCTTGTTGGCATCAACCAGGCATGTTGAAACCACAATTCATAGGTCCATATGTTGACTGAGAGCATGCACCAATATCTGAGAAGTAGTCTCATGGGAGTTTAGGCGATTGACTCGGTAAAGGAGTGTTGAAATAATAATGTAGTGACTATCTAAAATTTCTCATTGGTTGATAAGAAGAAAATTAATGGGAAATCATAATAAAACACAAATAAGGGCCTAACTCAAACCTAATGATATAAGAAACCTATTAGGAGTTGGTTTTATCCCTTATTTGATGATTCAGAACCCCAAATTAATTACAAACCAAGTATTAAATGTGGGGATTTATAATTTTTTAAGGATAATTTTAGGGTATAAGACTCAATACTGGATAAAAACCTCTATATTATAGTGTTAAATTTTATGAGGTAAGAGGGCAATCCACTTGAGAAACTAAATTTATAAAAGACATGATATATTTTCTATACTTTTTATGAGATATAGGATGTATGATTCATAAATTAATTTAGGTATTTATATCTATAATGAACATGTTTTATGAAAGGTTAGCAAATATCATTGTTTATATTAACCATATATTTATTGCATTATGACTAGATAAAACTTACAAAAAATCAAATTTTGTTTTGAAATTTCCTTCTTAAATTTAGATTCAAACACCAAATTGTAGGTCATGTACGTTATAAGTCCCAAACAAAAGGGTATATGAGTTGAGGCCTTGATACTATGTAGTAGGTCTTCAAAAAGAAACATAGACGGACACTTACATAAAATAAAAAGGAGATTAAAGAAGGGTTTGTCATTCATGATTTAAGAGACACTTCAATATTTTTACTTACGATATTACAAGATATTATATATTTTATTCATACTATGTGTATTGCAATACTCAACTCCACTTACTAATCATACATCGTTATTATTGCATGATTATATGTGGACATACGAAAGTGAGGAACAAAAAGGTAATTTTAATAGTGAATTCTTCTTTGGAGCTTGAGAACCTTGCACTTGTTGTATTCAATTTAAATATGATCCTTAGATTTAGAGTAAAATATATTTTCATACATGTACATTGATCCCCTTTCTAGGTTGGTTTTTTAAGAAAAATATACGAGCTATTCAATGTTTAGCTATGATGGATGTTTATATATAATTACAATGAATAATACATTCTTACTAAGGACCTTCTAAGTGTGATTGCAAATTTTTCTTGATCCATGCTTCCTTGTGATTGTTAATGGACTATACTAAGGCGTTTCTAACAAAAAATAATTTGCTGAAAAATAGTTTGACACCAAGTTGGAAAAGGAGTATTACATTATTTCCTTTCTATATGCTCCTTCAAACTAATGAAAGTGGCTTTAAGGTCAGACGTGTAGCATAAAAATTGATGTTGTCTTCTACCAAATGTAAGGGTCTATTTGATAGATAAATCAATGGGGCTTTCACTAATGGTTTTTTCTCAAGAAGTGCATCTTTTAGGATATTAGATACTTAAGAAGTGATCACTCCCTCCAGTGGCTTAGCGCATCTATTGTTGGCTAATGGTAGGTCTCTACATAAATTATATTATTTATTTGTTAACAGCATTAAATTTTTCCTCAATAGATTGATAGATAGAAGCAAGTTCTTATATGCTATACTCAAATAAAATGGTTGTAAACATTATTTTTCCATTAAAAGATACCTAAATTGACTAAGATGACACTTTATTTTGTTCTCCTTGACAACTATATGAACATGTAGAATGTCAAGAAAAATAGTCCTTGAACTCAAGGCATCTTGTATGGTCATGAAATTGTTCCCAAAGACAATGCATATAAATATTTTAGATTCTCAATAACGTGTAACCTAGTTTAAGGTATGTACATGTGGTGAGGTCTACTATAAATCTGGAAATTCTTTCAACGTGAATACCTTTTCTGTCACCAAAAACCGTGTTGCCTTTTTAAAAATTTTGAAGTAATAATGTAAGGAAATTAAAAAGGGAAAGCAAAAGGGTACGTTAGAAGAGAAAAACATCCCACACAAAGGAAGGGGGGAAGTGAGTAGAAAAGAATTGAAAACATAAGATAACTAGAGGATATCTGTACAAAAGAATCAGTTGATTAAAAAAAAAAAAACAATGGGAGCCTTAACATGAATATCTTACATGTGAAGTTCTTGTAAGTAGGCATGAATCTGAGGTGTAACATTTACATATAGTGGATCAGATAAGCAGATGATTTGGTTTCATCTTTAAGTTTCAAATCACTTTTCAAAAGTTTTTGTGTTCTTGGTCAAATTGGGTAGAAGTAAGGAACCTCTTTTAGATATATTCAATCTTACATGAGATTCTAAATGTAATATTTCATATTGATTGTGTTGATCGTCATTATATATTGAATGAGAGGAATAAGTGTATTTTCTTGATGAAGATTGATGGCATGGAGGAATTCTAACATACAAAAACTATATTTTAATTTGTATTTAATGTTTCTCAATTGTTCATAGTATTTCCTATGTAACTTTCATTCAAATGAAGTATGTCTCTGTGTTTCATTTCTTTGTACTTCAATTAGGCATGACAATGGTGTAGAAGTAAAAGACATTTCTAAGATACCGACACAACAATCCCAACCACATAATCATATACATTGGTGTAATATAATTTTTAATCTAACACATTATCATGGTGTGGTGTAATTAGGCTTTGACAAAAGAATCATAGTTGAAAGCACACCACAGTATTGAAGGTTGATTATAATAGAGTACCTATGACTTTTGCTTTTAAAATTGTGGAAAGATGATATGATGGGGAATCCCCTTTGAGTATGTTTTTCTTATTAATAGAAGGACAACCCCCTCTCCTATTAATAGGATAAGGGGGAAGTGTACAGACTCAAGAAAACCCCTAATGGTCCAAGATACAATTGGGCCCATATTACAAATATACCCAACAACTTAATTACTTAATTAAATAGACTCTCTAATACTCCCCCTCAAGCTGGATCTTGGGAAAATTCCAATCTAGTTTGTAAATGGAGTAAAGAAAAATAACAAAGATAGATCAAGCTCATACAAGGAAAATGTATTCCCCTCAATGTTACAATAAATCACTCAACCACTCAAATACTCCCTCTCAAGCAAACAATATCAAGGTGGGTAAGCAGGCAAGTAGTATGATCTTCTTGATGAGTGTGAAGTGGCATCTGGAGCAAAAGTAAACAACAATAGGTAGGCATCAGGTTCTTCATCGTAGTTGCTATCATCATGAAGTAAACCAGAGAGTGTTGGAACACGAGTAGATATTGTTGGTAACAAGAAGCAATAGTCAATGTGCATACAAAACATGGACAAGAAAATAGCCAACATGCACAAGGCACAGACAAGCCAGAGACTGTTAGCACATAGTAGTAGAAAGTAGATGGCATAGCTAGATAGAAGACCAGTGCATGAAGTATCAAATAGATAAAGGACCCCAGGATCCAATATGGATGAAACTCCATCATGTATATGTAAAATCATCAATAGAAATCTCCATCATCTTCTCGCATCATAAAGTTTCCATCACAGTAGTAGACGTCACAGTCCAACGGGTGTGGATCATAGTAGTATCGGTTTATGATGTGTGAGGGCATGGACAAAGAGTCAATGTGCACGCCAAGCATGGACCAATTGAGAGCCAACATGCAAATAAAGTATGGATAGCATATCATGCAAAATGACAAAGCAACAAATAAAATGTAGTAATCATAGCACAAGTAACTACAATGACGTCTCCAGTCAGAAAATCAATCAACATATAGAATAAGGAAGATGATAATTGCATTGCAACAGGCAAGATATTGATGAATAATTTTCTCAAGATATTCATAAGGAAAATAGATCAATAATTGCATATAAAAGTTCCACATAAAAGAAAAAGCAACATCACATAGTAGCATCAAAAATAGCAGTTAGAGTCCATACAAAAATAGAAGGATCCACATAGAAGCAAAAGGGACACCACATAGTAGCAACAAAAATAGCATGAAGATCCATAGAGTAGTAGAATGAAAATCATCATCTTATGTCATCCATCTCATCTCTTTTCACTACTCAATATCGTCTATTTTTTCCTTGAAGCCAACCACAAAAAGAATCAAGAGAATGGTTGGTGTGAAGAGTAAAAAACAATGGGGGATGTAGTGTTGTGTAGAAAATTATGTGGATGAGGCAACCAACAACTCAAGTCAATCTGCAACATGACCGGATTATATAGATCCAGATAGAAAATTAAGTGGATCTTTTTATGACCCAAAAATGATATCTAGGCCATGTATGTAGGTTAAAAAAATAGAATATTATTCTCATTAGGAACAATATGTATATGGGAGTATTACAAGTATTGAGGAGGTAGGCAGTATGTATTTAGGTCTAGAAAGGGTGGGGGTTAAAGAACAAAAGAAAATGAAAATTACAGGAAAATAAAAATAAGTGTTGTTGATAAGGATAACGATAGGGACTCATCATGTTTAGAAATCTCAAAAATGATGTAGTACACCAAGATGTAGTAGAAGTATCTTAGTGACACAGTGTGTTGTTTGGGGAGACATGTCGTGTAATGTAGAAGGTCAAAGCCAGTAGAAAAGCATGCGACATGCCATGTTTTAGGGGGATACCTTGTGTCAGTTGACGAATCTCATGGCAAAAGAGGGCAGTCGTAGGTGACACGTCATGTCTTCATGTAGATTTTGTGCAAGTCATGAACAAAATAGAACTCCAACAACATATGGTGTTAAACAAAGACATGTCATTTTAGCGGTGAAATAGCAGTGAAAACCCCAAGATAGAAACAAATTGTGGATAGATCCTTTCGAATCTCCACCATAGCAATGTAAGGACGATATATCCCCAATGTCAGCTGAAAAAGGAGATCCTTTTTCTGAGATTTCAGAGTAGATCTCAATGGTGCTAGTATGGGAGATGATGGCAGTGTAGATCATCAGAGATGTATATGATGCCAGTGTACATTTGTAGATGTGTAGATGATGACAGTGTAGTTTGGTCGTAGAGTAGATGAGATAGTTAATAGGGCAGAGGTGGTGGATCTAAATGCGACAAATAAAAACAACAACAAGATGAACTTTGATGAAGATGTTCCATGGATATGGCTCCTAGAAGAAGGGGTAGGAAATCCCTACAGTCATCTAATCAATGCCTAGGTGTGGCATCCACCCACAAGGGGAGGCAACTCTCCTTTACACTCTCTATCTCTCTCTCTCAGGATTAGAGGCAACACAGGAAAGTCTGCTTTGATACCATGTCAAAAGATGATATGTTGGAGAATTACCCTTGTGCATGTTTTCCTTGTTGATAGAAGGGAAGTGTTCATACTCAAGACAATCCCAAATGGGCCAAGACACAATTGGGTCCATAATATAAACAAACTCAACATGTTAATTAACTAATTAACTAGACTCTCTAAAAAATCATTATAATAATGTTTACTATGAATTTTAGTTTTCTTGGACTTAATGAAATATAAGTTTTATAAGAACACAAAAACTAATAGTTGTTGTTGTTTAGTATGAGGTATGTTATGTTTGTGTGAGAGTCATATCTTTTCCAAGTTATAGTCTATAAGGCACAATTTTATAATATCATGTGATGTGGTTAATTAAGGTTTTCTCAAGATGCAGATGTATCTTATAGTTTAAAATTTGTACATATAGTATGTAATTTTTGTTGCATTGGTGTGGCTATTGTTTGGTAAAAAAATTACCATATTTGTACCAAAAGCATCTCTACTTATAGTAGCTTGAGATGTTTATGTAATATATAATCGTACAACAAATCTAAATGTATCAACTGAAAGATTTTATACTATATAGTTACATGAGGAAAGATGAAGGGTGATTTTAAAGTTTCTAAGTTCTAAGCTTTGTAATGCTAGGAGTACTACCATGTTTAATCTAAATTTCTATAGTGTTGATCGTAACCCCAGTTTGATTTTTCTTTCTATAGGAGGGCAAGATGAATAAAAAACATCTTGAACTTCCTAACAAATATGAAGGGTGACTTAGGCCTTAGCCAAAGCCAAAGGCTGCCTAGTCCACTTATATTATATGACATGTGGAATATATTTGTAGGATGCACAAACTTCAGATTGCCAATGTGGTTCCTTATCACTTTTAGTTATTAGTTGTATCTCCTCATTTATATAACTAGCATGATGTTTTTGTACATAAAAGAAGATTTTTTCAAGCTTTGAAAAAGGGTTCAAATCTTGTGCCTGGAGTTTGTTTCCTATATGTGTCTCACTATGCATATGTTGTTTATACCCTTGATTATTTTTATGAGTGGGTTTGTAGTGTGTATGTTCGTCAATGGTTGAATGGGACATAGTTTGGAATATAAAGTTGAGACTGTAGTATCTAAGTAGAGGAAAAAGTTTATTAATATTGTGCCCGATACACCAATAAGAAAGACAAAGAAGACTCCGTAAAAAGAAAAGAAAGGAACAAATATAAAATTGACCTTGACTCCCACTGTCATAAAGAATGATGTATGCATCCTTTCGTTGAGATGCCACTATACATATCCTTCCTAGTATCAATAAAAGAAGTGTCCTCCTTCACCTCCTTTAGTATTGGTTCCCCACATAGCCAAAATCTTAACATCTACAAACAGATAGTCCAGACATTGATGGGAGTCAGCTCACAACCTTATTAATATACACAATAAAACTTGAAATCTTATAAATTAAATATAAATATTGCATCAAACCTCTTATACTCTCCTTCACCTAAAGTAATGATACATAATATAAAAAATGAGAGTTGTTAAAAAACTACAAATAATGCATAACACAACATGATTGTCTTATTTGAATATAAGGACTAGTTTGTAACTCTAGAGAATAAAGAAAAAAAATTGCATCAGCTTCTAGATAATTTCCTATATAGTGATCCTTTCTGAGGTCTATTAGGGAAATAAGTTCTTCACCTCCTCCATAATTTGTTCCCCCCACACCACCACCCTACTAGACAAAAACAAATTGTGTGATGTGCTTTATGTCTCATAAGCTTATAAGTAAATAAAAAAACTAATTTGCAATTTCAAAAAACTCAATACACATATTACATCAAGTCTCAATCATGATCTATATAAATATTTTATATGAGGATTTTGATAATTTAAAAATTAAGTAAAAATATTGCATAAATATACACTTCACAAGGTTGATCATTAGAATACAATAGCTAAGATATAATTTGAAAGAAAAAAATATTACTTAGGCCCATTTCAAATAATTTTCTATATAAAATAGATTGAAGAGCCCTCCATTTAAAATAAATTCAAAAAATCAAGTTAGGTGTTCATGTTGTCCACAACTTTTGGTTTTTGGCCCAGGAAGGGAGGGTGGGTGGGGATTGGTGTTAGGAATCATGGAGGTGGCAAGCGTAGAGGAAGTGATAAATTCGGAAGGAGGGTGTGCAAGGTATACTTTGTCAAAGAGCAAGTCTGAAAATGGCCTCCTTTCATGGTGGTGTGTGTTTCTCCATACATGCATGAACATTCCTCATCAATGTCCTCTAAATGCAGCCACTCAGCGCTTGAATCTCTACATAGTCCATGTGGATGCATTGGGACTCCTCGTCGTGCAATCTAAGTCAGTAGGGAAGGAGCAGCCTTCACTTGGTGATGTGCTAGCATCACAATTACTCTTCTTCTATCTCTTAGGGATGATGATGTCTAGATTTCATGTATAATAGTGTTTCTAATGAGCCAATCAACATGTCCCTATATATATGAGAGGAAAGGAAGAAAGCTTTCCCTAAAACCCCGAGAAGAGAAAGGCTCTGGCCACATTTAAACTGGGCCTGTCATGGACTGTCGAATAGGAAATTAGGAAATTTTGGAATTAGTTTGTTAACCAATTAATCATATTAATCAATCAACTAATTTCCTATCACAAAACTATAAGTCTATCTAAGGACCAAAATTGCCATTATAGCATTGAGATGTGATTTTGACCGCCATCATTGGCTTCCATGTAACACACTCATAATTTGGCATTTCCTATAAACGTGTTCATAATAAGTACATATGTGTTTGGTTTGATATCAAATATCAATATTAATGAGAAATAGTCATCAATAAACTTACACATTGGTCTTAATGTATTATTCTTGTCCTACATTCCATAATAATATTTGACCAAGGACTCATGTAAGAATAAATATTCTTAACATACACATGATCCATATTCAGGTCCTCAACCAAAAATCACATGTCATTGAGTTATACATTCTTAGTACATTATTATATTCATTCATTATTCCATATTGAAACAAACATAACAATTGGAATTGCTTTATTAATAAACAAATTAGTTACAACAAGTTCCATTATAATCATCAAATGACTGCTCTAAGGACATATCACCAACTGTCCCTACTGGTGCTAGAGGCAATCACTCATGAATCTCACTCCAAGTGATCTAACATGACCATCATACTTATGTTATGAAAGTGTTTTCGCTAGAGGGTAAGCAACATTGCTTTCATTTGGTACTCTACAAATCTTGACACCTCCTCACTATATAATCTATTGTATGATATGGTAACACCATATTATGTGCTTGGAATGTTGATGTGATCTGGGTTCTTTAGCTTGTGCAATACCTCCATTTATGTCACAATGTAGATCTAGTACATCATCAATAGATGGAATGACTCCCAATTCACCAACAAATTTCTTGATTCAAATAGCTTCCTTTACTGCATTGGAGATAGTAATGTGTTGGGATATATGGCATCAGACAAGGTAGTGGAAACTAAAAATTTAGTGCCATATTCCCCTTAGAAAGAGGATCATGTCAACAAATAAAAATTATGAATGAGGGATTGTAAGGCATATACTTGGTCCTCGAACAAGCCCAATGACTTATCCTTACAACTGCGTGCTTCTTTCTTAAGTAGCACCTTGTCAGATGTCAGTGGTGGCATCTTCATCTAGAACCACAAACGACAGTTGATGACATCCTCCTAGAGGGTGGCAAAGGTCTCCTCACCTTTATGTAGTCTATGCAGACTAATGAGAACTCCATGTTATGCTATAAGAGCCAACGAGAAGGAGTTGTCCCTTTATATGTCAATCTACTACAATTGATTCACTCTCATGTGTTGTCTTTCCCTTATTGTCCCTTCCTTTTATAGGTAGGACTTGTTCGGGTTCTTAAGTTACCACAACTAGAGAGAACAACCTTATGGGATGATCTCTAAAAACCTTGACTGCCCCTTTACTTATAGGAGGGTTAGGGTTGGGGTTTCCAGATCAACTGGGGGTCGAAGAGACAAAATTTCATGAATTTTCAGGAACCTGCAAACCACGAATCGTTTGATTCACACCTAAACCGATTGGTTCACATGTGACTAAATCGATTCCACCCTTGAATGATCATTTCATTATGTTTCTTTTTCATGATCATATTGTCTTTTAATATTTGATTAATGCACAATATGACATCAACATCAATCCTTGACCAATGTGTATTGATCATTTAATTAGGTGATTCATAAACTGAACCGGTCATTTTAGGGTCTCAACCAATCAGTTCACTTCTGAACTGGTTGTTTTAGATTTCTAATTCAGCCAACATTGTTCAAATTGATCTGACACTTGAATCGATCAGTTCAACACTTGAATTGGTTAGTTCACATTCCAGTCAGTCAATTTTCAGCATTTTTGTAAACATTGAAAACCTTAACACTTTAGTAGTCAAGTTAAATATCATTCATGAATAAACTCCTATTCTAGATGTATCCTATGTGTGTGACCCTATAGGTCCCAAGTTACATTGGCAGTGTATGTCCATAATCAATTTGTGACATTACAAGTAATGAGCGATATCTATCAACAAATCATTGATACCAAGTAATTGGAAAGTTGAGAACAACTTCAACCTACAATCTATGATCAATGTTTTTGTGATTGTATAGTTTCTTTGTCTATGATATTAGGAATGAACTCAAAGGATGTAATCATCATCCTCTTCAAGGTTTAATTCATGTTCCTTGAAATGGAGCTGTCTATAGGAGATGCATGTGAGCTCACATATCACATAATGAGTTACATGAGTATGGGTATATATATTTCTCATTCTCACTTATCAATTGGCTTGGATATCAATATCCTATAGGAGGGACAAATCTAATCTACATCACTCACACTCAATCCCCATGTGTCATAATGCACCCGAGCATCACCACTATGGCAACCCTTATTCAAGGTAACATTGGATGATGTCAAAATACATCAAATGACATGTGATGAGTGCAATGACTTTAGATCAAAGAACCACAATCACTACTAGTATTGTGAGAGTTGATTCTGACTACCATTCCATGGTCTCCACAAATCACTCTCAAGGTGGGTCTATCTGGTACATTGTTCTCTAGCGAGAACCTATGTGTTTGGTTTTTTATCACATATCATGACTGATGAGATTTTGTCATCAACCAACATACACTCTACTCTTATGTATTATTGTTGTCTATTTTTCTTCCAAAGTAATATTCAACTAGGGACATAACAAGAATGAATGTACTCTTATTGTACATATGATCTCATTGTCTAGGTCCTAAACCTAAAGACATATGTCATATGTAGCATCATTCTTTAGACGTCTATTATGTTTATATCATTATCTCATGATTGATATAAACATAATTGACTGAATTAACTTTATAATTATCAAATAAAAGGTATCTAATGACCCATTAAAATCATCGTATAATTGTCTCTCTGGTCGTACATACCAACAAACTCCCACTTACACTTAGAGCCACTCACCCACAAATCTTTTTTCAAGTTATCTTAACATGTCCATCATGTTCTGCTGCACAAGTGCTTATGTAGCTGGTTAGCAACATTTTCTTCTAGTCGTTACGTTGCAAGTTTTCACATCTCCTCATTGTACAACTTTTCATATGAGATGGAAGTGTTGTAGTATGCTATATAAGATTTTGTGCCTATCCAGTAGCTCCATTGTTGTCACACTATTTCTAATGTGTCATCAATGGTTGGAACCTCCTAAAAGTTCATCTCTATGAGCTTCTTGATCCATATAGTAACCTTTGTTGTATTCATAACACCAAGATACTCAGCTTCTATTGTAGAATTAAACAACTATCATTTGCTCAGAACTTTTCCAGTTTATAGTTCCAAGTTTAAGGTCAAACATAAATTTAGACTGTGATCATTAATTTTATTTGTCATTTTGGAAGATTGCATAGTGTAATCCTTTACACACAACTCTTCCTCATTACCATAATAACATAATCGATCCTTTTAGTGATTGTCAAGTACTAAGGATATTCTTTATGGTAGTCTAGTGACCTTCGCTAGGATCTGATAGATATCCTCTCTTTTTGTGCAATACATATGAGACAACGAGATGAGTACATATCATTTCATACATGATAGGTCCAATTGTGAATGCATATGGCATCTTACTCATGTTTTCTCATTCTTCAAAAGGATTGGGACACTAGAGTCTTAAAAGACTAATCCCATGGAACATAGATAGATTTTCTCTCATTGATCCCTACATACTGAACCCCTTCAACATCTTTCCAATTTATGTGATCTTACTTAGGTCAAGAATCCTTCTTGATATAGATCTATAGATCCTGATTCCCAACATGTAGGATGCTTCACCTAAATCCTGAAAAACATAGAGGGGGGTGAATAGAGCTTTTTATACTTTAAAATTCAATTAAAACTGAAACCAAAGAAGGAGGAGGAAATAGGGAAGTAACTTCGATGTAGAGTGGTTCCAACCTTTGAATCAAAGGTTTTCAATCCACTAATTGAAAGTGATTTATTTTATTTACCTTTCAAAATGTTACAACAATATACAATCACCATCCTTGAAATAGCCTTCACCTAGAAGTAGCCTCAACCTTCTTGAAGAAGCATTCTGGAAGTAACCTCAAGCCCTTAGAGTAGCCTGCACCTCCTTGAAGTAGCTCCACCACCTTGAGATAGCCTTCACCTAGAAGTAGGTCCAACCTCCTTTGAAACATCCTTCTTGAAGTAATCTCATAAAATCATAGAGAAGACTTCTCCACCAAGAAGTAGTTACAATAAAACTCCCTCAAGCAGCCTCCACAACTTGGAGTAGCCAAGGAGAATAAGTAGCATAACCTATGGATGGAGATTGGAAGAAAGGAAGTACACTAATGGAGTATTGCACATTGTTCCTATATCAAGCGTTAGACCTCTCAAACCACTTAGGATGTACATTTCTTGGATGGTTTCTAAGAGGTTATTGCTATAGGACACGAACTTAGAGCTTTAACGAACAAGATGGCAAGTGTTGCTTCACTTTGTTGCTAATTATAATGGATGATTGAGTGTAGCTTATGTATTTTAGGTGTCCTAAGGTCTCTCCTATTTATAGGAATGGTTTTCAAGTGTCTAGGGACGTTTTAGGGAGTCTCTAGAGTGTTCTTAGTTCTTAGCCATCCATTAGGTAGAAAGTAGTTGGCTAGTAGTGGCTAAATTGTTTGAGCTTAGAAGAACAATCTAGAACCTTGTCCAGTAGACAAGTTTGTCGATCAACCATCTCTCAATCGTGCTTTTCTACAACTGAGCCTGGGTTGAATGTAAAGGTGTACCAATGCCTATTTCCAACTCCCAACTACTTGGTCTAATGGTCATATACTTTGGACCGAGGTCGAGTCGGTCGACCATATACTCGACCGATACACACTTTAGAGAACAAATATGTAAGTTTTCAACCAGTGCTCTAAGTGATCAACTGAGGTGGTTCTCTGTTGGCAACATCTTCAACTGAGCGTGTCTCAGTCGACTAGTTTCTCGACTGGGATGGATACTATTTTAGGTTTTTGAACTACCTATTAAGTATATGCTCTAATGAATGATAATGACTCTAATTTCTAGGGAAATCCTAACTAAGGGTTATAAGTGGATAGAAAACATCTAACACTTGATTTACATGGTACCTAAGTACTTGTACATTATATCTTTGTACAAGTATTTACATTTGAGTACAATCATGAAAATATAAACATTTAAGTGCATTGATTTTCAATTTGTATTGATCTTCAATTATCCACTTAGTATGATCTCCTTATTTCTTTGAACCCTAATATACTCAAGTACCATGTTAGATCCACAAGAATGAAATGTTTTTCATCATCAAAACAAAGGGTATGCCAATGTCCAATTTAGCCAACAATCTCCCCCTTTTTGAAGATGACAAACATTCCTAAAATATAAGCAAACTGATTTGAAATGAAATGAGTTGCATACCTATGATATACCTGAGATGAATAGATTCTCTTATTTTCATAAAATGTTTTTAATATATCTAAAGAGATATGGAACATGATATCCATCTCTTAAGGTAATGTAGCACAGATTAATGTCAACACAAGATATCATGAAACTCATGAAAATATTTTATTTTATTTCTCCCCCTTTGTCATTTAAAAAAGATAGCCATATTTTCATTTTAAACTTACTCCCCCAAATGGAATACTCCCTCTCAATATAATACACATGTTTTAAAAAAAAGTATGAAGAAAATGTCTAATGAAAATCACAATTCAAAATCGATATTCATTTTTTTCAATGATTTTGTTTTGTAGTTGATTTTCAATCTTAGAGCAAAGTTGAATGAATATTCTAATAGTATCATCTTTTGTTGAGAGAAAATTAACCCAAGTATATCTACTATAATCATTGACAATGACAAACAATATCTTTTACCACCAATAGATTGAGTCCTCGTGAGACCAAACAAGTCCATGTGAATAAGTTCAAATGGTCTAGAATTACTAATCAAGGCTTTATATTTGAAAGAAGTTTTTATTTGCTTGCCTAGAGTACACGGTTCACAATTTTTAGGTCTATCAAAAGAAAGTTTAGGTAAACTACGAACAAGATCATACTTAATCAACTTTTTGATAACATGTGAGCTTGCATGGCCTAGCTTTCTATGCCATAATTGTAAAGATTCATCATTTGTAAGAAGACATTTTCTAACAATATCTTGCATAGAGTTAGGTTTAACTATATAAAGATTTTGTATTCTTATTCCTTCATAAAAAACATCATCATTATTTTCTATGAGTGACTTGCAGCAAGATTTGTTAAATAGAACATCATAGCCACTATCACACAATTTACTAACACTAATTAAGTTGTGATGCAACCCATCTAAAAGTAGCACATTTTTTATTTGAATATTTGTACCAACATTAGCTATCCCAATAATTTTATCTTTGGTATTATCTCCAAATGTGATTATTCCGCTCTTCTTTTCTTCAAGTGTATGGAAAGCCTCCTTTTTTGGAGTCATATGTTTTGAACAACCACTATCAACCACCCAATCCTACAAAACAGGTAAATTTTGGTACCCATATGGTGGTCCTTTTGGTTACGAGAATTATGTTAATATTTTAAGTTTTAGAACAACTTAATATGAAGAGCTCCTTATAGTTTTAAAGCACCAAAGTTAAAAGTAAACAAATGTTTTTAGTTTCAATAAACATGTCTGACCGAACTATCCTCGATCAAACTTTTCTTCAACCAGAAGAGTTCTCGATCGAAGATATTGTCAACCAAGAAAATTTTCCTGTGAGCACAAGTTTTGAGAGAACTACATTGGGTCAATTATTCCTTTGATCAGAAGAGGTCTCAGTTGAGTTCATTTCTGACCAAGATGGAGTTTTGTGCATTTTCAATAAGTTTAGCATTTTTGATGTAGATAAATCATGCTATTATTTTTGGATAACACAATTTAGCAATCAAATCATACAAGAATATATGAGTTAAGGCTTATTTTAGTTGAGATAAGACATTATGAATTTCAGAATGACGTTCAGGTCAAATCTCAACTAAATGGCCAACATTTCTAAGTTGTAGGTTTTGGAACCCAAAACCAAATCTTTGTCCTTATATTTCTTGTAATTGCACAAAAATGAATAATGTCAGAGACATAAACAATAATGACAACAAATAATATCAATTTCAATTCTCTTCTTAGCATTATGGTCATGAGCTAGATTGTTTTTAGGTACATACATGACCTAGGTCTTAGGTACTTGTGTCTTTCTAGCTCTAGGATTTTAATAAGATTTATCTTTGGGTACATAACCTAGGCCTCTCCTTCAAATTTGACCAGTAGAACTTTCTAGGATTTTATCAAGAATACCATTATTTTTCAAGCTATTAATATCTTTTTGCAACTTAACAATTTCATCCATTTTCCTTTTCATGTCTAACTTTGCTTGATTTAAGATAGATAAAAAGCTATCTCTTTCTTTGACATTAACATCATAATCTAAATGAGTGCATAGGATAGGTTGAGTTTGAAGATTTTTTATCTTAGCAAGCAATTCAACCTTTTCTTGAGAGAGAAGGTTATAGTTAGTTTTTAGAGAAAGCAACTTGATATTGTGATCTTGATAGATGATTTCAAGGTAACTTGTTTAGATATAAGACCTTCTTTTTCAAAAGCAAGCACATAACATTTAGCATGCAAATCATCATTTGTTTTTGTAAGCTTCTTCAATTTCTTTTTACAATCAACATATCTATCATGTAGTTCTTAAAGACTAGTAACTAACTCTGCTTTAGATAAATCAAGAATACTTACCTCCCTTGAGTCTTTATTTTCACCTTCCTTAGCCATGAGACACCATTTCTTCTTCTCCACTTCCTCTATTATCGCTTGATTCATCCCAAGCTGCTTTGTAAGCTTTATATCCCATATCTTTCTTTTTGAAAGAAGATTTCTTTCCTTTTCTGGTCTTAGGACATTCATTATTTACATTTTATTTCTTGTCGCATTCAAAGCACCTAAGGGAAGAGGAGGAAGAAGCACATGACTTTTGATTGAGCCTTAGTTGTAGCTTTTAATGTAGTGTCCTTTATTTTTCCCTTTTGAAGTCTGGGCTCCAATCTTTCTTCTTATTCAAGGGTGACTTCATGTGTATCTAGATTGATAATGAGTTGCTCCAACCTCATTTTGGTAAGGTCATTGGCTTCTTTAATGGATGTCACCTTTGGCTTGTATTTTGGAGGCAAGGATCTAAGGATCTTGGGCACCTGGTCTTCCGCACTTATATACTTACCTAATGCACTCAAGATGTTAAACATAGAAGAAAACCTTGCATACATTTCACTAATAGACTCATTAGGTTACATACACAATTGTTCAAACTTTTGTTTAAGCATGTTAATTTTGGTATTTTTAACTTGAATGGTACCTTCATCTGTAATTTAAAGTTTATGCTATATTTCATAAGTTGTTTCACATGAAGATATCTGATGCAGCCCTATTTTAGGGCTCCATCACTTTTTGCATGATAATCACATCTAAATAGTTTAGATTACAAGTTATTCCCCTAAATATGACCTTTTATGATAAATGCACTTATGCCTCTTTTGGTGTGTATTTCAAGGCACTTATGCATGCATTGATGCATGGAAGAGAGAGGAAGAACATCAATGGGGTCTTACACCCCAAGAGTGGACCTATCTCTTCCCCGAGTTATACTTGGATGTACAAGAGCAATTCAAATCGAAAGGAGGCTACATGAAAAAGATGAAGTAGAGATCAGCACCAAAAAGCCCCAAAATGGTCATGGTACATCACAACGGTTATGGGAATTATGCTCCAAAAGTTACAGGGAATGTGCTCAATTTACACATGAATGACAAAGCCATGGTCATCACAATGGTTGTAGTCACTAAAAACCCCGCGGTCATGGCTCCTAGAATGATCGTGGCCACACATTCCACCTTGCTCGTGGTGATTTATGCATAAAGACCCCAAAATCAATAGAGAGTTAGTCCATTTTACAAATGAATGACCACGATCATGGCCATCAGCATGGTCATGGCCCTTGAAGACCACCTCACCTGTGGTGCTCCCCACGCTCATGGTGAGTTGAAGACACGACAACCTCAAAGTTGCCTCACATGTGGCCTCCTCCTCCAACACGACTGTGGTACCCCACACGGCCATGGTACCCTCTACCCACCACAACCGTGACCATCATATACACTTACCACTTCCAGCTCCATTTATCACCTTGGACGTTCCACCACCCACGACCATGCCATCCAACCCCCACCATAGTCGTAGCACCTCAGCGCGGCCGTGGTGATCACCTAAACTACCCATTTTCACCGCTAATTTTCCCACTTTGCCCCTACTTACCCTAGTGCTTCCCCACCACCTATATATATATTTATTTATTTATTTATTTCTTTCTTTCTTTCTTTCTTTCTTTCTTTATTTATTTATTTATATAGGACAACAATCCAATGAGAAACATATCTTGGTGAGAGCATGAGAGGCATTTGAATAACTTTGCTCAATCATCAAACTTTCACAATCCGACCTTATGGATTGAAAATGGACCTTATTAGTTACCTTCCCATAAAATTTCATCATCATGGGAATTGTATTGCATCTACAACAAGTGAATACTTTTCAACACTCAATATTGAGTTTCAGGCTAACCGTTGGATGTAAAACATGTATATTGTATATATGGACATGTAAAAAATATCATATCGCAATGATTTTTTGTGTGAAGGTAAATAAAGTGATGCTCTTCCCCCACAATCCCCTTCATTTCTATGCCCATCATCCACCTTGGAGGAGGGAGGTCTCCCTATAGAATCTAGGAGGTGAAGGAGAAGGATCTACTTCGAGCTCCATGGAGTCATATCCCCTTCTTCTTATTTCTTTTATCTTTTCTTTGAGCATTTCTAGCTAAGCCCCTAGTGGTTGGTTGTTTGGGGTTAAAATGTGACTTTGATACCATGTTGGGGGGAAATAATATGTAATAAATATAATTTCATTCTATGATGATTGCCTCTTACTTCTATCTCATTTCCCATTATTTTGCATGTGGCTTGTGCTTTTAACATAGATTGCTTGCTTTGTGATGCTTGATGACACTTAGCTTCTAGGGGAAATTGGAATGTATGTGGCAATCTTAGGATTGGCTCCTAGGTCCAATTAGTGGATCCCTAGCTAGCCCCCTTTGTTCCTACATACACATCCCTCAACCTACAAGTGAGTTTGAGATTTAAGTGGCTAGTGTAAGTGAGAGTGATGTAATCGCCTAGAGCTTCCTAAAATCTAGATGGAAAGTAACATGAGGTGAAACACCCTCATCTCTACTCCCATTCCTACCCTTGGCTCACAATTTCCACAATACCACTTGCCCTAGAAACCTAGACTTGCCAAGTCTTACTAGAATTACACCTAACCCTAGTTCTCCAACTAGTAGTATAGGGTATATTCTAATAACACTTGCCTTGATGTTTGGTTTGGTAATCTAGATTGAAATGTGAGATTTCATGCTATGTTGACCTTCCCCCAACTAATATTAAAGTGTATTCCCAAACTGCCCACCTATCTAATCCATTTCTTTAAACCTAATTTGTCATTTTAGTTCGTTAATGCAAATTTAGCTTAATTGCCATTGTTCACTCTAGATAATTGCTTAGTCTTATTAATTAGGGTTAACCTAGATCCCTACTTGTTCTAGGGTTTAGCTTAGTTCTTAGTTTCTAATTACCTTGCTAGAGTAGTGTAGATCATCTTGCTCTTATTTAGTTGATTTCTTAATCTAGTTTCTTAGACTTAACCTACTTAGGGTAATCTAGGATTTTTGGGTAATCTAGTTTTCATATTTCCTTTACTTTCCTACGTGCTTAGTGTAATCAAACCAAACCTAGCTCAAAACCCTTCAACCCTAATCTCTGCTTTAGGAGCGTAGCAAATGCTAACCTAGATCTAGTGCCCCCTCTCCCTGTGGATCGACCCCCTTTGTTTGCCTCTCATCTATACTATAACATGACCCTGTGCGCTTGTGGGATCATATTTTAGTGTTATGAGTGAACCTTATTTGGGGACTTACAAATTTGAAAGATCACACGTGTGTGGAATATTGCACAAATATCCTATTAAAATCACCAACAGAAATGGAACAATATAATATGCTTACCTCTTTTGGATTCAATTGAACTTGCTTTACCGTATCGGGATTCCATGTTGCATATCCAGTAGTAGGAAGTGTATAAGGTAAAGGCACCATTATCCAAAGCTCCAGGATGATCCCTTGGAAGTAAAATTGCATTCTTCTTTTCCAATAAGTGTAGTTGCTTTCATCAAAGGGTGGTGGCTGAGTCACATTAGTTCCTTAAAGGTTGAGTTTTCTAAGCCAGTTGTCCCCCATTCTTCAAGACCTGTTAGGGCTCCTTGAAGACCTACCCAAATACCAATTGAAAGATCTAGAGGGGGTGAATAGAGATTTTTATACGTTAAATTTCAATTAAATACTCAAACCAAAGAAGGAGGAGGAAATATGGAAGATGCTTTGATCTAGAGTGGTTCCAACCTTTGAATCAAAGGTTGTCAGTCCACTACACAATTGTTTGCAATTGGGATTTTGATAGTGATTTATTTTATTACCTTTCAAGGATGTTACAACAAAATACAATCACCTTCCTTAAAGTAGCCTTCACCTAGAAGTAGCCTCAACCTTCTTGAAGCAGCCTTCTTGTGTAACCTCATTCCCTTAGAGCAGCCTTCACCTCCTTGAAGTAGCTCCACCACATTCAGATAGCCTTCACCAAAAAGTAGGTCCAACCTCCCTTGAAGCAGCCTTCTTGAACTAATCTCTAGCAACCTTGGAGCAGCCTTCTCCACCAAGAGGTATCTCCAATCAAACTCACTCAAGCAGCCTCTACAACTTAGACTAGACAAGGAGCACAAGTAGCATAACCTATGAATGGAGATTGGAAAAAACGAAGTATACCAGTGGAGTATTGCACTTTGATCCTATATCAAACGTTTATACCTCTCAAACCACTTCGGATGAACATTTCTTGGATGGTTTCTAAGAAACTATGGCTATAGGACACGAACTTAGAGCTTAAAGAACAAGATGGGAAGTGTTGCTCAACTTTGTTGCTCACTAGAATGGATGCTCAAGTGTAGCTTATTTGTTTTAGGTGTCCTAAGGCCTCTCTTAATTATAAGAACTATTTGCAAGTGTTTAGGGATGTTTTAGGTAGTCTCTAGAGTGTATTTAGTGATTAACTAGCCGTTAGGTAGAAAGTAGTTGGCAAGCAGTGGCTAAATTGTTCGAGCTTGGAAGAACAATCCAAAACCCTATCTGGTCGACAAGGTTGTCGACCGACCATGTCTCAATCAAGATTTTATTTGACCGAGCATGGTTCGAATGCAAATGTGTACCAATTTCTATTTCCAACCCCCAACTCCCAACTACTTGGTTTAGCGGTCATATGCTTTGGATCGAGGTTGGGTCAGTCGACCATATACTCGGTCGTAACACACTTTAGAGAACAAATATGTAAGCTTTTGACTAGTGCTCTGAGTGCTCGACTGAGGTGGTTCTCAATTGACAATATCTTCGACTGAGTGTGTCTCAATTTACTAGTTTCTCAACTAGGATGGGTATTATTTTAGGTTTTTGAATCACCTATTATGTATATGTTCTAATGGATGATAATTACTCTAATATCTAGGGGGGTCCTAACTAAGGGTTATTAGTGGATAGAGAAGATCTCACGCTTGATTTACATGATATCTAAGTACTTTTACATTATATCTTTGTACAAGTATTTACATTTGAGTACAATCATGAAAATGTAAACATTCAAGCGCATTCATATACCAACAACACTCTAGTCTTATGTATTGGTGTTGTCTATTTTGCTTCCAAAGTTACATCCGACTAGGGACATAGCAAGAATGAATGTCCTCTTATCATACATATGATCTCATAGTCCCAGATCCAAAACCTGAAGATATATGTCATCGAGTAGAATCATTCTTTAGACATCTATTATGTATGTGTCATCATCTAATGATTAAGGCAAACATAATAGATGAAATTACCTTTATCATTATCAAATTAGGTATCTTATACCCCATTATAATCATCATATTGGATCTTTGGGCATAGATACCAACACAATGTACTCAGGCTCTAATATAAAACTAGCTACTATTTCTTGTTTGGAACGTTTCTCACTTACAACTCCACCATTGAGGCAAAATAAAAAAACCTATTTGCGATCGGCAATCATCCTTGTTAGTTTTGAAGCATGCATCAGTGTAGCCCTTTACCAACAACTCTTCCTCACCACAGTAAATGATGAATTGATCCTTAGTTCTTCTCAAGTACTTAAGGATGATCTTTATGGGAGTCCAGTGACCTTCATTGGAATCTGACTGGTATCTACTCACCATGCTCAAAGCATATGAGATATTGGGACGTGTATATAACATTGCATATATGATAGATCCAATTTTGGATGTGTATTAAACCTTACTCATGTGTTCCCTATATTTAGAAGAGATTAGACACTGAGCTCTAGAGAGACTTATTTCAATGTGATATGTGTCAATTTCCTCTATTAGACTCTTGCATGCTAAACCTTTTCAGCAATTTCTCAATGTATGTACATTGAATAGACCAAGAAGCCTTTCATATCTATCTCTATAGATCTTGATTCCTAGAATATAGGATCCTTCTCCTAAGTCCTTCATAGAGAAGGTGTTTCCCAACCATTTTTGTACCAATTGTAGAGTAGGGACGCCGCTCCTCATCAAAAGTATGCCATCTATATACAATATGAGTAATACAATTATGCTCCCACTAACTTCCTTGTAAACACATGGTTCATCTTCATTTTAACTAAAGCCAAACTCTGTGACTGTCTCATCAAATCAAAGATTCCAACTCTAAGATTCTTGCTTCATCCATAGATCAGTCGTTATAGCTTGCATACCTTTTTGGCTTCATTTTAAGCGGTAAAACCTTCAATTTGTGTCATGTACACATCCTCAAGCATGTTTATATTAAAGAACGTAGTTTTAGCATCCATTTGCTAGATTTCATAGTCATGATAAGCTACAATGGCAAGCATAATTTTGATGAATTTAAATAGGACATCTGGTGAAAAAATTCCATCGTAGTCAACACCTTGAACTTTATTTGAAACTTTTGCAACCAATCTTCCTTTATAGGTTTGTACATTATCATCCATGTCATCATTCTTTTTGAAAACCCACTTGAACGCTATGGGTTTTACCCCTTCATGTGGATCCACCAAGGTTCATACCTTGTAAGCATACATGGTATCCATCTCAGATCTCATGGCTTCAAGACACTTCTTAGAATATGGTTCCTCAATAGCTTTTTAGTAGGTTGTTGGCCCGTCTTCATTTATGACTAACTCATCACCTTATTGAATCACAAGATATCCAAATCTCTCTAGCTCAAGGCATGTCCTACTAAACCTTCAAGGTTCTTTTGTTACATGAGGACCTTGAGATTCCACAATTGTTTGTGATTCTTTTTATTCCTTTTGTACCTCAGTAGGTTCAATGTTTTCTTTTTGTCTCCAACTTCTTCAAATTCTACTTTCCACCCACCATTTCCTTTGGAAATAAATTCCTTTTCAAGGAATACAATAGTCTTGGAAACAAACTCTTTATTGTCAGATGGAATATAAAGTAGCATCCCTTAGTTTCCTTAGGATATCCAACAAAATAACATTTATCTAATTAGGTCCAAGTTTTGTAGGAATTATTTTCTCACATAAGCTTCACATCCTCAAATCTTCATAAAAGACACATTGGGACATTTCCCATACCATATCTCATATGGTGTTTTTTGAACTTATGTAGAAGGTACACAGTTAAGTGTAAATGATGTGGTTTCTAAATCATATCCCCAAAAGGAAGTTGAAAGATCATCAGAACTCATCATTGATCATGCCATGTCCAAGAGGGTGTGATTCCTTCTTTCTGACACACCATTATGTTGTGGTGTTCTAGGTTGAATCCATTGTGATACAATAGCACGGTCTTGCAAAATGTTCTCTAACTCTTGGCTTAAGTATTCTCCACCTTGATTTGAAATGCATTAATACTTTTACTAAGTTGGTTTGTACTTCATTTATACAATGCTTGAACCTTTCAATGAACTCTAACTTGTGTTCCATTAATACATAAAGTCATGTCTATTGAGATCATTAGTAAACATCATGAAGTACTGGTAATCACCTCTAGCATTTGTGCTAAAAGGTCTCATACATCAATATGTATGAGACCCAATAGATCACTTGCTCTCTAAATGTTTCTAGTAGAAGCAGATTTTGTCATATTGCCTAGTAAACAAGACTTGCATGTCTCTATTGATTTGAAATCAAAAGAGTATAGATAACCATCTTTATGGAGTCTAAAAATGTGTTCCTCATTTATGTGCCCTAGATGACAATGTTAGAGGTATGTTTGGTTTGAGTCATCAAGTTGTATCCTTTTGGTATTTATAATATATAAACTTGTCTCATGATCTAATAAGTAAATACCATAAGACATAGGGGCACTGCCATAAAAGATCTCATCTTTAAAAATAGAACATTGACTGTTATTAATATAAAAATCAAATCCAATCTTGTCCAAACAAGAAACAAAACTATTTCTCCTATTTATATTAGGTATGAAATTGAAGTTTATAATTCTATTACAAGCCCACTCAACATAGATATATAGCAGGTGCCTATGACAGTGGAAAAAACTCTTGGTGCAATCCAAGTAGCTCCACCTCTCCCTTCTTCAAGGGTCTACTTCTTTTTAGATCCTACACATTCAAACATGTGTGAGATCCACATCTAGTATCTAATATCCATAATAGAAGTAGATAAGTTTATCTAGATAACATAATTCATTAGATCCTCTAAGTAGAGAGGGCAATTTCTTTTCAAATGTCTAGGTTGATGACAGTGGTGACAATTTCCTTCTTTACTCACTCGTCCTTTTTTCTTTAAGTGCAAAAGATTATACTTTGGCCATCCTTAGTACCTTTTTTGATTTCCCTTTGTCCTTGGGTTTCTACTTTCCTTTTTTGACCATCAACATGGATTTGGGCTAGTCTTTCTTAATTTGTCCCTTAGCAGTTCTCAGTGTGCCAAGCATCTCTATCAACAACTTTTTAAAGCTATTCATGTTTTAGTTCATGACAACTTGGCTATATGATTCCAGCAATGACTATATGATCACATCCATGGCAAACTCTTGGCCTAAAGGAACACCAATTTAGCTAAGATTTCCATGTATCCAATTAATTTAAGAACATGTTTCCCTATAGATCACCCTTTGCCATTTTCACTTAAATAATGCCTAGGAGACATCATACATGTCTTGCCTGGCATGTTCTTGATATATGTTATGGAGATGTGTGACTGTCTTTATCTCTCATGTTGTTTCTGGATATCATAGTTCATGGAGCACAACATGAGGCATTAGATGTCTATTGCATCATCAACATGCTTACTATAAGCACCCCTTTCCACCCTAGGTGCATTAGGAGATGGCTCCTATGCTATTGGTGTGTCCAAGACATAAAGCTTACACTTATGATTGAAAACAATTCTCATAGTCATGAACTAGTCGTGAAAGTTATTCCCATTAAGTTTTTCCTTTTCAAGGACCAATCATAATGAAAACTTCTTCTTGTTGTTGTTGTTGTTTGTCATTTGACCTATAAGGAATATTTGTATGATTCAGTATATTAAAGCCCCTCACAATTAAATTAGGAAATTGCAGCGAACAATAACCTAGTGTGTCAAGATTCATATTTTATCATCTCATGAGTCAACTTTTCCGATCACCCACAATTTGATTATTTAGGTAGGCAAAATTTACCAATTGCATATGATGCAACTCTTAAAAGATGGTAAGCATAACTCATTGTCATATTTCATCTCTATGCTTCTAGGTGCTTAATCCTATTAAGATCACCTAGTTTAGACTGATCCAAAATCCAACACAATAGAAAATGCAACCTACTTTGATAGACCCACATATCTATTCCCACACTTCCAAGAGATAGACAGTGCACCACATTTTGGTGTGCCCACACATATTCGATCAAGATTTTTATGTGTGCTACTTTTAAAAATCATCTAAGACTTAATATATTATTTGAGGGGTTTTATTTATATACATATACATATCCAGTCACCACATACTTATAAACACATTATATCTACAATCACAATCAACAAACATATAACCCACAAACATACAAGCATTGGTTATGGCCATAATAATGTGATCCTTTGGAGCCACAAAGGATTACTTTCCACCTAAGGTCTTTTGCATCTCATGCAACATCAACTTGTAAATTTCTAGATGAACCTCGATTAGATCAGCATCATGGTGAACAACTCCATGGATGCTCTGTGGAGTTGGATCATCAAGTTGCCTCCCTACAGATGCTCCTTGGAGTTAGATCTTCAAGTTGCCTCTCCATGGTCGCTCCTTGGAGTTGGATCTTTAAGATCTACAAGTTTTCTCTTTATGCTAAGTCCACCAAAACTAAATTTGTGGCTATCTAATATTACATGATACATAAAAAGGAGAACTTCAAATTATATTTGAGGGGATTTTAGAGAGAATATAATTAATTACACTTTGAAGTGAAAGATGAGGCTCAACATGAAAGCTAAATATTTATTCAAAAATATCCATGAACAACCATTGACATCCTGGCAAAAGATTCACATCCATGCACAACAAAACAAAAGGGGTCTTAGGCCATAACTATGCATACATCCACCACTCAAAACATATTTCAAGGATGACATATATGATTTCATACGTATATCTATGACATATATGTATAGATATATATATATATATTAAAATACAGTCCTCTTAATGTGGTACATTTTACATTAAACAATTTTTGACTAATATGCAGACAAAGCGGGGTACGCAAGGCAGCGCCCCTATGTGGGCGGGGGTTGAGGCGACACCGCCCTACACGGGGTCTCAGGGGAAGCTTCCCTAAAAGTTCTATGAAATTTTACTTTTTATACTAGGAAAAATCAATTTTTTTCATAGTCAACCCCGTCCCTCAGGTAAAAAACAATAGACCTACCGAAATATATGGAATTAGATCATATAAAGACATTAACAAATTTAGATTTGCATCACAAGAAACAAAAGGAATGGCATACATAAATCTAATCATATTGATATAAATCCAAATACATCATAGATCTATGTGGCTCTTATACCACTATTCAGAATCATGGAGGCACCAAGAGCAGAGGGAACAACAAAAAAATATGTCCATGTATTCTACAAGTAGATCTTATCGACAATGACATATTCATAAGGAGGGTGTGCAAGGTATACCTTGTTGTGAAGCAAATCCACTGACATCTGCTTCATGTTGTCTCTCCTCATGTGTACAAATGGTCCTTGTCTATCTCCTCTTAATACAGTAGCTCAACACGTGTGTCTCTATGTAGTCTTCATAGATGGAATGTGACTCCTAGTCTTGTTGCATGAGTCGGAGGGGAAGGACCATCTTGTTGACTTGAGAGTTATATATTATCCATATTTTGATAATTACTTGACCATTCCATTCATATTTATCTAATATGTTTGTTTAATATTGAATCCAGACTTTAGGTACATGAAAATGATCAAATTATACAAGCCCTAGCTTGTCCAAGTTCAAGTTGAAAGCAATACAAATGTTCAATTTGGGAAATCACTCCAAACCACCTTAGAATATTTTTGTATTCATTTGTATTGATGATATGACTTGTAACTAAGATGAGAAAAAATCAGGGACACTTAATTCCATCGCTTGAACACTTAAAAATTATTTGAAAAATTTATCATAGTAACTTTGTCGGTCGAGTTTGAATCTCGATTGATCAATGATGGAATTTTGGAAATGGTTGCATCGGTCGAGTTGTACATTCACATAACTCGACTGACTAACTCACAGACCAAACTTGATTTTAGCTGGTCGGTCGAGTTACCACAGGACCAACTCAACCGACAGTTTGAAAATTGGCCTTGTCGGTTAGTGGATCGGTTGAGTTACCTTTATTGAAACTTGACCAAATGTATTGTATGGAAAATGTAGAAAAAGTGATTCTAACTATTGGAGAGTTGTTAGAAATGAAAATAGATATGTTACAAGTTGTAAAATGTCTATTTGTGTTCTTAAGTGATCCCACACTCAAAGGAACACCCCCAGCTATAAATAGGACCTCTTAGAGTTCATTCCAAGATTGCTCATTCATGCTATCATTGGTCCTTGTTATAGTTGAGTGTGATACAACTCTTTGAACTCCTTTTTCTCTCTCATTTACAAAGAATTTTATGACTATGAATGAGTTACGCATGTTGTAAGAGAGGTACCTCAAAGTTACCTTGTAAAGCTCACAATATTTACATATTCCCAATCTCCTTTCTCAAAGAGAAAAGGTTGAAGTGATCTTCTCTGAGTGAAGGAGGAGTTGTTGTTCTTCTTCAAGGCAGAAGAAGGTGTGAAGGTATTCTCCAAGTGCAAAAGAAGGACAAGGTAGAAGATTCAACAAGAGTGGGTAATCCCTACGAGGACAAAGACTTGATGCAAGTGTGGGTAAGCCTTTGTTGAAGGCTAAATACATCTTGATCAAGTGGGTAAGTCCTTGTGTAGGTGAAAGACTCTTGTCTTGAATAGGTAAGTCCTTTGATGTATGGTGATCTCCTTGTATCTCTTATGATGGAATATAAGTATATATGGGTTTCAAATTCCTAGAGGTTGACCTATCTAGGTTGTGGATTGATCGAATCCTAGTTTGGAGTTTGGAACCACTGTAAACACTTCGTACAAGTGTTTGTGTCAATCTCTCTTATCCTTACTATGTTTGTTTAAATATGACTTCAAATTCACTTTGAGTATTTGGTTTCAATTAATATAGTTTGAAGGTCTAACTATTCTTGTGAGAATTTTAAAGCTCTATTCACCCTCCCACCGCTAGAGCCCTAGATCCAACAAGTGGTATTAGAGCAAAGATCTTATTCAACAAATCTTCTACGAGATGAGAAGATGGATGAGAACCTACTTGGTTTCCTCAACCTAGAGAGAGGCTTCCCCATGTGCCCACCAGTCTTCAAAAACACCAACTTCCTCTACTGGAAGCGGCAGATGTAGTTCTACATTTAAGGGATGAACTTTGACACGTGGAAAGTGATGATTACACCCTACAAGGAGCCAACCAGAGTTGTATGAATGTGGGATGAAGCAGATCTAAAGAATGCACAACTTAACACCAAAGCAATTCGCATCCTCTATGTATCCCTCACTCCATCTGAGTTCAACCACATCTCCTCATGGGATATAGCCTATGAGATATGGAACAAGTTTTTCATCACTTATGAAGGAGGAAAAGATCCACATGTTAAACAGCCTCCTTGAGAACTTCAAGATGGGGAAGAAATAAGGAGTTTTCAAGATGTACTCAAGGCTCAACATCATCATCAACGGCCTAGCTACTTTAGGATATACTTTTGATAGATGAGCAATCAACTCAAAGATCTTGAGGTCTCTTCTAAAGAGATGGGGGTCAAAGGTGACATCCATTCAAGATGTAATAAGTCTTGGTGATATTCCAACCAAGGAACTCATTGGCAATCTACAAGCTCATGAGCCGAGACTTGACAAGCAAGAAGAGGAAGCAACCCAAGAGGAAAAAGAATCAAGGAAGATCAAATATGGTGCCTTAAAAGCTCAAGTGGAGGTCCTTATCCTTCAACAACAACTTGCTTGTCAAACCTCTCCCTCCTATTCAAGTGATGATGATGACCCTAGTGAGAATGAAGCCAACTTCTCCAAGGGAAAGCAATTCAAAGGAAAGCAATCTTCTTCATCTACTCCAAGGTGCTACAAGTTTGGTAAAAAAGGATACTACAAGAGTGAATTTCCTAAGGATAGAAAGTCACACAACAAGAGTAGCTCCAAGAAGGAGGAAGAGTAAAAGAAAGATAGCAAATACAAGAGGAAGGACAAGAAGGAGGCACAAAGATGAAACTCATTCAGCTTGGGAAGGATCATCCTCTAGTGGCTCAAGCTCCAAAGAAGATGGAGAGTGTCACCTTGCACTCATGGATTCTACAAGTGAAGATATTGGAGAGGTAAGTGAGGTAAGTTTACATGAGTTATCTAAAGAAACTCTTACTGACATGCTTATTACTACTCGTTCTTCATATTCTGACTGCACATCTAAAAAGAAGAGGTTGGGTGAAATCATTGATGATTTGTATGCCAAACTTGATATTCTTGAGCAAAATGAGAAAATTCATCTTGAGAACATTGATTCCTTGCAATGCCAATTTATGGATCTTGAGCTCCAATACAATGGAGTTAGAGTAGAGAATGGTGTCTATCTTAAGAATATTGCATCTCTTAAGGAACACAGCCAAAAGTTCCTAAATGAGCTTCAGTTACTTAAAACTGAAAATGTTGAACTTAAGCTTATTAGTGATGCTCGTAGAGATGAGAGGGATGGTTATCTCAAAGAAATCCAACTACTTAAATCTGAAAATGCTAGGTTACTTAGTCAAGTTAATGATTTATCTTCTACATCTATTTTCCCTAGTAATGATGTTGCTTCCATTACTCTTGAAAAATATTCTTATTTGACTAAAGCCCTCTATTTAGAGGATAACCTTGTTCATGCTAGAGATGATCTTGCTAGTTTGTATTCTATGTTATATCTCTTACTGATGACAATCATAGGCTTAGAGCCTCTCTATAGAAATTCCTCAAAGGAAAAAACTCCCTAAATGAAATCCTTGACCATTCTACCAAACAAAGTGGTACTAGTAGTCTGGGATTTGTAGGGGGAGCTCCTAAGGGCAAGAGTAAAGCCAAAGGTAAGAGAAAGAGTAAGGAAACTCCTCTTTTCATTGGAGAGTCTTCTAGCTTTAAGAACCCTATGATTTTTGCTCATTGCAAAAGTGATGACCATTATTCTACTTATTGTCCTTACAAGCCTAAGGGGACCAACCCAAAAATGAAATGGGTCCCCAATCTAACCGCGGATCCCAAAGTTTGAGTTGGGAATCAAAACCCTTCTTTCTTGTAGGAAAAAGGAAAATGGGTTGTTGATAGTGGCTACACAAAGCACATGATAGGTGATATAAGCCATTTCAATAATTTCACAAAAAATAAAGGAGGTTCAATCACTTTCAGGGACAACAAGAAAGGTAAGGTAAAAGGTGAGGGTGATATAGGTGAATCCTTGTGTATCAAGAATGTTCTCTTTGTGGATGGCCTACATCACAATTTAATAAGTGTTAGTCAATTATGTGATAATGGTTACCTTGTGCTATTTACTTCTTTTGAATGCTTGCTCCTAGATTCCCTCACTTACCATGTCATATATAAGGGAATTAGAAATGGTGATCTTTATGTAATTGTGCTTGACTCTATTAAGCCTATTGTTGGTAGATTCCTAGTAGTCAATTCGAATGATATTTCTCTTTGGCATCTTCGGCTAGGTCATTCAAATATGCATCAATTGAAGAAGTTGAGCAAAAAGGACTTGGTCAAGGGACTTCTCAAATTGGATTTTGAAAAGGATGAGGGATGCCAACCTTTTACCCAAGGAAAGAAAACCAAGTCCTCCTTCAAATCCAAAGGTGTTTGTGGTACCAATAAATTTCTTGAACTTCTCCATATTGATCTATTTGGACCTATTAAAACTCAATCGCTTTGTGGTTCCAAGTATTGTCTTGTTATTGTCAATATTTTTCCTGATATACTTGGACCTTCTTTCTTGTTTCAAAGAGTGATACACTTGATGTTTACTCTAGATTTTGCAAATGAGCTAAAAATGAAGTTTCTTTTCGGATTGTTTCCATCCGTAGTGATCATGGGGGATAATTTGAAAATGATTTGTTTGAATGCTTTGGTGAAGAAGCAGGTTGTGTACATAATTTCTCTTCACCTCGAACACCTCAATAAAATGGGGTTGTAGAGAGGAAGAACAGGTTACTACAAGAAATGTCTAGGACCAAGCTTTTATATTATGACACTCCAAAGAAGTTTTGGTTTGAAACTATTTGTACCTAATGTTTTGTGCAAAATCGGGTTTTCACACGTCCTTCTTTAAAAACAAAACCTATAAGATATAGCGTGGTAGTCAGCCTTCTATTGAGTATTTTCATATTATTGGGTGTCTTTGTTCTGTTTTGAACATGATAGATTCTCTTGACAAGTTTTATCCAAAACCGTACAAGGCTTTATTTCTTGGATATAGAACTACTAGCAAGGCTTATAGAGTATATAATGTTGATATATCTAAAGTAGAAGAATCCATTAATTGCAAATTTATTGAGGCTAACCCCTCAATTCCCAAGAATATTGCTAATGATGATGTTGGAGAATGAAGTGATTTCTATCCTAAAAGAACTCAACATCACCTAAAAAAGAAAATAGGTGGCTACTCAAGAAGAAGAGAAAGATGAAGAAAAGAAGGATCCAACTCTCCACTTTGCAAAGAATCATCCTAAAGAGATAATCATAGGTGAACCCTTTGAAAGAGTGAAGACAAAGGCTTCCTATGACAAGGAACAAGCAAACAATACCTTCATCTCACAACTTGAGCCAAAGAATGTCCAACAAGCTCTTGGGGATGATGAGTCGATCTTATCCATGTAGGAAGAATTAGAGAAATTTGAGAAGAACAAAGTGTGGACTCTAGTGCCAAGACCAATTAATAGAAAGACCATTGTCACTAGGTGGGTCTACCACAACAAACTAGATGAAAGATGCAAGGTGGTAAGAAATAAAGCAAGGTTAGTGGCTCAAGGCTACAATCAACAGGAAGGTATAGATTTTGATGAAACATATGCACCTGTAGCTAGACTTGAGTCCATTTGTATGTTTCTTGCTTTTTCTAGTTATAATTTCCTTCTATATCAAATGGATGTTAAAAATGCATTTTTGAATGGTATAACTGAGGACGAAGTATATGTTGCTCAACCTCCAGGCTTTGAACATGATAGTTTACCTAACCATGTTTATTTATTGCAAAAAGCTCTCTATGGCCTTAAACAAGAACCTCGATCTTGGTATGAGAAATTAAAGAACTTTTTGTTAGATCATGGGTATATCATGGACAAAGTAGATTCTACCTTGTTTCTAAAATACACTTCTAACAATTTTCTTATCATTCAAAATTATGTTGATGATATCATTTTTGGCATAACTAATCTTTGCAATAAGTTTAGTGATCTTATTTAGAGTGAGTTTGAGATGAGCATGATGAGTGAGCTTGCTTTCTTCATCAGCTTTCAAATCAAGCAAACTAAAGATGAGAACTTCATCAACCAAGTCAAGTACACAAGTGAGCTACTTAAGCACTTTGGGATGGAAAACACCAAGTTGATGGACACCCCCATGTCAAACACCGCCAAACTTGATAAAGATGAAGAAGGTGAAAAAGTGGATGAGAAACTCTATAGAGGTATGATTGGAATTTTACTTTATTTAACTGCCCTAGACCTGACATAATGTTTAGTGTTGGCTTGTGTGCTCACTTTCAATCAAATCCCAAGAAATCACATCTTATAGTTGTCAAGAGGATTTTAAGGTACTTAGACAAAATCCAAAATTTTCGACTATGGTATCCCAAGTCAAGGGACTTTGCTCTTACAACTTATAGTGATGTTCATTATGTATGATGTTTGAGTGATAGAAAGTGCATAAGTGGAACTTGATTCCTCCTAGGACCGTGCTTGGTGTCTTGGTTTTCCAAGAAATAGAGCACATTAGCTTTATCAACTATTGAGGTTGAATACATTGTAGTTGGGAGTTGTTGTGTCCAGGTTCTATGGATGAACCAAATGATCCAAGACTTTAACATTTATTTTGATGCTTCTCCTATCTATTGTGATAATACTAGTGCAATCAATTTATCTTACAATCCTATATTGAATAGTATAGCCAAGCATATATAGGTTCATCATCATTTTCTTCTTGATCACATTGCCAAAAAGGATATCTATATCACGCATGTGGACACAGGAAATCAGTTGGTGGACATTTTTACTAAACCTCTAGCTAGAGAACAATTTATTTTCGTTAAATCTAAACTTCTCATAACTATTTTGGATGAATTTGATATGCCTTCTAGTTAGTTTCTATCTATCATATATGCTTTGCTCATGTCTTGATCACCCTTGCTTGCTAAAGTGTTAAAATTCCATGTTATATTTCCTTGTTTTTCACTTGTTTTGGGTATTTTTTGTAAATTCTTGTTTTATCATTAAATAGTACCCAATGATAAGTGATATGCACATGTGTACTTCTAAAATACAAAATGGATCAGAAAAATAAATTTAATTAGAACTCAAATGCCTATAAATTAAGATTTCTAAATTTGGGATAGACCTTTTATCGGTCGAGTTGGCAACTCAACCGATTGGTGGAGGATAGCTTTTGTAAAAATCCATTCGGTCAAGTTTCCATCTCACGGAAACTCAATCAATGGCCAGGATGGAATAAAACTTAAGTATGATTTGACCTACTATTCTCCCTATCAACTAGAGAAAAGTCGATTGATTCCTCCTCCAACCCTATCAACCCTAGCCCTGACCTTCCCTCTTCTAACCCTAGCTAGTCATTGTTTCACCTTCCTAGCTCCTTTTCCTATCAACCCTAGGAGGTTATAGGACCTTATGTGGTGATCTTCTCCAATTTTGACTCTCTTTCCTCTTCATCTTGCCTCCATGTCCTCAAATAGGAGAAAGAGAGCCGCCCTTGTTGGAGTTCCTTCATCGTCGTCCAACTCTCACCTCATTCCCTATGATGATACCTTCTTTGTCTCAGTCGAAGCTCTAAATCAGTACAAGGAGATCCTTACAAGGAACCCATTTCCATTCCATGCTTTGTTTGATCCTAGACCTGTTAAGCAAAAAGTCATAGATGAGGTAGCTGAGTTGCTTTATGGTCATCACCTAGCTGCCCTTAGTGTCGAACACTGGTTCTTCAACAATTCCATGACAAGGACTAAGGCAGTTCATGAATTCTATGCTAATTTGTCGTATAATTATGACACTCTTGTATCCTTTCCTAATACTCAAGTGATTATCTTTTCCATGATTGCTAGTAAGAAGTTCAAATTCTCATAAGATACCTTGAATATGTTTTCAAATGGTAATGAGGTATCCGACACATGGAGGAAAGACTATCATGAGTATTATGACCTCCTTGACCCAGAGGCCTTATACAAGCAATATGATATCACTCTTCCTGACATACATAAGTTCGTGAAGAAGCCTTAGTTTCCCTATAGGAAGAAATCCACCCTACCTTCCTATGGCTTGGACCTTAAAAACCGCATTCTTGCTTTGGTAGTCAACTTCAATATTCATCCCAAAAAGAATCAAACTAAAATTGCAGAGAATACCACAATGATTATGTTTTTCCTGTAGAAAAACATTAGAGTCAAGTGTTCTAGATACATTCTTCACCATATGAACTATTTTGACTCTGGGAAGAATACCCATGGCACCCACCCACACTACCTAGCTTTAAGATGTGGTCTCTTCGCCTTTGTAACTGAGAAGTCTCTTTTTCATAATTTTCATCAAAAACCTTCTAGAAAAGGAGTCTGTATCAGTGTGACCACTCTTAAGAAAACCTTTTTTCCTACATCTTCTTCCACCACACCTGGAGCCTCTACCTCCACCCAGACACCTTCACCTCCACCACCATCTCGGCCTGCTCGTGCCTCGTTCAATGTATCTAATAAATCCCTCATGGGTTACATGGTGCATCACCAGGCATACAACCTATAGGTTTTGGAGCATCTCCATCAAGATATGTGTTCTATCATGTCTTCCATGAACCTATCATGTTCCCATGCTTATCCTACGTACTAGTCCTACCCAGGTGGTGATTATGCATCATATGCATATAATCACTTCTACCCAGCCCCTCCACCTAATGCTTCCACTGTTACACCCTTTGTTGTTGGTGGATTTACCCCTGGTGTGCTACCTCTCCCTGTTGACCCATAACTACCATTCTTGTAGGGCTAGGCACTTCTGCTTCCACTTTCCCTCAAGCCCAGGAGTTGCATGACCTTAGTATGTCTTGGGCTGAGCAGAATACCATGTGGCCCGATCATGGTTTTGGTCCTCCTATCGATGAGGAGATGCCCGACCAGGTTGATGAAGAAGTTGTTATTGATGAGGAGTCACCTGAGGATTATGGCAAATAGGGTTTTGGTGATGATGGCTTTGTTGGTGCCTCTGGTGATGAAGGTGAAGTTGTTGTTGTTGCACCTTCAGATGAAGATGAGGAATATGAGCCTGAAGCTTCCGCTGATGATATCAATGATGATGACCTTTGGATTTAGATAGCCTAGACATTTATATGTTTTAGTTTTTAGTCTTTATATGTTGATCATATATATCTTTTTAGACTATTTTGTACTTAATACATCAAGGCACATTATCTGAGTTGTATTGTTTTATATCATGATGTTGTTTTTTCATCATTTTGGATTGTAGTTGCTTTGAGAACATGCTCCAGTGTTGTAATCTTAATCATATGTATCCTTACTCTCTAGTTGTCTATATCTCATGAGTTGGTGGTATGTTACCCGTATTTGGATTATGCCACAGGTTGCTTGTTTCTCTCTCGTCTCTGTTTGATATGTTTTATGTGGTTGGATGTTTTTGGTTGTGCTTCGAGAAGACATATTTTTGTGCTCTTCTACCCCCTTACTTTTTGATAATGCCAAAAGAGGGAGAGAATTTCAATGTTTTGAAGCTCAACAATATTGTTTTTATTGCCTATGTGATCCTTTTCTGGTCTAAATGTATGTTCTATCATGTGACTTGCTAAAGGACCATGTAGTATACATTGTTATATAGCTTTGTGTAGAAAGACTAACCACATAGGTGACAGTGAGCATAGATTGAGGAGGAGTATTTCATATTGTTCAAATTATGAAATTCTCTGCAATTCACAAGGCTAAATTATACCTTTACATATCATTTTCAATATGATGGGGAATGATTTGTCATTGTTAAAAAGGGGGAGAGTTTTGACTTGAGAGTTATACATTGTCCATATTTTGATAATGACTTAACCATTCCATTCATATCTATCTAATATATTTGTTTAAGATTGATTTCAAGCTTTAGGTACATGAAAAGAATCAAATTACACAATCCCTAGCTTGTCCAAGTTCAAGTCAAAAGCAATGCAAATATGCAAATTGGGAAATCACTCCAAACCACCTTAGAATATTTTTGTAATAATTCGTATTGATGATATAACTAAGATGAGAAAAAATCAGGGACACTTAATTCCATCATTTGATCACTTAAAATCATTTTGAAAAACTTGCCATATCAAATTTATCGATCCAGTTTGAATCTTGACTGATCAGTGATGGATTTTTTGAAATGGTTGCATCGCTCGAGTTGTACACTCACAAAATTTGACTAACTGACTCACTGACCAAATTTGATTTTAGCTTGTCGGTCGAGTTACCACAGGACAGACTCGACCACGGTTTGAAAATTGGCTTTGTTAGTTAGTGGATCGGTCAAGTTACCTTTATTGAAACTCGATTGAATGTACTCTATGAAAAATGCAGAAAAAGTGATTCCAATCAATGGAGAGTTGTTAGAAATGAAAATATATCTGTTGCAAGTTGTAAAATCGCTACTTTTCATTCTTAAGTGACCCCACACTCAAAGGAACACCCCCAACTATAAATACGACCTCTTGGAGTTCATTTCAAGGTTGATCATTCATGCTATCCTTGGTCCTTGCTATAATTTAGTGTGCTACCATCCTTTTAACCCCTTTCTCTCTCTCATTTACAAAGCATTTTGTGATTATGAATGAGTTAGGAATTGTGTAAGAGAGCTACCTCAATGTTACCTTATAAAGCTCTCCATCTTTCCATCTTCCCAGTCCCCTTTCTCAAAGAGCAAAGGTTGAAGTGATCTTCTCCGAGTAAAGGAGGAGTTGTTCTTCTTCTTCAAGGCTAAAGAAGGTGTGAAGGTCTTCTCCAAGTGAAGGAGAAGGACCAGGCAAAAGATTCAAGAATAGTGGGTAATCCCTATGAGGCCAAAAACTTGATGCAAGTGTGGGTAAGTCCTTGTTGAAGGCTGAAGACATCTTGATCAAGTGGGTAAGTCTTTGTGTAGGTGAAAGACTCTTGTCTTGGATTGGTAAGCCCTTGGATGTAAGGTGGTATTCTTATATCTCTCATAATGGAATATAATTATACATGGGTCGTAGAGTCTTAGAGGTTGACCTTTCTAGGTAGTGGATTGACGGTATCCTAGTTTGGAGATTGGAACCGCTCTAAACACCTTGTCCAAGTTTGTTTCAATCTCTCTTGTGTTTATATAGGACTTCAAATCCAGTTTTAGCATTTGGTTTCAATTGATATGATTTGACAATCTAACTATTCTTGCCCATTTAGAGCCCTAGATCTAACACAACCTATGCCTAGTAATGTGATAGCGTCGCGGTATCTCTCCTTCTCTCTCTTGGGGATGATGGCAGCTAGGGTTCATGTACAAGAGTGTGTCTAATGACCTAGTCATTATGCACCTATAAATAGGAGAGGAAAGGAAGTAGAGTTTCCCAAAAACCTTGGAATACCAAAAGTTGTGGTTGCATTTAATTCAGGCTGCTCATGGATTGCCTAATAGGCAATTAGAATATTTCAGAATTATGTCATTAATTAATTAACCAATAATGATATTAATCAATTAACTAATTTTCTATCCCCATATATAAACTTTAGTTGGTCACCCTCGCTTAGCTAGTTGACTTGTCATATAAGTCAGCAATTTGAATCTAATTAATTGGCTAAAACATTTTAACCAATTAACTTGGATTATATTGTAATATCATTCTAGTTGATTACCTATACGTTGTAATAATCAACCTGACCTATAACGTTTCCAATCATGTCCATAGTTATACTTCAATTCCACTGCATCACATGTTTGTGATGCTATAGGCTCCAAATTACATTGGCAGTAATGTTCATAATCAAATTATAATTTCACAAGCAATGATTGGTATCTAGAAAGACTTTATTGCTACTCAAGTAGTTGGAGAAGTTGGAGAATAACTTAACCTAGCATTTTGACCAGTGTTATAGTTATTGTATATTCCCTTCATCTCTGATATTCACATTTGAGGCATGGAAATGTCATCCTCTAATATTCAATCTTTGTTCCTCAATCTAGAGTAGACCATTGAGATACACATGAGCTCAATAACATATATTGACTCACATGATCATGCAAATGTATTTCATAGTCTCACTCATCAACTCACCAGGATATCACTTCAATGGGAGGGACAAATTCCATCTACATGACTCACAATAATCCACATATCCAATATACCTAAGCACTTCTTCTAAAGAAATCCTCTTTCAAGGTTATGTTGACTAGTGTTAAAGCACATTAAACAACATGCAATAATTCTAATGACTTCAAGTCTAAGGACCACAATCACAATGAGATGTGATTCTGACCGCCATAATTGGCTTCAATGTATCATACTCAAAGTGGGGATATCCAGTGTACTTGTTCATAACAAGTACCTATGTGTTTGCTTTTATATCCAATATCATGACTAATGAGATGTAGTCATCAATCAACTATTATCCTAATTTTTATGAGTCTTAATGTATTATTGTTGTCCTAATTTTTACAATAATATCTAACTAGGGACTCTCACACAAATGGATACTCGAAACATACACATGATCTCATATTCAGGTCCTCAACCTGAACTCACATGTCACTGAGTCAAACATTCTAAGACATTATTATATTTATTACATTATTCATTTTTGAAACAAACATAATAATCAGAATTGTGTTAATTAATAATCAAATAACTTACAAGATGTGCTATTAAAATCATCATATGACTGAGTCTCAGGACATATTACCAACATTTGGGGTCTATCTTTGACTTTAGTTATCTGCATCTACAAGCAAGCATGTGTACTATTGCCTTGGTCCTTGTCAGAGTGTGTCTCACGTATCACCTCTCGAATTTTCTTATTAACCCTTGTTTGAGAAGTTTGGGCGAATGAAACAATACAAACAAAAACCACAAAAAATGCAATAAATGTTTGAGCAATCTAGCTGGCAAATCTTTGTTTACAAAATAAAAAATGAAAGAGAAAGCAATTTTCCTAATAAAGGAAGAATAAGGATGCAGGGACTGAGCATTAGCCAATGATCCCACATTAACATCTGAATCTTTTATATTACATGTAAGAACAAACACGACATTTCAAATGTTCATTAAGTACATAATCTTATCTTCAAATTCTCAAAGCACTCATCTAAATAATTCAATATCTAATTTCTATTCTATTTAAATATGTTACCCACAGGTGCCCATGGGTCAACCTATGAGACCTACCTAATAAGTGGGTAAGATCGGATTTGATTCATAATTAAATGATGAACCACAATGATGAGTCTTGTAGTGAACAAGAGGCATTTACTCACTTACTATTAAGAAAAAGTTGATCTAATAAAAGACATTCGTGAAACCCAATATAGTAATAAGATCAAAATTTGCCACCCGCAAAACCTGATATAATGATGAACAAGAGGGATTTAGAAGAAAAAAAAAGAAAAAAGGAACAAGAGGCATTACTCACTTACTATTAAGGAAAAGTTTATCAAAGAATATTCTTGATTGATCTTCTGGTGAAAAAGAAAATGAACTTCGTTCCTACTGTATATAATAATAGACATTTATTAAATCATAAAATTTAAGCGATGTTTCATTAGCATATAGTCTTCCTAATAATTTTGATATAAAAATATTTATTTATTTATTTTTAACCATATTGGTTTTATTCTAATTTTCATATTTCATTTATCAACATATTGCAAATAAAAAATTGTTCTAATGTGGCCTCGCCCATTTAAAGTTTTAGGGCCCGTCATTGCTTGATGATCCTCGTGCATATATAGTTTTTAATCCAAAACACCGACATGGTGTGATGTGGCTATGATTTGGAGATAGTCATGGTTGAAAACGTATCATCTATAGTCTATGTTCCTTTGACTTATTATTATACGACTCAATATGAAATATTACAGTTTGATGTGCCTTATGGAATGTCTATTATATGAAAACAAAAAAATAATGGTGTCGGTGTTTTTGTGCAGAGAACCATATCTTTTCCAACTCATTGTGCATGAAGTATGATTTTTAGTGTGATTTGGTTAGTGGATGTTTTCTTGTAGTGCAGATGTATCTTTTAGTTCAAAACTAGTGGATATCGTGTGGTGTATGAAAAGATATATGAAAGCTTCAAGTCCAAGAAAAATACTACACGAGATACAGCCCAAGCATGCACAATAAAAGTTCCGACCGCCCACATCGATAAAGCCAATAACCACCAAATAAATAACCAAGAAGAGAACATGATTGGCAAAGAAGACCGCAAAATTCTATTAAGAAACTTTAAGAATATTACAAAGATTGTCGCTCCCTCACAATCATGTGCCCACAATAGAATTTTGTAACACACTCTCATTTTCTCTACCCTTTGGCTATCCTTTGTGGCTTTCCATTTTGACACACGATGTTGTCCTACGTTGACACACCCGAAGTTATCACATGTTGGAACCCCACACATCGGTGTTCTTTGGCACACAATATCCATCGGTGTCTATCCCTATTTATAGATAGGGACTCCCAGTTAGACAATATGAGAGGATACGACAATTCTATAGGGATTAGGAAACGACAATACAAAAAGATAAGGAAATAATGTCTTGGACTCCAAGTCTAACATTAATTACACTTTCCTAATATTGTTAGATATTATTTCTTATCTAATTAGGATAAGAGACAAAATCCTAACAATCTTCACTTTGAATTTTATTCGTTGAAGTTGCTCCTCCAAGAAGTCTGCTCCCGTTCTTCTTTTGTGCTTCCGCCCTCGGAAGCTACTCCTGTTTCCATAAGCGCTTTAGCATGCACGCCTGCATGGAGTGCATGTCCAGGCATGATTGCCCAAACTCTTCATGTGAGAGCTCCTCATATTGTACAGTTTGAGGAACTGCACCGCCTCCACCTGCAGGTTGGAAGAACTGCATCATTCGCACCTTAGGCCCCCATGCCATAGGGTTGTGTCTTCTTTTAGTTACACCCACTTGAAGACCTTATGTGGTCGGTCCAACCACGACTTCCTCGTTCCAACAGTTGACAACTTCGCCTCTGCATCTGTTGAAATTTGCAGCCGAGTTTGCAATCTCACACCAGACTGCCCGTGAGAGTTGAATACATGTAGCAATCTTCGGGTTGATGACACCCGCCACCCATGCTACTACTTCATCTACACCTTCCGAGTCAGTAGACCTCTCATCAACCGCTCCTCTTTTGGTTAGAAAAAATCCAACCAGTCGATGGAACCAGGTAGCCTCTGTTGTTGCTTGCCTCTTGCAAGTGAATTGTACGACTCCACCTCCTGTTGATATTTCACAACTAGTAGATTCACGCCTTCCTAACTCCATGACAATGTTGACATCAAGATATACTACTTGATGACCTCCAATGGTAGTTGTCGACGTCGTCATGTTTTCTGTGCTTCCAATGCTTTCTGATCGTCTCGCATGAATCCTGCTCTGATATCACTTGAAGAGATATGTGGAAGCTTCAAGCCCAAGAAAAATATCACACGAGATACAGCCCAAGCATGCACAATAAAAGTCCCGATCGCCCAAGTCGACAAAGCCAATAACCAAACAGAGAACATGATTGGCGAAGAAGACCGCAAAGTTCTATTAAGCAACTTCAAGAAGATTACAAGGATTGTCGCTCCCTCACAATCCTGTGTCCATAATAGAATTCCGTAACCCACTCTCGTTCTCTCTCCCCTTTGGCTATCCTTTGTGACTTCCCGTTTTGACACATAATGTTGTCCTACGTTGGCACATCCGAAGTTACCACACGTTGGAACCCCACACATCGGTGTTCTTTGGCACACAATATCAATCGGTGTCTATCCCTGTTTATAGATAGGGACTCCCGGTTAGACAATATGAGAGGATACGACAATTCTATAGGGATTAGAAAATGACAATACAAGAAGATAAGGAAATAATGTCTTGGACTCCAAGTCTAACATTAATTGCACTTTCCTAATATTGTTAGATATTATTTCTTATCCAATTAGGACAAGAGACAAAATCCTAACAGTGTACTCACATTGTTATGGTTATTTTCTGACAATAATCAGGCCATATTTGCACTTCCATCTTGCTTGATGTGTTGGAATGTTTGAACACCAAATAATTCTACAGGAGACCTTATGTATCACCTTTATAGTATTATATACAATATACTCAATTGGAAAAGATGAAGGTGGACTTAAGCGATCGGAGACACTGCCAATTCTAATGGATGCCCATTACCTACTTTACTTGAAGTATAAGATAATCTGGTTACCAGCCATTTAAAAGTAAATGGAAAATAAAAGTAAGGTGTGGTCGTTGCCCATCTGTGTGTTCTGCTAACGATGCCAGCTAGCTGCTGGTTTGTCGAGGGGGCTATGTTTGTCCGGATCTGTACGCATGTCTTGGCCCTTGTCCGGACGTGTCTCACGCATCAATTTTCCGGTTGCCTCGGTTTAAGAAATCCCGCGAGTGCTACAATACAAAATAGGGCCAGAAGGAAAATAAAAAGTACTTAAGCAATCTTGCTGGCACAACTTTGTTGACAAAATATAAACTGAAAAAGATAAAGTCGTTGAAAAGGGATGTGGGGGTGAGTAGTGGGCAATGATCCCAGATCCCAGCCCAATCTTTTAGATGGGTCGTCGCCCCCCGTTCACGCCTAGCTATAATTTGCTAAATACGGCGTCTCCATAGTTTGCAGTCACGAAGCACTAGAATACCTGTCTATCTGAATGAAATCTTTTCTCGTTGTATGACTCTAACAACAGATTGTGTTAGGGTTCATGTGATCTTCCGTATTAGAGTACGAATATTAAAACGCTTTAGAATAATAAATGTCTATTTTAAAGAGAATATATTTAAAACCATGACATGTTGATTATTTGATACGGATGTGATCCTTTACCCTGAAATAAATATAATAACACAATATGCCAATGATGTACGATGACTCGTCAGACGGAAGTGGTGTAAATTGAATACTTTGTTCATGTTGTTGTCTTATTGGTGAGAGGTTAGTGTCCAACTTGCTACGATACATTCATTAATAGATTGTATACTAAATGATGTGTTTTATCAGTTTGGGTTTGCTTTTATCAGTTCCCGGAACCGGCCTATAAATACTGGCCCAACCAAAACCGTTTCAATATAGTTAGTCGGATGTGGCTCAGCTTATATGGGCTGATGACGGGTTGGCGTGGGCTGGCCCATCACTAAGAATGGGAACATTTGAACAGTTGGGCAGCGGTGGGGTATCGGCGAGACGTAGGGAGGGTACATAAATAACAGACTTCAGTTGGAATCAGTCACTTGAGTCACTTCTAAATAGTTAAAATGATCAGAAGGTCGAATCAACGTTGAAAGCAATGATAAAGAAGATACAAAGTATTTCCATGAAATCATTTACCATTTCTATCGCAAAACTGTTATTTTCTCTAATTAAAAAATACACTAGCAAGATTTTTCAAAGAGAAATCAGTTTTTGAAACATTATTTATTACGTCAGGAAACTTTTCAAAGCTGACTCAGAAGTTCGAACGAATACTTTCTTCTGAGTCGAACTGGCATGATTTTTTTTCAGTGTGCAGTTGAAACAAAGATAGAAACTATGTTTGATACAAGTAAATGTTGCACTCTTGTCTCATTCAATTATAAGGCGATCAGTATGGTATTACAAACCTATTTATTCCAACTTGTAGTCCTCTACATCAAAATGGCAAGAAGTAACAAAGTTTCGATAAGACAAATTTCTTATATATATATATATATATATATATATATATATATATATATATATATATATATATATATATATATATATATATATATATATAGAAAGAGAGAGAGAGGTTGAAATATACTCGAGTGTATCTGGAGTAGAATACACTCAAGTAGTTTTTCATGATGCAATGTGTTTTTTTGAAAATCTAATCTATTGATCTTCTTAAACATCTTGTGAATAGATTATATATAAAATTTGAGCCCATTTAGACATCTATAGGTCATATTATAAAGACCACAAAAATATTGCATTTCAAATTAGTTTTGTGTGTTTATTTTGTTGCCCTCAGATGAGTGACTTACACTCATCCACATGGGCTTAAAATTTGTATGTAGCCTAGTTATACTATGACAATGAAGATCAATGATTTACATTTTGTCAAAAAAAAGTCTGGATATGCAAACACAACCTGAGTGTAGCGTGTGATATGTACACTCGAGTGTATTCTAGCCTGACTCTCTCTCTCTCTCTCTCTCTCTCTCTATATATATATATATATATATATATATATATATATATATATATATATATATATATATATATATATCGTAGCGGTCTAGTGAGAAACATTCTATGGTGAGAGCATGAGAGGCATTTGAATAACTATAAAGTTGTAGCTTATTTTCAATATCCAACCTTATGGATGGGAAGAACATCATTACATTTACCTTCACACAAAAAATCAACACAATCGGATATCGTTTACATGTCCATATATATAATATACACATTTTACATCCAACGGTCAGCCTAAAACTCAATATTGAGCATTGAAAAGGATTTGCTTGTTGTGCGTACAATACAAGTCTTATGATGATGAAATTTTGTGGGAAGGTAACTAATAGGGTATATTTTTAATCCATACAGTTAGATTATGAAAATTTGATCATTATAGAAAGTTATCCAAATGTCTCTCATGCTCTCACCAAGATATGTTTCTCACTGAATCACTTTCATATATATATATATATATATATATATATATATATATATATATATATATATATATATATATATATAGGCTAGAATACACTCAAGTGTACAGAACATACGAATAGACTCAAGTGTGTTTGCATATCAAGACTATTTTTTGCAAAATGTAAACCATTGATCTTCATCGTCATACTATAACTAGGCTACATACAAATTTTGAGCCCATTTGGTTAAGTGTAAGTCACTCATCCAAGGGCAACAAAATCGACGTGAAACTAATTTGAAATGCATAATTTTTGTGGTCTTTATAACATGACTTATAAATATCCAAATGTGCTCAAATTTTATGTATGAGCTATTCACAAGATGTTTAAGAAGATGAACATATTAAATTTTTTTTAAAAATATTACATCATGAAAAACTACTTGAGTGTATTCTGCTCCAAATATACTCGAGTGTATTCTAACATGACTATATATATATATATATATATATATATATATATATATATATATATATATATATATAGAGAGAGAGAGAGAGAGAGAGAGAGAGAGAGAGTCAGGCTAGAATACACTCGAGTGTATTTGGAGCAGAATACACTCAAGTAGTTTTTTATGATGTAATATTTTTTTCAAAAATCCAATCCATTGATCTTCTTAAACATCTTTTGAACAGATCATATACAAAATTTGAGCACATTTGGACATTTCTAGGTCATGTTATAAAGACTGCAAAAATTATGCATTTCAAATTAATTTCAAGTGTCGATTTTGTTGGCCTCATATGAGTGACTTACGCTCATCCAAATGGGCTCAAAATTTGTATGTAGACTAATTATAGTATGTCAGTGAAGATAAATGGTTTATATTTTATAAAAAAATAGTCTTGATATGCAAATACCCTTGAGTGTATTCATGTGATCTGTACACTCGAGTGCATTCTAGCCTGACTATATATATATATATATATATATATATAAGCAGTTGTGTCTGAGATGTGGCTGAAAGAAATGCTTACAAAGATGATCCATTACCATGGTAAGCATGGTAGATAGGTGCAGGCCTTGTTTAGGTAGGTTTCAATCTTGGCAATGTCACAATAGTGTGAGTTCTTACATAGATGAATATACCAATCTAGAAACTAATTGTATTTTCCCAGGACTAACTCCTTCATTACGTGTTGTCTGGATGTTCCACCAAGTGATAAAGAGGGAGGTAGTAGCATTGGCATGATGTATAAGCTATGATATCCATTTTGAAGTATTGGGTTATTTTTTGTAGAGCCTTTCGGATTTTAAAGCGGTGTTGACACTCCCTATGGCAATCAAGGATCATTTTGTTTGAGTTATTACATTGTGGACGAATGGGGAAACATCCAGATATCATCGCAACTTCTCCACATTTGTCGAAATGGCTCTATGCGAGAGAAAACACATAAAAATTTTGTTTATGGTGGGACTTCAAGCTTCTACAGCCGCTTCCATTCACCTTATCACTGCAGCTCTTTATATCTAAAAATTCATTTGTATGGTGATCTAGAGGTGCACTTGTCATCACTTTCATGGTTCTAGGCCCACTTGTCTTCTCTGCCATTGTCGTCAAGTGGTGGAATACATGAGATCATTTCCCATGTATCTCTGGGTAACTAGGTCCGGATAAAATCCCAATTCCATTCTCCATTGTTTACTAGTCATTGAGGAAACCTACAGATCCACAAGACCTTGGTATATTATGACATTCAGATATAGTTGTTTGATGCGAGCAGTACTGAACCAATAGTCAATCCAATCGTTGGTATTATTATTGTTATTGATGATCCATATGTAGTTATTCTTGATGTCATGTAGATTCCTGTTGATGAATCCATAGACTAAAGAGCATGGACCTGTCTTCATAGATCCATTTTTTAGGTAGTTCCCTTTCATTACCTGGACCCATAGCTTCTCTCCTTAATCTTGAAAGCCTCAAACATTCTTCAAAATAAGATCACAATTTTAGCCTCTTGCATCCTTGATACCCAAACCTCCTATTTGTTGTTGGATGTACTCTTCCTCCACAATACAAGTGAGAGCTTCTTCAAGTCTCTAACCCCAAGGCAGACTAAATTCTTAACATGCTTGTTTATGTCATCTGCATTAGGGATACAAATGGATTGCATTATGTATGAGGGGATCGCCTGTAAGATAGCCTCAACCAATGTTTCCCTTCATATAAGAGTAAGGTGATGAATTAACAAGTTGTTCATCTTGGAGTCCATAGACTCTAGGATACTATCTTGAGTGTTTTTATTTATTTGTGATGTCTAATTGGTATACCCATGTAACACCCTAGACCATTCACGTAGAGAATGTGCATTTGTCTATTGATTATCTACTTTTTCACCAGTTGTTGAGTGGTATGAGAAGACACACTATGATTTCTGATTAACTCTTTTTTTCCTAAAACCTTAGCACAATATCTGAGATCCTACTTCATGACTAATACATGTGATGTTGATGCTTCCCATAAAATCAATATATCATGAATAGTTAAGGCATGTCTTAGAGAGGGGTCCTCGAGACTTGAGATAGTAACATAGGCTTCCACTTGTATCTCAAAACTAATTTTGTGACTGCATACCTAAGTTTCTACATGTTGAGCACAAAGATTTAGTGGATGCTCAGATCACCTTGAAGAACTCCCTAATAGTCATAAAGGATGTAAGGGGAAGTCCTTCCAATATGATTTAGGACGAGTTGGAGGTGATGTGCATCTTCATATTGATAATTTTGATAGGAAGGCTAACATGAACGACTCATTCTATGAAAGACCTTGAATGGGTCTTTTTCACTATCATCAATTTCTTGTTCCCCTTAGTGAATCACATCAAGTGGATGGATTATTGTACAAGGAGGATATTATCAGAGATTTCACCCAAGAATGGAGTTAGATTGGGTAGGAGAAATCTATTCATTCAAGAATGGTTTGATTATTTCCACTATGATCTTAGATATAAGCTTGAAATAGGTGTTGTTTTAGGAGATTTGTCTCAAGTTGTAACATCATTGTACAACACTTGACTTCGCGATGAGTACCATGTGAAACTGTGAAAGCTTTATATCAATTATCTCAGAGTTAAAGGCATATGTGACCATCATGATGACATATAAGGCCACGTGATTCCAGATATCTTGTAAGAATTTATTGTGTATGCCATCTAGCCTCGGAGCCTGGGATGGATTCATCATGAAGAGAACACACTTAATCTTGTCAGATGATGGAACATAGATCATACAATTTTTTGGTCCTCCTTGATTCTGTAGGAGTTCTCAAGATAGTTTCTTGAGTTGACATAAATGGAAGGCCATGGTGTTACAAGAACCTTATGGAAGAACTCAAATATGTGTTACTTGAGAAGATTTATGGCATAGATCCAATAGTCATTGGGATCCTACAATGAGAGATATTTTGTTCCTATGTTTCTCATAAGAACATTCAAATGAAATAATTATGTGTCCTTGTCACCTAGATGAAGCCAGTTTAGGTGAGTTTTCTCCTCCAGTTTACTTCCTCTTAGTTCATAATCTATTGGAGAGCTTCTGGCATCTCAATGCATCCAAGCTCATTGACATATTAATAATCAAGGGGAAGTTGTACCAAATATTATTTCGTTCATCCATAATATTTTTCTCTCATGATCTTGGTGCTTCATACATAGTAAATCCTAGTACTTGATGGCATGTTTGAAAGAATGTCGAGCATCCAAGAATGGAATAGAGTTGTTCCACTTGGATGCAAGATGAGTTTTAGACTCCAATTTCAATAGCCAACTAAACTATGTTCTAAAGGAGAAATTATGCTAGTTAGATGTCTATTAATGTGAAACAAGAAAAGCATTGTGATCAGAATGAAATCTAGGGATAACGTCCTATGTTAATGTTGATGACTTTGATGGTCACCACAAACTTCCTAGGTTCCACCAATAGGGGTGTACTTCTTCCCTCAACAAGATGGTCAGTATGGATCCAGTTCAAATGATAATATATTAGTTAATTTCAATAGGTCATCCAATATCAAGTTCTTTGTTGTGTATCCCCTACTAGGTCAAGGATCATTTTAGGAATTCCTGATGTCATTCATCTCTAGTTCTAATGTTTCAATGTCATCAGATATCATATCTTCTTTGTTGACTCCTATAATCCCACAAGGGGTGTTGACTCCTTCTCCATTAGTGATATAATATTGTATGCATTAGGTTCATCATCTAGAGGCTTTTGTAACCAGATCAACCATGGTCACAACCACTATGTCCCCCTCCCCTGTCCAAATGGTTGATCGTCATTGTTATAACAAGATAGATTACCCAAAAATTTTGTTTTCGTTTGGATATTTGTAAGTCCTTCATCCAAGAACAACAAAATTGACATACATCATTTTAAGTGAGAGATTTTTTGTCTTCAGATGCATGACCTTCAAATGACCAAAAGAACTCAATTGTATATATAAAAGATATTGAAAAAGATCAATGTTGTGGATTGTTAGAAAAATATTGGATGATTGGAAATTATTTGAAGGTATTGTGTCTCTAGTACACTCAAGTGTATTGTAACTTGAGTCTCTCTCTCCCTCTTTATATATACATATGCATATATAATACATATAATATATATATACATATATATGTATGTATATGTGTGTGTCTATATATATATATATATATATATATATATATATGGGTGTTCATTCATTGCCCGTGTGGGTAGCATGGATTTTTGCTACCCTGTAGCCAAAAAAGTAACTCTCTTAGCTAAGAAAGTAACTATGCTGTAAAAAAAGTAGCTATGGTGTCAAAAAAGTAACTCTGCTGGCCAAAAAAGTAACTCTGTACAAAATATACATCAGATATATATATGGACGGGTTTTTTGATTTTGGAGGGGCAAATGATATTATTTTTCGCTCAAATTTTTTGGAGAGCTATAAAAAATAGTCCTCTACAATTTCAAATTTTTTTTTTGAAAAAAAGTGATCGGAAGGGCGGGCGGGTAGCTACCCGCGCGGGCAATAAAGATGGGCCCTATATATATATATATATATATATATGTGTGTGTGTGTGTGTGTGTGTGTGTGTGTGTGTGTGTGTGTGTGTGTGTGTGTGTGTGTGGCTAAAAGAATTGTGTACCTCTGTACATGTAGCTTACATGTACCCATATTCATTTTTTATGATTACGAAAGTATAAGAAGCAACCCAACCATATGGATGTGATCCATACCCCTTAGATAACATTTGTATTAAAAATCACTTCAAACTGACATTCCTAGATCATCAATTGAAAGAATATGCATATTTTCTAATCAATGGTAAGTTGTAGAAATTTCAGAAATCGTTGAATGGTATATTATTATATCTAATGATATACATAATGTATGGTTGTACTTTTTTAAACACATCTAATCTATTGAATTTTAATTCAATCCAAAAGGTTGGATTGGATAAATGTATTCCATATATGTCATTTTCATGACCAGTACACATCAGTTGCATGTATCGATCGATACACACTTCCTAACCTCTTTCTCTCTCTCTCTCTTTCTCTCTCTATCTGTATATATATATATATATATAGTATTTATTTATTTATATATATATATGTATATATATGTTTATTTATATATATGCGTGTGTTTATACATATATATACATCTACATAAATATACATAAACATATATACATGCATACATAAAAATATATATATGCATATATAGAGAGTGAAGCTGGAATATACTCGAGTGATCAGAGACTGAATACACTCAAGAGTGTGTGTGTGTGTGTGTGTCTCTATGTGTGTGTATGATACTATATATATATATATATATATATATATATATATATATATATATATATATATATATATATATATATATATATATATATATATATATATATATATATATATATATATATATATATATATATATATATATATATATATATATATATATACGTATATATATAATATATATATAATATAAGCCCATATAGAGTTCATCTTTAATACATGTGTAGGTTGGTACCTACTCTAGAAGTAGTTACCTTTTCTGGAGTTTTTACATTACATGTGTATAGGGTTACATTACCTTGCAAATAGTTACATTATATGCATAATAGTTATATTAGTAATAGATGTGATGCAAACCCTATTTTAGGGCTTTATCTTGTGTCTTTTTGCATTTCAATCACATCTAGACATGTTAGATTGCAAGCTATTTCCTATAATAATTGGTTTTCTATCAAATGCATTTAAGGAAACTCTTTGCATAATTTTTAGGTACTTGGACCACACCTTGTATGGAAGGGAGAGAAGGAAGGTGTTTTAGGATTCCTCTACCCAAGGAGAGGTCCAAAGAAGGACCTTAAGCTCCCACAACCTACCCCTAATGGACAAGGGTCGAGTTGAAGCAAAGGTGTTCATGAAGATTAAAGTTTGAAGCTCAAAGTGCATGCAAAGGACCCAACACAGCCTTAGTGACGCAGTATAGTTGTGTTTCCAACATAAAAATCACAAGTTGAATTCCAAAAGTTGACAATCTAAAACAACTCAACATCACGGTAGTTTTAGTCAGCACAACCATGCCAAGAAGACCCCAACATGGTTGTGCCATCCAGAACACATGTGTTGGCCCGAGGCAGAATAGGCATGCTCAAGGGAATGACCAATTCCATATCTCTTCCACCATAGTCGTGCTACCCAGCACGATCATTCTACCTAGCCCCCACCACGGTCGTGCTTCCCAGCACGACCATGTCACTAGCCTCCATTTTTCTCACTTTCAAACTGACATTTTCCATTTCCCCATTAGGACTGCTCTCTCCAAGCATTATCATTCCACCCTCTACCCAGCACGGTCGTGCTGCTGAACACGACCATGCTTCCACCCAAAGCCTAGTTTTTTCTACACAGTTTTTCCAATTTTCCCCTACCTAACCTAGTGTTTCCCTACCACCTACATATATCTAGGCGGTGGTTGTAGCATGAGGTTACACTCCATTATCTCCTCCTTATCCATTCCTCTTTCCCTCTAGCCCTTACGCACTCCATTTCACCATCTTCCGCCTCAAAACCCTAGTTTTCTAGGACTTTGATCACTTCCATCACCTATTCCATGCTCTCTTGCCACCAAGGAGGGAGGAGTTGGTGTCATTGTTGTTGGAGGTGAAGGATAAGGATCTTCCACAAGTTTCCATGGCTACATTTTCTTCTTCTACCTCTTCTTTTGTTCTTTTTCATACTATGAGTAGCTAAACCCCTTTAGGTGAGGTATTTGGGGGATAAAATGTTACATTGATACCATGATAGTGGGGGATAATTTGTAAACTCTCTATATTCATCTAATGATGATTGCCTTCTACTCATATCTTATTTCCCATTATTCTTCTTGTAGTTTGTGCTTGAAAACATAAATTGCTTGTTGTTTTATGCTTGAAACCACCTAGGTCTAGGAGAAAATGGCATATGTGAGTCTATTTTCAGATTTTCTCCTAGGTCTAACTAGTGGGTCCCTAGCTAGCACCCCATATTCCTATACATACATCCCTTATATTAATCCTAGGTGTGAAATCTAAGTAGCTAATGTAGGAGTGCTTAGTGTAATCAGCTAGGAGTTTCCTAAAAGATAGATGGTGGGTGATGTGAGGTGAAACACCCTCACCTCCACTCTCCATTCCTAATTTTGTCTCCCAAATACACTAGGGACACCCACCCTAGAAACCTAGGGTAGTAAAATCTTATAGGAATCTCACCTAAGGCTTAGTTCAATCGAGCCTCATAAGGTTGAATACGGTGTACAAGGATGTAGTTCCCCTTCACACACCCTACACCACCCATGGCCGACGAATAGTTTAGGGTGATTCCATAGCATTTTTCTAGTTGGTTGGTTTTTCAATCTAAAATGAATGGATAGTTTTTCATGTTATACTCCCCCAATCAGAATCCTAATAACATCCCAAAATGGCCCATATCTCCATAACCTACTTAAAACCCTAATTTGCTCTTACTAGTTCATGTTTTCTTAGTTACTTGCTTCGGTTTCTTCATGGGCTAATTTCCTTATTCTTGGTAGCTTGAATCTTTCTACAGTAGTTAGTGTCACCTTTGTGCTTTCTTTGCTTATCTAGTGTTAATTTAGCTCTTTTCTTGCTCTAGTTCACTAATTGCTAGTCTAGTGTAGTTTCTTGCTTAACTTAACTAGTTGTCACTTCTAGGCTGGTAGTTAGATCTTTCTTTACTTCTCTAGTCTAAATTGATTTCTTCTTGCTTAGTTTCTTTTCTTGATAATTAGAAATTAACTAGCATAGGGTTAACGTAAATTTTGATTCTTGCACTTTTAATTTCTTGCTTGGACCTTTAGTTTAAACAAACGAACATCCAATTAAACCCTTCAATCCTAGACTCCTCTTTAGGAACCTAGTTACTCTAACTTAGCTCTAGTGCCCCCTCTCTCCCTGCAGATTGACCATATTCTTTCCGCTTGCCTATACTATAACATGGCCTCCTACGCTTGTGGGTTGGTGTGTTAATATAAGTGGGTGTGTTATTTATGCCCCTTAGAGATTTTGAAAAATCCAAAGTATGTCGATCCTTGAGGTGAACATCTAGTCAAACTCAATTGCCTAGGTGTAATCCAAAGATCCAAAGGATACACCAAGCTTTATGGCACCATTTCTAGGGATATTAAGATCCATATCTCCTTCGTAGTTGTGGCATGACTCTCCCCTTAAAAACTGTCTCTTGTTAGATTTCTTAGTAGCGTATGAAACATGCCAGGATGTACGGTTACATATTTGTTCCAAAAATTTTATTGTGTATTCTATCTTGTTTTAGCTTTTTAGTCAAATAGTTACTTTTTGATGACATAGTTACTTTTTTATGACATAGTTACTTTTTTTGTCTAGATAGTTACTTTTCAGACCAAATTTGCAATGGTAGAGAAAACTTAGTTACAGTCGTGGGTAGAAAATGAACCCCATATATATATAGAGAGAGAGAGAGATGGTCAGGTTAGAATATACTCAAGTGTAGAGATCACACCATACACCCCAATGGTGTTTGCCTATGTAGACCATGTTTTTGCAAAATTTTATCCATTGATCTGCATTGCTACAATAGTAATAGGCCCCATATAAAATTTGAGCTCATTTGGATGAGTGTAGGTCTCTCATCCAAGTACACCAATATCGATGCATATAATTAATTTGAAATGCATGATTTTTGTCTCCTTTAGGTGCATGACCTATAAGTGTCCAAATGAGCTCAAATTCATTATATATAATTTTCTTAATATATTTAAGAAAATCAA